>OU611867.1:10000000-10695833 GCA_914767755.1 Agrochola circellaris
AGCGATACAAAGAAAGAAAGAAAGAAAAATGTGTTTATTGGCATTATAAAAAATTAAAAATTAAATACACCTTAAAACTATAAAAACAGAAAACAAATTATTATAATGCCAAAAGGGCCTCAGCTCAGCATAATGTCAGATGGCAACACAAAGTGAACCACCTGACGCTGATTTTCAGCCGCAACCCACTAGTGCCATACGCTAGAATAATAAACATAGAGAAGTGTCTGTCCGTTATAATAAATAATTTAAACATAGTATACAAAATAAAATAAAATAAAGCTCATTTAAAATCAATTAAAATTTTGTGACATACATGTGTGTGTGTGTGGTGTTGTGATTAAATAAAAGAAACGAACAAAGAAACTAAACTAAATACCTAATATCTGTGTAGATCCTACATAAAATAATAAATCTAATCTGATACAGCTGATGTAATGAAATACTTGATGGAGAATCCAGAAGAGGCCTCACAAATCAAAGCCTTCATTGAAAGTAAATCGATTCAGGTACGGGAAATATCCCCTTTGAAGGTATTGGCTCTTTATGTATCGATGAATTTATCGAAATGGCGCTACAACACTCTTCGGGATTTCAACACCCAAGAAGGAGCTCTTAAATACCCGAGTTACTATATGTTGGTTAAAGAAAAAGTTAAGTGCTATCCGGCCAAAGAAGATCTCACAGTTACACAGAGCTCTGCAAAAATCAAATTACAAGCCTTGATGGATTTAACCTCAAGAAGACTTATTAGGTCGTTAGAAACCCCTGTTGATCCCAATCAACAGCTCATTTTGACCAGCAAATGGGGTTTTGACGGATCATCTGGCCAAAGCATTTATCATCAAAGGACGAGTGAAGATGAGCAAATCGATCTTGCTAGTAATTTTATGATTAGTCTTGTACCACTGCGGCTCGTCTCAAAAGGTGTAACAATTTGGGAAAACGAGCGACCATCTTCCACTTCATTTTGCCGGCCAATATTGTTTAGTTTATAAAGGAAACCAAAGAAAATGTGCAGAGAGAGATGGCTGAAATCGAAGCCGAGATTGAAGCCTTAACTCCATCCACCATCACTGATGAAATTATTGTCAAACACCAACTGCTGTTGACAGTGATTGATGGTAAAATTCATTCCATTATATCCGATACAGCAGCTACAGTGTGTGACATATGCAAGGCTAGTCCTAAAGAGATGAAAATTTAGAGTTAATCAAAGATAAACACGCAAACGAGGACATGTATAAATATAGCTTAAGCTCCCTTCACGCTTGGATTCTCTCAATGGAATGCTTATTACACATTTCCTACAAATAAGACATAAAGTCATGGCAAGCAAAGGGTGATATAGCAAAAAGGCAAGTTGATGACAGGAAGAAAAGAGTTCAAGAGTCTGTAAGAAGAGAAACGGGCTTACTTCTCGATGTTGTGAAACAAGGCAGTGAAAAACAATATTTAATATATTTATATATGACCTCTAAATACTGTCTGTCTGTAGTCTGTCTGCAGTTTAAAATAGATACAAATGAGAAAATACCATTTTATTTTTTTTAAATTTTCATTTCCTTTTATCCCAGAAAGTGCACATTTGGCGCACCATGTGTCTTAGTATTAAATATAGCTCTTAGTATTAGCATTATGATATTAGAGACCGCTACTTGAAACAACGCCGGAATCAGGAGGGAGAGAGCTCGATACACTCATTTTCATAGTAAAATATCACATTTTCTCAAATTACTTCCGAAATATGGGAGTTATGAAGAAATTTATCAGCACAAGTTATGAAGGCATTAGGTAATCGAATAAGATGGGATCATTCGTTTGGCATAATTTAACTCTTTTTTTTCGGAAATGTCTACGTCCAACCTCTCCCATACATTCGTTCCACTGTGCGTCGCCGCCGCCGTCAAGTCCACTGTCCAATGTCTATTCTATTCTATTTTTAATAAAAGGCAAGCAAAGCCGATGTCGACTATTCTGCCAATGTCTAAAGTGCCACTGTCCAATGTCCAAATAAGAACAATAAAGGCAGTTGGCACTCATGGAGTCACTCATTGTCACTTGTCAGTTGTCTTGTCACATTCACATCACATCACAGAACCCGAAAGGGCGGCAAGTTGATAATTTAGGTAATCTATAGTAGTTAAGTTAAAACCTATTATAAGTTTACGACTGAAAGACTTGTATCTTTTGTGGTCATGAATAAAAATTATTAAAAATATAAAACCATTGTTTTTTCACTTGCCTTTATTACACTATGTCACTCCTTATTTTTAATAATACATTTTAAAAGCGGACCCTAGACGATCATGCGACATGACATGCGTTACGTGCTGTCACTTGACTCTTTGTCTGCTACTTGAAGTTTTGGCCAGAGGCTGTAGATGAGGAGGTTAATTAAACTTGTAATACATTGTCTTCTTAACAAAATATTCATTGATCGTGCTGATATTCCGAGACAATTCCAGTGCAAGGGACAGAAACTTTGGCCATAGCTTTATTTTTGCCGATAGATAGAGCTACTTGATAACAGTACAATAAAACTAAAAACTTAATAAATTAAATACGAGATAGATGCGCCACTCACGTTTCCGTTTCGTAATAACTGAGTCCCAGCGTAGACAGATGGCGCTGCATGTCATCTCCCCTTCGCTTGCGCTCGCTAGATGGCAATTTCCGGAGTTTTTGTTTCTAGTATTAAATTCATAAATTGAAGAATTTAGGCTAAATGAATTCTTAAGACTTTTCACACACTATAACATTTTGTACAGTAATTAGTAAGGCTTAAAATAAGACTATGATGACAACAACACAATTGTTCTAGTAAGAATATACTTATTTCAGAAAATAAATAACAATAGAATACCTCCGCTTGGGCGCACCTTGTGTTGCTCCGCGTCGGTGTCTCTGCGGTGAAGCTGTGGACAGTCTCGGGCACCATGGCTTGTCCTGTTACAGGAGCGCAGGTCGCATTGCACGACACGCCAGCATCAACGATATTATTCGTCGAGCCCTTGTCACCGCCGGCGTACCAGCGGTATTAGAACCAAACGGCTTGGTACGTGACGATGGGAAGAGACCAGACGGCATGACGTTGTTGCCTTGGAAGGTGGGTAGGCCTTTGGTGTGGGACGCAACCTGTGTCGACACCCTTGCACCATCTCATGTTCCTAGCACGGCGGGCTGTGCTGGCGCCGCTGCTGCGGCTGCTGAGACCCTCAAGCGGCGCAAATACTGTAACCTTATGGGTAACTACAGTTTTGAGCCGTTTGGGGTCGAAACGCTCGGGTCGTGGGGTCCGAGTGCGCGTCTCCTTTTTAAGGAAATTTCTCACCGACTGGTCGACACTTCACGCGACCAGAGGACTGGCTCGTTCTTTGGCCAAAGAATTAGCATTGCCATTCAACGTGGCAATGCTGCCCTGCCAATCTTCTGGGCACGTTTCCGGACGACGGAAATGAAATAATATTTCGTTTTTTAATGAATTTTTAACACTTGTAGTTTTGGTGAATCATCTATAAATATAAAAGGAGAAATTGACTGACTGACTGACATACCAACGCACAGCCGAAACTACTGGGACTACGAACGTGACATTTTGCACATGGCTTCCTTCCTTCCTAATAAAAGGGGTTTTTGGAAATTCAACTTATATGGGGGTGAAATGGGGGGATTTCATTTGTATGAAAAATTCCTTGAGTTAATAAACTTTAATCGTGACACTACCTAACAGAAAGTACTAGGCTTGCATGAATTCACGATATATTTCAATCATTAGACGTTGTGCACAATTTCTGAGCAGTAACCTAACAAAAAGTACTAGGCTTGCATGAATTCACGATACAATTTTCATTATGGTATGCTATTCATAGGATTTGGATGAGGCAGGCAGATAGTTTATAACCTGAGTTAACACCTAAGATACTTTTTATCCCGGGGCACCGACAAAAAGCTAGTTAACAAGCCAAGGAGTCCAAATTCTTCTAATAATAACCAGGATTTTATCGTCATTACCGTCTTCATTTTCCCAAGCAAACACATGAACCTCCTCTCTCTAGTAGTCGGTTAACTCCGACTCCCAAATCCGTCCCCTTTGCCTCACAACAACAGTCACTTGATTAACGCTACCACTGCACCCGTCTCGCTCACTCCTATACACGCATGGTGCTCTGTCTCGCTTGCACGGGAGTAGCTTCACTTCTATTGTCTAGGTATTTTTTTAATCGAGGCTTTTGTATGAAAATTACCTATAGGTCATTCTGGCTGGTCCCTATGTTACCTAACATACATAACATATGCATGTATGCATATACCACTTCATTTTTAGTACTAATTTATAGAGAAAATCCAAAACACCATATTTAAACGAATTTAATTGACGAAGTTTATTTTTATAAAAACCAATTGCACAGACTCCGGGCTACTATTGCTACTGAGAAATTCTTGACGGAAAATCCGATCTCTAACAGACGACCACGACGACCTCGGAGGACAGAAAAAAAAGAGCGAACCTTACAGTAGGCCCATTATGATGTGTAACATGTGACATCTTGGCTGACGCATCCTATACTATTAAACGAGCAATATTTGTAATCACGTTCTCGAAAATGCAGGCTCTAACAATTTTGATGAAAGTTGCAATCTACGGGGGCGAAAAATCGATCTAGCTAGGTCTCATATCTGGGGAAATTCGTTTTCTCAGTATTTTCACCCGAGTAGAGCTCGGTCGCACAAAGTTTACAACAAGAATAATGACAATTGACTCCTTAGAATAATAACATGGCAGCATGGAATTAGCAAGTATCTACTATCATGTCAGCATGGAATTAGTATGAACTATCCTGTACTAAATGAGCATTCTCTATTTTCACCAGAGTAGAGCTCGGTACTATAATATTATACAGGGTGCTTTTTTTTTAAATAACCGACGAAAAATTTCAACGCAGGGGTTTCAGAATCATGTACTGACCCCATGGTAACCGGCTTCGCGTCGATGTCCCTGCCACCCTGTATAAACAATATGCATCATCATCGCCCTGTTTACAAATTCTCGGAAAATGGGTCGGTACCATCTGACGGCCAACTACAGAACCCACTTTCACTTTCTTGTTGGTTTTAAAACCAACGCATATAATAATAAATCTTGCTAAAATATACATCAGATTTTATTTACACTGTTTATAATGCTGTATTCACTAAGAAAACCCTACATTTACCCGGCATCCCAAATGCGACTCGGTGAACCCTCCACGAGGGCTCTCAACACTGGACGTGTTAAGTACGAATAAATCATTTTCATTGAAACCAATCATATTCAAGGCTAAGAAAATTTTTCGTTGTCATATTTGACGTCAGCCTGTTTTATTATAAATAATCGTGACCTAGTCGAATTAATTTGTATGAAAAATAAAAACGAAAAAATAAAAAAAATAAAATATTTTATTATAACGTTATGAGATATCAAAAGAAACTCGTTGTATAATATAAACCTAGCCTAACTTCAGCTAGTAATCAAACCGGCACACCACGGTACCTCCTTCCTCTCTCAGCCACAGTAGCAGTGGGTACATCGTCTGTTTCGTTACGTCTCATCTTTAATTTGTTCGTTCTGTCGGCCCACGACACTCGCAGTACGGGAGCTTGGATGAAGTAACGATATAGACAAATTCACTGGTACAAGGATTTTTTTACGCTCAAAGGACGTTCACAGCAGTGCTGTTAGTAAACGTTTATGCAATTGTTTTGTGAAATGTCAACTGATATATATTCAAAAAACAAGATGGCGGCGTTAGTTCCTATTTTTTCCACGCGCCATGAGAACCTTGTAGCCTTTTATGTACTACTTACTGGCAAAATGTTGTTACTAACACCTCTGCCCTTCCCTTCGGGATAAACAGGCGTAATGGTATGTTATGTTTCCTATACAATTTCTGTCATAATCTGTGAAAGTTAAGTCGCGAGTTTAATCCCTGCACAATTTTTTTTTTATATGATGCCCAGATAGTTTTACCTCAGCTCTAGCAGTTATAAATATGTGAGATTTGTGTTTTATAAAAGCTCCACAATATAGGAGAAATTCTAGTTATGAGGCAAAGTTGATTTATTATTTAAGGAAAACTGTGACGTTGTATGAAACGACACGATTTTTATTAAGTAGGTGAATGATCTTCTTAATTGCACTTTCCAAAATAAACTTGGCTCAGAAGATGCTTGATAACTTTAATTTCCACGTATATTTACATTCCATAATTATTATCGACAAAAGAAAATACTCCGAAAAGTTGTTCCCATCTCCCGTTCCCCGCCATACCTACACATAGCTTACCAGTCTGCTAATTGATGCAATTACTGAAAATGCTCTCTCATTGCTCTCAAACTCGTCGGCAACCCCCCCAACCCCACCCCTGACGGGGGATTTAGGCAATAATGTCACATTACATAGACTTATGGACACTACAAATGCTAGATCTGTGCGGTTTGCTGCAAGGTTTGGATTTGGATGGGTGGCTGGCGTAATAGTGATTTGTTTGCGTTATTTGGGACTTTAAAATTGTTATTTGGGATTAAGGTTCGTTAAAAACGCTAGCAATATAACTAATAGGCTAAGTTTATTTTTTAACCGACGAAAAAAGGAGGAGGTTCTCGAATCGACGAGTATATATATATTTTTTTTTATGTAGGTATGACTACGTATCACTTTTTGTAGGGTATCCATTACGATTTTTTTTCCGTATCACGTTCTAGTAGTCGAATTAGAAAGGATTTTTCTAATCCCATTTTATCGACGGTTTTATGTAGTAACTATACAATGCCGCCCATGGGCATGTGAGTATTTTTCTGAATAATCATGAAAAAATTAACTTAAAAAAATTACCTTTTTTTTTAATTGTTCTTTTTCTTGTTTTTTTTTTCAAAATCCCCCTTTGATTTTATGGACTTACACTTGTGTTTTTTAAAATAAATACTGATTTATTTTAGATAAAAAATTCTTCACCTCCGTTAAAATATGTCGACTATGAAAAAAATACGAACTCATAAGCTTTTAGAAATAATAAACGGAATCCAAATCGAGCCAATAACATAGGAGATATGGCAAAGGCTACTCAAAAAAAAAAAAATTGAATAGCATGTAAAATATTAAAGATAGACATTTTAAAGTAAATTTCCGATAAAGTAAATATGGGCGGGCACATGCCCATGGGGCGACATTGTATGTATATTACTCACTTTACTAGTTAGAATACCTACTGCATCTTCTAAATATGGCAAGTAGCTCCCCCCTATGAAAAAATTGAGGGGATGCACTCCACGTACTTAATGCCATTCACTAAGTGAATTGATCATCGCTGTATTATGTTACTCATTCATTTCATCTACATATAATTCAGCCACGAGTCTCATCTATCGAAATTGATAAAATAATGGAGTATATTTATTAAACCATGTATCTAAAATGCTTTAAAACACACCTGTATTGATACAAAAGATGTTATTCCTATTTCAGTTTCGAAAAATGAAATAGTGCAATTATATTTTAACATTTTTACTTACATATTATTTGAAGGATATTGCTAATCCATTGCTTCATATGTTCGAAAAAGTTGGTCTGCTCAACAACGTAAATAACGCAATGAATGATGTTGAACTGTCAAAATGAAAGCCGTAAGTAAGTGATTAATTGTAGTGCGCAATTACCCCGCTGAGTGTTGTGACGAATCATCTATTTATTGATCATAATTTTATGATACGCGTACTCAATTCTACACATAAACATTTAGTTTCTCAGTGAATTATTATTAAATCTTAATCAATCTGCTTAGCCTTTTCCCAACTTTATTGGGGTCGGCTTCCAGTCTAACCGGATTCAGCTGAATACCAGTATTTTACATGGAGCGACTGCCTATCTGACCTCCACAACCCAGTAACTGGGTAATACGATACCCCTTAGTAAGACTGGTTGTCAGACTTTCGGGCTTCTGACGAACCGTAACGACTGTCAAAGATCCACGAATGACAGCAGGGGACCAACGGCTTTACGTGCTTTCCGAGGCACGGAGGAGTCTCGGTATGTGTCGGTCGCCCATCCACAGACCGACCTTGCCAAGCGTAGCATAACCTGACGGATCGACCCGTGCAACAGTTATTACTTAGCCACAACCTCCTCCTATTATTAAAACTTAATAAGAAATATTAAAGTTCTTAAACCAATTATATCAACGCCAATCAAAAATTAACATAGCATCACTAAAACAAAACAATTTTCTACCACTTTTATTCAATAAATCCCCCAATCCCCCCACTCGGAGTACGTCCCTGGCTCCCATCCAATTAGCGATGAGATTAAAGATATGCCGGGGGAGCTATTACCTAACAAATTACCTCTCGACGGTGGAACAGCCGCGCCCGGCCGCTCCCCCGCTCGCAGCCGCCCAGGGCATGAGCGGCAGCGGGAGCGGGAGCGAGGAACTTTTTCTAAAAGGCAAATTAGATAACCTCATTTGAAATGAAAGCAGTTGTGGACATTGGGCACAAAACTCCGTTACAATTTTAGTATGTCGAAAGACGTCCACTGCCGGACATAGGGCTCCCCCAAGCACCGCCACTTCGACCGGTTCTGTGGTTCCCGCATCCAGCGGATTCCTGCGACCTTCACAAGGTACGCATTTGGTGTGTAATCCATACATATAATAAATTCCACTTTTCGGTCAAATTTTGATGCGACTTTCACCATTATTTAGTTAATTTATTTCAGAAGGTATATAATATAATATATAAAAAATATAACACGTTAATCATCATCTTTCTGTCCTGGTCCCATGTTACTTGTGTTCGGCTCAACACGTTTTCGTTATCCACTCTCCCCTGTCAACTGTCACGCTATCATCCACTCCCTTCTCTTTAACATATTAATATAACACGTTAATATAAAAAATATTATAATAATAACAAAATCTCGATGTTTTGTCATGTTATAAAAACCGTACGACGCTAGGGTCGCTAGTAAAGTATACTCTGTCTAGATCTCTACGCCGTCACGGGTTGCACCCGTAGGCGCCCGTAGCACGTTTCACGTAGCAGTCTCCCGTAGCACGACGCGCGTAGCCGTAGCACTTGGTGGCGTAGCTACGGCCCGTAGTCTGTAACAAGTTCCACGTAGCCATTTCCCCTAGCACTTTGCGCGTAGCGGTCCGAATCCTACACCCATAACCTTGAGCTTATAAAATGTCATCATAGGGAAAATATGCATAATTATAGGGATCTTTTACAGGAAACATAATCACATCATTTCGTTCACGATAACAACCTTCATCGAAAGTTCTTTGTCTTTTTTGCGACTGCCTCGGTGGTGCAAACTCAAACTCAAAGCATTTATTTCAATTAAATAGATAGATAGATAAATCGTTTATTTGGTGCACACAAAAGACAGCATAAAATACAATAAACCATTACAGGCACTTTTGAATTGTCAAGGAGCACTTTTGAATTGAAAGTGCGCGAGCGCCATTTTCTGTCCGGGCCGCGCGCCCTGCTGGCAGGCGCTGATGAGGAGCCGGTCGGCCGCCGCACGCACCGCCATACATCGATCGGCCAGTTGTTTGGTGGCCGCAGTAAGAGAATGGATCCACGAAGCCCCTTACATAAAAGATGGCAGTCCTACCACACATCGATATCATAAATCAATGTGTAATGTGAATGTGTTATTGTATTTTATTACGTTATCTATGTGTGTATTTATTCAACTCAAACTAAAAGCATTTATTTCAAATAAACCGGCACTTTTGAATTGTCAAGGGGGTCGGTCAGTCAGAAAGATGAAGCTAGATGCCCATTCCAAAGCGTGGTAGGTACCTATGGAGAAGAACGGGCAAGAAACTCCACGGACTCTCTTTTAAATCATGATACTATTATAACTTGTATGTTGATTTTATATCTGGCAATAAAAGATTTCATTTCATAGACAGAGCATTAATCATTACGCTATCTCATTGCACGATAGCAAATTCAGAGTGTATGGTTAATCAATTTAGATTAAGAAATTACGTAGCATGTTTAAAATGTTGAGTTATTGCCACGTAAATATTCGGGATTATGGGACAATTTAAACAATCCTAAATTTGCTCCTCGCCCTTACTTTGCGCCGGCTCCCAAACGCTGTACGTTTCATTCACTGTTAATTGTTTTAATCGCACTCACCTACCGTTATATACGACGCTACATAGCGGCTCTGTATACATGCATCGATAGAGATGTATCTACATAGATAGATACGTGACATTATCAGGCTTTTTATGATCAGTAGAAAAGTGGTATTTAAGAAACATCGCTACACTTATTACAGAAAATCTAGCGAAAATGATCATGGCTAAGTAGAAGGCAGAAATAAAGCAACCTGTCAGTTGGCCATCTATATGACACTGTATGATTATAAACATCTTTAGATTATTAAAATCTATCTCGCGAAATGATAACGAAAAATTGTGAACTGTCTGCAACAAACCAAACTGTCTGCAAAAAACAATTTAACGCGTTATTTTCCGATAGTTTTTAATCTATCCATGACAAACCGACAAATTGTCAAACTTGCATGCGACAACGCATCTTGCGGTAATACTAAATAGCCATAACCCCATTTTGTAACCATATCATGATTTAAAAGAGTGTCCGTGGAGTTTCTTGCCCGTTCTTCTCCATAGGTACCTACTACGCTTTGGAATGGGCATTTAGCTTCATCTTTCTGACTGACCGACCCCTTGACAATTCAAAAGTGCCTGTAATTGGTTTATTTGAAATAAATGCTTTGAGTTTGAGCGAAAAAAGCGCTCGGCGGCTTCTGCCGCGGCACCGCTCGCTCCGCTTACTCGACTCGCGCGGTTTTTCTTTGGTCGGGGTGCCCTGGGACTAATTCGGTTACCGCCAAGACCTAACAATCAGGGACGGTTCACAATTTTACTTGAGATAAAATCGGACACATTATGAACCCTGTCGATATGTGCAAGTTCGTTCACAGTTTGACAATTTGACATTGATAGATTATAAACTACCGAAATGAATGCTTTTTATTGTAACAGTTCACACTGGTGCCGATTCTCTTGTCACAAATGCCTCTAAACTAGACTAAAAATCACTAAAATTTAGTTTATTCCTGTCAAACGACCATTTCCCATCTGAAACTGACTAAAGTGACACAACGTAACTATATTTTATTGAAAATGGTAATTTTGCTATTCTGAATTTGACATTTTTCACCTAAAGTTTTGATTGTAAAAAACCAAACCAGACTAAACCTGACAATTTTTAATCGCGATTAAAAAGGTGTGGGCTAAAATAAGTTGTCATGATCTAAAATTCACACCAACATCTCAACTTCACGTGCAAAAACAGTATTATTTTTTTCTGTCGAAAATGGTGCGTCCTGTCGCAAAAATAATGAAAATTTCGACCCCCTTATGAAACTCTTAAACCCCTAAAGCTCAACATGTTGGTAATATTTTTTCACATATTCCACACAAAAAGTGAAAAATTCCATTTAAAATACGTCGAGGATGCACCACCTGCGCTTCTCCGGCTCTAAAAAAAATTACGGGCAATGGCAAACCACGGGTACCACGTGGATTCGCGATTGTCAAATTCGATTTTAGTTGTGTCAAAATTATTTTTTAATTTGGAGAATTTTATTTGCAGAATAGCTCTAAAATTCTCATAGCCAAAAGTAAGGAATTTTAGTGACAGTTTAGTTCGGTGTACAAGAGAATAGGCACCAATGTCTCAATAGTTTATAATCTAGCTATACTAACGCTATACGGATAGATTCTATACTAACGGTGCTCACAATCTACGGTGACATAATACATATTATAAACTAGCTTTCGCCCGCGGCTTCGTCCGCGTGCATGTCGGAAATTATCCCACGGGAACGTACTACCGGGATAAATAGTATCCTATGTGTTAATCCAGGTTATAAACTGTCTGTGTGCTAAATTTAATCCAAATCCGTTCAGCCGTTTTTGCGTGATTGAGTAACAAACATACAAACGCAAACTTTCACTTTTATAATATTAGTAGGAAGTAGGATATAGTAAGATTTTCTCGTTCTCGTCACTTTTCGTATCTGTTGAGAACGTATTTTGATACGGTTTTCACGACCATTTAGAGAATCTATTCCGGAAGGTTTAGGTATGTGTATAAAACATAAGCTTTATTCCTACGTATACTAAAGGAATCTCGAAGTCAAGTCGTAAAAACCGTGCGTTGCAGGGGCGGGACGCTGTTTTAAAAATAAAATAATAATTGACTTACCAACCCCTTCAAACCCAGCAAGATATAACACCATGTGAAAAGACCACCTTGTGAAAAGTTTTATAACTTTTCAGGGCAACGAAAAATTTATAAAAATTTTCACAAGGTCATCGTCTGCCTAGCCTTTTCCAACTATGTTGGGGTTGGCTTCCAGTCTAACCAGATTACCCATAACCCAGTTATCGGGTACTACGATACCCTTTGGTAAGACTGGCTGTCAGACTTTCGGGCTTCTGACGACCCGTAACGACTGTCAAAGATCCACGAGTGACAGCCGGGACCAGCGGCTTAACGTGCTTTCCGAGGCACGGATAGATCCTGGTATGTAAAGATGGTCACCCATCCACGGACCAACCGCGGCAAGCGTAGCTTAACCTGGTTGATCGACCCGTGCGGCTATTATAAGATAAAGATAAAGATATATTTATTTTGTAAAACATGAGTACAATATTTAGTAGTAAGCCCCTCTACCTTTTTAAAAATTTGTCACCAATTATCTACTACATAAAATCCTATAATTACCGCCAAGCTTCTGTGTTAGAAGAAAACTTAAAAATTTTATGAGAGTGTATCTCAGGAAAGAGACAAAATTGAGCTGGCATATGAGAACCACGTTGCTGATTCTTGTTCCATTCGGTTGTCAGCCAGTTAGCCAACCCTGTTACATAATATACTAGTCTATAGCCTTATTAACATCATGTTCTTCTTCCTTTCGTGTGGTTAGTGACTAGCCTGGTATCAGAGTATTAAAGCCGCCCATGGGTCTCTGACGTGGCTTCACATGCCGTCGAGAAATATCTCTCAGGCATGCCGGTTTTGGGCACGCCACAATTGTGGCGATAAGTCCCCTCTTTGAGGAGTGGCTAGAGAGGCGCCACGGCGTCCTCACCTTCCGCCTGACACAGGTCCTCACCGGACATGGTTGTTTCGGGAGGTTCCTGTTCAGGATAAAGCGGGAGGAAACGCCCGGGTGTCACCACTGTGTGGATCGCCCGGAGGACACGGTGGAGCATACGGTGGAGGTCTGCCCAGCTTGGGCGGAGCACCGCCGTGTCCTCACGGAGGCGATCGGCGGCGGCGATCTCTCGCGTCCGGCCCTGGTTCAGGCCATGGTCCGGAGCGAGAGTGCATGGGAGGCCGTCACCTCCTTCTGCGAAGCAGTAATGCTCGCGAAGGAGGAGGCGGAGCGCGCGAGGGAGAGGCAAAATGCGCCCCCTCGCGCCCCTACTCGCCGCAGGAGACGCCCCGGACGTCGGGAGTCGCGAGCCGACTTCCGGCCACCGTAGGCGCGGGCTTGCGGACGGTGAGCAATGGGTAGCTCGCCGTGCGATAGGGACCAGGCCCGGGTCGACGGCGCGTTGTGTTCCACGCGCGCCTCAAAGAGATGTCAGCACCAACTGACGGGGTCCGGAAGAGCCAATGCCTGCCGGGGTTGCGGGTTTGTCTGAAAGGGATATCGCGACCTCGGCACACAGGCAACGGAAGGAACACGGGTGGGTTTTAGTCAGTAAAAGTCTGAAACGCCCGCCCGCTCCACCCAGCGGGAGCGGGAGAAGTTATTTGATAATTTCCCACCCTCAAAAAAAAAAAAACAAAAAAAAAAAAAAAAAAAAAAAAAAGGCATGCCGGTTTCCTCACGATGTTTTTCTTTACCGTGTTTGAAGCAAGTGATAATTATACAATACGCACATGAATCCGAAAAGTCAGAGGTGCGTGCCTTGGGTTCGAACTCGAGCCCTATGACTTGGCAGTCCGATGGTCACACCACTAGGCTATCACTGCCAACTTATCATCATGTTTATATTGCTACATTACTTATTGCCTCAGATAATACGCTGAATGGAAGTCCATTGCATCCATATCAGAGTATTTTATTATTATTATTATTTTATCTTGATTACTTACATAAAAAGCTTTAGTTTTTCGACATATACTCGTCCACCGTGGATCAACGCTGTTTAAATATTAACGTGGGTGTTACGAACCTGATTGTAAAACAGGTGGTTCTGTAGGTACCTAATAAAATGTTTAATTCAGTCTAATACCTAATGGCCGATTGGTATAGTTTTTTTTTTTTTATATTAAGACTTGTATCTTTACCAATAATGAAGCAAAGACCTCATAGCTTTGCATAATAAACTCTCCCATATGGAAGTAGCTATCACAGGTAAAATTAGCTTACGAATCTATTTATATGCTCAGTTTGGCAATAAAAAATGATACCATTGGTAAGCGATACAATTCGTTTTTCTTTGTAAAACTGGCATCCTACACACCCCGGCAGGCTGTATTCAAACCTGAGGGGCAATTCCCGTATTTTTTAAGAACGTTCACATTCCCATCAAATTCGCAATCTGTCAAAAATACAATCAATTTATTTACCAACATTTTTGACAAGTTTGACAGATGGCGACTAGAATGTTCCAAAAAGCAGGAGGAATTGGCCACCGATTTTGATTTTTTTTTTATATATGAAAAGGTAATTATGCTCCCAAATTCGTCCCATATAAATTGTATTAACTTTGCTTGGATAGTTTTTGAGTAAGCTTCAATAATACGTATTTTTTCCCACTTAGTTTATGTGGATGATATGATGATAACTTCCTGTCACTGTTATTTACATAGAAGGTAGTGGTATTCGAATTTGTGTGCGGTAAACACTACAAAGTGAAAAATAACTTTAATTTCGGAAGTCGGTGGCAAAAAACGATAATTCAAAACCAAAGACACCGACTTCCGAAATTAAAGTTCGTTCAGGCCTTCTGATACATGCATGCATATGTATTTTAACTGAATAATGCTATTTCCCTCACATGTAAAATTTTGACAACGACACTTTTATATTTATTTGAACAACCCACACTCAAAAAAGATACAAGGGCGGACTTAATGCCTTAGGCATTCTCTACCAGTCAACCAAGGGTGGTGAAGAGATTACATGGCAGGTGCTCTGTTTGGAGGAACAATGAAAAATTTGTATTCAAAATATATCAAAATAAAATTCATGGGAGAGAGGTGTTGTGTGTTGTCTACGCTATTTATTTTGAAAAAATCTCTTTGCTAATTCCGCTTAAATGCATACCGACTGGTGGCCGTCCTGATATCAAGAGGAAGCGCATTCCGGAGAAGAATGGACTGAATTTGAAAGGAAGAATGAACAAAGTCAGAAGTATGAGAAGGACAGAGTAGAAGAAGATTGTTAGAAGAACGCAGGCTCTTAGTGTGTGAAGAATATAGGTATTGGAAGTGAGACACAAGATAAGAAGGAGGAATGGGAGAGTTGAGAAGGGAGAAAAGCGTGGTCAAAGCGCGCAAATATCTTCTTTAATGGACATCCATTTGAGCTCAGACCTAGCTCGACACGTGGTCATATTTGAACCTTACAAGCAAGGAAATTTGGTAAACAATGTACCTACATTTCTTCTGTGCCCTTACCTTGCGGTGGGACAATTCCAAGCCGATATCATAATAAATTGGCAACTCGCTGCGCAGTGATGAAGTACGCATGGTAACCAATGCTAACGTTCCTGCTCTGTTGAAAATGCTAGTACCAATTTTTCTTTTTTTTTTTACGTAATCAAATGATTACGGCAATACATTGAGGAGGCAATGAGTTAAAATGTGGATTTTTTCTCTAAACCATTTTTTTATTAATATGATAAAGCAAAAAAATACGGGTCTAATATTTTTTATTATCTGAATGACGTAATTATTTTTTTTCCCAGTCATCATTCCTGTTACAGCCTAATATTATTACTTTATTTAAGGCTGAGGATCCCCAACGCCTACCTTTCAGTGTTTTATCCGTATCAGCAGTTATCAGTGTTGAGCTAATTGACAGTAAGTGACGGCAAGTGTCGTCGGGAGTGATGGCAAACAATGGCTACCGTTCGGACATAACATGTGTTTTTGTGTCAATAGCTTTAGGCTGGGGGGGCTTAATGGCTACTAAGCAGATCGATAACGTTGAGCTATGCTCAAAATGCATTATTTTCGTTTCGGGAACTATTCAAATAAAAAACATAGAATCTGTCTCTACTGTGTGCAGAAGAAATTCCATATTTTACAACCCGCTTTTGATATCCCAAATACTTAACAGCCAGCATTATTTTCCGTCTGCAGGACTTTAAGGGATCTTCTCAATCAGAGAGGGAACGAGACACATGGCGATTTTAGAACATTGACTGCTTCAATCAATTTGCCTAGCCTTTTCCCAACTATATTGGGGTTGGCTTCCAGTCTAACCGGATGCAGCTGAATACCAGTATTTTACATGGAGCGACTGTCTATCCGACCTCCACAACCCAGTAACTGGGTAATACGATACCCCTTGGTAAGACTGGTTGTCAGACTTTCGGGCTTCTGACGACCCGTAACGACTGTCAAACACAGAACATTGACTGCTTATTACATTGTAATTAGAGATGCCGCGAATACTCGCTATTATTCGGTATTCGGCATTATACTCAATTTTTTTTTTGTTATTCTTAGAATACTGAATATTAGTGTCTATTAAGTATTCGACATTCCGCGAATAGTTGTCTAAATAAAAATAAACTTTTAATGAACAGACTTAAAAATAATTAAACTTTTATTCGTTTCTAAAAACAAAACTCACTTAATATTATTATCATTAATATAAAAAGTTTGCCAAAAATTGACTGATTTTTGGCAAACTTTTGTTGAAGTGAATTAGTTAGGCTTTTTAATTAATAATTTAATATTTAAAGTCAAAAAGGGGCAGATTGGACGATTGGATGGATCAAGTCGGTTGCGCTTTTTTTCATAAATCAAACTTGCCTCAGGCAATAAATAAACTATATTATTATTTGAGAATAAATAAACTTCATTTTATTCCTTTTTTATGTCGAGTAATAATGGCGAGTATTCGACTATTCGCCATAGGGAATGGCGATTAATCAGTATTCGACTATTCGCTGTAACAACTAGTCGCGGCATCTCTAATTGTAATATCGCGAAAAGTCCTACCCGATGAGTAAGCTTTCTGATAACCCCCACCACAGCTTTCTGATACTTAATGCTGTAGATCAGCATTAAGTATCAGAAAGCTGTGGTGGGGGTGTGTGATATTAAAGGGTGTGGTAAGTACAGACCATCAAACTGAACCATTTTCTCAACGAAATAATAATCAGTCGTCCCATACATTTCGGTCGACTAGGTATTGAAGTTTTTTTTTATATTTCCGATACAAACAAACTAAAACATCCAATCCAACTATCCATTTATGTTTTCTCAGGTTTTCTACATAGGATAGTATCCTAAGATTTGATAGGATCTTAGGATCGTATCCTTCCTTAGTCTTAGGATAGTACCCTAAGATTTGATGTATTAGTTTATACAAAAAAAAAACATATTTAGCTCATCGTAATTAAATCCGTGAATTCTTTTGTAGTAAACAACAATTACGATCCATTTTACAAAAAGGAGAAAAGTATGTAATAATTTGATGACATTAGCAATTAGGTTCATGAAAATCATGAGACGTCATGCACTTTACGTTACCTAGAACTATGGAAATTCATTCTGGCCTATCTAAACCAATTTTTCGGTCCAAAAAACTGCTATAACAGCCTCCAAACACCAATGAAATATTGCCTGAATTTGTGTGCCATAGACCACAGAGTGGCTAATTACTTTCCCACCGCGATACGACCACATAATATGTGTGCGCTGTATGTTTGATTTGCAGAGATAAGCGCCGCACAGCAAACATGGCGCGACCGATGTTTTACGATTTAGAATTATTAAAATATGATTATGGGAATCGGGCCGTGGGATATTTCAATGGACGTATAGTTAGATAAATAGTTTTGCAGGTTCAACTGAATTTTAAATAATAATATTGGTCAATACATTTATCTGCACGCTCAGCGTGACCAGAATAGAAACGTGTTTTGTCGACGGAAGAATAGACAAAATGACAGAGAAACAATCACAATCTATCATTTTGTCTATTCTTTCGTCGAGAAAACCCGTTTCTATGGTTGTCATCCTATGCGTGCTGTAATTGTCTCACTGCATGGCAATTGGCCCTTGTGATACAGTGTTCAAGCGAGTTATTTAGTTTTATAACACGTTCAGTGCCCTCCTCGAGGGTTCATTTAGTCGCATATGGGATGCCGAGAGCCCTCACGGAGAGCTCGTTTTAAACGTATGTTTTTCTATCCGTGAAAATAAAATCAGATTTTAACAAGATTCATTAGTATATGCGTTGATTTTAAAATCCAAGCTTTTTGATTTGTTTTTAATTTTTTGTTCACGGCTACAAATATGTATTCAAAAAAAATGTAAAAGGTTGGAAACTACGTATAGCGACAAGACCCCCTGAAAACACAATTTTACTTCGTTTTACAGTGTTCTAAACCTAATGCCGTTGACCGTCCGCGATAGTTAACTTTAGCGCAAACGTAATGCCGGCAACCCACACGGAGGGTTCACTTCCAATATGTAAGGCAGCATGCCGTATGAGTTCTATCAAAATGGGTGGAGTCGAAAGTGTTAATAAAATACACATACCTAACATTACGCCTGCACTCCCCGAAGGGTAGCGCAGAGGTGTTCCTATAGAACACCCACATTTCGCCAGTTATGTTTAAGTCCCATGTAATAGGGGGCGAGCGTATTGCCATAAACCGGGCACAAATCCAAAATCCGGGCTGGTACTGAGACATTCCAGATAGAAAAACCCAATAACACTACCCGACTCGGGAATTGTACCAGGACATCACGTTCAGCAGTACCTAGTGATTGCAGCTGTTTTTCGAGGGAGGCGTTTTTTAAGGCAAGCCATATTTATAATTTCTGTAAGTACCTCGTTGGTCTAAGATCGAAATACAAATGCTGAGTTGCAAAGTTCGATACCCAGACAGTCTCATTTTAGTTTTTTTCATGAATAATTTTCTGTAGCATCCCGCAGTTTTTCATGTTTTCAGGTGTTCGCAATAGGCTTGCCCCCGGTTACTGTCAAATCTGAATAAGTGAAAACTGGGTAAGGGAGAAAACTCTATAAATGAAAGTAATTGCCAGGTCCCGTCATTTTAACCCTCTAAAACAGAAACCTCTATAACAGAAAGCCGTATTTCACTCGTGAGCCTCTATAACTAGACTGTTAGTTGCCTGTACCTCTATAAGCGACACTCAAGCGTAATTTAACATTTGCAATTGGACTGCGTTATGTAAGAACCGATTAAGCGCCATTTAACGAATCCTGAGAAAATGAGCTTCAAAAATTTCAAACTTAAAATGGTCGCTGTGCATACATTTAATATGTCAAGAGTATAATTTTTATTCTGAACATATAAAATATGTATAAGTTCACATTTGTTAAAAAAATATAAGGCTAAACTATACAGTTTTGTAGTTATAGCCATTTTTCCGCTTAATTTGTTAATGTGTTTTAAGCCATATTCAGACCATTTTATTTATCAATAACGTACTATACGCCATTATTGTCGTTTGATACTTTATTGCGATTTTTTTCGGGTGAAATAAATTGGAACATAAGATTAAATCCAGTTATTTTAATAAAATTTACTTAAACAAAACAAATGTTGTAACACGTCTACATCTTACTAATACTTTTATTCCTTTTTTTTCTTTTATTAATTACCTATGTTCTATGTTGTGGGGTTTGGTTTCCGCACTTAGTCCTACAGTGACCATTGTGCGTGGGCCATAGCGGCCGTTGGTGGTTACTCCAACCAGCCCACCTCCCTCCAGAAGTTTATTAAATCTCCTGGTCTGTTCAGAACATCTGTGAAAGATCTGGGTGTCCCGAGGGTCTGTGTTCTAATCTGGGTGACGCCTGTGCATTCAAAAAGCACGTGCGTGACGGTTTCCTCAGCCTCCATGCACGCCCTGCACAGAGGACTGTCCGTTATGCTTATTGTGTAAAAATGTTTGTTCAGCGAGCAGTGGCCCGTGATGGTACCCGTCACCAGGCGTAGGCCGTTCCTATCCAGGCGTAGTAAACGCCGGGTTAGCCTGGTATCCAAGGATGGCATGGCATCCTTGGACTGCCTGCAGCCCGGTGTCGAGGTCCACCAGTGCTCGGCTTGAGTGTGGGTGAACTCCTGTAGCCACCTGCGTATCTGGTTGAAGGGGATGGGTACGATGGGCTCGGGTCCACAGACTGCCGTGCTGGATCCTCGTCTGGCAAGCTCGTCAGCTGCATCATTACCCAGCGAACCGCTGTGTCCTTTTATCCATTGCAGTGTCACCGTGTTGCGGCTAGATACCGTTATTTGTTCTAGTGCATTGTGACATTCTAGTGTTAGCTTTGAGGTAATATGTTTTTTCCATAAGGATTGAAGAACTGAGGCGCTGTCGGAGAGTATGCGTATGTGTGTGTCCGTAACTCTCCTAGCTTTTAGGGCGTGGACCGCTTGTATGATGCCCACACACTCCGCCTGATAGACGGTGTTGAACATTCCCAGCGGGCTGGATATCTTTATGTTAAAGTCGTGTGAGAAGACTCCAACCCCAGTTCCGGAGTCGGTCTTCGATTCGTCTGTGTATATTCTCATCTCTTCCGAGCCTGAGTAGTCACACTGTTCTTCTGTAAGTATTATGTTGTACTGCCTATGAAAGTGGTGTGTTTTCGGGGCTTTATCACAGGGTGATGCTATCATTGGTCGTCGTTTGATCGCATCTTCCTGTATACGTGTGTGCTTAACTCTATTAATTACCTATACACTGTACCATATTATTTTTTATTCTTCATCTTCTACTTCAAAATCAATGGATCCATCCAAACCTTCAACATCATCTTCTAAATCACGAGATCCAGTTAAATTTTAGTAATATTTTCTCGCATCAGTTGGTATGAGATGAAGGAGGGATTTTATATCGAGTGGGGCGCGTCTTCGTGGATTGCACTATCTGTATAGTATTGTAGATAAATAAATGAATAGCTATTTATCTTTAATAGGATATGTATAGATAAATAGGTAAACAGAATTACTAGACAACATAATGTAATGTAGGTAATAAACGAGTAGTAAGTAGGTATACGATACATACCTGTAGAGAATTACTTTGCATTGCATCACTGCTTGTTAATGAAGCAATGAAATGGTAACCACGAGTATTCTTATTAAGTTTATCCATTTTAACGCTGTTTTTCAATAAATTCACTTATGAACAACAAAAATGATGGATAAGTAAACAAAAAATCCTTCCGTTATTACCTTAGATGCGTAATGAGACCACCCGCTGCCGCCCCACCCCGTCCCGTACGCAAAAACCCCCAAAATAGAATGCAATAACGAATGAAACGCCAGAAGCTGGCCCTTCATTCACGAACGCATGAAAGATTGCGCGTGTGGTGATACGCCTTAACGAATTAAATACCATTTTAGGTGGTTAATTCGATGCTGCGGTTTAAAAACGGTTAAATCAAAAGGCAAAACTGAATTATCTTCATCGTGGACGTGTTTAATTCGTTTATGCAATTTGAAAACTGTTTGTAACTGTAACTTTGACGCATAATTCTTTAATACAAAACAAATGTGTGCACAAATTCTAGCAAAGTTCGAAATGTCGCTTGATTCAACCCCTTATTATAAGGCCATAAGAGTGATTTTTGAACACAAAAATAGCTGAATACATAGTTTATCATACCTATAGTCGATCTGCATTCATAACTCTTTTTTTTCGATTTCGTCGCTTAATTCGTTATTACATAACGCAGTCCAATTTATGACTTATTCTTAAATTTCGTGGAATTAAGAGCGTTTATTCTGAAAGTGGGCAACGTCGCAAATAGATGTCAAATATTTAGCTGTTTTGATTAATTTGGCAATATTACTGTATGGAAATAAGAAATTTGGCTAACTAGCGAACTAGAATATTGATTATAAAATGCAATAATTAATATCTTAACACCGAATATTTAGTTTTAGATGTAAAAAAAGTATTTGGTAACTTTCCAAATGCCTTTAAATCAATATTCTATATTGATTATAAAATGCAATAATTAATATCTTAACACCGAATATTTAGTTTTAGATGTAAAAAAAGTATGTGGTAACTTTCCAAATGCCTTTTTTACACCTGAAACGGGTACAACATAAAATTCAATATTATAATTGCAATTCATTATTATTATTCTAGTTCGCTAGTTAGCCACATTTCTTATTTCCATACAGTACCTAATATTGCTATATTAATCAAAACAGGTAAATATTTGACGGTTATTTGCGGCGTTGCCAACTTTTCGGATAAACCCTCTTAACATTGTCTTTGTTCCTCTCAACCTTTCCCACCTAGCCTCAACCTTATAACTGAGAAAGGCTACTCCTGTACCTCTATAAGCGAAAAAGAGACTGAGGTCCCTTGAACTCTCACTTAACTAGGTTCGATTGCTAACGGTTGAAATGTTGTAGTGTAAGAGTATTATTTATCTAGGTTCTCTTGGAAAACAGACGTGGTGTTACCATAGAGTCTGAGAAATCTAGTATAAAATAAACTCTGTTCTGCTATCTCACTAAAGTAGACATAAATGTCTTGAAAATCATCATCTTACTCAAATAAACCATAGATTCACACGCAGATAAACTCTTAAAAAATAACAAGTTTATCGATCGAGTATTTCGTCAACAAATCGTGGAGATACAGAGCGACACTAAAAAGTAAATAATTCATACTTATGTTGACGTTATCTGTGACACCTGTCAATTTGCCCGCCTTAACTGACATGTGGGTTGCCAACTTTTTAGAAATTCGGGTTTGCAATGTTTTTAAGAGTTTGATACAGGAGAGTCCAATAAAAAGGTAAAGGTAGGTAGGTAGGATTTTGGGGTCATTACCTTACTGACTGGCTAAGCTTATCGTGCTAGCATGAAAAACCAAATAAAGCCATTTGTTTAAACTATAACCAAAGAATCAAGTCAATTATTACCTAATAGTCATAATTTGCTCTGAATATTCTTTCAATGAAAAGATGGATGGATTGAGTGAGGAGTGATATGAAAGAGAAGGGAGTGGATGATAGCGTGACGGTTGACAGGGGAGAGTGGGAGGAGAAAACGTGATGCGCCGACCACACGTTACATGGGACAATGGGAGGAAGATGATGATTCTTTCAATGAAAAGCACACTAAATCACCATAGTTCTACTTTTTTAGGAAATTAAAAATTAACGATTTTAAGGCTTGCTACTTTTCATCAATTTGCCTAGCCTTTTCCCAACTATGATGGGGTCGACTTCCTGTCTAACCGTATGCAGCCAAATACCCATATTCTGCATGGAGCGACTGCCTATCCGACCTCCACAACCCAGTAACTGGGTAATACGATACCCCTTGGTAAGACTGGTTGTCAGACTTTCGGGCTTCTGACGACCTGTCAAAGATCCACAAATACCGGGACCAACGGCTTAATGTGCTCTCCGACGCACGGACGAGTCTCGGTATGTAAAGATGGTCACCAATCCACGGACCAACCCCGGCAAGCGTAGCTTAACCTGATGGATCGACCCGTGAAACTGTTATTACTTAACCACGAGCTCCTCTCCAGCATGCTACTTTTCATATTGTATTAAGTTGTTGTGCCCGGCAGGGTCCATGTGAACCTTGTAACGTTCTATTATTAAGATCTTGTTGACAATTCAAATCTTTAGTGCATATTATCATAAAGATTTGAATTTGAACTTGTGAAAATATAAAAATATCCCAATTTCTAGACATCAAAAACCTGGCAACACTACATATCTCAAGAAAACCCAAAAACGATTCGGAAATTATATTGTGATTCATTGCATCTGACAAGAGATGTGTTTATCTTTATCTTTGAAAGATAACAGATATCAGACATGTTGCGACATGCTGAACAAGTTAACATGTTTAAATAGGCTAACTTGTTTGCTAGTTACAAATTGATGTAGTTTAGACGATGGGAATTGGGATGTCTGATGAACTCCTGTCAAGATGTTGTATCCTGCGAAAAAGCATTAAGTTCAGCGTGATTGAAAATTCTTAAGTCGATAGATGATCTAATTTATTTACATGTATATTTGTGGTTCATATATCTATATTAATTTCTTGTTTGAATTATATTGCATGTATTACTAGTTTTGTACGCCTTATAGGCAAAACATAGCGCCCTCAATGTATTACCAAATAAGAACTTATAATGTACCTATGTTTTACTATAAATAAATTAATATGAATATGAATATTAAAGAAAACCGGAAAGGCTTGGTAAAGTTAATTTGAAAGACGTCACATTTTTTAATTATATACGTTGAAATCAATCATAGTCCACTGCTGGGCATAGCCTCTTTCAAGCGTCGCCACAACACTGATGCTCCGCCTTCCGCAAACTCAAACTCAAAGCATTTATTTCTATTAAACCATTTACAGGCACTTTTGAATTGTCAGAAAGTTGAAGCTAGTTGCCCATTCCAAAACGTAAATCTTTAGCATACAGTCTGACCCACCCACCTTCCTAAGGTGTCGGTCCATCTAGCTGGGCCCCACACTACGCTTGCCGTTACGCGGTCTCCACTCCAGGACTCGTCTGCTCCATCGGCCATCGGTCCTTTGACAAACATGGCCAGCCATGACATGCTAATTCCATGACCTAGAGTCCTAGACCGATTATAAAAGTCACCTAAGTAACAGGTTCAATTAGGTGCATATTCAGAAACAGTCTGCATTCTGAAACGCAACACAAAACTGGATAATCCTGAAAAGATGCCAACGAAGAAAGGGTAACTAGGTCACGCTAATATAGTTTTTATACTTAGGACATTTCAGCTTCAAAGCAACAAGAAGAATCAATAAGATCATCTCTAATTATTCTGTTGATCAATTCATGAGTCTTACTTAAGTTCATAGAAATAATAAAACATTTCTGCGAAAACAATTCGCCACACCTATATTAGTTACTCACTTCAAAACATACGAATATCAAAACTCGAATACATTATATACATTTATATCAAACCTCCTTACCTCCACACCTCTGTAACGAGCTACGATTGTCTATGGCAATCCCCCTAATGGCGCCAATTTAAGTTGAAATGAAATTTTCATCCATATTTCTCATCCCCCTTTATCCCTTACTCCCTAACTGCCGTATATTAATTATAGCCCGAGCAGACTAATTTCGGCGACATTATATAATTTTATGTAGATTGCGATTTGCGCGCGAAACGAGTTTTGAAAGGTGCGCCATGTTTGTTTTTAGGTGTCACTTTCTGGCTGTCTATGAAACAATTTTTTTTCTTTGGTTTTGGTGACCTTTATTCATTGCAAATGCAGGCGAAAGTTAAATCTTCAATCACGACGGAATAACAATACAAAGGGTTTTTTATTTAGAAAATCTACTTAAGTATGAATTTGCCATGACTATTCCGCACTTAGGGGTCGTAAATAGCCAATTTAAATACCTACATAACTTTATCAAGACGATATTCCTCAACAAAAAAACAACTTAGAGATCAAACAAACTTAGAGAAAAACATGACCGGACTATAAACGTCCGGTCTGGTATATTTATTATATTTCTATTAAAAACATGATCAAAAGTATACAAATTAAGCCGATCGACGATACGCATTTAATAGGTAACAAAAACAAAGGAGATAAGTTCAAAATATCTACACGATTCAAGAAAATAATCGCTGTTAAGATTTAATCCATGGTTAAAACGTAATTTCCCCGGACTATTAGTCCAAAAACAACTTGAGATTTACTCATTCCAGTATTCGAATAGACAGAAAACAATAAACAATAATGTTCTACACGTCATTTTTCAGAAGCCAACAACCCGCGGTCAAAAACCAACACAGCGCAATCAAAACCAGTTCCCAAGAACACCATCTTACTCTTTCTTTAATTCAAATAAAAGTATCCATCCGTCTCTTTCTCGCACATAGCGATTGGGTTGAAAAGTTCCCGCCTTACGTCAAAAACAATGGTTGGAGGAAAGAAAAAAGAATCGCGGCGTCTCCCTCGCACAGCGTTCGGATACTGAGTGAAGGAAGATTGTGAAATTATTTTTGATTTTGTTTTGTTTTTTTCTTACTGTTTGTTTATGACTTGCTTTTATTAAAATCGTTGCGGTTAAGTGCATTTACAGAGGGATTTGTTTAGTTTTTAAAGATCCTTTGTATACTGGAAGAAATATTTAATTTATTACTCTATTCCAGTAAGGTTTTGTATGACTTTTACTGAATAAACTAACAAATGGCCTGCTGTAATGCCGCTGATGTAAGCGGTTAAGTCTGTCTACTTATTTCAATTAGAACTAACTCGTCACATCTATCTATTCTGCGGGGTAATTGCGTACCACACTAACAGTAGCAATGGCTTTCATTTTGACAGTTCAACAACATTCATTGCGTTATTTACGTTGTTAAGCAAACAAATTCTTCGAACAGTTATAAAGCAATGGATTAACAATATAAAAGAGAAAAATAGATAAATAATAAAAAATAAAAAAAAGTATAGATTGTGTGTGTGTGTCTGTGTGTGTGTGTGCGTGTTTATGTGTGTGTTTGTGTAGTAATAATATTGATGAATAGTGTGATACGCAATTAGGGTACTGCTCTACGTGTTATTACATTGTGCCCGTCGCTTTGAAACTCAGTTGAAATGCCTATAACGTCACGAGCGCCCATACTCCATCACCATCAGCCTACAGCAGTCCACTGCAGGCCTCACCTATTGCGCGCCATTCAACTCAATTTCCTGCAAATCCCATCCAGCTGCTACCTACCACCTTGCGAAGATCGTCGCTACACCTAGCCTGAGGGCGTCCTACCTTACGTTTGCCGATTCGCGGTCTCCACTCGAGAACACGTCCACCCCAGCGGTCATCGGTTCTACAGCTAATATGGCCGGCCTATTGCTACTTCAGCTTGCTTATTCTGTGAGCTATGTCGACTTTGGTTCTCTGCCGGATCACCTCGTTCTGGGCTCGATCCCTCAGAGAGACTCCAAGCATAGCCCATACCATAGCCAGGATCACAAAAAAGGTAAATAGGAATGGTGGAGCTCTACTGCTACTTATCTGCTAAGTTTATTGTTAAATGAGCTTTAAGTATTATTGTTACAGCTTAAACAAGAGCTTTTAGAGAGTTTCCGAGCCGTCTCAACAAGTTTTAAAGCTACTGCATAGTTGTTTAGGCTATCCTTAAAACAAGAAAATGCACAAACTAATTACCTATAAAGTTGTAGACAAAATAAAGCTAGAACTCAAACAGCCACCCTGTAAACATGGGAAACACCTGTAAGAGCAGTGGTAAGGGCGGCGACTTAGGAGTTGTAGGTCGTAGGCTCGAACCCAGACGGGCGCTTTACTTTGTGTAAATTATTTCATCACCACAGCTCTCAAAATGGTGAAGGAAAACATCGTGAGGAAACCGGCATGTCTCAGAACCAAAAATTCGAAGACATGCGACATCTACCAACCCGCACTTGGCGCGCATTGTGGATTACAGCCCACTCCCTCTCACAGAGAGGAGGCCTGTGTCCCACCAGTGGGAATATTATGCAAAATCATGAGAAAATAATTAAAATATCTAAATGTTCAATTTAGGTATATTACACAAGCCTGTAACATTAACTCCCAGAAATCCCCATGGGCCTTACCGCCATAACATTCAAATGTCACTAATTTTATCAGTACACACATTAGAGTGTAAATTCTTATCTACTGTTCGTGACTTTTTGGCTATTCCAGCCAAAAGTTTGAACTCGGCACTTAGCCCGTATACAATGACGTATTCAAACGAAGAAGTGAATTCTGATTGCCACTCTAAGACATGGCGTACACTACGCGACATGCCAGATGCAACGACAGGCTGCGGCCGATAATTTTCATTTTAAAGCTCCACACACGTGTTGGCGTCGATTTGCATTAATCCGATCTAGCCTGTCCCTTGTTGTGCCCCAGCGACGCCCTAAGAATGTAGTCGCTTAGTTTGTAAGTTTTATACCCTGGCTGGAGGCCTTAATTTATTGAGGCACCCACAGGAAAGTCCGGTTAAGCAGCCGGTAACCGCCTAGGTCGAGATGCCATTAAAAAAAAAATGCACACTTGGCGTCGAGTTGCAGAGTCTCACGACAGGCTAGGGGAGTCGCACGCTCTCGCGTATTGTCGCAGTCACACGACGACAGTCGCATTCGACACGTCTGCGTCTGGTCGCAGCCGCAAGTCGCATAGTGTGCGAGGAGGTTAAAGGACAAATAGTTTGAAAAGTGTCACATTAGACATCAATATTGTGTAATAACTTGATATCGGTGTCAATATTTGTATTTGTGTACTTTAGTTGTACTTATCTAATGGACAGGCGCCATTTCCAGCCGAAATGTGTCGCTTTTCTTTGAATACCCAGCAGCCCTTGGGTTCCTCCGTAGCCATTTTCTAGCTAAGCTTCTGAGAAATCGTTGAGTAGATAATAAGGTTTAAATTGGCTCTCAATCCGGCTTGGCTGTTTTCATCTTTTAAACCAGCGCAGCGCCCTAATTGCATAACACATTTTGAATCACAATCAAAAAGGTTTGAAAGATATTGCTAAGCCATTGCTTCATAGATTTGAAAAATTCGTCTGCTACGTAAATAACGCAATGAACGTGGGTGAACTGTCAAAATGAAACCCATTGAGATCCATTGTCATTTTATGTGTATTACGCAGTAAAGTCAGTCAAATCATTTATTTCAAATAGGCCCTTGTAAGGCACTTTTGAACGTCAAAGTTTACAAAAAATTGAGTAAGTAAGTAGTTTTCTACTTAAGCCTAGGCTGGTCGACGAATCGACGACGGAAGTCGAATCAATCACAAATACCTAACTTTATTCTCATTCGTAATAAGCATGACAGCTATTTCCTGCCTTAAAATCTCATCGATAGATAAAATATCATCAAAAGAACAATATCTTATTTTTATGAATCACATGTACTCCTACCACAACAACCTTGAGACAAGAATCACGAAGATGTGGCAATATAACTGGGTATAGTCTGTTTCAAAAGTATCTGACTAAAATGTAAACAAATGAATCAGTAAACGTACCTGACTACCTGTGGATGCCAATTTGAAGTGCCACTTTCATTTGTAAGTGGCACTTCAAGTTGGCATCCACAAATATTCAAGTATTTATTTATAGATTAATAATCATAAAAATCATAAATAGAACTCTCTAAGTTCATAACTTAAAGAGTTGTATTGCTGATTCTAATGATTATAATTCTGTAAAGTCATATTTGTTACGGTCGCGAATAATATTTTAATCAACATACTTACAACCTGACACTGACCTGCAGGTCGTATGCAAATTGCAAAAAAACGTATGAAAGCTTTAATTTCACGGACTGCCTAAGCGCATTGAATAAGTGCTACAAAATGTAAAACTTGCTAAAGCTTAAGTTAAGTTCTGATAGAGATGGTTAGGGATCTTTACAAGATAATATGGAAGGATTGAAGGAAGAAGATTGAGGTTCAGTAGCGTTTGATTGGATTTCGAGATCCTTCAATAGACTGCTAGTTGTTTTGCGAGGATAAATACTCAATAGGAGCTTATGGACTGGTTTCTCGAAAGAAATATAGCAAAATTCAAAATTCATAAGTCATTTATTCAAACTAGGCTGAGAATCAGCACTTTTCGAACATCAAAATTACATAAGACAGTCCCCCAAAAACGCCCACCATTCACCACTTCCTAGTGCGTTAGCTGGGAAGAAGAAGTGGCGCAACAAACTCCCCAGTTTGTCAGATTCCGACAAATTGAGAAGCGCGCGTAAACTGCTTTACATTACTGTTGTGATAAATCATTCAAATGATCACAGCGCATTTGACAATATGTCACATAAATGCTATAATTTTCTTTCGACAAACTGCCCCGTAGTGTGAGGCTGTCAAGTTTACAAGTACAACCAACAACATAACTGTTTTTTCTGGAATAGTAGGTATTCCAGAAAAAACAGTTAAACCAATAAATTGCTCTCAAAGATAACAAAAAAGCAGATAAACTCTAAGATATCTAAGAACATTATCTTTAATTCCAAATTGATAGGAAAAACCACACAAAATATATTAGATAAGTACCTGTAATACGACCTCCGGGCCGAATTTCGGCCATGGCGACCAATCTCAGCGGAGACCAGGCTTCGGCGCGGGAGATATTATAGTGCAGGCGCGTGTGCGCAGACACAGGTGCACTCTCTCTTCCCTCACTCTCATAGTCCGATGGGACGGCAATCCGACACGACCGGAGAGAATCAGGCGCAGGACCAACGGCTTAACGTGCATATAAAAATCTACATATATGGGAGATGAACCTGGTTTACGCTGGCACTGGAGCGTGAGGATTGGTACAAGAAAAGAGAGGCCTATGCTCAACAGTGGGTATGCTGTGGAAGATGATAATACCTACATAGGAGAACCATACTGAGACAGAACATTGAAATTAAATTGTTTATTCTGTAAATAGGATTACGGAATCACGTTTCCACGTCATATAAAAAAAATAAGCTGGATGAGGTCGGCGTTTCCTATCTGACTACACTGAAATTTTTTGTCGGTTATTTAAAAAAAAACCTGTTGTTTCATAGAAAATTGACTAAGTATACCATAAAAGAAAATTGACGATATTAATACGCGGTCAAAATGTATGGATATACAGGGTGATTGGAAGATGGGTGCAAAGCTTTAAGGCGAAGATAGTACAGACAATTTAGAACCATTTAAGCCATGGTTGTCTTAGACAAAGTCTTACCAAATATTTTTAACCAAATTTTTAAGTTTTTTTTCGGAAATTCTCAAAATTTAATGTAAACTGCATAATTATGGCCAAATTGAATGATAAATGAATTCATTTTTTATTTATTTAATTAAAGTAATGTGTAAGCAATCAAGCAAAACATGTTTTAGGCTTCTGTGTCATTAGACATTTTTTTTACAGACATTTAAAGCTCAGAAAAAATAAAAAAATTGTACAATACGTCTTTTAAACCTTATTAAAAAAAAAAAAATTGGTAAGACTTCGTCTAAGACAACCATGGCTTAAATGGTTCTAAATTGTCTATACTATCTTCACCTTAAAGCTTTGCACCCATCTTCCAATCACCCTGTATAACAGCAGATTTTTTTTTAAATAGCCGACGAAAAATTTCAACACAGGGGTATTCAGAATCATGTACTGAATCCATGGTAACCAGCTTCGCGTCGATGTCCCTGCCACCCTGTATAGATTCTTTTCTTTGAAATTTTGTGAATGTGAAAACCTTCTGACTAATCTTAAAAAGTACATACATGAACATGAGACAGATGAGGAAAGACTGGTTAGAGAGAGCACACGTAGGAAGGAATTGAGAAATAAGATAAGTCATCACTTCAACATAGTGAAGCATAATTCTCAATATCAAGCGGTGCAATTTTTCGATAAGTTACCTCTACTCGTACACTTAAAAAGCTTGATTTATACATCTGCATTTAAAACAAAGCTTCAAGCATTCCTACTAGATAAGTGTCTCTACTCTGTTGACGAAATGTAATAATATTATGACCATGCGTTTCCTCCTGTGGACTTAAGTAGGTTTGTTAGAGCAGACAGAAGTTCTATTCTATTCTATTTTTAATAAATGGCAAGCAAAGCCGATGTCGACTATTCTGCCAATGTCTAAAGTGCGTTGGAAAAAGCAAGTGTTTTTATAAAAAGGTTAAAAACAAATAAAAGAAGTAATTGTTTAATGTATGTTATGGACATTATTTTTAAATATTTATTATTATTCCTATTAATTATTTGAATTAACATTGGACTATTTAATTTGGCCATATTTTTTTGATTTCTATTCCTAATCTTAAATTCTTAATGAGTTGACATTGAATTTTTTATTGTAGGTAATTTTTATTGTGATGCTAATTTTGACGATGATGTGAGTTTTGTTAGGTATTAATTTTTAAATGTGTTACTTGTATTGTGAATGTAATTTTTTTCATGATATATAAAATGTCAAACACAATGTAAATTGTTTGTGAATAAATAAATTGAATTGAATTGAAATTGAATTGATGGTAACAGGTTTCGCGTCGATATCCCTGTCAGCCTGTATAAAAGATAAATAAAATAATAAAAATAAAGACATATTTAAACCAAACGACATGATTGCCACTAGTCTTAGTCTGTGCTACAGAACAAACTCAGCAATATTACAATTATAAATGGGCTAAATATTGAACGTTCACAAAGTGATACTTTGTTTTGGTGATTTGTCTGCCTACTGCCTCGTAGATCTAGTGCTCGCAAGCGCTACTGCTAAGCATGAGGTCCTGGGTTCAATTCACAGGTCGGGCAAAGCGTTATTGGGTTTGCCCATCAGGAAATTTTCAGAAGCCGCCCGGAGGATTTGTCCCCGATTGATCGCAATAGGCTCGCCCCCTATTACTTGGAACTTAAACATAATTGGCGAAATGTGGGTGTACTATAGGTACAGCTCTGCCGGACCCTCCAAGGATTATAGGCGTGATGTTATGTGATTTTTCTGATCACAAAATGCCACTTTATCTTGACGACGACGTATCGCAGTCCACTGCTGGACATAGGCCTCTCCCAGTCAGCTCAACACACTGATCTCCTCCTTCCAAATCAAATCTTTTTATTGTGGGCATAGGTTATACAGACAGATGTTAGGTAAATCACAGTTCCATTATGTCCTGCCTAATAGGCATACAATAATTATGTCAACATGCAGTATAAAACAATTCTTAGGTATCACTTATAAAGCAAATCTTACAAAATAAACGCCCCGGGCGTCGGGAGTCGCGAGCCGACTTCCGGCCACCGTAGGCGCGGGCTTGCGGACGGTGAGCAGTGGGTAGCTCGCCGTCCGATAGGAACCAGGCCCGGGTCGACGGCGCGTTGTGTTCCACGCGCGCCTCGAAGAGATGTCAGCACCAACTGACGGGGTCCGGAAGGGCCAATGCCTGCCGGGGTTGCGAGTTTGTCCGAAAGGGATATCGCGACCCCGGCACACAGGCAACGGAAGGAACACGGGTGGGTTTTAGTCAGTAAAAGTCTGACACGCAACTTCTCCCGCTCCGCCCAGAGCGGGAGAAGTTATTTGATAATTTCCCACCCTGAAAAAAAAAAAGGTATCACTTATAAAGTAAATCTTACAAAATAACAATTAGGTGTATGGTGACAGATTGTAGTAGGTACTAATTATTTAAAAAATCTTGGACAGTGTAGTAAGCTAAGTATGTTAATTAAAAAATTACGCACCCAGTCAGTCCCAGCCACCTTTAAAAGGTCGTCGGTCCATCTAGCTGGGGAGACACGGTCTCCACTCCAGCACGCGTAGCATGACAACCACAGAAACGGGTATTCTACGCGTTTTGTCGACGGAAGAATAGACAAAATGACAGATAAACATCACAATCTGTCATTTTGTCTATTCTTACGTCGACAAAACCCGTTTCTATTGCGGTCATGCTAAGCGTGCTGGACCGGCCATTGGTCCTTCGACAACCATGGCCAGCCGTCTGCCAATTCAGCTTGGTTACTCTGCATCAGCTATTTTGGTAACTCCAGTTATTTTCCGGAAAATTTATTACGGATCTTATCCTTCAAAGAAACTGACCATAGCCTGCTCCATAGCGCACTGAGCGACCTTGAATTTGTGGACCAGCTCGACCGTCAGTGTCCCTGTGATTTTCTACAACTGTGAGTAATGTCAATGTCCACCCAGATGGACAAAAGATCTTGGAAGGATTCGAATGCTTGCAAAAGTCGATTTTATTTAGAAATTGAAGAAGAAACTCTTTGTTCTATGGACTTCTTCTGTCAAATTTTTGACATATCAAATCGTCAATTGTCAAAATGCTGTTTGCAAACATGTGTCAACAATAGAGCTGTGTCACAGACCAACCTGTCAGCCATCGCAGATCTATTTGATGAACCTATTTATCTACGGAACTTAAATTCAATTACGCATACTCAAATCAACTCGGTCGTGACTCATCGAAAGCTCATTAAATATAATCTCAGCATTTAACAACTCATCGTTAAAGCTTCTTAAAAACATAACCTTCTCTTTATTTTTAAAACCAACAGCAGTCAGTATGAAAAAAACAAAAAAACTACCGTTCAAATACGTCGTTAGGAGAAAATAAGCGAGCTAAGAACATTATTTGGTTGTACAAACATAAAATCTGCTGCGGTCGGGATAAACGGGTAGAATAAGACGATTCATGCGTGAATCCCTTCGTGTTAGAGCGAGAAAGACAATGTCAAAGCGAGACGGGACACTTTAGGGGTGGGGCGTACGAAAAACCAGTCTAAACTGAGCTTTGACAGTCTAAAAATTTGTAGGTTATGAATAGAAATGTAGGTGTCAAAGTATTCTGGGTGTACCGCCCAGTCGTTTTGTCCACACACGGCACAATATGACGATAATCGGTGCTACTCGTCGCCTTAATAAAATAATTCAGTTGTTTGTAACTACTGCTCTCGGGTGGATATCCGAACGCGTTCGACATTTAAATTTTATTATTTCGTTTTTATTGTGCGGCCGCTAAACTGTTTCGGTGTGTGCCTGTTTTTTTGGTTGTAAAAAAAAGTGAAAAGTGAACTTTTTTTGTCTGTGCTTTTTTGTTTTTTTTTACTTTTTTTTCTAGTTGCTAGGTGAGTGATTGTTTTTATTTTAAATGTTTGTAGCAAAAAGTATTTAAATAAATAAACCAGCTGCATTTATATTTTTTTATTCAGATTTCAATGTTGATAAAATTTCTTATAGACATAAATAATATAATTATGTTCTCTCTAGAAGATTCTTATAAGAAAAAAAATGTAGAGGTTATCTACATGTTTGAAATTGACGAACATGTTATTCACTAGGTTTTTTTAGCTAGATTTATCTATCTTCCCATTAGTGAAAGAATTTTTGGAATTGGATCAGTAGGTAGTTCCGAAAATTACAGCCAATCTCCCAAATTTTACCCCTTTAATATAGACACTTGTGAAATATTTTTCTATGATAGGTACGCGATGCAACAAATATTATGCACACATACTAGGTAGTAAGTACTTACCGACCCTACCGTATAGACCGAAAACACGCTAATGTTCTAAAGAATATTTATTACTAGACGAGACTCTCCGTAGATACATTATATGGTACTTAAGACCGTTTATAAAGAACGTGGGCAAGTTCGCAAATAGCTGTCAAATATACCTAATATTGATTATGAAACGCAATAATGAGTATTTTGTTTTTGACGTAAAAAAGGATTAGAAAACTTTCCAAATGCCTTTTGTACACCTAAAACAGTTACAACATCAAATTCAGTGTTATAATTGAAATTCATTATTAATATTCTAGTTCACTAATTAGCCATATTTCTTATTTGCATACAGTAATATCGACAAATTAATCAAAACTGGTAAATATTTAACAGTTGTATGCGACGTTGCCAACTTTTTGGATGAACGCTCTCAAGTGTTCAGGAAAAGCCCTATTGACATAGCATAACCAAAGACAATTTTAAGAGGATTCACAAATAACTTCACATTCCTACCTACACTCTAGCATTCCCTTTGGCTACCGATGCATATAACAGCAAGAAATATATGTTGGACATGCAAATATTTGACTTGATGCGGGGAACGAACCCGCAACCGTGATTTCTAAACTAAATGGTGGACATTTAATAGCGGTTTCCCAGCTTTTAGAACTCGGGAAAGCAGTAGCTTTCGTCTGCAAAGAATAAATCAATTGACTGGAGTTTTTTAGTTTTTTACATCTTGTCTTGAAGTAATGCTTATCTATGTACTGAAATAAATTGGATCGAGTAGTTTTTTTTAAAGCTACTTAAGTATACCTTTTTATTTTTTCTCCTCAAATTAAATTCTTTTCGCTTGGAAACTTCTTTTTTTTTAAATTCTTTATTTAAAAAAAGGCTTTAATCGCAAAGCGATTATGCCAGCCTCGTTGTTTTACAAAATAAATAGAAAGTAGGTAATAACTAGTCACGACGTCGTGGCGTCGTTTCGTCGTCGTCGTCGTCTTGTTGTTGAGTCTATAACTAAGAACTTAACTTAATTAATTTAACAACCAAGTAATATAACTTAATAGCTAATTTGGTTGTTGGTTTAGACAAGATCAAATTACACACGCCAACATCCCTTAATCTAAGTCTTGCTTCTGATTGAACTTCTTTTTTAAATGATCCAATTAAAAGTGGTCATTAGGAAAAGTATTCATATTTATTTACAGTAAGTTAAGCAATCTTCTAATAATGATAATAAGTTCTATGCCGTACGTAAAACTCGAGACTTGGACGTGAAGTGCGGGCACCAGCCCGTCTTACTACTACTAATCCTAACTAATATTTAAACGTGAAAATAAGTTTTGGTTTGTTATGGTTTCACGTCTTAAATACTCACTCGATTATCTTGAAATGTTGCATACACGTTTATTTATTTGTTTTAAAAAAGCACAGCCACATCATATACATTAAACTTATGCTAAAAATAATCTAAATAACTAAAGGACTAATGTATATGGCAATTACGACGTACATAGCTTTGATAACAACATCTTGTTGCCTTGCAATTTAATACACTAAACTAAACCTAAAATAAAATAAAACTAAAATTTACTAACGTAAATAAGACGGGTAACAACAAAAACAAAAAAGTTTAGAAATAAAAATAAAAATAAATGCCTCATTCCATTTAAATTTGTCTAAAGGGCCTCTGCGAGTTGACTTCGGCCCCTCGTACGCCGTCCAAAGGACCGGGATCCATGGTCCCGAGATTTGCTGACAAATAAAAATAAAAATTTAAATTAAGAACAACTGAAATTAAGAACAGCTTGGCAAAGATAGCGTGATTTTCACGTTGTCATGGATACAGAATAGGACGTAGGGTACCTTGCATCCTGAAAAAAAGTACTGTTCCCGAGGGATAGACACTGAATGCAAGCGAAGCCGCAGGCAAAAGCTAGTAAATAATATGCATAAAAAGGGGAGAGGAATCATAGGGCGTCCAAAAATTTGTCCGCATCTCTGTCAAAGTAAATTATTGTATTTTGGTTACGTCAACGGAATACGTTTTTCTCCGTGCATTGTAGCGTTCATTGGGAGGCCTATGCTGCCCTGCTAAACTCGAAAGGCGGTATCTCTGAGATACGCCTTTTTCGTTTTTTTTATACCATTCAATAGCTATAATAATTTCGCATCTAATGGCCACATACCGCTATCTAACTTAAAACATTTAAAAAAAACACTCAGAAGTTCTTTATATCCTTATGTTTCTTAAATTACAATTTAAAAAAAGTCAATTTTCTCAAAACTTACTCCGATTGAGATACCGCCTTTCGGCTTAGCAGGGCAGTATGTGCGGCAGTGGTTGGCAATACAGGCCTATGATAAAGTATTTGAAGTTTCCAAAAAATAAACCTAGGTACCTATTACTGCCTCCCATAGCCGTGCTCCGATTTGGGAGATACGGTAATGGTGGGTGACATTTAACGCAAAGGAGATATTCCGACTTTGCTGCTAAAGACATCAACGCGTCTTCAAAGCTTTTGGAGTTGCAAGTGTCTATAACTTTTACAACAAGTCTTGTTACAGACTAGTCAAAAACAAATCGTGTATAAAACATGTATCTATAAGACTAAGCGTATGCTGAAACGCAGGTGACACAGCACAGCATAGATTTTGCAGGGTAGGGCAGGCGAGGCAGACATAGGCCGCGAGCGCATGCTGCGGCGCAGCTACACAGACACATTCGCGTCCTAGCTAGTACAAACAACAGACGACTGTGCTGCGATACCTGCGTCTCAGCAAAAAAACAAAAGAAGACCTGCACGCGTCGCGCAGAAATCTGTGCCGGCTCTACAACAGAACAGACACATGTCTGTGTCGCACGTGCCTACGCCACAGAGTACGCAGCTGTCAGTACGTTCATGAAATACAAAAACTGTTCTGCCCTGCGCTGCGTGGACCTGCGTCACCTGCATCTCAGCATACGCTTAGCCTTACTGTCTTGTTAGCTATTTTCTACACCTTTTTAATGTTTTCTACAAGTTTTGTATTCAAATAGTCTTTAAAACTTGTTTCAGGTGTAAAAGATAAACAAAAACAGTAGACACAACATGTAACATACGTTTTAAACCTTTGCATACTTTGCATCAAATGGAGCGTCGGCCTTTTCGCCTATAACTATTAAAATAAGTTTATTACGCTTTATTTTTAGTAAGCAAGCACTACTGCTGAGCATGAGGTCCTGGGTTCGATTCAAATGTCGGGTAACAGTTATTGGGTTATGTATTTAAGTGTTTCCCCATTTTAATATTGAAATACTAAACAAAAATCAATCACAAACTTCCATTTACGTTAGTCTACAAACAAAAATAGATTTTAATTAACTGATAAGTTTGGAGTGCTTAATTAAGTATATTAAAAGCTCCTCACCGGTGATTGAGCACATTATCACTATATTAATAAACCGTTATCTAGCATTTAGTCGCGTGTTAGCGCCTATCAGTGATCTAATTTATCAATAAGCCCTATTTATTCTAGAATAGGTCAATTATGGAAAATTTACCGTAAATAAGTAGTTTTTTTGGATTGTCAACTGTAGGTAGCGTCTGGGAACCCCATGATCTACCAAGGAGGCCCTTTTATTAGAATTCAAGGGACAGGGGAAGGGAGGAGCTCCATGGACTTCTAAAATACTAGTTTTTGGTGATGCCCCCGCATCTAGTCACATAGTGTGACTAGATGCTTAGTTAATATTTAAATGCGAAAGTGAGTTTGTTTCTTTGTTTTGTACGCTTTGACGCTAAAACGGCTGAATAGATTTGGGTAGATCATGCCCTGGATTAGACATAGGATACATTTTATCCCGATATTCTTAAGGGATTGAGTCTTTTCTATTTGTTTTTTGACAGGCCTACACTGTCCTCTCATACCTAATAATACTGTAATTTGAAAACATTGTAAAAACGATTTATTTCTAACGGAGTAACCGTGGAGTTTCTTGCCGGCGCTTCTCCATAGGAAACGAACAATTAGAACCGTGCACCTAGCTTCTGACGTTTCATAAGTCAATGTAGGTTTATGTGAAATAAAATATTTTTATTTTTATGATTTTGAACGAAATCCGACAGAAACATATTTGCGAAAATAGGCTAGAATTATGACGATGATTAAATATAAAAGAACCCTTTACTTTTATAACAATAACGGCACTGTTATGCCTGACACGCGACAAAACCAAACAGGTACCCATTTAACAGATAGATAACGAATTATTAATAATGATAATGTGGTTATTATTGATTACTGGTGGGGATAGAATAATCGATTATTTTCATGGTGTCTATGATTGACAACAGTAGCTTGACGTACTTTAAAAACCTTACCAATAACACAGATGAATACTTTTTCACTCCGAATTTTAGGTATGAAGTTACAAGTACACGGCGAGCTCGACTTGTCGGGCCAGTTCAGTGAGTGTAACGTAGTAGAGTTACGCGATAGAAAAAGAGGCAACTTCTTGGTGAATATAACTTTAGGTAATTAGCGCTGTGAGACCTGAACTGCACTTTATTGTGTCGTAGCAAGAGTCGCTTTTTATTTAAATGATTTTGCGGAATGAACCGTCTGTATTAATCTGCGCCAATTGTGATTTAAGCTTAGTTATCTATCTCTTAGATTTTTCGAAAACATAGTTTGCCAAATGCAATATCTATCGGTAATCTATGGTTACACTGCTGGGGTGGCTGGGGCGACTGCTTCAGGTGCACAAAACCTCAATCAGCAACCTTATTGGTACCTATATATTTTTACCATTTGAGGTTGAATCACTAGGGCCGCGGGGTCCGAGTGTTCATCGAGTATTTCAGGACATCGCCAAGCGGTTGGTCAACTCTTCATGTGACCAGAAGGCTGGCCTATTTTTCGGCCAAAGAACCAGCATTCAATTCAATTCAATTCAAAATATATTATTTCACATAAACCTACTCGTACAAGGGCACTTATGAAACATCAGAAGCTAGGTGCACGGTTCCAATTGGTCGTTTCCTATGGAGTAGAGCCGGCAAGAAACTCCACGGCACATTGCCATACAACGTGGCAATGCTGCCAGCCTTTTGGGCACTTTTCCTGTTGACAGCGATGCGGACGAATTTTTTGATGCGCTATTATTATTTACCCTCCTTTTTTATATACTTGTACATAATATTAATATTGTTTTAAGTCTGTAAGTTTTTAAATTATGTAAATATTATCTTCAAAATTGGTTACAGTTGTTTTCTTTCGTGCTTTCGGACCTATTTAAACAGTAATAGTCAAAATTCAAATCATTTATTTCAAATAGGCCCTTGTAAGGCACTTTTGAACGTCAAAGTTTACAAAAAATTGAATTGATTCTAGTCGCCCCTTCCAAAAGGTAGTTTTCGTATGGAGAAGAATGGGCAAGAAACTCCACCGTTATTCTTTTAAAAAGTGTTACAATATTTTGTATATGTAGGTACATTAGTTTCATGTGAAAACGATGAACCTAAAAAAAAAAAAAAAAATACGTTACCACAAGGTAAAAAGAAGAATTAATAAAAATGAAGCAACGAAAGATAAATTAATTACTTATGTGATAGATGCATGATTCTCACATATTTACAATAGGTACAAATACAACGATAGTAAGAGTGTTATTCGTATGACAATAGAGACCGACGATTGATCGTGCTTTCCGAGACACGGAGGGATCTCTGTGAGTAAATAATGGATCCCACAACGGCTGGGCAGCGGCAAAAACTAGCAATGTTTTTTTAGCCATAACAATAATTAATTTTGTGTTAACATTGAAATCCGGGCAAGTACCAATGTGACTTTTTCAATTCATATGTGCTTTCTAAGTTTATCTTGGACATTACTGAGATCGTTGAAGAAAAACACCGTGAGGAAACCTGGACTTTTTAGTTAATATAAGTCTGAAATCACCAACCCGTCTTGAGCAAGCGTGGTGATCAATGCTCGTGCCTTCTCTGTATGAGAAGAGGCCTTTGTCCTGCAGTGGGACAGTAACAGGCTGGTATTATTATGATTTATTATTGAAATAAATAACATGCCCAAATTAACATATTCATAAAATAAACAATTACATTGATACACAGATCTATGACGCTCAACGTTTGTTGTCACGTGTAGAACAGTGTTAGAAGTTTACTTGAACTATCAAAACGTGTGTACATTTTAGTAGCTCTATTATCTTGAGAATTACTAGGTACTCCGTAATCAGCGTAATTAATTTATTCAAAGTATTTTACTTTGAATAAATGTTAAATTAGAAAAACAACTAAAGAATGAAGTAAATGATAATGATAAATGATTTTATTCCCGTAAGTAGGTGTGTATAAACACTTTTACACGTCAATGATATTTTAAAAACTAGATGAGGACAGCGTTTCCTCTGAGAAGAAAGGCCGAAACAAACTCAGAGGTCACAGTGTCTTTTATAGTCCAGACATAATCTTGGTCAGATCATGTGAGGACCATGTAGATTGGTGTTTGAAATCAGAAATAAAGCACACTCGTCAATTTTAACGTTTGCAACGATCGGCGAACCCTTGGTTTAGCACAGCAGTCACCAAGTGGCGGACCGCGGTCCGGATCCGGACCGCCGACCTATTTTGTAACTTATTTTTAATAAGTTATAAAATTGTTTTTTTTATATTTTGATTGCTAGTAATTGTCTACCAAACGGACCGCGACAGTCATATTAATTTGAAAAACAGACCCCCAATAAAACTAATATTGGTGATCCTTGGCTTCGCCGTTGTCTGCATTAATCATCAGGCAGACAGCAGGAGTAATAAAAATAAATTGAAGTCGGTTACAAAAAAATTCAAATCAACATTTCTGCCTTTGCATATTGAAAAGATATCGGAAAATGGAAATGTATCACAGAGACCAAATTAAGGTTTCATTGCAAATATTTGTGTTGAATTCGACCGGCTATCGAGCTTGCTTATTTTTATGATATTTATGAAAAATTATTTGTGATCGTTACGAAATAAAGATTATTTGAAATGGAGATTTTTTTATTGCACACTTTCTAATAAACCAATTGTCTGTGTGTAATGTCAAAATAACAGCTTGTTACTAAATGCACATGACAGTACGGTACTTTAGTTTGACAGTTTGTCTGTCTATCTGTTTGTTCCGGCTAATCTTCGAAACGGCTGGACCGATTTTGACAGGACTTTCACGTGCAGATAGCATACTTATTTTAGAAAAAGAATTAGGGTCCACGCGGGCGGCGGCGCGGGCTGTAGCCAGCAGTACAGTTAAAAGATAGTAGTAGTAGACTTTGTGACTACTTAGTAGGTACGATTTCTTGGCTAACGTTTGACGGAGAAGAATCAACCAAGGTATCTAAAGACGGCCTTAGCAATAGTTTTTTTACAACCTAAAACATCGAAATCTAAACTAGGTATATATATATAATATTATAAAGAGAAAAGCTTAGATTTTTTGCATGTTTGTTTGTTTGTAATGAATAAATTCAAAAACCACTGAAACGATTTAAAAAAAAAAATCACCACCAAAATGCTATATTATTACTGAGTAACATAGGCTATAATTTAAAAAGATATAACGCGGGCGAAGCCGCTGGCGGAAGGTAGTGGATAATAAGGTTTTCCGGCGGACCTAGCCAATTCAACATTATTTCAGTGAACAGATTGGCCATAAAGAATCGAATAGTTTAATATTAGCCTTAATAGTCACTGCCGGAGCTCCAGATCTTCGTATTTTTGTTCAGATAAAACAAAAAAAGCTCCCTGAGCGCACTATCAAGTCTCGTAGGCGTGACGTAGCGGCGTAGACTCTCGTAGACCGTCTACGAATTCCGTAGACCTGCACCCTAATTACGTACTAATATAATTGAAACAGATTTAACTATTAAAAATTGTAACAGTTTAGACAGAACAGTACAGGGAACAGTTTAGGGTTTTGTCCAGTTAAGTTTGTGATGTTTTGTTTCTCTATTATCTGAAATCAGTATAAAATAATATTAATAGTTTAATAAACACTAAAAAACACGCTTTTACGTGCACCTATAGGCGTATTCACACCTTGAAACCTAATCGTGGTCAACGTTCATTACAAGACCTTTCTAACAAGTCCAAACACGGCTATGATACGATCATCCATCATGAAGTTCCAGTTCATATCTTCCGGCTCCATCATCAGATCAGCTCGACAGTACCATGTTATTGTATTGTCATCAAAATCACATACAACTGCCAATTTTCATAACGCTACGATCTTTAGAAGATGGTTAAATTAGTTTTCTTAGATTTGATTACATAGTTACATACATACAGGTCGACCTAATAAAAGCATGTTAATAAAGAGCTTTTTTGTGTATTCACTTAGAAAGTACATCTTCTTGATGGATTTTGATGCAGTTTTTAATGGTACAAACAACCTCAAAAAATTATTAGTTTTTCTCCAATGATGGTATTGGAGAAATACTACTCATTTATTGAGGTGTATGTACAGAATACATTCAAATTTACTCAGAATTTACTCAAACGAAGCAGGGGTGGTATTATGGCCAAAAGTTAGTTCTGTTTTCGACTTATGCGATAAGACAGAACAGAACAGTGCAGATAAATGCAAAATTGTCCTCGATTACCACATATCCTTTTCTTTCATAGACATGGCAGCTAGCTAAGCGTTAGCGTAAAATAGGTTATTAATTCAAACTAGGCTGAGAATCAACACTTTTCGAAAGTCTAAATTACATAAGACAGTTCCCCAACACGCCCGCCCTTCACCACTTCCTAGTGCTTAAGCTGGGAAGAAGAAGTGGCGCAAAAAATCCCCAGCAGCACAGCTGTCTGTTCAGTTAGAACAACTTGATTCTTTACAATAGAATGCAAAGTAATTAACATTACGAAATACAAAACAACTATTTTAATGTTTTGCCATATGTCAGCTAGCACACGCCATCTTTATTTTTAATTCTACCATACAGCCCCATAGAACTGATTAAATAATTCTAACAACATTTTTGTTTTCTCCCACAGGTACATAATGTAAAACCCGCCACAACACAACAATGTCTTCTCAAATCCTACCACACGGTATTTACCGCCGAGAATCAAGTGACATCCAAGAAAAACCCCTAGAAATCGATACAGAGTCAAACCCAGACCGCAGCCGATCCAACAGCCCAAAAAATATGAAATACTACAAGCAAATCGATGAAGAAAAAACTATTTTAAACCAAGGGAAAAAATCCTTCTGTATAGATGCTTTACTCTCAAGACAATTGCCTGAAAGCAGTTTGCAAGATAAAATGGCACAGCAGAAATATCTGACGATCATACACAATAAGAATTACATAGGGAGGTATCAAGAGAATTACGACTCCCAAATCGAGCAAAATATGATTAATAAATGCGAGGGACGGGAGAGTCCGAGGTCTGGGCAGAGGAGTCCTAGGTCTGGGCAGAGTAGTCGGTCTGCGAGTCCAGGGTCTGATGATGGGAATCGGTCTGGCAGCTATAGTCCTCCGATTTCGCCGGGGGTTGAGGGGGGAAATGAGGAGTATGAGAGTTACAGACCAGGTGAGTTTAATGCTTTTTTTTCCTGTTTTGTGGAAGGTTTTTTGTTATGAAAATGAGGATTGTAGTAGCTTTAACCGTGCTTTTATAAGAAAGCACATTATATTCTACAAAAACGGTAGTAAATCTTGAAACACCTAATAAAAACAGAAAAAAAATTACCAAGTAAATGCGGTAAAACCCGCTCTGTTCTAGAAACGTAATTAATTTCATACTTTTACTGGCGTTCATTTATCCGATGATCTTCAATCAGTGCAGGTCAGGTTAGGTGAAGCGATAATCTTCGCAGGGTGGCTGGTACCAGCTGGATGATAGTTACCGATAATCGAGCTGCATGGCTTGCAATAGGAGAGGCCTATGCCCAGCAGTGGACTGCTGTAGGCTGAAGATGACTATCGTTCATTCAGTTCATTTCTGACTTATATCACCATTCATTTGGTAAATCATAGATTTAACTACGACACACGGTGCAGAATATCTAAAAAAAATCCAATTAAATTATTATTACCTACTAGACAACGTTAGTGGTTGGATTTCCTGAAAAAACAACAAAAAATTATGGCCTAAAATCGTGATTTCACCAGTCTCTGTAAAAAACAATAAACAATTCATAGAAAGAAAGAAAGAAAAATGCGCTTATTGGCACTATAAAAAACAACAAAAATACACCAAAAATAAAACGCAATTCATTTGCGTAAAGGCTCGTGCAGACCAGTGCGACGCGACGACGCGACGCGACTCGAACAATACAATTTCTAAGAAATCTCAACGATAACAATAACCGGTGTCGCGTCGAGCTGTCACGTCGCGCTAGTCTGCACGAAGCTTCATTCTTCACAATTTTAGTAGACAAAACGCCTATTATTTATGTTCTGCTAACAACAAATAAAACAGAATATTCTCTCCACAGGTATAATCCCAAAACCTGGCCTCCTACCTCAAAACCCAGCCCTCGTCGCGGCCCAATCCGCAGCCCTATTCAACTACCCCCAGCTATCGCAACCGGGAGCTCTGCCCCCCGGGACCCCGCTGCCGTCTGCCTTCCACCACCCCGGCGACAGGGTGCTGCACCACATGCAGCTGGAGTGGCTGGCCAGGACGGGCATGTTTTATCATAGGATACCCGAGCTTGGAGGTACGTGGTTATGTATGTGTAAATTATAAAATTTTTGGCTGTTTTCGTGAATGTTTGTGATTTATAGCCGACTATCCAAAGAGCAGGGATATGCTGTTCTTCTTTGTGTATGCCCGGAAATATTGATTTCTGAGTTGGGATCAAAAGTTAACTTAAGAGATTTCTCGCACTAGGCGGCCACGACTCCAGCCAGTCGTGGCCGTCTATAGTAGTATTGTATGGTGTGCGGCTATTTGGCCGTTGCGACCAAGTGCGCGATTCGTATCGGTTTCTATAGTGTACCTGGCCGCTGCCGTGTTTGTGGCCGTCTAGTGCACGAGATCCCTTAAGCCTTGAAATCAGTTGAGAAAATTTTGAGTCTATCAACACTGAATGCATAAAAATGACACATAGTTACACATATACGTATTAATACCTCTCGTTAAAGAGTAGTATATTCTTTGAACCATAATATATAATTTCTGTAAAATTCCAATCTTCCAATCTCATTTGTTAGATAAATTGACAATTAGTTGACAGTTAATGCATCGCAGATTCGCAGTGCGCCCGCGTCCCTTTGCTTGTCACCATAGATAATAGTCTATACTATGGACAAGTGATGTTGGAACGTCGGGCGTGAATAGATTTATTTATTACTTAGTTTCAGTTTTTTATTTATATTTTTGTTTTATTTTATTGCTTTATTTATTTTTACATCCCATAGTGGGATTTATCTTAATCCGTAGGTGTGTCCGTGACATCACAGTGGGCCCTATCAGAATACCAGCGCTGCGGTATTTATTTTTTAAATATCGCCGCATTATTACCAAATGTACCTCAAGCAGGTCTAAATTTAAAACTTGACGGCAAGAAACTAGATGCTATTACGGAAACTGTATTTCTAGGAATTACTTTAGATTCGAGATTGCAATGGGGCGCCCACATTAGAGCCCTTTCAGGTAGATTAAGTTCAGCTGCATATGCAGTAAGAAAAATAAGGCAGTTGACTGATGTAGCCACAGCTAGGTTGGTATACTTTGCTTATTTCCACAGTATTATGTCTTATGGCGTTCTGCTGTGGGGATCGGCAGCTGATGTAGATTCAGTTTTCATCTTACAAAAGAGGGCAATTCGCGCGATCTATAAAATGGCTCCTCGTGAGTCGCTTAGAGATAAATTCAAAGAAATTGATATACTTACTCAGCCTTCTCTTTATATTTTAGAAAGTATTTTGTATGTTCGCAAAAACTTAGGACTTTTCAAAATAAGAAGCGATTTCCATAATATAAATACACGTAGTAAACATGAAATTGTGATACCCAAATTTAGATTAACCAAAACTAGTAAGTCATTTCTTATAAACAGTATTCGCTTTTATAACAAGTTGCCAAAGTCAGTTACAGAACTTAGCGATGGAAAGTTCAAAGCCCACATCAAACGTGTCCTTATCAAAAAAGCATATTATAAGATTAAAGACTACGTTGAAGACAAGGAAGTTTGGCAATAATTACTTCTGCACATGTGGCTTCCCTGGTGCCTCATTAACGGCATAACTATGTAAATGTCTATTAACTGCTCCCAAATTACGATAATTATTTTAATTTACTTTTTTATTTTATTTTAATTTACAAATGACATAATCTTTGTATTATTTGACATTGTATATTTACAATATATTAAATTTGATTTATTACAGCAGTAATGGCAACCATTATCATTTGGTTTAAATAGGTTTTTATTTTATTTAGGAATTTCATTTGTCTTTTATATAGCTTATTTTCTTTTAAATTTTGTGAATGAGAGAACGTTGTAGACTTAACAGACTGTAGATCGGTGGACCATTTAATTTTTTGCTAAGTACCTGGTACTTGTTGATGGGCCTACACTGTCCTCTCATACCTTTTAACACTGTAACTTGGAATCATTGTAAAAACCATTTACTTTTAAAAGAGTAACCGTGGAGTTTCTTGCCGGCTCTTCTCCATAGGAAACGACCAATTGGAACCGTGCACCTAGCTTCTGACGTTTCATAAGTGCCCTTGTAGGTTTATGTGAAATAAAAATATTTTGAATTTGAATTTGAATTTATGCTGAGATAGGAGCCTTTTTGGCCTCGCACAGGTCGTTATAATTCATTTTTTTTTTGTTTTTTATTTTGTAATTTTTTTATTTTTATTTTTGTTTTTGTTATTACCTACTTACTGTTTGTATTTCCTGTGCGTGTCCCAAATAAAATATTTTTCTTTCTTTTCTTTCTTTCTTTCTTTCATATTTTGTGTGATACAGTCAATCATGGCAGTTAGTCAAAAAGATCTAAATCATTCTTTTCGTTCATTCGTTCGTAGATTCATATGGAGAAAAACTGGCAATTAACTCCTTGGTCACCCTTTTAAAATCAAGTTATTACAAAATCAACTTATTATGTGAGAACAATTTATAAAAAGTAGGCTTATATCTTTTAGATATTTTGTAAATTAAAAATGATTCACGTACAAAAATAAGCACCTAGTACACACCTACGTGTTAAAAGTTTACAAAAAATGTCTCATTTCATTAAAAATACTCTCAAAACTCATACCAAAACTCTCAAAAGATAACATAGATTTAGCAACAGCACACCATTCATCTTTTTTACCTAAGCAATCTAATCTTTTACGAAACAAATGGACTTACAATATGTGATCTGTAGGCGAGTTAAACTTAATCTGTCATCGTGATAAATGTGATCGATCAAGTCTGGGACAAAATAGTAATGTTGTAAAGAATTGGTTTGTTAGTTGGATTGTAAGTTAACCCGTCAAGCGATCGCCTAGTAGAAGCCGATCACTGCCGTCATTCGTCGTTTCAAGTACATTTTTCTTAAGGACTATAGAGGTATGAAGAACAGGGTGTAAAGTTCACTCATCCTCCATAGAAAAGGGAGGATCCTCCGACCAGATGGGTGTCGTGTCTGGCGGGCAACTGCCTGACGATAGTTTTTTTATTTTTATGTATCTCGTAGTTGACCTCTGAGGTCGTGTCTACTTAACCGGGCTATTCTGTGGATGCCTTAAGGCCTCTTCTTCTCCATAGGAAACTACTAATTGGAACCGTACACCTAGCTTCGGACGTTTCATAAGTGCCCTTATTTATTTATATATACTTTATACCACCAGATTATACATAACATAAAGAAAAAGTAATACACTATAAAATATACAATGGGTGGCCTTATCGCTTACTGCGATCTCTGCCCTTGTAGATTTATGTGAAATAAAATATTTAGATTTAGATTTTTGATCACATATTATTTTCGAATTCATGGTTCCAGGGATTCTTCATAATATTTTACCTCAACGATTTTGCAAAAACATCGAATAAATTTATCTTTTAGTGCCGCTGAAAGAAGTAAATTATGAATAAATCTCTAAAAACAAAAATAAATGCACAGACAGGCATACCCACGAGCAAAAGCTATCATGTCATAAGTATATTAATCATATTGTCATACTTATATGAAAAATACAATTTTTATCAGTTATCACCACAATCAGAGACCCTATTTGACAAATAACATGTCAATCGTGATAAAGATGTTGAAACAAATATTATTTTCATCTTAAATACTGAAGAAACATTATATCCTTATCACCTGTCTGAAATAAAACAGCCCATATTTTATGTCATGCAATTAAAAAACTTTACAATTTATAAATTTTATTAAAATTTATACATTGTTACTTGTACCACAACACTCTAAGCCACACAATTGTAACGGAAAAACCTTACAAATAATGTAAATTATAGTGACAAGCGTATTTTATTTTTATATATGCGTTAACAGTTTTAGTACGGAACCCTTTTTTTTTTTTTTTTTTGAGGATGGGAAATTATCAAATAACTTCTCCCGCTCTGGGTGGAGCGGGAGGGCGTGTCAGACTTTTACTGACTAAAACCCACCCGTGTTCCTTCCGTTACCTGTGTGCCGAGGTCGCGATATCCCTTTCAGACAAACCCGCAACCCCGGCAGGCATTGGCCCTTCCGGACCCCGTCAGTTGGTGCTGACATATCTTTGAGGCGCGCGTGGAACACAACGCGCCGTCGACCCGGGCCTGGCCCCTATCGGACGGCGAGCTTAGTACGGAACCCTAGAAACGTAATAAGATTCTTCGAAATCATATTTTTAACGAATGCATTATAATTGCAATCAAAGTCGAAGTAAAAACAATTTATTTCAATTAGGCACATAAAAAGCACTTTTGAACGTCAAAATAGAATTGATTCTAGTCGCCCCTTCCAAAAGGTAGTTCTCGTATGGAGAAGAATGGGCAATAAACTCCACCGTTACTCTTTTAAATGTTTTCTTTCTAACTTATTTTTCTTTCTTTCTTTCTTTCTTTCTTTTCACAATATTTTGTATACATTAATTATAAAATTTTATGCGAAGACGATGCACCTAGAATAAGATTACTATACCACGATAAGTAAAAAAAAATAAAAATGAAGCAATGACAGATAAATTAATTATGTGATAGATAACATCAGGTGGGCCATATGCCAATTTCGTCACTTTACTAACAAACAAAAAAACCATTCGAATAATCTAATTCTTATCGATTAATTCCTAAAAGCGATGACATATGTGTCAAACATGATTAGTAGTACTAAACGACCCCTAGGGTAAATAATGTTCTGCGGGGGGTAACGTTGACAGGGGGTAACATTCGTTATGGGTAAATAAAATTAAATAAATTAGCCGGCACTTATTTTTATGGGGTAATTTGTGTTTTTTGATAGATTTGAAGTAATTTAGATAATTTGGAAGGAGAGTACATCATCAATATTCGTAATAACTTTAAATTATGAAAAAAAGACATTGGGACCGACAGAAATGAAAACTTAAAACTTTGCATAGCCACAGATATACTGTTTTAATATTACCATGTCGGTGACGCGACCCCATAAGATTTTCCCCTAAATAGCAACAATTATGGAACCTGTTGGGCACAGCAACATTTTAAATAAGTATGAACATTTGAGAGGGCTTCTTCTCCGTAACGGGAATACTTTCAATTTCAAAGAAAAATAGATAGAATATTTATTTCTCTCTTACCATAATTTACTGTCAGACGAATCTGACAGTCAATTCTGGTAAAGAAAAATAAATAACTGTACATCAATGTATGATTTGATGTTTGATGTTCAGTTTATTTATTTGTATGCTAATTAATTCGAATTGATTGATAATCGTGTAACAATAATTCATGATAGATTGTTTACTGATTGTTAATTAGTAATTATACGTCGGGACAGCTGGGAGACCAACGAACAACCAACTTTCTCAAATAATAGTAAGAGCATGACCCTTATATTACAACCTGCCAACCCATCCAAATCCGAACCTGTCGACATGTCAGCTTAACGGCACTATAGTCAATCAACCCCTGTTTGTAGAGTACCCTCAGTATTTGCCGTCAACACTGCCACCTGCGATGACACCTACCCTTTGTGGCCACCCCGTCCTTAACGGAACTGGCAGGAAAAAAGTAGTGTGAATTTTTTTTGTGATAATCTGTGGTATTTTTTTATTGTCATGGTTTTTAGAAAGACATGCGGAAATTATGTCTCGATTTTAACGAATTTGCACAAAGTTATGTCAAAAATTTAAATATGGCTAAGTTATTTCGTATTTAATGGTTTTATTTTATAATTCAGAGAAAATATGAGTAATTCTGTGACATCAATGTAGAATAAAATAACATCACGCCCCTAATCCTCAAAGTGTTAGGCAGAGCTGTACCTATAGTACACCCACATTTCTCCAGTTATGTTTAAGTCCCATGTAATAGGGGGCGAGCCTATTGCCATTAACTGGAGACAAATTCATTGTCCGGGCTGCTATTGAGAAATTTCTGATGACCCCTAAATTCCAATTTAGGTGTATGAGGAACAGGGTGTAAAGTTCACTCATCCACCTTAGAAAAGGGAGGATCCTCCGACCAGACGGTTGTCGTGTCTGGCGGGCAATTGCCCAGAGGCTGTAGTCGGGAGCTTGTATATATGTCCACCGCGCGGTAAACTCTAATTGCGCGATGCAGGATTTGAGTGACGTCAGGATGTTGTGTGACGTCAGGTCTTTGATGCGTAGTTCGAATGTGGCGATGTAGATGGCGCCACAGAAAACCCCAATAACACTTTGCCCGAGCTGGAAATCGTAGCCAGGACCTCATGCTCAATAGTAGCGCTTGCAACAACGACACTATCGAGGTTATATAGAATAGTGTCTGGTATAGGTTTAATTCAAACGCATAGGGATTTTAAAAAAACTTGAGAAAGCGATTACATTTAAGCCTAAGCAGAGTTTTAATATAGAGAAACTCATCATGTGCCTGCCTTTTTCCCAACTATGTTGGGGTCGGCTTCCAGTCTAACCGGATGCAGCTAAATACCAGTATGTTACATGGAGCGACTGCCTATCTGACCGCCACAACCCAGTTACTGGGTAATGCGATAACCCTTGGTAAGACTGGTTGTCAGACTTTCGGGCTTCTAATGACCCCTAACAACTGTCAAATATCTACAAATGACAGCCGGGACGAACAGCTTAACGTGCTTTCCGAGCGACTTAGGTGTCTTGGTATGTAAAGATGGTCACCCATCCACGGACCAACCGCGGCAAGTGTAGCTTAACCTAATCGATCGACCCGTGCGGCTGTTATTACTTAGACACAAGCCCCTCCTTTTCTATAGGAACTACAATTTGGATACATGATTTGTTTTGAACATAATGTAGAAATATGTACTATTACGACATCTTTTTCAAAAATGAAACACCCATTTAAATATTCCAAATCTAGCACACCATTACTAATTCCAAATTACAATATTCACAACCCAGATTTGGGCAACCCCCACAATTTAAACCGTACATTTAACGCAAGATTAGTCCAGCATCCAAACTTTGCCCAGCAATAAAAATCATTCAATTATGTGATTGCTAACAGGTGCCGCTACCCGACGGTCCCGACATATGGGGCGGCAATAAACCAGCCACCCTACTTAGTTAGGGTCACCCCTGCTTAACCTTTTTAGTTGGAAAGATAAATTGAGACAGATTATTATCTTTTTAGTAGCAAAGTGTGATTTTTTTAGGGTAATGGGTAATTTGCAAGAGTGTAACATGGTAATATTTCTTAACATGCATAACATACACTCTTAAGGCGACAATAACCTACTTTTAATGATTTTATAGTGAAGCTCACGTCTAAACGAGTAGTGTTAATGATTTGGAAAAAATATATAATAAATTAGAGCATTTTCTTAATAACTTAATCTGTGAATATTTTAGATTGTGTTTATATTACATAGTGTAATTAATTTGTAAAGTTATGTCTAACGCGGATAAAAAAATGAGAATCACGAAAAAACTATCAAGAGTATTTTTCTGAAACCTTCACCATTTTAAAGATAATTTAATTATTTATCTTTTAGTATACCTACGTGTTTTATTATTTAGTATACGTGTTTAAAATACCTTTTGATTTATGTATAATAAATTAATAATGCGTCTAATTTGGGACAGCGCTCATTGATGGGCGAGTCCTAGTACTGGCTGGACGTACGACGCGTTGCGTGAGCTCAGTACAGAACGCAAGCTAACCACTCAAGGTCACTGGCATATATCTATGTCTTATTGTGAAAGCTACAGGGTAGCTTGCGAAACTAAAATTATCTTACGTTTTTTGCAATTTGCTGGTCAGTGTCAGGTTGTACTATCGAAGAACTTCATATCTAAGCAGTTTCAAAACAAAATCCCGTGAACAAGATGACCACTACTGTTACGAGTACCGCCCCGGTTCTATAGCTGCCGAGCGCTGCAAGCAGAAATAGTCCTTACGGTGTATAGATATGAACTTCTTCGATGATCAAAATACGATTCGCGACCGATACGTTATCCTTTAGGTAAGAAATTGTACCCAGGATTGTCATTAAACTATGGTCTACAGCCGGCATTTTCTTTACTTGCAGTAAAAAATTATCTTGGCCTAAAAGAAAAACACAAAACAGCCTAAGTGAGCATTTCATCAATGAAATTGAACGCTTTCAGCACATCTAAACGCGTTCAAGAGCTGTCAGTGTTCCATAACAATTTTGACACTGACAGCTCTTGAACGCGACACTGACAGCTCTTGAACGCGTTTTAGAAATGCTGATCGCGTTCAGTTTCGTTGGAGAAATCAGCCCAAAAAGAGCCTTCAGACACCTTACTTAAACTACCTCTTCCGTAATAACGCAATCAAATGAAATAATCAAATAAAAGCTTACAGCGTCGTACACAACACATAGTTAATTAACTACTTGATTATGCAATTACATAATTAGTAGATAAAACTTAACATGGCCGTTTCAGAAGTTCATTTAAAAATCAACAGAGTCCTGACTAGAGCGTAATTTGTTGTTGGTGTGTGGTTCCAGTTTTAGCGACTATTATGTATTTAATTCTGTAACTGTTTTGATAGTACATTTAACATCACGCTTCTATACCCCGTATGGGTTGGATGAAGTACACCTAACTTGTAATATTTTGTAATTTAATTTTCTTTTTTTTAATCATTTTATATTGTATAAATGTATTATTTTGCGCGTCACGTAGTGGCAAACATGTTTGCACTTAATTTAATTTATCATCTTGTATGCACTTTCTAGGTATGTACCACACACATGTTTGTGCAAATAAATTATCTTATCTTATCTTATCTTACTTTTCGCCAGACGAGTTTGATTTTTTTTCGAAGTTTTTTTGCTTGATCTTAATTCGGTAAAGAACCCTTTGTGTGCGACTTCAACACTTGGCTGGTTTTTTAAGGTATCAAGCACATGAGTTACCGCTGGAATAACAAAAACAAAAAAAACAAAAAAAAAATTATCTCCACAAATTACATTCTTAAACTAGTTAGCAATGCTAGCCTAATGGTGTGACCGTCAGACTGCCAAGTCATAGGTCTCGAGTTCGAACCCAAAGCACGCACCTCTGACTTTTCGGATTCATGTGCGTATTGTATAATTATCACTTGCTCTAAAAACGGTGAAGGAAAACATCGTGAGGAAACCGGCATGCCTGAGAGATATTTCTCGATGGCATGTGAAGCCAAGTCAGAGGCCCATGGGCAGGTTTAAAAGAAGAAGAGACTAGTTATACATTGTATATTGTTTTTTTTTTTTTGTAATGTGTGGGAGATTTGGAGTCTTAACTAAGCCTAGGCCTGTATTTTAGGTACAAGGTAACTCCAGGGACAATTATACGTGATTAATGGTGTGTGTGAGTGTGTGTGAGTGTGTGTGGATGCCAAAATGTTTTGCACATACAATATTTCATAAGCATATCTACAAGGAACGCACCTGCGATGCTTATTACAGTCCATTGTCGACGGTGACCGCTTACCTTCACTTGGGCCTGCTTTTTTGCCACCCAAAATCAAATGATGATTACTTTTAAACTTAAATATCTTTTAAAAAGCTCACTAATCATCACAAGCGTGATTCCCCCGCTGGCACTCAGTCCCCCACTCCCCCATCCCTTGGGGACTTTAAGCCAATTATCTGGCACCAATTTGTTCTCACAAACAAAGCCCAGCCCTTGCCAAATTAGATCCCCGTGTGTGAGGGAGGGGGTAGGGTCGATGTGTGATATTATCGATAGATTTTGTTATTATAATTTTTTGTTTTTTTTTTACTATCCTTTTTTTTACTCATACTAATGAATGACTGACACTGTTGACACAACACACACTGTTTGACTTATGATTTATACTAAAAATTGCTTTCATCAAAGAAAAACTCTTGTAACCGCATTTTAATTTTGAGGTCGAAGGCTTAAAATCCCATTTTCTATGAGGAAATTATTAACTACAGTTTTTCTGTTATGATAATTCAACTATAGGCCTCTCCCCTCTATTTGGTACTTGTTGATAGGACTACACTGTCCTCTCATACCTTTTAACACTGTAATTTGCAAACATTGTAAAAACTATTTACTAAATTTAAAAAAAAAGAGTAACCGTGGAGATTCTTGCCGCCTCTTCTTCATAGGAAACGACCAATTGGAACTGTGCACCTAGATTCTAACGTTTCATAAGTGCCCTTGTAAGTTTATGTGAAATAAAATATTTTGAATTTTGTTGATTTTTTAAATCTTCAGGTAACATTCCAGGCAAGTCCCTTTGCAAATATTTCCTAGTAATTACTCGGTTTTGGTAGACAAATTGCGCATTAAGAGGCTTACAACAGCTAAAGCGCGGTCACTGTCGGACTGCATAGAAATGAAAGAGAAGCGCGATGACACGACGCAGGTAATTTATTGCAAAATATGAAGCAGTTACTGATTTACAAAAAATCTATTGATTGGACTGGAAAATTAAAACACTATTATGCTAATATGTAGCTTGTAGAATAATCTGACAAAATCAGAATGATTGCATGTAAATTAATATGATTTTTAATCGTTAAAAGAAATTTTTAGAGGTATCTTCATGATTTTTTTTCTATTGTATCAAATTAGTTGTATTATGTTTTCAACACACTATCATACTAGCATATATCCTGAAGAATATCATTTATTTTTCTGATTTTGTTTACTGCAGTGGATCATATTCTTTTAGGCATTATAAAACTTGCGTTTAGGCACGTTTAGGTCCTGTAGTCCCCTTAAAACTTGCTTTTAAACATACTTTTACTTAGGTACTAACGGTGAATTCCACCAAACTTCAATACTGCTTCTTAAATTAAATTATTGATTAATCTTTAGTATAATATAATGTAATGTGTAATAGTTAGAATCAATATTATGTTAAGTAATTTAATAATTTGATATGAAACATTTGCAGTTCATATCTTAATACTGTGTCATGAAATTTTAATGCATGCCTAATAACCAGTATTTTACATGTTAACAAATAAATTTTTTTTTTTTTTTTTTTGACAGAAACTGTCACACGTGAACCATTTATCATCCGAATAGGACTTATACGGGGTATTTCACTGTGCTCGAATTCGTCCTTAGTACCTAAACTCCTATGCCCTAATATTGATTCATTCCAATTACCAATATATATCTTGTCATCTGTTGAGACCGTGAGTCATTTTAAAAAGTCGGGTGGTGTCGTGAGGCTCTCCTGTTGGAACGAAGTTCATTTCGCTGTATATTATGAATTAAAACAGAGCCATATAATATGATCTCAAGTTTCAAGTGTCAAAAGAGACATCTAGTATAAGTTTTTTGCTTACTAAAAACTTATACCAAATGGCTTTGTATTAAAAACCAAAAACTTTTGACACTTGTAACTGACTTTTTCGGGCATAACGCTTTTTCGTTACGTGAAATTTCTGCTAGTTTAGTCCTACGGCAAGCCGCGTTAAAAAACTACGTTCCAAAAATCTTTAACATCGACACAGTCACATCACTAACGATCCCCGTCGGGCGGCTCTCGGGTACAATTCACAGTTTCAGTAAAGAATCTATTTAGGCTGGCTCTTTTGATGGTCGCCATATTGGGTAACGGTATTAACTGTTTAAGGCTTGCATAAGTTTAGCTTGATTTTATACAGATTTTCAGTAAATTGGCTGCTAGCAAAGCTACGAGCCGAAATGTAAATGAAACAACCACTAACCGCTTTCAGTGTCTCATAATAATCAGCCTATAATGTTCCCACTGCTGGGACACAGGCCTCCTCTCCGTGAGAGGGAGTGGGCTGTAATCCACCACGCGGGCCCAGTGCGGGTTGGATGTCACATGTCTTCGAATTTTTGGTTCTAGAACATGCCGGTTTCCTCACGATGTTTTCTTTCACCGTTTTAAGAGCAGTGGTGATGAAACTATTTACATAAAATAAAGCGCCTGTCAGGGTTCGAACCTTGGACCTACAACTAGTAAGCCGCGGCCGTTTCCAGTGGGCCACCACGCTTTCAGTGTCTATCCGACAGTTAATTTAGCACAAATTAACGGCCGGGAACTGTATTGATATTGTCACCTCTTAATGGGCAGAGGCCTTTGTCTTTTGCACTGTTTGTCTTGTTTGTTTTTTATAGAACCATGCCAAACATGTTTTTTTTGAGAGATCGGCTGATAAACTGGCAGACGCCGACGGCCTAATTATGAAAGTAGTTACCTACCCGCCTATCCAGAGCAAAGTTTGAACAGTCTCATTTACTTGTAATGTCTGCGGCACTCATTAACATTATCCTTAAATTAGAACACAGCAATGCTGCTTCGTAACTTAAGTAGATATAGTGGTAGTACATGGGTTCGAATCCAAACAGGCACATTACTTAGAGTAATTGATTTCATCACCACTGCTCTCAAAACGGTGAAGGAGAACATCGTGAGGAACCGATGCCATAATATAGGGGGCGAGCCTATTACCATAAAGGCTCGTGCAGACCAGAGCGACGCGACGGCGCGACGCAACTCGAACAATACTATTTCTAAGAAAACTTCACGGTATAACAATCACCGGTGTCGCGTCGCGCTGGTCTGCACGAAGCTTAAACCTGACACAGATTTATACTCCGGGCTGCTACTGAGAAATTCCAGATGGAAAAACCCAGTGACACTTTGCCTGACCCAGGAATCGGACCCAGGACCTCATGGTCAGCAGTAGCACTTGCAACCACTCACACGAGACTGTAACTAGTTATAGAATAGAATAGAATTTTCTTTAACTCAACAACAAGATTGTTAGTAAAACTTACGATTATGTTAGTAAGCACAGACACTAAACAAAAGCAAGGAAAACAATACAAAAAATAACAACAAATAACAACAAAGAATGGTTGGTCACCGTTGCGATATCTCATGAGAGACGGCACAACAGTGACCCATGTACACAGTCCAGGCGACTCGCAACCATGCTTAAGACACTGTTGGAGCCGCCCCGCACCCTGTGGCACCAGGAGCCAGAAGCGCACCTTTTACGCATTGTTGCGTAAAAGCGCATCAATGCTAAATCTACATGCGCATCTGCGAACATCCCTGACAAGTCAAGTTATGAATCCACTTGAAACTCTACTTACCCACTATTTTTAAGAAAGGATAACGCTACATACTTTTAACATAACATACAGGGGGAGGATATTAAGTAGGCGTGGTTAGTTCACGCATGCGCTGTAGTGTCTGTCCCTACTCTTCAGAAAACCTTTTGTTATACGCAGATTTTATTTCATGTAAATTATTTTATGTGGTCCCTGGTTTTGATGGGTTATTTTATGTTTAACGTGTGTTTTAAAAGGTTGTTAAAGGCTGTGGGAGCCGGATTTCGAGACAGGGCACGCGCGACTTTCCCGGGCGAGGTCTCAAATGGCCATATCGAAACTAGACTTAGCACGCGAGTTCTCGAATTGCCAATCTAGACTGAACTCGTAGTTACAAGGCAAGAGTTTAGAAACTCTTTTTTTTTAACGGGTTTTTGACAAAATACCCTGTAGGTATGTATCAAACCAACGACCCTTAGCTCAGAAATCCAGTCTGTCTACCAATGCGCAATAAATAAAATAAACAATTATCGCCCCAATCACAATTTAAAATGCAACATTTAAATAGCTAATCACCATCTTAACTGAGCTTAACTATCAACGAAATATCACCATTTGTGATTGTGAGAATAAAAATAAACAAATTAAATTACTATAGGACTAATTGTAATCACCCTATAGATGCACCCCTAGTTAAATGTTCCTATTGTAAATTGAACCTTACTGTTAAGGTAATGAGATTCAAAGTTCCATAAGAGATCTAAGAGTAGTTTAAATGGAAGCATGTTATGTTAAAATGAACCTTATTTCATTATTATAAGGGTGAAAATGTTAAAGTAACAGAGAATAAGTGGTGACTGGTGACATATGATCAGTTTGTTGCAATTAATTTTATTTATATTCATGTTTGTTTCAATTTGGGGGTGGGCAGAGGAATTAGAGTCTTGAATAAGATTACAATAAAATTAATGTGATTATTTCAATTTCGTCCAAATGTAGGTTGTTTTTCTGATAATTTAAGTAACCACTGATTTGGTACGGAGAAGCAAAAAAAATACTCGTCAACTGTTTATCACCTTCTTCAAACTCAGTTAAAAATCATGACAATATAATTGTCATTTTATTTTTATTCGTCTTTCGTTTTGTTTTCGTTTTGAAATCTGGACCTCGACGGAACGCCAATTTCACATCTTCAAACTAAAACTCAAAGCATTTCAAGTAAACCATTCACAGGCACTTTTGAATTGTAAAAGGTGCCAGGAGTTTTTATTTACTTCTGGAGGGAGGTGGACTGATTGGAATAACCACCAAACGGCCACCATGGCCCACGCACAATTTATGGTCCACCTAACGGACAAAATGCAGAAACCGAACCTCAACCATAAAACATAGAATTGTCAAAGAGTCGATCAGTTAGTCAGAAAGTTGAAGCCATTCCAAAACGTAAATCTCTATGGAGAAGAACGGGCAAGAAATTCCAAGGACACTCTTTTAAATATAGACATTACAAAATCCTGGGTACATTATTCTTGTTGCTTCTATATGTGGGAACGTAGTACCTAAAAAAATTATCAAAAACAATTCTAATTAAAAGATTTAAAATAAGCCCTGACAGATAAGAGATAACCAGTCCCAACTGACAGACTGCCCTTGGTAATAAAGGAAGGTACAGTACGACACAACTTAGATGTAACATCGGCAAAATTCGTAAAACTGATCACCATCCGAACTGAGTGCGTCTTCAAAATCACCAATCTTTATTACTGCTTTAGGTGAAAATGATCTTTACGCAAACGCAATAATTTGTGAAGTCCACACACAGAACTACATTCATTCGTAAAAGTGAAATGAATGAAAAATTTCAAATTTATGCTACATCTAAGTTGTGTCGTACCTACTGTAGTTATATAACTTTTTGGCAAAAAAAAAATATAAAACACGATTAGAACTCAAACTTTTTCATTCAAAACGCACCCTACGCCACCATTGTCACTTGCCCAAGCGCGAAAGTGCCAAAATAACACAATAATAATAGGATCAATTTGGTACCGAATTAGGGTTGACAGGGAATCCACATGCCGATATTATGATCGACCCTATCTATTTGATGGGGTGCCCCATAAAAATAAAGTGGTATACATTCAAATCGTATGTTATGGAGTTTTGAACACCACGGTCGTTTAGTAAGCTAGTTTCGAGTATTCTTTTATCTTTGTAAAAGGTAGCAAGTAGAGGTTCTTGTTGAATACACTTTAGCGTCATGTTCGTAAGCGGGCGCCGTCGTCGGTAGAGACTGGTCATCTTTTAGCTTATTTGAATTCAATTTTTGAATCGTTTTATTTTATTTTATTACGCTTTAAACGTTCTGCATCGTTCTCACATGCATAATTTCAACATTAATGATGTAACCAATATTTTGTAACCATATTTTGATTTAAAAGAGTGTCCGTGAAGTTTTTTGCCCGTTCTTCTCCATAGGAACCTTCTACGCTTTGGAATGGGCAACTAGCTTCATCTTTCTGACTACCCGACCCTTTGACAATTCAAAAGTGCCTATAAGATTATTTGAAATTGTGGATTATTCGAGTTTGAGCATGAGGTTGAGTTGAGTTCGAAAACCGAAACAAATTTAAATGAAATTACAGGCACTGGCTACAGCAACGGTTTTTATTCTTTTTTTTATTGTTTTTATCTATGTCACAATTTTTATAATGGTATCTATAGCGTGTGTATTTGGAAAATGAGATACACAGGGGTATTTAGTTACCTATACTTTGACACAGAGCAAAAAAAAGAATATTCAAAGTGAGTCAGATCTTCACCAAACCAAAACTGACCGATCTCTCTTCTCAAACAGTACATTATTTTAGAGTGTCCCTTACAAAGTTATTGACACATGAGATATACCATACATACACATTCAATCCAATTCCATCCGATTTATCTCATCTGCTCGACGTCCGTATGTCACTGCAGGGATCCAGCAGCATATCAGCGTCAGATATATTTGCCTGACACATGCTGAGTTGGACTCCCATTTGGTGTAACCTTGAGACGCACACCGCACCTTGTTTTTCCTTATTTGATTTGAAGTATGTAACATAATTTGTGTACATTTTTTTTTTTAATTTATTTATACGAAAGGAACAGGACAATATTGTAGCCCACAACGCTGTTCACAGATCAACTGTGGAATATAATATACAATTAAACGCTAGAGTAAAAATAATAATACATAATAATATTAAAAACTTAACTTACTTAACTTAACTATCACCCTTAATCATATCCATATCTTTATACATAAATCAAGAGAGTTCCTTAAGTATAAGACCCTTGAACTTACTGGGAGAACAAGCAAAAATGTCAATATGTTCAAAAGTCCTGTCACTCCATTTCTTTAAGTTTTTCTTTTTGTATATTGGCATCTTGTTTTTTTATATATAATATACATGTAATTTTTTATCATTTAATTGTGCTTTCGTGTGTCTTTTGTATGCACTGAATAAATGTTTTATCTCTCTTTCTACATATATACTTGCCATAGCTCGGGGGGTGTGAATCAAATGTCATTAGACTTATGAATAAAAAATTGGCAGACAGCCGAGAAACATGACTAACACCTCGTTTCTGGAACGAAAATCAACGACGTGTGCGGCCGTTTAAGTCATCAGATCACAGCAGATTGATAATTTTTAAGCTCCACACTACAATTTGTAGGTTCCAGAAACGGGTGTAAACGGTAAACTATACTTTTAAATTCTAAAACAAAGCTGACCAAAGCGACCTCTCCTTCAATCTCAAACACCATAATATTTTACAGCCCCCTAAAGTTGTTGACACAAGAGATATGCAATACATATACATAGCTATAGTCGTCATTTCTCAGGGGGCGAGAATCAAATGTCGTAAGACTTACCTACTTAAATAAAATCTAAAGACTATAACACCCGAGGGAGATTGACCAGAGTTTTAAATTCTTAAAAAGAACTGTCCGAGGCGATCTCTCCTTCAGCACTCTCAAACACCATAATATTTTACAGTCCCCTAAAGTTGTTGACACAAGAGATATACATCCATACACATAGCTATTCTCGCCATAGCTCGGGGGGCGAGAATCAAATTACGCTGATTGGCGTCTTGCGCTCGACGGAGCGACTTAACGCTATTGTGTCGATATCCGAATTGTGCTAGGCTATGCGATTTGACGGAGTAAATTATTGTGTTTTGCAGAAGGCGTTATGTGTTGGAGACAGTATGACGCGGTTTAGAACTAAGAAAATACCTACCGTAGGATCTCGATAATCAACGTTCTTGAATTTGGTTGTAAAAAGTCAGTCTGTTTATTCTTGAATGGCGTAAAGCTGACAAGAACATACAAAGATAGATTGAATTAACGACACTAAAAACAATTGTACGGCAATTCATGCAGTGTGATTTGAGCTTATTGTTTTAAACGGAACTTCATTTTAAAACAAGCGGAAAAGCCGTGCGCTCGATAGAATTTCCCATCAGAAGAAATTACGAACTTCTATAGACATTCTTACCCTGTTCCGTCTTCCCGAAAATCCTTCCTCAGCATTAACAAAAGGCGAACTAGAAAAAAACACTGCCAGCCAAGACATGTTTAACCTTTTGCTATCTTTTTGACCGCCAAAATTCAAACAGAAAACCCGCCATTTTTTCCATAGAATACAGACCAACGACCGTTTTCTCATCTATACTTATAATAAATCTGTAGAGAGGTCAATTCTGTACATGATATATATTTTCAAAATAACTATCAGGGGGTAATTAGTGATCGATACTGATGCCAAAAATGCAATCAGTAAATTTTTTGTCTGTCTGTCTGTCTGTCTGTCTGTCTGTCTGTCTGTCTGTCTGTATGTTCCTTATAGAAACAAAAACTACTCGACGGATTTTAACGAAACTTGGTACAATTATTCTTCATACTCCTGGGGAGGTTATAGTATACTTTTCATCACGCTACAATCAATAGGAGCAGAGCAGTGAAGGGAAATGTTGGGAAAACGGGAGAAGTTGCTCCATTTTTTAAGCTTCCGTCGCGTGTGATGCCTTAATGGTTAAAGCTACATAGAAATCATTTATAACGGAAATGTTCTACATAAAATTATCTAAAAAATATCCCACAACAGCATATGTCTATCTTTTATGGTTGACTCACAATAACACGTGTAACTCCCGATAGCTTAGCAGTTCGGAGCTTTCTGATTATATTTGTTTACTCTTACGTTTATACTCTCACTCATCCCTAATTAAAAGAAGTTAATATTAGTACCTATTCAATAAAAAAAGAATCATAGTAATCGGTATAGAAACACCAAACTTATACATGAAATACGCTAATAAGCCACCGCGCCGTCGCGCGTGAATACTGAATCATGCCATAAGGATTATTTTTGTGTAACGGTTGCCGCGCTCGACGCGGGTCGTGGCGGTAGGGTATAAAAAGGCGGGAGGTCCGAGCGCGCGAGCTTCATTCAATATTTGGCTATTGATGCGTTCAGAGCGTTCGACCTTATTGACAGACAATAATTGATATTAACAAACCGTGCTTATCAGCGCGACTTTTAGTCTTTAAATAGTTTATTTGAATTTCTTTTGTTGTTTTTTTGTTGTATTAGTTGTTTTGGTAGTGTTTAAATATTCGTTCAATTTTTATTTTTATTTTTTATTAGCCTACCCTGTCCCACTCCTGGGCAAAGGCGTTCAAATTACAAATTATTAATAGTTTGCATTTTATTTCTTTTTAGGTGAAGTAGTAGTAGAAGTAGTACGCATAGATTTTTAGGTACCGATAGGTAAGTTTTGGCTAATTTATGTTCAATTTTATTTTTGTACAAGGAGTTACACGCTGACGGAGTCGCGGGCACAGCTATTAATAATAATATTCTGCGGTTCCTTATTGCGATATTTTTCAACAGTATTGTGGATTGACATATTATATTTCCCTACTAAAATACGAAAGTTAATCTGTCTGTTACATCAAAACCACTGAACCGTGAGGAAGGACATATGGTACTTTTTTTACGAAAAACGACGGAAACGCGGACGAAGTCGCGGGCAAAAGCTAGTAGACAATAAATGTAACCTCCTCCCGTTAGATTAGAAGCACACGTATTCATTGCTCAGGCTATAAATCTGCCAAGGGTGCGTTGCACTCTGAAAGTTGCTCTACTTACGTTATAGGATTTATATCGTTTTGCGTTGTGTATAGTTTTGAATTCGTAAGCTTAGCTGAAGTTTTACCGACGGGCTTAGCATGCGAATGTGTTATTTTAGAACCATGTGATAGAAATATGGGTTAATTAATATTAGCAAGGATTTTATAAACCCGCTGCGCATTGACAATGAAAACATGAAATCTGTTTTCATGTTTGGCACTGACAACTTGAGCCGATACTGATTTGTATCGAAAGCAACTGCAGTTGATAGTAAGTTTAATTACCTACTCTAACACGAATTGATAGAAAAATAAATGAGTACTTAAGAGGAAGTCTGAAAGTGGCACCGGTTTTAGGGGTATGAGGAACAGGGTGTAAAGTTCACTCATCCATAGAAAAGGGAAGAGCCTCCGACCAGACGGGTGTCGTGTCTAGCGAGCAACTGCCCAGAGGTTGAAGTCGGGAGCTTGTATATATGTCCATCGCGCGGTAAACTCTAATTGCGCGATGCAGGATTTGTGTGACGTCAGGATGTTGTGTGACGTCAGGTCTTTGATGCGTAGTTCGCATGTGGCAATGTAGATTCCGCCACACCGGTGACTGAAAAGTTGTGCGGAAATCGGTGGTCATGGTATGGGCATGTGATGCGGAGGAAAATGTCGTGAGGAAAGTTTTGAGTATGAATGTGGATGGCTATAAGAGTAGGGGAAGGCCAAAGAAACGTTGGATGGACTGTGTGAAAGATGATATGGCTAAAAAGGGGGTGACTACTGAGATGACGGCTAATAGAGGAGTATGGAAGAAAAAGACGTTGCGACGACCACAAATAAATTGGGATAAGGGCAGGAGAATGACGAAGACCTACTCTATGTATTTATTTACGTACACACAGTAAAATAGATACAGATACGACATAATCATAATGATGAGTACAAAGTTACTGCTTATTTCTTCCAGCAGACCTGCGAAAGGAGAAATAAATGTAGACAATAGTGTGTGAGAACAAGAAAAGAAAAATATAAATATGCGGAGTCTTAAACTAAACTATTGAAATATACCTACATGTATAACGTAGTAATAGGCGAGGTATTTGGCTCATCTGTAAAGTGGTATTGTTATTTTTATTCTATATTGTTGTTATTTTGTTTTTTTTTTGTAATGTGCGTTTGGTTTGTGCAGAATAAACACTTTTTCTTTCTTTTTTTTTTTCTTTTTAACATGATCGTGATCGCGTCCATATCTTATTATACAGCTCCAGACAAGCTCTCAAATAGTGTTGTAAACTAAACTGAACCGTCGGCGTCGCTACAAAACATTATTAAAGTAATGGACAGCCGGTCTGCAATTTTTTGTGGAAAAGCCTTTATAAACTTAGCATAATTATGACTAAGTTTCTCAAGGTTTATTAACATTTACATGTAGGCGACTCAAAACTCACTGTATTACATTATTCACCCACACGACGTTCATTTATATCACCATAATCCCAACCAATATTATAAACGCGAAGGTGAGTTTGTGTGTTTATTTGTTACGCTTTCACGCTAAAACGGCTGCACAGAGTTGAATGAAATTTGGCACATGGATAGACCAAGACCTGGGTTAGGACATAGGATACTTTTATCCCGATATTCTTTCGGGATCGAGACTTATACGGGTGAAACCGCGGGGCGCAGCTAGTTAATTATGTGCAACAATTTACTTCATCATTGACATTCGGCCTATATTTAAAATGACTTCATTGGCTTAACTGCCTGGTTGATGGGCTGAGCATGAGGTCCTGGGACTGATTCCCGGGTCAGGCAAAGTGTTATTGGGTTTTTCCATCAGGAATTTCTAAAGTATGGATTTGTGCCTAGTTGATGATTATAGGGTTGGTTACTGGGGAGTTTGTTGCGCCACTTCTTCTTCCCAGCTAAAGCACTAGGAAGTGGTGAAGGGTGGGCGTTTTTGGGGGACTGTCTTATGTAATTTTGTCGTTCGAAAAGTGCTGATTCTCAGCCTAGTTTGAGTAAATGTCTTTTTGAATTTTGAACAGGCTCGAGACATATACATATACATGACACTTAAAATAAATAGCGAATCGTACTATAAGTACGCTTTATTTTTGTACATCTCTGCTCAATCCTTCGAGGGAGCAAGGCGTGATATCATCTTGTATTTGTATTCATTGGCAATTTATCGAACGTAAATAAAAAAAATGTGTAACGAAAATTGAAATGTGTGTTTGTGTAAAAATGTGTAGGTATGTGTAATGTATGTGTGTGCATGGGTGTGTGTGTATGTGTGTCTGTTAATAAGTACGTAGTGCCAGTAGGTATCTACCCACAAAGTAGAGCCACTATCCATTCGGTTGGCTGTCCTAACTTTTGGTATAAATAACAGAAGACGTTCAGTAGTCTAGAGGGGAATGTCGGACGACAAAATATACGGATTTATTTTATACTACATCCTTACTGAGGAGTCGGGCGATGTTTGTACTGGCTTCTTTGTCCATAACGCAGACGGTGACAACTGAAATTCAGACTTTTTGACAAATTCTCGAAGCCTTGTCCGTTGTTTTGACTACAGCATTGCTATTTACAATATCCGCCGTGTCGAAAATTATACATTTCGATTACCAGTTTTGCCTTGTACTTTTTTTTTTTGTAAATTATCAAATAACTTCTCCCGCTCTGGGCGGAGCGAGAGGGCGTGTCAGACTCTTACTGACAACCCACCCGTGTTCCTTGGAACGCGCGCGCGTGGAACATACGCGCTGTCGACCCGGGCCTGCAGTGCTATTCTGTAACCATCTCACCGTGAAAACTTAGGTGAAGTGAGCGTGGAGTGAGCTGTCATTCCACAGGGATTGACACTATTGACAGCTCACTTCACCCAAGTTCTCACGGTGAGATGTTTACAGAATAGCATGGCTGGTCCTTATCGGACGGCGAGCTACCCATTGCTCACCGTCCGCAAGCCCGCGCCAACGGTGGCCGGGAATCGGCCTGTGATTCCCGACGCCCAGGGCGTCTCCAGGTCTGCCTTGGCCTCGATAGTAAATAGCTGTCGGAAGAACAGCGGTCGATTCTGATAAAAAAATCGGATTTTGGATTTGAGAGCAGCGTTTAGAGGACTTCTTCGATACAACGATCGATTGATGTTCAATTTGGTACGGAAGCGTATTATTTATTTATTCATCTTTAATTCAGGCACATTACCATATGTTCTTCTCCATAAAGATCTACGTTTTGGAATGGGCAATTAGCTTCAACTTTCTGACTAACTGACCGACTATTTGACAATTCAAAAGTGCCTGCAAATGGTTTAATTGAAATAAATGCTTTGAGTTTGAGTTTGAGCTTACCCACAATTTGTTAGTATTACTTACAAATATGTTAGTATAATTAATTAAGACAAACTTATACCTACAACTAGAAACAATAACAACACAACTTACAGAACACTATCTATTAAGTCATCTTCTGGGGACACCTGGCAACCCTACATGCACTGCGCTCAGGTGGCCTTCAATCTCACTAGCAACATTGCTCAGACTGTTGTCGCTGTCTCGCATCCGACGCAGTAGTGACGCGGACCTTGTATCGAATGATAGTAAATAGCTATGCAGATTCGTCTCTTGGCATTTTTCATTGGCTGTTTTTATTCCGTCAACAAATATAACAACTAACTTGAGATTTGCCAGCAGCATGTCTGATTAGAGATTTGCTTGATCAGCTCGAAACTGGTAATTTCAAAAATCAAAACTGGAAATCATAAACATCAAACTATTGATTGAATGTGAAGCCAATTGCGTGTACTTTGGTACATGCAATCGGGACAATGGAACACAGGAATGAATAAGCACTATCGACTAATGTTACTAAATCCAAACAAAAACGAATCGTTTTATTTACCATCTCGGGCCATGGCATGCTAACATAGACCCCCTTTTTTTTTTTTTTTTGAGGGTGGGAAATTATCAAATAACTTCTCCCGCTCTGGGCGGAGCGGGAGGGCGTGTCAGACTTTTACTGACTAAAACCCACCCGTGTTCCTTCCGTTGCCTATGTGCCGGGGTCGCGATATCCCTTTCGGACAAACCCGCAACCCCGGCAGAACATAGACCCCAGAGGTCCAATTGTGTGCTTAGTTTAAGGCGACGATAACCGACTTTTAATGATTTTATACTGAAGATCACGTCTAAACAAGGCTAAGGTAGTGTTAATGATGTGAATAAAATAAATGTTAAATTAGAAAATTTTCTTAATAACTTAATATACGAATATTTTAGATCATGTTTATATTACACAGTGAAATTAAATTGTAAATTTATGTCTAACGCGGTTAAAAAACTGAGAATCACGCAAAATATATCAAGCGTATTTTCCTGAAACTTTCACCATTTTAAATATAATTTAATTGTTGATCTTTTAATATACGTATTTTATTAAAATACCTTTTGTTTTATATATAATAAATTAATAATGCGTCTAATTTGAGACAGCGCTCCTTGATGGGCGAGTCCTATAACTTGCTGGTCATAGGATGCGTTGCGTGAGCTCAGTATAGAACACGCAAGCTAACCACTCAAGGTCACTGGCGTATATCTGCGTCTTAAGAGGCTTACAACAGCTAAAGCGCGGTCACTGTCGGACTGCATAGAAATGAAAGAGAAGCGCGATGACACGACGCAGGTAATTTATTGCAAAATATGAAGCAGTTAGCGATTTACAGAAAATCTATTGATTGGACTGGAAAATTAAAACACTATTATGCTAATATGTAGCTTGTAGAATAATCTGACAAAAAATCAGAATGATTGCATGTAAATTAATATGATTTTTAATCGTTAAAAGAAATTTTTAGAGGTATCTTCATGATTTTTTTCTATCGTATCAAATTAGTTGTATTATGTTTTCAACACACTATCATACTAGCATATATCCTGAAGAATATCATATATTTTTCTGATTTTGTTTACTGCAGTGGATCATATTCTTTTAGGCATTATAAAACTTGCGTTTAGGCACGTTTAGGTCCTGTAGTCCCCTTAAGTGTAAGGAACTTGTAATTTATAAAATAAATAATAAATACCAATGGTGACATTTTTATTGCAAATTTTACCTGTGACAGCTACTTCTATATGGGAGGTTCTACTATGCAAAGCTATGAGGTCTTTGCTTCATTATTGGTAAAGATACAAAATACGAGATTTCGACAAATAACAGTTTGTATATTATAAGAATCGACCATTAGCTTATTTGATGACCGAAAATGTCGTGAGGAAAGATTTGACTATGAATGTCGCCGGCTATAAGAGTAGGGATTATCTGTGTGAAAGATGATATGCCTAGATATTTTTTGTTATGGCTTGGCTTATTTTTAGTTGACTAATAAAGACGAATGTAAAAAAAAAATGCATGTAATAGACATGTTGTGTCGACACCGAATAAATTGGGATCCTGTCCAAGAGACTGATGACCCTAGAAAGCTGTTAGTAGATACAAGATCCCGAAAGCAAAAGTACTGTCTTCTTACAGAAGCAGTAACAAATGCACTTACCTATCTAAAAAGTGAAATTCTCTACTTATAAAGCGCGAACAAGTACCGCTAGTGAAAATTACCGTAAATTTATCAATAAATTATCGTAATTTACAATACCAATTATAAATAAATAACAAATAAAAGAAGTCGTTATATCTTTATTATACGAGGACAAATATTATTTACCAGGATGGGACCAAACATTATTTTTAAACGTTGGGCACAGGAAAGTCACGTACTGCCAACATGACTAAACTATTTATTTATCATATCGACCCTTGAGCACGATTTTCTATTTATTTTCTGTACCTACATGTAGTTTTAATGCATTTATAAGTTATTGAAAGTTTAATTTTGGCTGTACGATTGTTGACGTTTGCCCTTTGTGTGGGAGAAAAAAAAGTTGAAAGGGTTCTTTTTGGTTGAGCGTTGTGTGGGCGTGTAATGGCCGCACAGATGGGAATAGATTATTTTGTGATTTATAGATTCTTTATTTTCATTAATACAATGATAGAATTAAATTGTTAGTTCTTATAGGTACATACCTACTTGCTATTTTATTGCTGTTTTATGCTCTGTCAGCTCTAGGCCGACGGAAACTATTTTATTTTTATTTTCGTATCTTATGTTCAACCGATCTTAAGTTGATAAAATAGCTTCTAAAAAGGAAAGCAGCTCGTTGGATCTGAATTTGGAATAATTTTAGCCTAGAAATAGAATTTTTGACGTCTCGTTAAAATTCTATATAGAGAGAAAAAAAACCCAAGACATTGTCAAAAGCTTTTTTATTTATTAATACAACTAAGTGGCACAAACCATCATATTACCACCACTTCTAATCCCATTCACCCCAAAACACCACCAATAAAAATAATACATTATTCAAACAACCGAAAAAAAAACACGGCGGCGGTTCGCGCCAAAATTTGACAGATGCGTTCATGACATTATCGTGTTGGACAAACAACACCAAATGTCGCGTTCGTGTTATAGTAATTGTTAATTATCATTTTTATAAGCTTAGCGGCGGGACTTTGATGCGATAAATTAGTTATATTAACGTTCGGTTAAATAAATTGTGGATAAGTGGTCCGTGTTTTTATTATTGATTTGATTAATTGAGATTGGCTAGGAATAGATTGATTCAATTAAGCGTAGGATGCAATATCAGCTGAATCCTTTTTGTGTTATAATAGGTACCTATTTACTAAATTGTTTTTTTTTACTTGGCCGTCGGCTTTTATAAGCCAATAGTACAAAAAACCTTGTGCAAATACAAAAAACTCGTGATGATCTTGTTGTAGACCAGACTAGAACAGATTTCCAATTGGTGTACTGATTAATCATTTACCAAGGCCCAACACGACTCTGACCCATTCAATTATTGCCTAATTAGTCAAGGTCAAGCAAAGCCAAAGTCAAAGTCAAATCATTTATTTCAAATAGGCCCTTGTAAGGCACTTTTGAACGTCAAAGTTTACAAAAAATTTAATTGATTCTAGTCGCCCCTTCCAAAAGGTAGTTTTCGTATGGAGAAGAATGGGCAAGAAACTCCACCGTTACTCTTTTAAAAAGTGTTACAATATTTTGTACCTATATGTACGTACATTAGTTACATAATTATATGTAAAGACAATGCACCTAAAAAAAAAATACGTTACCACAATAGGTAAAAACAAGAATTAATAAAAATGAAGCAACGAAAGATAAATTAATTACTTATGTGATAGATGCATGGTTCTCACATATTTACAACCATTGTAAAAGTAGACGATTTTCTTAAAATTTTACAATTAATAAGTCAGTCAGACCAAGACGTTAAAACCAAAAACTTTAGAAACAACCATAGACATACAGACACAAAAAAAAACTATCTTACGTTTCCCTATGTGTAAACAAAGTTTCTCCAATTACCACTTATCAATACCCTTCTTCCGCAGGTGCCCCCCACGCTCTTCTCGGCAAGACTCGAAGACCTCGCACAGCCTTCACGTCGCAGCAACTCCTGGAGCTGGAGAAGCAGTTCAGGATGAACAAGTACCTCTCCAGGCCCAAGAGGTTCGAGGTCGCCACCAGTCTGATGCTTACGGAAACTCAGGTTTGAAGCAAATATAATTTTGTTTTCCGACAATAATTAATCTTTAGGTTAATTATTTACGTACAGATTTCATCTCACTCATTGTTCCGTTATTCTTTTTGAGGTTTTCTATATATATTAAAAGCATACTTATTTAGTTCGTTTATTATGCAATTGGCTGCCTTTATGTATTACCACTCAATCTGTGTGGTTATTTCCTCAAAAGACCATTTCAGGCACCAATCTACATGATACTCACATGATCTGACCAAGATTATGTCTGGACTTGAGAGACTGTAACCTCTGAGTTTGTTTCGGCCTTAATTCTCAGAGTAGTCAGATAGGAAACGCCGAACTCATCTAGTTTTAAAAATATGATTGACGTATAAAAGTGTTTGTAAAAACCTACTTATAGAAAAAAATCATTTCATTACCATCCATACAAATAAATGCGCAAGTAATTATTTCTATCTATCTGTTTTCAACGCCGTATTAGCTGTGCAGATGCAGATTTCGATGTAATTTGGCATACGGGGAGGCCATGACCTGAGTTAGGACATATGATAATTTTAATCCTTACAGTACGTCCTCGTGGGATAATTCTCAACATACACGTGGATGAAGCCGCGGTTTAAAGCTACGAGTAGTCTCTTTTAAAAATAGACGAATACAGCATACAATATTAGTTATTTGCAAAAAGCTGTGAGTAATTCAAAACACTTAAACAAATTAAAGCTGTTTTATTTTTATTACAGTCACTAAGTACTAAGTGACGTAATATTACTATTGACACTGCAATATTGATATCACATTTAAATGTATTCCATGAAAACGTAATCTATGGCTCATTTTATCTTGACAAATAAACAAATAAATTAAAGGAAGAAATGGCTGGCATTAGTGTCAAATTACAATCTGTTATCGAAAGGAATCAGATTGATTTAATATTTTAGAGCATTTTGACTTAATGAGCCTATCACTCGCGAATTTGTAGGTATTAGAAAGTCTTGCAAAAATTAATAAAAATTGCTTGGTTTCTTGAAAAAAAATCTAAATTAACGTAAGCGATTTTTAAAACATTATCGATTTATTAATAAAAAACAATCAAAATAGAAGAAAATATACTAAGTTATTTGTGCATACATTTTTAAATTAAATGAATCAATCAATTAAATACATTCAAAATCCAACACACTCTAAATAATATTAACACAGATCACAGACACTACAAACAGCCCAATTTTGACATTTGTTTTGGCGCCAACACCTGTCATGTCAACATGGCGGATTTGTGCTTACAAATGTATGTTAAGATTACAAGGGTGGAATCGTAAACGTTACGGCTTTGCAGGTTTACGAAGGTTTAAAGATTAATCTCACACCCTCAGGGTGGGTCTTAGAAATTTATACGATATTTACACCTGTTCGGATTTATACGGGTAGGCACTTGTATGGTTTTATAGGCTAGGGCGGAAATATGGGGTTCAGATGAGACGAGAATGTAAATTATTATATAATCGCAAATAATTTTCAAAGCAGTTTGCAGTTTAAAATCCACTTGCACCACAAATCGCTAAATATATTTAATAATTCTGTCCTTGTCAACTTTAAACGATTGTAAAATAATAAAATGATATTTTTAAATCTATTTAGCGCTAAAGATATTTAGTGATTTGTTATGCATGTTGAACTAGGAGTTGATTTTGACAAAAGGCTATATTTTTTACTCTTGGAAAAGTTCGACTTGTGAATTTGTAAAATGGTACTTACCCTGTTTATCGTTTATGTTTCCAAATAATTTAAAAAGGCCAATTTATTATAAATCAGACCATACACATTCACATACTTAATCACCTAGTTCCCAATTAATAAGAACATTTATTTTGTCCACAGGTAAAAATCTGGTTCCAAAACAGAAGAATGAAGTGGAAACGTTCTAAAAAAGCCCAACAAGACTCCAAAAACAAGGACACACCACAGACTGAAGAAAAAAAACCAAAAGAAATACAAAATGAACAAGAAAAACCGTCCCCAATAGCGGGAGATTTGACAGCTGTCAAACCTATGTTAGACAGGGATAGAATTATTGCGTTAGAGAGAGAAAGAGCGATGGCTGCCGCGAATTTTAATTCAAATATGGAAAATAGGCGCGGTTTGGTCGTTATGAATCAAGATGGCGGACGGCCTATGGATATGTTCAGGCCATACGTGGTATGAGAGTAAATTAACTTTTCGTTTTTTATTCATTTGTTAGTTCCTTGAGTATTGATATCTTTATGGGCTTTTTCAAGCAACAGCCGATGTTTTTTTAAACAATAAACACTTTTTTAACGCAAAGTAATAAACAGAGTAACAAACATAAAATTAATAAAAAACGACGGATTTTATTTTAAATGTTTTATACGGTATCTCGATAAGGACAATGTCAGAATGGTCAGCAGAACGTATACTATAGTTAACTAAAATTAATTAATAGTCTAAATCTAAGTTAGCATACCCTTCCTAGTCAAGCATAGTGTATATTTCTACATTTATTGTTAAATAATAGCTAAAAATGTAAATAATAACTATTATTGTAATGTGTAATCTAATAATGTAAGCATTAGATTAGCTTTCCCATTGACTTTCAACTGTTTTTGACTGAAAAACTGAAGCCATGCAAGTAATAAATAAAAAAATGGACTTGCCGAGAAGGTTTTCACGTTGCAACTATGAATGTTTTGGACTTCCTGCTATCCTAACTTTTAACCCTTTGCAAACCTTCAACCAACCAACCCATCATCATCATCAGCCTACAGCAGGCACTCGTGGACATAGGCCTCTCCAATAACACGCCTTTCAGCTCGATTATCGGCAACTCTCATCCAGCTGCTACCAGCCACTCTGCAAAGATCGTCGCTCCACCTAGCCTGAGGGCGTCCTACCTGACGTTTGCCGATCTCCACTCAAGAACACGTCTACCCCAACGGTCATCAGTTCTACAGCTAACAGGCCGGCCCACTGCCGCTTCAGCTTGCTTATTCTGTGAGCTATGTCGACAACTTTGGTTGGTTCTCTGCCAGATCACCTCAATCTGGATTCGATCCCTCAGAGAGACTCCAAGCATAGCCCGCCCCATAGCTCGCTGAGCGTCCTTGGATTTATGGACCAGCCGTACCGTGAGTGTCCATGTTTCGGCTCCGTAAGTCATAACAGGCAGGACGCACTGATTGAAGACCAAAGAGTCTGAACCCTTTGGATTACGTGACGAGAAGGCTCAACGCAGCTTCCCAAACGTTGAGCCATTTGCTTGAAAATATTGCACTTTATTTTTTGGAAGAATTTCCAGTTTAAGTCCTATTAGATTTAAATATTATATTTTAACATAATTATAAGAACTGATGCAGGCCAAATCTAGTTTTAGTGTAAGGGTCGGTGCATATTCTAGAATTTTTCTTCGTTTATAATTTCTTTAATTTCGATGGCTACAAAATCTGCCTGCCTTTTCCCAACTATGTTGGGGTCGGCTCCAAGTCTAACCGGATGCAGCTGAATACCAGTATGTTACATGGAGCGACTGCCTATCTGACCTCCACAACCCAGTTACTGGGTAACACGATACCTCTTGGTAGGACTGATTGCTTGGTTGAGAGTGGTTTAATTTTGATGGCAACAAAACGTTTTATTTTAAATCTTAATAGGTATCCAAAATGTGCTACAAAGTTGTTCTCATTGTCGCAAGACTTATGCACCATTATTTATTTAATGAGACACTAGAGAACGCACCAAGCAGTTGCTGTCAAAACAATGGACGCGGTAAACCTACGGCTTTTTAGAAGAGCGATATTCGCCACATAGCGTCCGCAAATTACCGGCGGATGACGTCACTGAGACGTTATTTATGAAAGTAAGTTGGTGTGTTTTTTAACACCCTAAAGTCCCAGTGCCATAATTTTCTTGACAGCCGTCACTGCGGCCGTCATGTGGCGGTCACCGCTCTTCTAGCAAACCGTAGCTTAAGGCGCTGCTTAGCTCAATATTAGTCAAATAAAAATAAAAGTTTTATTTTCTGTCAAAACTTTTAATTCACGAATTTATTTTGTATTTATAAGGAAACAAGTCAGTACTTAGGTATTATTAATTATAATGTAAAATACTAACAAATAAGACATCTTTCCAAACAGTATTATTGTTTATAAGTTTACTAACGAATACGCCAATTTGTAAAAATGTAATTATATATAGTTTTATGATTATTATATGACCATACTTTTGTGCATTTATATCGCAATATTTTGACCTAGTTATAAAAAAAATATAAAAAAAAATCAGCACAGCTATTCACAACCTTTTGACAGTGTGTCGAATCGAAAATGACACATTTTCAATTACTGACTTCCCTTGCCCCCGACTACAGATAGCTGTCGGAAGAATGGCGGTTGTCTGTTTGATTTACCCTAACAAAATTTACGGGCTTTCGATTTGTGAAAAGCCTTTAGAGGACTCTTTTAATAACATTGATTGATGTTCGATTCGGCACAGAAGCGTATCAAACGGTTGTGAATAGCTATGCAGGAGTAATATTAAATTGTGTAACAACAATGAATTGGAGGCTAATTATTTATTAAGTTTATTTAGATTTCCATATAAAGCTGTAATCGCACATTTTATGAAAAGAAAATTAAATGTCATTTCTGATCATCACGTAACAAAACTGTGCAAGTGTGGCCGCACCTTAAGTTACTACTAAACGGTAATATAAACGTAGCATTAATAAAATAATTTAACTAGTGACAAGAAGTACAATTCAGGCGTTAGAAAAACCAAACCAAACCAATATTGCTAATATAACCCGATTTTTCTAACTGTGCGTCAACGTCAAAATATTAGGTACGGCTTAAGAAGGTTTAAATAATAACCGTATAATATGACAGAACTGTGAAGACGTGTAGACCGTATTAAGAGCGTGCATTCTGAAAGTTGGCAACGTCGCATATAGATGTCAAATATTTCGCTGTTTTGATTAATTTGGCAATATAAATAAATATAAATTTTAAATATGGCTAGAGTGAACTAAAATATTGATTATGAAATGCAATAATGAATATCGTGACATATTAGTTTAAGATTTAAAAAAAGTATTTGGAAACTTATCAAAATGCCTTTTTTAAACCTAAAACGGTTACAACATCAAAATCAGTGTTATACTCGTAATTGCAATTTATTATTAATATTCTAGTTCAATAGTTAAGTAGCGATATTTCATATTTCCATACAGTAATATTGCCAAATTAATCAAAACAGGTAAATTTTTGACAGCTATTTGCAACGTTGCCAACTTTTGAATGAACGCTATTAAGAGACAGGCCACTGAGGAGGTAGCCGGGCGGGTGAATTCAATACTAACAACCTACGACTTTGAGAGCTCCAAGTGCACAGTTAGAAAATTCGAGTTATACTTAACCACCATTTGTATATGTTTTTTTTTAAAGCCAATGCTACTTGGTCTCTTATTATAAAATATATAGTATTCCTACTTGCTAATAATTCTCGAAATGCCTACTGTTTTTACCAATCCCCCTTGCCTTGAGTGGTTATTACGGCAATCAATATACAGGGTCAAATTCAATTAGCTAGCGAAACTGCAGACGTGATCGGTATCGATAACAAAACACGATAAAATAACAAATAAGATTTGATGTTTTTTTTGGGGAGCAACGACCGCTTGTAGTGTAGTTAGTTGAAGGTTGAGTTGAGAAAATCTGTTTTATCATGTTAAGATATCGATACTTACTTAAAATGTCGGAGAAGTTTAGACAAAAAAAAACTGTATTTAAACTGATATTTCAAGTGACTACACTAACTGTGGTCGATTTCCCCATAAAAAAAACATAATTAAAATTAATTTGTCTTTTGTTTTATCATGTTTAAGCGGACCAGACACCATCAGTAATAATGACATCAATATTACTGTCATTCCTTTCCAATTTTGATGGTTTTTTTTTTAAATATTTAGATCACATCATCATTCCAACCACCACACTGTCAGTAGTAATGACATTACTTGAATGTAATGTCAGTGTCAGCGGAGTTTCGCTAGCTATTTTAATTTGAACCCCTATAAGAAAGCCTATAACCGCTGATATGATAATAATACCGGCCTATTATTGATAATAATACAGGGCAAAGGCCTGAGAAGGCACGAGCATTGATCACCACGCTTGCTCAAGACGGGTTGGCGATTTCAGACTTATATGAACTGTAAGTACAGGTTTCCTCACGGTGTTTTCCTTCACCGATGCCAGTAATGTCCAAGATAAACTCAGAAGGTACATATGAATTGAAAAATTCACATGGGTACTGCCCGGATTTTAAACCCACAACCTCGTACATGAGAAGCGAGGTCTTAACCACTGAGAATTATATGATGTTTAAGACTTCAATTTTATTCTGTCCTAAATTGTACGTCTGTCACAATTATTTATAAATAAAACTGTATATGTTTCTAAGTGGAGTCCTGTACCATACTAATAAATAATAATCGTAAATAATAATAAATTATATGCAAATTATAAATAAAGATATAGTTGATACGTTGGACTTTGTCGTTTTATTCCCTAAAAGCGCGCTCGCTCACAGCACGCTTCCTGTAGGTCCTACAATCGGTCGATTATTTCGCCCTACGTTGTTTAGACCTTCGTTTCGTAGGACGTGTGCGTACATTAAAAATATGACCTCTATTGTTTCATTTAACTCCTAAAAAAATTCGTTCACAGATTTGTATGCCTCTCTCTAAGAGTATTCAGTGACTAAACAGGGTCAAATTAATAAAACAGATTTTCTCAACTCATACTTCAACTAACTACAATAGAAGCGGTCGTTGACGCCCCAAAAAAAACATCAAACGTTTTTTTATTTTTTATACCCATCACGTCAAAACAAAAATAAAAGAGATTTGTTGATATTTTTTTTGGTCGGCCACCGCTGTCAAATCATTTATTTCAAATACATTTGCGGCACTTCTGAACGTCAAAATTTACAAAAAAATAGGATTGATTCTAGTCGCCCCTTCCAAAAGGTAGTTTTCGTATGGAGAAGGATGGGCAAGAAACTCAACCGATACTCTTTTAATGCTGGTAGTGTTGTTACATGAAGTTTGACTTGAAGGGTGAAGGGCGGGCGTTTTTGGGGACTGTCTCTTGTAATTTTGACGTTCAAGAAGTGCTGATTCTCAGCCTAGTTTAGTAGTTTTGTATTTGAGTTGAGAGAAAAACACACAAAAAAATCTGTTTTTTTAAACTGGTATTTCAACTACACTGCGGTTGATACCACAAAAAATATCAACAAATTAATTAATTTTTTGCTTTATCACGTTAAGATTTCGGTACCCAACACGTCTGCAGAGTTTTTCTAGCTATTTTAATTTGACACTGTATTTGAATAAGTCCGTTTTTACCGGTAATTGCCAAAAAGATTAGAAGAAAAACTTAGAACTTGAGAAAAGTTGTTCGTATGTATTTGACTAACATCATTAACGAGGTGCAAGAAAGCCTCTAGGATTGGCGAACTGTGCAGGACACACAACGAGCGACGTCGCATATCTATATATACAAATAAATAAAATTCAAGTGTTTGATAAAACAGCTTTTACTTAATACATAAGATAGTATATACAGTTCTTATAACAAAAAAACAATTTTTAAATTTGTTGCCTGTCTGTCTGTTTGTTCCGGCTAATCTCCTAAACGACTAGACCGATTTTGACGGGACTTTCACTGGCAGATAGCTGATGTTATAAGGAGTAACTTAGGCTACTAAAACTTATTCAGGTCGACGCGGGCGAAGCCGGGGGCAGCAGCTACTTTACACTTAAGCACAAGCTATTCTTACGCTTACTGGAAAAGGGTTTTTACGTAATGCTGCAGTCCCACGGCCCGCTCTGTCCTTTGTCACCGACCACATCGTGCTAGGCCAGGCCGGCAGGCCGTGGGAACCGTCGATCCGATGAGGCCTGTGCTCGGAATGCTTGGCACGGACCGCGACAGGCCTCGACAGGAGTGGCCGCGTGGCCGCATGCCAGGCCAGTAGAGAACTAAAACAAAACACAGGACGAACCTATGTTGAAAAGAATTCTCTAGAGGGTGCAGTGGTTCAAAGTGGAATAGTGGCTCATTAGGGCATAGATCTTTAGGGGTTCCAGTAGCCATGCCAGATGGAGTCAGGTATGGATACGGAAAACTCAGAACGAAAAGTAGAGTAACTATATTACGTAATAACATTATATGACGCCTGTAATCTTCGGGATTAGGCAGAGGTGTACCATCAAAGAAGTTCATATCTAACCAGTTTGAAAACAAAATCCCGTGAACACGATGACCACATCTGCAGTGCTATTCTGTAACCATCTCACCGTGAAAACTTAGGTGAAGTGAGCGTGGAGTGAGCTGTCATTCCACAGGGATTGACACTATTGACAGCTCACTTCACCCAAGTTTTCACGGTGAGATGTTTACAGAATAGCATGGCTGTTACCGGCCCGGTGCTATAGCCGCCGAGCGCTGCAAGCAAGAATAGTCCTTACGGTGGTTAGATATGAACTTCTTTGATAGTTGATAGACACTCACATTTCGCCAGTTATATTTTAAATCCCATGTAATAGGGGGCGAGCCTATTGCCATCAAGCAGACACAAATCCAGTCTCCGGGCTGCGGCTGAGAAATTCCAAATGGAAAAACCCTAACAATTTTTCCCGACCCGGGAATCGAACCCTTTAGGACCTCATATTCGGCAGTAGCGCTTCTGACCGCTAGACGAACGAGGTAATCATCTACAACTATATAAAAACTATATATACTCGCAGAAACAGTTAAATAACATGCGACTGGTAACGGTTCGCTTACAACACTAAATTAAGCCGAGGGGGGAAGGGGGGGCGTGTAGGGTGACTATTAGAAAGAAAAAAAAGGTACATCAAAAAGTGAGTATGAATTTGATGACTTAAAAGTGTTGTGTACGCTCCCTCTTTCTAAATTGTTCCCACTGCTGGGGCACAGGCCTCCTCTCAGTGAGAGGGAGTTAACCGTCACCCACCACGCGGGCCCAGTGCGGGTTGGTAGATGTCAGTCTGTTAACCCTACAACGTTCTCATCACAAAATACATATAAAAGATAAATAAAATAATAAAAACACAAAAATAAAGACATGATTGCCACTATCAGTAATAATGACATTATATTCAAGTAATGAGCTCGTGGCTAAGTAATAATAGCCGCACGGGTAGATCCATGAGGTTAAGCTACGCTTGCCGGGGTTGGTCCGTGGATCTTTACATACCGAGACTCCTCCGTGACTCGGAAAGCACGTTAAGCCATCGGTCCTGGCTGACATTCGTGGATCTTTGACAGTCGTTAGGGGTCGTCAGAAGCCCGAAAGTCTGACAACCTGTCTTAGCAAGAGGTATCGTATTACCCAGTTACTGGGTTGTGGAGGTCAGATAGACAGTCGCTCCATGTAAAATACTGGTATTCAGCTGCATCCGGTTAGACTGGAAGCCGACCTGGAAGCAGATTGATTGATTCAAGTAATGTCATTACTACTGACAGTGTGGTGGTGGCAATGATGATGTGATCTAAATATTTTAATAGTTATACGTCAATATTCGAAGGAATGACAGTAATATTGATGTCCTTTATTTCATTTAAATACTTATAAATTACATTTTTAAATATTAGAATTAAAAAAAGTTATATAAACATTTAAAAATATTTAAAAAAAAATTGCCCACCGGTTTCGCGAACAGGGTCCAAGCTATCGGATGTCAGGGCTCCAGAGAGAGGAACCTCCTGACAATGCGAGCCGTGTGCCGTACTGCTTTTTGAATCAAGCCCTTGATCCAGCTGCCCAACGATAGCCTCCTTAGGTGTTGGTCGAGGGTCTTGGAAATTACGCCATTGGCTGATTGGCTATCGGCACAATGATCGCTGAGTCCACATCCCACATGTCGACAACCTCGCGAGCCAAGTCAAGATACTTGATTTGTTTATCTTTCTCGGCTTTCGCGAGATTCCCGTCATGCGGGACCGTTATGTCAATAATCATTGTGTTACCACCACTATATTGTTGTCATTATTACTGATAGTCTCTGGTCCGCTATAGTCAGCATTCCCTCAGTCACCAAAACATTCGAGACTATCCCACATTTTCCTAAACCACAGCCACCCTATATTCTGAAGTGATGTTGGCAGTATAAATTGGTGTGGAAAAACTCAGCCGCTCTGTATTCTGTACCCGTCGGAGAGAGAGAGGGAAGTAGTGCGGTCTCGCTCTCACGGTGCCTGTTATGGATAACGAGGGGTATTCATAGTGCGATCAGGATGATTGTAATTTTCAATATAGAAAAGGGTTCATATTTGTTAAGCCTTGCTGTCATAATTAAAGTGATGGCGGTAAAAATATGACTCACTATTGTGATGGGTGTAAACGTAGACGAAGCAAAAATTCTTAAGAATCATAGATAATCAAAACCTGAAGATAAGTATCAATTTAAAAAAAATCACATGGTTAACGTAGCGCGTAGCAAGTTGCGCGTAGAGTCAGTATGAAGCATGAAAATCGTAGCACGTAGCACGTCTGCCGGGGTCGCGGGTTTGTCTGAAAGGGATATCGCGACCTCGGCATACAGGCAACGGAAGGAACACGGGTGGGTTTTAGTCAGTAAAAGTCTGACACGCCCTCCCGCTCCACCCAGAGCGGGAGAAGTTATTTGATAATTTCCCATCCAAAAAAAAAAAAAAAAAAAAGCACGTAGCACGTAGCTTGTAGCTGTAGCGCGTAGCACGCGGCGTAGCACTGAGCGTAGCACGGATCGTACCACGGTGTAGCACGGAGCGTAACATTTAGTTGCGTCAGCGTAGCCGTAGCCAGTAACTTGTAGCCTAATTCTAAGGATAATTAATTAATTATCACTTCGTAATCTCATTATTCATTACTCCCCGACATAGCCCGAAGAATTGCTATACTTAAGTAACAGTGGTTACAAGGCAGGGCACGTTGCTCGCAGAACTGATGGCCGATGGGGGCGAAAGGTTCTGGAGTGGCGACCGCGTGCCGGAAGTCGTAGTGTTGGGAGGCCTACCACAAGGTGGACCGACGACCTTGTGAAGGCCGCAAGAGCCCCTGGAAGCGAGAAGCACAGAACTACTCGAAGTGGCGATGCTTGGGGTAGGCCTATGTCCAGCAGTGGACGTATTTCTACTTACTATTTCGATGCTGCCATGTCATTATTATAAGGTGTCATTTGTCATTGTTCTTGTTCTAAACTTTGTGCGACCGAGCTCTGCTCGGGTAAAAATACGGGGAAAACGAAATTTCCCAGATATGAGACCTAGCTAGATCGATTTTTCAGCCCCGTAAATCCCTATATTGCAACTTTCATCGAAATCGTTAGAGCCGTTTTCGAGAACGTGATTACAAATATATATAGATATACAAATATTGCTCGTTTAATAGTATAGGATAGGATTTTATCTTAATCAAACAAAATGGCAGAAGTACGGGTTGACAAGTAAAATTGAAGTAAAAATTTAGTTTTTCTCTTCAGAACTTCTCTCCCAGACTATAGCTACGGCCGGGGGGCGTGTCCGCAGTGATTGATGCCTTTTGTTTAAACAACTTACCGCTGTTTGCAGCCACCGATACTAACGTCGATAACTTGAGACTGTTTCAGGGTTTTTTAACTTCTGTTTTAAGAGAATGGCTGGATATAGGCCTGCTTTTTTTTCGAACTTATGAAGCAATCGATTAGCAATCTGGTTCAAAATGATTGAGATTGTGATTGATCGTTCATGACGCAATTAAGGCTGGGTTAGAGTAGCAGTTCATCTAGATAGGCTAGTAAGTAGCTGAAAAGCCAATCGTCTTTTTATCGTGATTTTAATAGGCAATAATGGATTATTTTCTCTGATGAAAATACAATTTACTGTTTCGACGGAAGAATAGACAAAATGACAGATATACAATCACAATCTGTCATTTTGTCTATTCTTCCGTCGACAAAACCCGTTTCTGTTGCGGTCATACTAAGCGTGCTGAAGACCGTTGTTTCATAATTTTAAAAGACACATCCATGTTTTTATGCTCATTAATGACTAGATACATTTAGGTACTTAGCAGGGGCGCAGCTAACCAATAACCCGATTCCTGTCGGCTTCCCTTAGGAAATTATGACAGTCAGTAGTTCTCAGCAGTGTTTAATAATCACACTGAATGTATTATTTAATACTTACACCATAAAATTAAAGTATTACAAAACCCTAACCTACATTAAAAAAATTGTCTTTATATTCCAACGAAAACAAAACATTTAAAGTGCGCGCCAATTTTGCTCTTGTGCCTCCAGTATAACTCGTTGTCCGCCCGGGTTATGAAAACTTAAATTTCTATACAAAATAATCTCGTCATGACGTCACTTCAGGTCACGTGACACGCTGTTTTTTGAGGCAATAGTAAGCCGTAAAAAGTCGAGTTATGATAGGTACAGTGTAGGAATCAATTCGCTGAATTTCGTAAGCGTTCGGTTTGGTTCGGGGCGGGGGGAGGGACAAACTTCGCTCGACGCTTGTTGACGATCAAAGACTACAATAGTATGTTGACGATTGACGTAAATAGATAATAGAATTTTTATCCTTTAATTTTGTTGATACTTGTAGTTAATTAGCATTTTGTTCGTTGTATTCATATAAGTTATTAGTGTAGTATTAGTGTAACAATTAGAATTGGATAATCGTGAGTTTGTTGTGAAATTGTGCGTTCGCCGTCATTGTAATTAGGAATTTGTGGTAAGTCGATAGATTAGCAAGTTGAAATTTCTTTTTTAAAGTAGGTTTGAAAAGTTATTAGTAGGATGGCGGCATTAATAGTTTTAGATTGTTGTGTGACAGATTATTTGCTTCGTGAGGAAACATACTTTTCAAGGTTAAGTTTTGAAAATAAGAAACACATAATTAGGCTAGGTCGTGCTCGACCAGATATGACTATAAACTACAAACGACGTGATGGGTTTGTCAAACATTTTAATGTATCCCTTTACGATAAATATCAATGGCTGACTGGTAGTTGTAAATTAAATAAGATGTTTTGTTTTCCATGTTTACTTTTCTCAGATTCTAGTAGTTTATGGAATAAAGGGGGTTTTACAGATATGAATAATCTGACGAATTCATCAAAAAAACATGTGCAGACTGAAAAGCATATTCGTAGCTGTTTAGATTTACATGACTTCGGGAATAGTAGGATAGAACCATTTTTCACCAATTCGTTTGAAGCTCATAATAGGAAAGTAGCTCGAAATAGGAATTTAATGAAACGGTTTATTGACACCGTTATTTTGTTAGGTAAACAAGAAGTAGCTTTTCGCGGCCACGATGAACGTCCGAATTCTGATAACCGCGGTAACTATATTGAAACCTTGTTATATCTGAGCAAGTATGACACCGTAATGGACTCTCATTTGGAACTATGTTCTTCAGTTCAGAACCCCGCGTTTTCTGGTCTCTCAAGTGATATTCAAACGTGCGCCACGTCCGGGCTAGGTAAGCTTTTTTTTTTTTGTTTTTGCGCCGGCTTACCTTTCTCATAAACTCACCCTTCGCCACTGGTACTTAGTATAGCTGAAAGCTCTTTTTGAAAGTTTTTCAGTTTCGTCGGTTCGTCAGAAGAAGCAAACTATCATACTCGTATCTATTCGTGTCACCATGTAGCCTTGATGTATGCTGTGCTATGGGACTAGCACCCTTATTGCGTAACAAACTATCAATCACAATCTGAATGATTTTGAAGGAAGCTAATGCATTGCTTTAATATTCGAAACATTTGTCTGCTCGTTACGTAATTAACGCAATGGTGTTGAACTGTCAAAATGAAAGCCATTGCTACTGTAAGTGTTGCGCAACTACCCCACTGGTGTACGTGGGTGGCAGTAACCGTATTACAATTTAGCTATTAAAAAAAATACTAATTTAAGGGCTAAGAATTCAAAAATCAGATTGCAAAATCGGCCCTAAATAATGATATTCCATAGAAATAGTAACCACAATATCTCTATAATATCTATACGTACACCTCTATAATCTGTGGCACCCACAGATCTATAGAACGCCAAACAATGATGACAGACGCAAAACTGTAGCAAGTAGAAGTGCAAATAGTATCTACAAATTCAAACAGAATACAAAATCGAGGAGCGAATATCAATATTTGATATTTGGTATTGTAACGACACCCCGCTCTCGGGTGCGGCCATTTTCGGTACGTTTTCGCGCGCTTTTTGACATTTCGATGATAACAGTAATTTTTTTTTTACTTTTAATTTTTTATGAGTATTTTTTCTAAATCTGTAAGCTGCTGTTTTCAGCTCAAATGGACTTGAGCAGGACACCTAGCATGGCGCGGTGGTATCAAGTGTAAGTAGTAAGGCTGTGACTGAGTCGCATCCAAGGACTGGAAAAAGAAGTGTAGGTCGTCCGGCGGCGAGATGGACAGACGGCAATGTTGCCACCACGGGTAGAACCTGGATAAGGCTGGCACAGGAGCGGGGATTTCTACAAGAAAAGAGAGACTTATGCCCAGCAGTGGGTGGAGTTGGAATGTGGATGATGTTGATGAAGCTGGTGTCCTTATCATCTTTAGATTTTAATTTGTAAATAGGTACTTAATTTATTTTTTACTTGCCCCTCGGTTTCACCCGTATAAGTTTCGATCCCATGGGAATATCGGGATAAGAAGTATCCGAAGTAGGATACTTCTTATCACGCAGGCGATGGTCTACACACGTGTTTTTTTTTTTCATTTTATCAATATCCGTTCAGCCGTTTTAGCGTGAAAGCATAACAAACAAACTCACTTTCGCATTTATAATATACATATAAGTTTGGATTTCCTATGTAGTCGAGAGTCATCAGCCTTTTAAAGTTTTTTTTTATTTTTGTGCTCGCATATTCAGTGCAATTAAAGTTTTTTAAAAGAAACGCTGATGATTGATTTATGAATAAGTCCCAAGGTTCCTGAATTGCAAATTACCTGCGATTCATTCATTGAATATATTTTACCTCACCACTAATTGAATCGACCGAAAATGCAACGAATTCTACGTGAGGATTAAAAACGTAAAAAAAAATATTCTTTGTGCTGACATTTTTCAATCTAGAAAGAAAAAAGAACAAAAGAAAATACGTTTATCTGCGGTAAATATGACGCAAAGACACGCAACACAAAAAAGAACAAGTTGGGGGACAATATGCGTCACATCCACGCAAAACGGCCATCGCTCAGCATAATGCTGCGACCCTATGCGAGACAGAGCCCCAGCGCTGGTTTTCAGCGACAGCCGGCGTTGACGTGATGACGTCGACCGGTGCAGCATACAATCTCTCCGTCATATTCTGTCACACTGCTCCTTTTTTACTCTACTGCCAAAAAGCGTGTTAAAACATCCATTTCTTGCCCTGCCAACCCCTTTAGCTTAAAAGGACATCATTAACACGCACGAACAGCTTTTCACCAATTTTTTCAAAGAAAATGGCGTTTTCCAAGCTTTTCCCAACACTAATTCAACATTTCCTCAAAAAGTGTTATATTTCAATTCTCTCGTGTTTTTACTCAATTATAAAAAGAAAAATTTTAATTAAATTTTAATGTGTGTTTCCAACTAGACAAAAGTGTACTTCGATTTTCAAATAAATATCTTCCTCCTACCTTTATTCTGCGAAACGAAAAACATAATTTACCACAACCATAATAAAAAAATAACATTCGCCCAAAAATGGTCCAAAAACAACAAAAGACAAAAGACATTACACCAACCGCAAACAATCAAAGACAATAGCGACGATATTTTTAAAAAAACAACAGCTCGTCACGTCGCGGGAAGGCGGGAAGACGGCGGCCGTTGATTGGTGCAAATTGAATTTGGAATCAAGGAGCGCCGGCGGGTGAACGGGGCGGGGAGGGGTGTTGTCGTGTTGGCGATCGCTCGCTGATTGCCCGTTTGCGGTGCGACTAGACTAGAGTGGATAAGACGCATTGTTTTAAATGTTTTGTTATTTTTGTACGAAAAGGAATGATCAATAAATTCTTGGAATTAGATTTTTTTAATGATTTGGAATTAAATACTCTAGCATCATATTAGAGTCCAATAATGAAGTTACTGTAAAAACAAGTATCTAACTAAATTGTAATTTATACCCACGTACTACGACTTTCGTAGCGCCGTATCATGTCGACTACGCGCTACGAAAGTCGACCTTGACGAAACAGGTTTTCTAGGGCAAAACCCTTTGCAAAAAATACTACATAAAAAAGCGATACTGAGATTAGGTTTCAATTAGAAGCAGATAGTGGATCTGCTGTGTCAGTTATATCAGAAAAATACATACAAAGCTTCAGCAATCTGTAGTACCTAATAATATTCTAAAAAATAGGTACCTAACAGTATTTCCAGTATAAGCTAACCACTCATTGTACGGAAATCCTGTACAATGCGAGATCAGCTTATACTGGAAATTATAGCTTGATATGTAGCCATGTGCACCTACCTATATATGCCAACACCAACAGTACCAACCTACCTGAAAACATAACCTTTCTCTTATCAGCCAGAGCTATATGTATTCGAGAATAGCTATAATACACGGTATGCCTTAGTAAAACGATTAGTGAGTCAGTAAGATTGGCATAACTTGTAAAGCTACGGTTTCTTAAAAGAGCGGTGACCGCCACATAGCATCCGCAATTTACGGGCAAATGACGTCACTGACACGTTATTTGACAAAGTAAGTTGGTTTGTTTTCCTTCGGAGCGTTTTTTGGCACCGTAAAATCAAACCCCAGTGCCATCATTTTCATGCCGTCACTGAGGTCGTTATGTGGCGGCCTAAGAAACAGTAGGTTAAGAGGGTATTTTTATACAGGGTGGCAGCGACATCGACGCTAAAACTGTTACCATGGAAACTGTTACCATGGATTCAGTACATGATTCTGAACCCCAGCGTTGAAATTTTTCGTCGGTCATAAAAAAAAAAAAACAATTGTTTCATAGAAAACTGCAATACCTACGCGGTCAACATGTATGGAAAAGCTGTATTTTTTTTTTTTAATGCCGACGTAAATTTTTAACGTTTCAGAATCATGTACATGATTCTGAAACGTTAGAAATTTACGTCGTACTAAATCCATGGCAGCAGTTTTCGCGTCGATGTCCCTGACACCCTGTTGTGATGTCCCTGTATAAAAACTAGTTGCGCCCAGCGGGATCACCCGCATTTTTTTTTGGCGGTTATGCTCGATCTACAGTACGGAACCCTGCGTGTGAGAGTTTACATGAAGGGTTCCGTCCGTAAAACCAGCCAAGTGCGAGTCGGACTCCGGACTCACACTAGGCCGATTTTTTTAAAGTAAGTATTCAGAAAATACTAGGTACTTAGCAAGCTAGGGTACAAAAGAATCGGTTGATGATTATTATGGTATGGCTATGGCTATTTAAAACTTGATAGTGGGGTAAAGGAAAGTTAGGCAATGGGCAATTGCCTGTCAAGATTACCTACATTATTTTTTCCCCGCCATGCCAGTTGCATCATGGTTATTGCAACCTTCATGCATGAACAACTTGGCTACATTGTTGTTCTGCCTGAAAACCAAACGTCTTGTAAATAAAGCAATAAAAATATAAACAAGCACTAAACAAAACACGATACCTACTATAAATTAATTCCCCGCTCCATTTCACATAAAAAGGCTGGACAGAATTAAATCACGACTAACGCCATCTAGCGACGGCCCTCATGAATACTACATGAACTAGTGACTGCTAGATGGCGGTGTTACAAATTTATCGCCACTTTTATTGTTACGACCACTTTGGCCGCGTTTCGCGGGCTTTTAGCTAAATTACTCTCATTACTTACATACTACGTTAACATATTGCTGTTTGTGGACTGTGCAGCGATTTAAGCGCTACTTTACTTTGTCTGATATTTTTGGTAGCAAGAGGAAAGTTGCACTGAAAGTCGGAGCAAAGCAAAGCCACTGTATGAGAAAACAGTACACCAAGGCATTTTTTTTTCAAAGAAATCTGTAGATGAAAAAATACTGCATTAGATATGCAATAACTCCTTGAATAGGCACAAGTTTCTACGAAAGTAACTACCTTTCTTTCAGATCTTGCCCCATTGCTGTGTAAAGAGACACTCGGAGATTCTCATCAAAGAATGTTGCTGTATGTAAGTATCTATAATACAATTTTTATTTTATTTTAAACCGCATGTGTCGTACCTACATAGTCATCACTGCCACATCGCTTCAGCAGCTAAAACTCCAAACTCGCGCGATAAACACAAACAAATCGCACAGATAACATTTGCCGTCGTAATTTGGCTAATGTATCATAAACATTTTTGCTTCATCTGTTTCACTAGGCTGAGTGGGCAGTTACCGTTGCCCGGCGGCGCGGAAGAAAATATACCCTTTGTTTATGGTATTCGTTGATATTCAAAGCGCGTAATTTGTGGGGGTAAGCAGACTTATGAGCTTTGACGCATGATAGGTTACGAATGATTGAATTATCTTTGTTCTTTGGTACTTTTTTATTTATATCTTCTGCAATTCTATTAAAAAACCAATATCGCTAGTTCTTGTCTGAAACACTTTCTCTCAGAACAAAAATTTATGTTTTTTTTAATTTATTTATTTACTATTATGTACCACTTACATAATTTTGTTTTTACACGTTCCCGAACCCAATACAACAATGTAGTCACAATTTCCACACTCAGTGGCGTCACCCAAAAACCAATTAGACACCACCACCAACAAAAATGAAATCCTTTTAAACTCTCCTATTTTTACTGACCAAAATACCTGTCGATTAACGTGGATGGTTAAACAAGTCCCAAGTAACGACTCCGAGTACCGACTCATACAGTCTTTATTCCGCCAAAAAACAAGTAAAGATAATATCCAATCGGAGAGAGACGCTATTAAAATTGATATTAATATGCGAGTATAATATTCACAATCGAAACCCAGAAGAACGTCTTCATATTTTATTCCTTATTTTCACTAAAATTTAATTGATTGAATTCACCGAGCGTCCCACTCAGCCATCTTGTTCATAGACAATTTGACAAACCTTAACCGGCCTGTATGTTGATAGTATGGTGTTTTTATGTAAATCTGCCATTGTACGAGTGCGGCGGAGGATACGAATTTCTTTAGCCAGTGAATTAAGTGTATTTGGAGATTCTATAGAGATGTTTAAACCACCTATGAGAATTTCGAGTCATGCAAGGGTTGTATTTAAAAAATCTTAGGTGTTTGGCATAGAATTGGTATGTTGGTACTATATCTTAGTGGATATAATGTTGACTAGTAATGATCCCGACGAAACATGGACAATCGGTGAGTCGTGAATGATACCTACCACGAGTACCACGACAGATATGGCTAACTTTTTTGATATCATGATAAATGCCCATTAATTTATGGCCCCAAGAATTCGGGAGAAAAAAGAACCAAATTACTCCATCTATTTCATAGTAGGTACTGGACTTGGATCATCAACTAAAACAATTTTTCATAGACTATTCAGTAGCTCTTTATACTTCCGGGCAAATTTAATCTGTATAATGTTTTCCGATTTCCGACTTGACTTGTGGCAGGCACTTACATATAGCACATCTATATTTACCGTCTAACCAAGCCAAATTAGACCTTATTTCTGGTGAGATTGGTATATTTATCAGATGTTGTTGGAAAAAATAAGATTGTAAACGATCTTTCTCAAATATTTTAATGGCGGTCGAAAGCGCTCGCAAATCGGCCATATTGGATTGGTTTTCCCGCTTCTTTTGTATTGATTTGAATTCGTTATCTTGTTATTTTCCCTGTGGTGATTTTCTTCAAATTAGTTTGAATAAAAATATGTTTTTATTCAGCTAGTGTAAATTAACAAATTAATACTCTCGCTTAACGAATATTATTTGTGGTCATATTGTAAAAGCAATTTTGAAAGCGTCTTCCTTTTGGTACAATAACTAATTGTGCAACATAATAAAATGTTTGTCCGGTGTTAGCCAATTAAATAAAAAATGGTTCTCGTGTTACACAAACTATTATTTCTGTCAATCATGTTTGATGGAAGACTTTTAGCTGCAAATCATGATGAGGAGTATAAACCTTGTTTAAACAAATACCTACCTTTAACTACAGACTTTAAATACAGACGGCTTTAGTTAGTTTTGTCTAGATAGTGCCGATACGAGAGAAAGAGAAGTAGAATCTTTAGATAATAAACCATGTACCATCAAAGAAGTTCATATCTAACCAGTTTCAAAACAAAATCCCGTGAACACGATGACCACATCTGGTACCGGCCCGGTGCTATAGCCGCCGAATGGTGCAAGCAAGAATAGTCCTTACGGTGGTTAGATATGAACTTCTTCGATGGTACATAAAAGCTAGATCCATCATTCTCCTGCCCTTAACCCAATTTATTAGGAGTTGGCGCAATATCTCTTTTTCTTCCATACTTCTCTATATTAGTCGTCATCTCGGTAGGTAGGTTTCACACAGTCCATCCAACGTTTCTTTGGTCTTTCAAAAGATATTTTCCTCATTCCTCCGCATCACATGCCCATACCATGACAACCGATTACCGCACAACTTTTCAGTCACCGGTGCCACGGTTGGAGTGTTGGTAAGTAGGTACTATCGAAGAAGTTCATATCTAACCAGTTTCAAAACAAAATCCCGTGAACACGATGACCACATCTGGTACCGGCCCGGTGCTATAGCCGCCGAATGGTGCAAGCAAGAATAGTCCTTACGGTGGTTAGATATGAACTTCTTCGATGGTACATAAAAGCTAGATCCATCATTCTCCTGCCCTTAACCCAATTTATTAGGAGTTGGCGCAATATCTCTTTTTCTTCCATACTTCTCTATATTAGTCGTCATCTCGGTAGGTAGGTTTCACACAGTCCATCCAACGTTTCTTTGGTCTTTCAAAAGATATTTTCCTCATTCCTCCGCATCACATGCCCATACCATGACAACCGATTACCGCACAACTTTTCAGTCACCGGTGCCACGGTTGGAGTGTTGGTAAGTAGGTACTATCGAAGAACTTCATATCTAAGCAGTTTGAAAACAAAATCCCGTGAATACGATGACCGTATCTGTAACCGCCCCGGTTCTACAGCCGCCGAGCGCTGCAAGCAGAAATAGTCCTTACAGTGTATAGATATGAAGTTCTTCGATGGTACGTAACTGAGGAAAAATGACTTGGATATTATAAAGACTTAACATTCACATCTCAAGCTGCATGCCTTTCATTCATCCTTTTTGTGGCCCAAGATTCTCCTCCATACAAGAAAGCAGGTCTAACCCTGTGGTCTAACTATTGTTTTATATATCTACCCCTTATTTTATAGGGAATGCGGGAGTCGCAGATTAGTCCCGTGACCTGCCGCCATTTCATCCATCCAGTGCAAATTCTGTGCTATACCGTCCACGGTCCAATCTACTTCGCCATCACCTTGCACGAGCGAACCGAGACATCGAAATTCAGAGCAGATTGGGAGAAGCGCGCCATCATAAAAGATAGATTAAAGACCGATTTGATAGTACCTCGTAAATTATAAACTACTCTCGTCTACTCTTGTAGTGTATAAAATAATATTTTATGGCGCCAATCTCAGTGCCCTGACCCATCTTATTGCAATCACTATAAAATAAAACTCATAAACTATTAACTCGATATCGCTATAAGCGCTGCGCTATTAAGCGGGCAATTATTGCTTTTATGTCAGAAAAGACTATATTAAGATACTTCATATTTAATAGCCATAAAGTCAACCATTAATCAGCTATTCTTTTTGGTAAGTTAAGAGTTAACCAAGATAAAGTGGGGTAAATTTGGTTTGGAAGAACTTTCAAGTGCAGTAGACATCATTTAGCCAACTCAACTGTGTGCTAGGCAGAACAAAGTAGTAATAAAAAATAATAAAACAGAAACACAGGCCCATAGAGATAATTATTACTTTATTTTAGTAGAGTAGACAGAGTTTAATTTACTACTTTCAATACTACCACCGCCATCTAGTTTGAGATGGAAACTACGACAACGACATTTCAAGAGCCTTTTACCAAAGACACCTAAATGCTTTACAATGTTTTGTACAGATGTCGCTTCAATTTCGTTCAAATGAAACAGATAAAACCCGACCAAATTAGAACAGTCATAGCTACACAAACAAATCACTTCTGTTGATTCATTTGGAAAGTATTTTTGATTTATTTACGTTATCTAACTTTAGTTTCGTAAAAGTCGGCGAGAAGAAAAGATGTTTCGCGTCAACTGATATTTTATTGTTTATTTACACGTTTTAATGCTTAGGAAATAATGTAAAGTGTAATTTATATCGTGTTTTTGTTATGTTACTGTGTTTGTGTACAAAATGAAAGTTATTGAAGCTAAAATTGTAGTTTTAGGATCGCAAGGTAAGTTGATTACATTTTGATTTCTTTCAAGTTCTTCTGATGGTGTCGTAATTTGTACTTCAATTAATTCAGATATCGTATTGCTATCAGTTATTTCGTCATAATTTGTGGAATCTGAAGAAAAAAAGTTAAAACACAATCTTAATAGTTTTCAACTTCTTACCAGTCCGAGGTGATTGTTTATTGTTCTATAATGCGATTAGATAAGAATAGGCGATCTTAGAGATCATTGTTCTATTTAAAAACCAGTTTACAGTCATGTCATGATCGACCAAATAAGAATTCGATTTTCGAAAACCGTACAGCAGCAGCGCGAAATTATTCGCCTTTGAAAACTTTTTGAAATGTCAAAAAGTTTAGTTTTCACTATTCACTTTGATTTTGATCAAATGAAAGTAAGTTCCAAAATCGTTTCGCGAAAAAAAAATTAGAATAGAACAGAATATATTTATTCACATTCAAACATGGTACATTAATGGTCTTAATAATAGGGTTATGATCTACATGTCTCGCCATGGACTGGCATTCAAATATTTAAAAAAAACTAGTTCCTAAAAATTATGCACCTAACATCAATAAGAACAGTGTAAAAGTAGTAAAAGAGACTATTTTTTTTTTTTTTTTACCCCTAATACGACCCACAGATTGCCCACAGACCTGTAATTCTAAAATTAAAAAAAAAAATATTATCAGTTTTAAATCTAAGCAATACCTATCTAAATAAATATTAGTAAATCTGTAGGTAACAATATTATTTTATCACTTACTTTGATACCAAAGAATAATTTTACACTACTTATAAAAAGTATTAACTATGATGAGCCATTTAAAAGTAATTTAGATTTAAAATATTTCTGAGGGAGTTCCAGAATATCTTTTGGGATGTTGTTAAAAATTTTAACTGCTGTGATTAAACAATTTTTATGGCATAATGTACTTTGATGTGTTGACATTGTTAATCTTGTTGGGTCTCTACAGGTATGTTTTTAATTTATGTTGTATGCCATAAAAAATGTTGTGTTGTGTGTTCTTTCACAAAAACACTAGCTTGCTTAAGGGGACTACAGGACCTAAACGTGCCTAAACGCAAGTTTTATAATGCCTAAAAGAATATGATCCACTGCAGTAAACAAAATCAGAAAAATATATGATATTCTTCAGGATATATGCTAGTATGATAGTGTGTTGAAAACATAATACAACTAATTTGATACGATAGAAAAAAAACATGAAGATACCTCTAAAAATTTCTTTTAACGATTAAAAATCATATTAATATAAATGCAATCATTCTGATTTTTTGTCAGATTATTCTACAAGCTACATATTAGCATAATAGTGTTTTAATTTTCCAGTCCAATCAATAGATTTTCTGTAAATCGCTAACTGCTTCATATTTTGCAATAAATTACCTGCGTCGTGTCATCGCGCTTCTCTTTCATTTCTATGCAGTCCGACAGTGACCGCGCTTTAGCTGTTGTAAGCCTCTTAATATAAAGTCCTGTTAAGGTCAGGAGTTAGATTTTTTTTTTTTAATTTTTTAAACAGAGGTCTGCACAATATTTAGTGACTTATACCGCACATAGCTTTCAATTATTATTTCTGTACCAAAAAGGCTTCATTTATGTTTGTAGAGTTACCCTAGACTACAGTATTATTGAATGTTTTTCCGTAAATCTAAATTACGTATATGTAATCTGAAAACTTATCCTTATTTAGATCATTTTTACTTACTGTTTGGCTTGGCATTCATTGATTTGTAACACAGGGTTTTTCTCAAAAACCTACATGAGGCACCAGTCTCTTAAAATGGTGGAATATAGTCGTAAGTGTTAGCCAAAAACAACGTTAATTTCTAAGGCAACCAATAACGAAGAGAGAATAAAATTACATTTTATTTATTTAGTATTATTTATGCTACATTTTGTCATTTAATTTGTTCCAATATCTGCCTTCCAGGAAAGCCCAGGCGATTTCTTCCCGCGGCGATTTTTTTTCGTGCACTGGATTTTCAACGCTCCGATTAGCGCCGAGAGTGGAAAATCCAACAGTGTGTTTTTTCAACGCGCTGAGACGAGAGTGCGTCCCAGCGCGTTGGATTCTCAACGCTCGGCTCAACACCGAGAGTTCAAAATCCAGTGCGCGATAAAATCCCGCCGTGATATTTTTACGAACGTGGGCTTACAAGTGAAGACCATTACATTTTTAAATACCTATTACTGACATAATGAACCAACCCTGTAGAATACAATTATAATTACTTTAACACACCAAATTACATTAAACACAAGTGATTCATCGGTTGTTAAAATCAATAAATAATCAAGTTTTATTGGAAAGTTCCTGTGCTGTGGTTATACAGTTATTAATAATCACATCTACGGTAATAATAACAACTTCCTTAGTGTACAAAATACTTGTAAAAGTGTTAATACTTGTACCTTCACAAGACTGAACAGAAAGGCACCCCAAGACTTACAACCAGCAGGAATGAGCTGTAGTATGGATCGGATGAGGCACTGGCTTCATACTGTGCAAGATCAGGCCCCACCATCTACCTATTGCTGAATGGCTTGAGACAGATTGCATTAAAATGAAGGAGATAAAAAATATAAAAAACCAGGATGGACAAAAGCTATGAAGTCATATCATAACATCACGCCTGTGTACCCCAAAGGGTTAGGTAGAGTTAACCTATAGTAAACCCACATTTCGCCAGTTATATTTAAGTCCCACATAATAGGGGCCAGCCTATTGCCATCAAAAACCAACAGGGCATAAATACAAGCTATGAAAGTATTTAGTAAAAAAAAAAATATTGTAGTTTATACTCTGTATAACATCTGAAATAATAATACATCACCCACTCTTTTCCTTCCGGGTATGAATATAATAATCAGTTATTAAATAATAAAACTTTTTCCTTATAAAAAAATAACAGCTACATAGCCAGCACACAGCTAAATGGTAATTTTAAAATTTGTTAACACTGATTTATTTTTCAGAAGTACTCATCAAATTATTCATCAGCACATGAGCTGACATAACAAGAAACAACAAGTTTGTGATGTGTTTTTCCATCAAATTACTTTGCAAAATTGTGGGTGAATGTTTTTTCAATCAAAATCAAAAGTCATTTATTTAAATTAGGCTGAGAATCAGCAGTTTTTGAATGTGATAATTACATAAGTCAAGACAGTCTCCCAAAACACGCGCCCTTCACCACTTCCTAGTGCTTTAACTGGGAAGAAGAAGTGGCGCAAACTCCCTAGCAGCACAGCTCTATTAAGTTAGAAGAACTGGATTCTATACAATAGAATGCAAAATAATTAACATTTCAACGCACACAAAAAATAAATTAAATTATTTCCTATATTTATGTCAGCTACCACACGCCAATATACCAACAAGTATACAACCTTAGTTTTTGTTTACCCTAAACCTCTTAAGGGGTCATTGTACTCATCATTATGAATAACTTTCACTATGGGACTGACGCAGAAATCGCAAAAAAAATAAACAAAACTATTATTTCATATTTAGGCCCGCATACCAAATAAAAAATCAAGACAGAGTGCTGCGAACAATACAGTGAAGCATGTCTAAACTACACCGCCGCTCTGTGCATACACATTCACATTTTTAGCTTTTTACAATGACACTATACCACACAGATTGCACACATGTTAACGAAACTGGCTTCACTTCACTGTTGATAGCGATCTGTCTTGGTTTTTTATTTGGTCTGGGTTTAGGCCATGTTCAATTTAAGATGAATGAACTTTTTTAAGTACAAACTTAATATTGTTTTTACCAATTCTATCAGTAGACCGTACCTAAAAAACAAAGTCGTATTATCTTCAATAGGAAGTAAAAGTATAATTTTTATTATTACTCTGTTAACAAAATATTAATCAAGGAACAAAAATAATATGTCAGATTAAGATCAAATATGATGATAATTTAAATACTTAATTTTCGATTTAACTGCATAATTATTGTACCAACTTAATCAATTCGTGATAAAATGATTTATCTTTTCTAGAATAATGTTGATATTATTAAGAGTGGAAAAATACAAAATATTTTTTAACTTTATTTTATTACTAGTTGCGTCCCGCGTCCGTCTCGATTCCGTGGGAATATCGGGATTAAAAAGTAGGTATTTTATGTCTTAACCCAGGTCATGGTCTACCCATGTCCCAAATTTCATCAAAATCCGTTCAGCCGTTTTTGCGTGTTAGCGTATCAAACAAACTCACTTTCACATTTATAATATTAGTTAGGATAGTACGATGGCCAAGAATATAGGGGATCCTAGGTGTAGACAAAAAGCTGCCAAGCTGAAATGGGATTGGGCAGGTCACGTCAGCTGCATGCGCCGTGACCGCTGAGCAACAGTCTCCACACGGTGGATGCCTGAGGATGTACGGCGCCGCCGAGGCCGGCCAAGAAAGAGGTGGCAAGACGACCTAGACGCGTACCGCAAAAGTTGGATCCAGCTGGGACTAGAACAAGATGCCTGGAAGGATTTGGGGGAGGCCTTTGCTCAGCAGTGGGACAGTGTAGGCCAGTGGTCTGCAAGAGCCTATAGAGTGCAGCTCTGTACAAATGTCGATGAGTGCAAGCGGAGATAAGCGCGGGGTCGGGTTTGCGGCCGGTCGACCGGCCGACCGACCGCGGCGGTAGAAGAGGCCTTCATCATATTATTATCAGCCGATATGATGATGGTGATGAAGGCATCCTATCTTCCTCCTACTTACTTACCTACCTACTTCTTAGCAAGTTAATTTTAGGAATCGTTGTGGAGTGAAAGAGGATGGGAGTTTTAAGGATTAAGAAAAGTGCATTCAGACAGTTTGGACAAACAGAAAGAATTGACTCTCATAAGAAATCTTAGTCGTTATAGATTTATATTTGGCTCTATCGACTAATGAATTGTCAACCACTGCTGTAGGCTACTAAAAAAAAGAAAGAATATATCCCTCTATTAAATAATGATACGCGCCACGAAAGATGAGACTTGACGAGTACTGTACTTTGCCTCCCGCGCCCTTTCCCGCCGCCCCGATGACGCCCGCCCGGTCCCTTCCCGCCCTCAGACCTCATAAAAGTAAATAATAAAAAAAAAAATACCAGCCTATTATTGTCCCACTACAGGGCAAAGGCTTCTTCTCATACAGAGAAGGCACGAGCATTGATCACCACGCTTGCTCAAGACGGGTTGGCGATTTCATACTCTATAAGTCCAGGTTTATTCACGATGTTTTCCTTCTCCGATGTCGGTAATGTCCATGATAAACTCAGAAAGTACATATGAATTAAAAAAGGCACATTGGTACTTGCCCGGATTTGAACCCACAACCACGTTCGTGCATGAGAGGCGAGGCCTTAACCGCTGGGCTATCTATTATGAGTGTTAAAAGAAAGCAGCATTATCTAGTCTAATCACTAATTTGTATGCAAAGTGAAGTGACTACTTATTAGTATCATAGTATATGTATATGGGTAAAGTTCTCAGATAGTTTTAATCATGGTCTGGGTTTGAGTAATATTGCGGCCTAACCAAATGTCCTTTCTTTGGTATTGTTCGTCGAATTGTTGAGGTCCTTGAGTTCTGAGTTGAGCGAAACGTTAACTGACAAATGTGTGCACTGACTGGACAGGTCCACTCTACCTGTGTGGTTCTTTCCTCAAAATACCATTTCAGACACCAATCTACATGATCTGACCAAGATTATGTCTGGACTTTAAAAGAGACTGTGACCTCTGAGTTTGTTTCGGCCTTTCTTCTCAGAGTAGTCAGATAAGAAACAACGACCTCATCGAGTTTTTAAAATGTGATTGACGTGTACAAACCTACCTACAGAAAATAAAATAATTTAATTTCTGTAAATCGTGAAATGGAACGGTCATTGACAGACTTATGTGTGTTAATCAACATTTTCACATTGATAATATGATAAAAGCAGTCAGTGTAAGTATGCACCTATGCAGTTAAAATGCACTCAGTGCAGCTGTCCAGTATAGTTTTAAAACCGGATTTGATCTCTTGAAAGGGTACATGTCTATCAGTCTATGACTGACTAGGGTTGGGACATCTAAGACTAAATTGCACTCAATTTAGCCTAATGTTAAGTCTAGTTATCACAGACCGACATAACCAGACAGTAGGTACCTACTTACTATGACAAATTCTTTGATAAGAGCAGTATTTTATCAGATAAACAGCTGATTTTTATCATCATTTATGTAGCGTCACATTGCAAGGTCGACAGTAAAACAATGAATTATTTGAATTTACAATAAACTTGAATAAATTACACAAGAAAACGGACAGAAACCGGTATGATCAATACGGGTATTTTTTTCGGTTACATCATTTTATTTTTTTTACAGGTATTTTTAAAGTCCTTAAATACTGGTCATTTACCAACATATACAAATACCTCTATCTTACATGTGCCGTCGGCATTAATCAAAGGGCGCGCATCGCCTGTGTGTGTGACCAGTGTGACCGGTAAAGCTTCGTTCATACAAGCGCGACGCGACTCGAACAATACAATTTCTAAGAAAACTTCACGTAAGTGAAGCAACTTTAAGTGTAAACATGTTCGTTTTATTGTAAACCAAATTCTTATAAGTCTTATAAGAACCAGTAGGAAATATTATACAGATTTAGAAACAGTTACAGTTATCAGTAACTGTTTCTAAATCTGTATAATATTTCCTACTGGTTCTTATATAGGGTTCATAGTAAAATACCAAGAAATCGGGGTTTAAACGCAACTGGTCCGAAAAGAGGCGCAGACCGTCAAGGTCGTTTCTGACGGCGAACTCTAGCACCACGCGCGCTCGTTGGTCAAATCAACGGCTTCCTGTCACACACTTCCGTCCCTTTTCACGAAATTGCAGGAAAGTGTGAGGTTAGATGTTACACTATCAATTATAATAATCCAGTTAGACTGGAAGCCGACCCCACCAGTTAGGAAAACGCTAGGCAGATTATGATGATAAGCAATAAACGTTGCAAGATTAACATAAAGATCTTAACACCAAGATAACCAAGGAAAGTTTTTAACTCAAAGAACTAAGCTAAACAGACTCACTTTCTGATTTATAATATTAACTAGATATTTCAGTCTTAGAAATCAGCCCGGCAGAGCGTTAAACCGTAACATGTCTGCTATATGATACCTACCTTCTCACTTGTGTATGTCGGTCAAGGGAGGTACTGAGATCTTTGTTGGTGCAATATTGTATTGAATACCTATGGAAGCAACCAGCCAGTACAATACGTGCCACTAAAAATGAGACTTGGTCACACCACGTGGTTTGACTTGCGCAGTAGACGATTTATACTGCCCTGCTAAGCCGAAAGGCGGTATCTCAATCGGAGTAAGTTTTGAGAAAATTGACTTTTTGTAAATTGTAATTTAAGGAAACATAAGGATATAAAGAACTTCTGAGTGGTTTTTTTAAATGTTTTAAGTTAGATAGCGGTATGTGGCTTATACCATTAGATGCGAAATTATTATAGCTATTGAATGGTATAAAAAAAAACTAAAAGGGTGTATCTCAAAGAAACCGCCTTTCGGCTTAGCAGGGCAGTATAGGTCTCGTGTCTCATGTACGAGGTTGTGGGTTCAAATCCGGGTAAGTTATTATCAATGTGCCAAATTTCATCCAAATTTGTTCAGCCGTTTGAGCGTGAAAGCGTAACCAACAAAAAAACTCACTTTCGCATTTATAATCTTAGTTACAGTCCGCGTCAAATCACTTTGCCGCTCTGAAGTAGGCTACAAATGACTGCGCAGTAGTCAATATTACTTATAAAACAGCAGTGCGCATGCGCAACCTAACTTCAGAGCGGCAAAGTTATTTGACGCGAACTGTAGGTAGGATTCTTACGTCACTTTAGTGTTACTGAAAATGGGCATTAGATTCTGCAATTGCATCGCAGATTTTTATCAAACAAAGGGTTCCTAACTCTGTCTACCCTCTTCGTCGTAATCTAATCTGATAAGAGATAACGCAGTAGTCATACACAGTAATAAATCCTCTTGATTACAATGTCAATAAGTTTTATCATCAGTATTGCATGCTTGCTGTATTACGTCAAGAGACTGACCGACTAGTGAGAGGTTATTAGTTGAGATAAGACAGTTTTGATTAACTTTCGGTTTCAATAATAATCTTAATTATCACTATGTCAGCTATGTTTACTAGACTGAAAAGAAAGGAACCCGCACAGATTAATCGAAGCCGGCGCAGGCGGCGCGCGTGACGATGCTGACTGAACGGAATGTTGCCATTTTATAATATTTTGTATTAACAAAAAAACCGGCAAAATAATAATATAGGTAATAATAATAATTTTACGTATTTTTCTGTTCCTTTTTTTCTTGTCTGTTTATATGTGTGTACATAAACCGTTAAATAAATAAATAAATAAATTTTATTTCAGAATAAAATTCCATAATTTGTTAGTAAACAATGATCTTAATAACTATGTTATTAAAAAGCAAAGTGCGAGTCAGACTCGCAAACGAGTTCCTTCCGTACCACTGTAAAATATTTAGCAAAATACACTTTTCTGGTATGGGGACCCTCCCTTTATTTTTATTACCAGCTGCCCGCCCCGGCTTCGCACGGGTAGCACTATGTAGTTATCTACGGCGCACCTACCTACCTACCCTACCTACCTAACCTACCTAACCTACCTACCTACCTACCTACCTGCCTACCTTACCTACCTACCTACCGATTTGTTGTTATAGCGGCAATAGAAATACACAATTTGTGAAAATTCAACTGTCTACCTATTACGGTTCATGAGATACAGCCCTCTGACAGACGGACGAACGAACGGATAGACAGTGGAGGCCTTAGTAATAGGGTTCCGCTTGGCACCCTTCGGATACGGAACCCTAAAAAAACTGATGATCAGAATGTAGAGTACAACCGATGTAGTTACTTATTCTGTAAAACTGAAAACTTAGGTGAAGTTTACTCGGTGAGATTTATTACACGAGCACTCCATTTCCATCACTCCGCGCGGAGTGGATTGCGGTCGGACGGAGCTGCAAAATCGAGCAACCACATGACCACTCCACATGGGCGCGTCACTGCACTCCATTTCTCGGTCACCTACTTGCGACTGCTGCGCAAAATGGATTGTTGTATCGGTCACAGAGGAGCGCGCGCGCCGTGCAGTGGGCGCACTTCAAGTAGGTACGCATCTCGCTCACACGAAGAGTTGTATTATGGAGTGTGGAACGTCGGATTTTGGATATGGAATGTTTGGATTTCAAAAATTTTTACCACTCCAACCAATCCAAGTGAATTTTCGCATACCCGGAAAGTTTTTGGAGTGTTTCTGTACGTTATGGAGTTGGGTGCCCGTGAATGGCCGGCTTTACAGACTGGCAGCCCTTTCCTCGAAGTTGGTAAATTATTACGGAACACTCAACATTGTTCTTCCACACCTCAGGAAAATAGTGGTATTCAGCTGTATCCGGTTAGACTGGAAGCCGACCCCAACATAGTTGGGAACAGGCTAGACAGATGATGTTGTTTACCTTAGGTCAGAAGTGAATAGATAACGCTGCCAATATTTAATCAATAAGGTATTACGTCATATCAGTTTCTTATCCTGTAATGTGAGGTCTAAAAACCTCTAAACCTTCAGGCGTTGTCCTAATTGGCTTACGATCGTACGAGCAAACGATGCGATTTCGTCTCACGATGAAAATGAGCGTGCGGTGGTCCAAAAGGTGTCTTAATAGCTCGCGAGATGGGCATCATACGATGCCGCCGTGTTGCTGTGCTCGCGCGATGACACGTAACCAATTAGGACACTCAAAAGAGATTTGTAACTTTGATTGAAAGATCGCACGATCAAACCCATCGTACGATCGTTATTAAACATTTCCTGTGCTCGCGCGATGATGTGCAAGTTTCAAGACACTAAAGAAATTTGGTGTGTTAAAAGCTCGTGCAGACCAGCGCGACACAACGACGCGACGCCACTCGAACAATAGAATTTCTGAGAAAACTTCACAGTATAACAATAACCGGTGTCGCGTCGCTCTGTCGCGTCGCGCTAGTCTGCACGAAGCTTCAATCACGTCGTGCGACGAAATCGCATCGTTTGCTCGTACGATCGTAGCCAATTAGGACGACGTCTTAAAGACGCCCACTCAGATCATGAAGTTTTAAACTAGCAACCGCCTTAGATACTGATAATGTACCAAAATTGATGAAATAGTTTCTGAGATCAATCAGACAGGCAGGTAGTCGGCGAGCCTCCTTGCTGATCGCTGTATGTCTAAAAGTGGACATGCGATAACGCTTCTTCTACATCGTAACGATGATTCAATTTCTATATTTATGTAGCTTCCATCAGAATTCGGCATACGTCGACAAGGTTACTCTTGGCCTCGCAAAGGTCATTCATAGTGCAAATGTTAGTGCACAGAGAGCACGAAAAGAGGTGAGGCATCGTTTGAACTGCTAATAAACACAAACAAAAACATAAATTAAATAAAAATATTTTTACAATCCCGCCGTCAACTGCATGTACTTATATTGTTATCATCAGATTCCTATAACATAATCATTTCAGTGTAAGTATTACTCATACTTCGCACTCGTAATGAACTTGTAATTATAACATCATTGGTTTGTTTATAAATTACTATCAATACATTAGTCTGTCTTCGCTAAACGGGTCGGCAGAAAGTGGCTGTACTATAAAACGGCCACTTTTCGCTTCATTAGTAACGTTAAAAGTAATCAAGCCTATTGCTACAAAATCCTTACCCAGGCCTCAGACCAAATAAAAATCCAAGACATAAGCGCTGTCAACTGTGACATAAGGACGCTTTCGAAAATATGTGTGCACTTAGTGAGGTGTAGTTTGATTGTAAATGTGTGCGTGTGAGCGGGTATGCACAGTGCGGAAGTGTTGTTTTGGCATGCTTCACTGAATTCTTCGCAGCGCTATGTCTTGGGTTTTTATTTCGTCTGAGAACCCGGGCTGCTATGCTACTGTAACCATACGAATAAAGACCCTCGCGGACAGGCGCGACACGACTCTGGTGGATCAATTTCTATGAAAACTTCACACAAATAAACACACTAAACACAAATTATCTACCGGTGTCGCGTCGCGAGGCGACACCGGTAGATAATTTCCGTGACAGGCCCGACGCGTCGGGCCTGTCTGCGGGAGCACTCTCACAGGACCGTACAGCAGTCGCGCTTGCGATCTCCAGATCAACGCGGAAGTCATTTTTCGGTTGACTAAGTAGGTAGGTACTTATTCGACAATGAACACACTTCTGGGTTCAGCTGAGTCATTCATACAACAATTCGAAATCCAATGTTGAAATAGGCTTCTCAAAAAATATGCTAATTTAATAGCAGCCACGCTTACTAAACCGGTCAGAAATCGATTAAGATTCTAACCAACAAGTAACAATAATCATATAGACAACATACATTTCAAAAGTAGGTAAGTTATAAGTTCTAACTCTTAAATCATCATCTGCCCAGCTTTTACCCAACTGTGGGGCCGGCTTCCATTTCCATTAAAATTCCTTTGCGTCCAATTTTCCTTTGTTCAAATTGTTTCAAAATATACCTACTGGCAAACATATAGTAGCATAAAATATGTGTTACTCGGACAAGCCTAAAAAAACCAAACCAGTTTTTATTTTTTTGTCTTTATTTGAATGGGTAATATTATTAATTGGTAAAACTGGTCGCTCTTAACGTTTTGGTCGTTAAATCCATTTTTGTTGCTGACCCACTTCTTTTTGCGGTTCTTTTTACCCGACTGCCAAGGAAGGGTTATGATTTTGTATCTTGTATGTATGTATGTATATTTGTAAATTCTTTATTACCTCGTATGTTCCAAACTGCTGGAAGTTAAGGTATCGTTATACTCGTATTCGTCTTAAAAACCCAAGTGTCCACAGATAGGAGTTTGAAAAAAAAAATTGCGGATTTTCGGCGCGAAATAATAATACGTTAATTTTAAAAAAATATTACCAATCCTATCGAGTAGGGTATCAAACTAAAGGAAATTAAAAGTGGGTTACAAAAATATATACAAGTTATATGTTTTTAATTAGGAATAATAAATTGGTTTAAAAAGTTTTGGATAGCATAACAATGTGCCATGTTTGTGTCGGACCAGTTTTTGTTCATAAAAGCATGCTGGGACACTAAAAAGGTTAAAATAAAATAATTAAAAAAATCAAAAACACAACTGCTAAATCTCTACTAATCTAAACTGAAAAGAGAAAAACAAGCTTTATAATTATAATCTATAGAATTTTATAGTATTGCAGGAGTAACCAATAACCTGAAAATATGGTGTAACTTTTGTTTGTCTGGGGACCTGTAATACCATAATTACTTATGGTGTCTAACTTTAAGGTTCAGCTGTTCTTGCCGCGTTCATTCTTCGGATGGGTGATTATTTTTTACCTTTTACACCAATAATTCAACAACAGGGCTAATCGTTAAAAGTCGGTTATTGTCGCCTTAAACTAAGGCGACAATAACCGACTTTTAACGATTTTATACTGAAGATCACGTCTAAACGAGAAGTGGTAATGATTTGGAAAAATATTTGATAAATTAGAGCATTTTTTTAATAACTTAATCTGTGAATATTTAAGATTATGTTTATAAGTATAGTGTAGTTAAGTTGTATCTAACGCGGATAAAAAACTGAGAATCACGTAAAAACTATCAAGCGTATTTTTTTTAAACCATCACCATTTTAATGATAATTTAATTATTTCTCTTTTCGTATACGTGTTTTATTAAAATACCTTTTGGTTTATGTATATTAAATTAATAATGCATCTAATTTGGGACAGCGCTCCTTGATGGGCGAGACCTATTACTGGCTGGCCGTACGACGCGTAGCGTGAGCTCAGTACAGAACACGCAAGCTAATCAATCAACCTTTAGTCGCGCCTTGATAGGTACGTGTAAGACTAGATGTATGAACGTCAACGAGGCAAAAGGAATATGCAAGGTCTGTAGCAGGTGGCGTTATGTAGTTTAAATACTCCGTCTTCTATCGTAACGACTGTCATGGGTTTGAAAGACAACAGAGACTCGTGCAGGCTCAGGCTCAATAGGGGTTCAATGACTGCCCACTCACAGAATGCTTTGCAAATGGATACCCTAGTTCCTACCGGCTGTTTTTTATCCATTAGCCTCCTTAGAGGCATGTGGATCAGGGTGTAAAGTTCACTCATCCTCTACAGAAAAGGGGGATCCTCCGACCAGACGGGTGTTTAGGGGCAACTACCCAACGATTGATGTTGGATAGTCAATATTATGTCGTTCAAACTCTAATTGCGCGAAGCAGAATTGGTGTGACGTCAGGTCTTTGTTGCGTAGTTCGCATGTGGCGATGTAGATGCCGCCACAGCCTCCCATTTTCTAAAAGTAATATTTTGTTGACTGCCTCGCTGATCAAGCAGTCGCAAGTGCTTTTCGGCAAAGTAGTATTGGGTTTTCCTCTGGAATTTCTGTCTGGATTTGTGCCTCGTTGATGGCAATAAACTCGTCCCCTATTTTACATGGGACTTAAAACATAACTAGCGAAATGTGGGGGTACTATAGGTACCTACACCTCTGCGCTACCCTTCGAGGATTACAGGCGTGATGCTTTCAGAAACCGAAAGCTTGAGAGCCTTCTCTCAAAAACCAAAAGTTACTTAAACATAAATGCTAATTACTATCATATTTCTGTTCCAGGTGTAGGCAAGACCAGTCTAGTAGTCCGATACATCGGCAAGATGTTTTCAAAGCACATATCACCCACGATAGGAGCGTCCTTCTTCACCTGCAATATTAATCTGGAGAATGCCAGGGTCAAACTACAGGTAATTTTACTTTATTTTTATTTTAAAGAATAATTTTATTGTATAAGAAATTACATTCGAATGCGTTGATTCCTGGAACTCACACTAGGATTACCTGTGTCGTGAGATCCAGGCTCGTTCGCATTAGGAGATCAAATCGAATTAGCTAGTGAAAAGAGCAGATGCATCGGTGAAGCTGGACCTGAACCAACCTGGCGGAGACGTCGTAAAATGATGCCCATTCATAGATAAATATCTCCCGTCTCTCCACTATTCCATTGCCTACTCTAAGATACATATCCGGTACGGCTCGCAAATCCGTCCATATTCTAAGGGCACGTCTTCCCTACCATTACCGCGCCTCCCGGTCTATTCCTTGATATGCAATGGTCTCTATAGCCCCATGAAGCATCAGGCTCCAGGGCTAGTACAAATCTTGGGGTTCATTCGATTTATCGAGTCTGGTTAAACCACGCTAGGGTCGGTGCATTTCATTCATTCATTCATGGAAACACAGTCTTTGGCGAGTAATTCCATTTTAGGGGTATGAGGAACAGGGTGTAAAGTTCACTCATCCACCATAGAAAAGGGAGGATCCTCCGACCAGACGGGTGTCGTGCCTGGCGGGCAACTGCCCAGAGGTTGATGTCGGGAGCTTGTATATATGTCCATCGCGCGGTAAACTCAAATTGCGCTATGCAGGATTTGTGTGACGTCAGGTCTTTGATGCGTAGTTTGCATGTGGCGATGTAGATGCCGCCATACCATTTATTTGAAAGGGAAGTAAGCCCAATTTTCAATCCTGTATTATAAAAACCTATATGGACATAATAGTGACCTTATTGGTGATGTTCTTCAGAAAGATCAGGTGCGTAGGACTCTTAACCGGCGTGCGTGTATGACCAGATGTATGAACGTAAACCAGGCAAAAGGAGAATGCAAAGATTTTAGGAGTTCAGAGGCTGTACTATGACTTGTTAAAGCAATCATCGTTCCAGTGAGAGAGAGAGATGAAGCTATACAGGACGAATACCACTATTCTTTTTTCACAACGGAAAGGTGATGGTTTTAACACGTCATAGTAAGGCCCCTGTTTTTCTGCCTTCCCTTGGAAAGCCTTGTTAAGTGGACTTGTGATATTCATTATCAGTACGTTTTAATATCGCGAATGTATAGAACAGTACTTGGTACATGTACATGTACCTATACGGTAAACATTACAAAAATAAGTGTTGTGAATCCGATAATCCTATTTAGCGCACTTGACCTTGACATTACGCGGGTGCTAATGAAGCCGTTACTGTGGTTTTAAGGGTTCCGTAGTCGACAAGGAACCCTTATAGTTTCGCCATGTTCGTCTGTGTGTCCGCGACCTAGCTCAGAGACCTTTCTAAGTACCAGAAAGCTGTAATTTGACATGGGTATACAATTATACATATAAATCACGCTGACAAAGTGGTAAAATAAAATCATGAAAAGGGTCAATGGCGTCCCTTGACGCGCGTGACGTGTGATTTTTTCGTGCTTGTCAAGCAACTTTGGCCGTCTAGGGACGCCATTAGGATTTTGCGACCGAATTCGGTCGTAAAGCGATCGCTATCTATGTTGAGTGAGACTGCAGTGCCAGGTGTGTTTTTGTTTATGTTTTAACAAAAAAATTACCTCATTATTTTTCAGGTATGGGACACAGCCGGTCAAGAACGGTTTCGTTCAATGGCGCCGATGTACTACAGAAATGCTAACGCTGCGCTACTAGTATTTGATATTACTAGTGTCAACAGCTTTGCGGCGATTAAAGGATGGGTTAAGGAGTTACAAAGGTATGTTTAAAATGCATCTACAATGTATACAAATAATTTCAGAGCCCCGATTACTTTCGATCCTATTTACTAGCTTTTAGTGCATTAATAAATGTAAAATCGCACTCGAGTACTCTAAAAGATCACATTCCTACATTTGCAAATACTGCGCCAACCGACTTAAACATCAAGAGATTTTATCAACTAATTCAGCAGTATAAGCCGAAAGGAGCTATCTCTGAGATACGGCCTTTTAATAATTTTTTTATACCATTTAATTATAGCTATAACAATTTCGCATCTAATGGTATAAGCCAAATAGCGCTACCTTTTTAGGGTTCCGTAGCCAAATGGCAAAAAACGGAACCCTTATGGATTTGTCATGTATGTCTGTCTGTCCATCCGTATGTCACAGCCACTTTTTTCCGAAACTATAAGCACTATGCTGTTGAAACTTGGTAAGTAGATGTATTCTGTGAACCGCATTAAGATTTTCACACAAAAATAGAAAAAAAACAAAAAAAGTTGGGGGATCCCCATACGTAGAACTGAAACCCATATTTTTTTTTTTTCATCAAACTTACGTGGGGGTGTGGGGTATCTATAGATAGGTCGGCTTCAAAAATTGAGGGTTCTAATATAATTGTTTTCTAATTCAGTTTAGAAAAGAATTTATTAGTTGCGCGAGAGACACTTCCAAAGTGGTCAAATGTGTGTGTGTTTTAAAAGTTTTATCATTCTCTTATTTTAGAAGTTACAGGGGTGTAACTTCTAAAATAAGAGAATGATAAAACTAAAAAAAATATATGATGTACATTACCATGTCAAGTTCCATCGAAAATTGGTTTGATCGAGATCTAATAAGTAGTTTTTTTTAAATACGTCATAAATCGTAAACCGCAAGGAACCCTTCATGGGCGACTCCGACTCGCACTTGGCTGCTTTTTTTTATATCCTTATGTTTATTTAAATTACAATTTACAAACAGCCAATTTTCTCAAAACTTACTCCGATTGAGATAGCACCTTTAGGCTTAACAGAGCAGAACACTATTTCGTAATAAAATGCTTGAGGTTCTCTGTTTTACTTTTTTTTTTTTTCCCGTGGCGAAATCCTCATGTATACGGAGGGTCTGGGAAGAACGGCCTCCTACCGACTAAAACCCCACTGTTCCTTCTAGTAGGTAAGTACCATGAGTCGGGGGCCGGGGAGATACTCTCGTATTGTACATTTGCCGCACCCGCCGACTGTTATCAGCCCGCCATGCCTAGCGGGTCCCATCACCAACGACGCGACCGTTCCCACGAACGCACGTCCTCCCATTAAAGCTTAGCTCCTTGAGTCCGAGTGCTCGAGCGACGACACAGCACCTCCTAGCACAGCCCCAATTTCGCCGCCCGCAGACCCCTTCGTAAGGTGGCCGGAGATCGTGAAGCCCCGGCTGCTCTTCTTGAGATGGCTGCAACACATAAAAGTATAGCTGGCATGCTATTCGTCATTAAAAGACTTGATTTTTTGCGTAATTAAATGAACTTAGAGATAAATTTAAAGATACCTTGAACTAGTAACTAGCACAGAATAGTACAGAAGGCGAACTTCGTATTTTAGGTATAAAGCTACAAGAACGCGGCGTTCTCATCTTGCCGGGCCAGTTCAGTGAGTGTAACGTAGTCAGAAGATATAACAGTTACGCGATAGAAAGAGAGGCAACTTCTAGGTGAATATAAGTTCTGTCGGTAATTAGCGCTGTTCGACCTGAATTGCACTTTATTGTGTCGTCGCAAGAATCGCTTTTTATTGAGTGAATCATCCGTATTAATCTCTAACTAGTAAATAAAAAGCTTGTAAAAATAAACATTTTACTCATTAATTGTGTCCCAAATGGCAACATTTTTGCCTATTCTCTTTGAAACTTTTACAGGAGTTCACACAGAGGAGTCTTATTTAATACTCAACTACCCTTTTCCGATTCCAGCAACGTACCAGAAGCAATGGTCCTATCAGTAGTAGGCAACAAGAGTGACCTCGAAGAATTACGCGCAGTCCAGTCGAGTGAAGCGGCTCAGTTCGCCGCGTCCATCGGCGCGCAGTACTGTGAGACCTCCGCCTTACATGATCAGGTAACTATCAGCACGAACAAGAGTGATCAGAAGACTTGCGCGCAGTCCAGTCGAGTGAAGCGGCTCAGTTCGCCGCGTCTATCGGCGCGCAGTACTGTGAGACCTCCGCCTTACATGATCAGGTAACTATCAGCACGAACAAGAGTGATCAGAAGACTTGCGCGCAGTACACTCGCGTGAAGCGGCTCGTTTACGAAAATGTGTTACGTAATTAGATAGCAGGTAACTATCAGCACGAACAAGAGTGATTAGAATACTTGCGCGCAGTCCAGTCCAGTGACCAGTGGCGCGCAGTACTGTACAAGACGTCCGTGATCAGGTAACTATCATCATCTGCTTAGCATCTTGCCTTCTCCCAACTATGTTGCGGTCGGCTTCCAGTCTTACTGGATGCAGCTTAATATCAGTATTTTACATGGAGCGACTGCCTATCTGACCACCATAACCCAGTTACTGGGTAACTATTTGTTATCTGGGTGACTTAACATCCAGCCAACCACTAATAGGGATGTTGACAAAAAAAATGTTTTTGTCCGTCAGGTAGGTTATTAAAAAACATTGGACACGTAATTTTTATTTTTTTACGTACCTAATCAAAAGATTACAGTAGGCAATGCGTTAAAATGTGGCATGACGTCACTCTCCAGTAGATTTTATACTGACTTGTGACGTAGCGAACCCTAACTCCCCGACTTTCATGCGTTTTATCTAAATAAGCAAAAACGAAAATATTGAAATAAACCTACACGTATATAACGTAATAAATTAATATATACTTAAATAAATACATAAAGCTTAAATATATGTATTTAATTAAGTATATGTTAATTAATTTAATACATATAATTAATTAACATACAACAACAACAACAAGAGCTCGTGGCTAAATAATAACGGCCGCACGGGTCGATCCATCAGGTTAAGCTACGCTTGCCAGGGTTGGTCCGTGGATGGGTGACCATCTTTACATACCGAGACTCGGCAAGCACGTTAAGCCCTCGGTCCCGGCTGTCATTCGTGGATCTTTGACAGTCGTTACGGGTCGTCAGAAGCGCGAAAGTCTGACAACCAGTCTTACCAAGGAGTATCGTATTACCCAGTTACTGGGTTGTGGAGGTCAGATAGGCAGTCGCTCCATGTAAAATACTGGTATTCAGCTGCATCCGGTTAGACTGGAAGCCGACCCCAATATAGTTGGGAAAAGGCTAGGCAGATTGATAAAGCTTAAATATGTAAACATACGTAGGTTTATAAATATTCATTTGAGAGGAAAGGTAATGCTCTTTTACTCGTTATATGAATAAACAGTTATCAAATATCAAATGCTAGGCCTAAGCAGAAGCCGGGGTTGCGAGTTTGTCCGAAAGGGATATCGCGACCCCGGCACACAGGCAAGGGAAGGAACACGGGTGGGTCTTATTCAGTAAAAGTCTCACACGCCCTCCCGCTCCGCCCAGAGCGGGAGAAGTTATTTGATAATTTCCCACCATCAAAAAAAAAAAAAAAAGGCCTAAGCGGGAGAGAGTTCCACAGTCTTACTGCATAGACAGAGAAGGAAGTAGAATAGTTATCTTTTTTCTTTCTCTTCCAGCAGGGAATCGACCAAGTATTCCTGAACACGGCGGCAGCGCTCCTCAAGCTGTCCAGCTCCAACCTGGTGTCCTCTCTGCGGTCCTACGACTCTGCTGACGTGGACACCACTAAAATTCCCACAGGTAAATAAATAGATGGTGATTGTTATAGTTTTGAAGGCTAAAATCAAAAGTCATTTATATTCAAACATCAATCAATCTGCCTAGCCTTTCCCCAACTATATTGGGGTCGGCTTCCAGTCTAACCGGATGCAGCTGAATACCAGCATTTACATGGAGCGACTGCCTATCTGACCTCCACAACCCACTAACTGGGTAATACGATACCCCTTGGTAAGACTGGTTGTCAGACTTTCGGGCTTCTGACGACCCGTAACGACTGTCAAAGATCCTCGAATGACAGCCGGGACCAACGGCTTAACGTGCTTGCCGATGCACGGAGGAGTCTCGTTATGTAAAGATGGTCACCCATCCGCAGACCAACCACGGCAAGCGTAGCTTAACCTGATGGCTCGACGCGTGCGGCAGTCATTACTTAGCCACGAGCTCCTCAAATTCCTTCTCCTTATATTAAAACATACAATATGTTTTTTAAATACCCGATCAGATCTGTTAGGGGCACATACGTACTGCAATAACATTACCCTAAAAGTAACAAGAAATCTTATTACTATTGAAAATAAAAACTTAATGCTATTTAAAATTCACATTTTTTGGTACCAAAGTTACCCCAAATCCATTAAAAATCTATAAGCGACAGTCGAACGTAATTTAACATCTGCTATTTATAACTCACTAGCTGCCCGCCCCGGCTTCGCACGGGTAGCACTAAGTACTTTATCTACGGTGCACCTACCTACCTACCTACATACCCTACCTTACCTACATACCTACCTATCTACCCTACCTACCTGCCTACCCTACCTACCTACCTACCTACCTACCTACCGTACCTATCTACCTTACCTACATACCTACCTACACCTACCTACATACCTACCTACCTACCCTACCTACCTACCTACCGTACCTATCTACCTACCTATCGTACCTACTTACATACCTACCTACCCTACCATCACGTGCCTATCCTAAGAACCTTCTCCTGATAATAGGGAACACAACAAAAAAGAATTAGCGAAATTTGTCTAGGCGTTCACGCGTGATGCCGTGACCAAGGGAAATAGGGAATAATTTTTATATTTATGAATGAATGAATGAATGAAATGCACCGATCCCAGCGTGGTTTAACCAGACTCGATAAATCGAATGAACCCCAAGATTTGCACTAGCCCATGAAGCCTCATGTTTCATGGGATTTCAAAGGCTATTGCAAATCGAGGAGTAGACCGGGGAGCGCGGGTAATGGTAGGGAAGACCGTGCCCTTAGGATAAGGAAGGATTTGAGAGCCATACCGGATATGCATCCTAGAGTAAGCCTTGGAATAGTGGAGAGACGGGTGTTATTTATCTATGGATGGGCATCTTTTGCGTTGCTTTTGTAGTGTATTATATTCGAATGGCCAAATGTGTCTTGTTTATAAACCTCTTTAAGCTACAAACTCGAGTAAGTGAGAAACCTCGACCGCGGCCCCTTGAAGTCTCACTTATCCAGGTTCGACTGTATGTCAAAAAGTTTTTTATTTTTATTAAAACTATGATTATCTTCTATTGCAGGCACACCCACAGAAGAAGACGCAACGCACACAGGGAAAGTTGAACTGCCCGCGTGGAGCATAGACAGTATCGCTCACGGCGATGTGCAGAAGAACATGTGTTGTTGACCGTTACTTACTAGCTGTACCCACGGCTTCGCTAAAACCTGGCCAGAGAACAATTATTATATAAATAATTAGCTGTCCGCCCCGGCTTCGCACGGGTAGTACTAAGTACTTATCTACGGCGCACCTACCTACCTACCCTACCCTACCTACCTACCTACCTACCTACCTACCTACCTACCTACCTACCTACCTACCCACCCTACCTATCTACACTACCTAACCTACCTATGTTCCTTGCGTTTTGTTTTACCATTTATAACAAATGAACGGCTAGACTGATGTTTTGACAGATTTTTTTATTTTAATTTTATTGATTGACATCAATTTTATTACTTATTATCCTATTCCGGACCAAGATAAATCCAAAAACACAAACATCGGTCCAGCCGTTCTTGAGTTATAAGTGGTGTAACACTTTGGACACGAATTTGTTCCGTACGTAAACGTACGACCGTGGTCGTACGAATTGAGTGCACACCCTGAATACGTTTTCCTCCGTCAAATAGGTAGTGTTCCGGTGATATCGCTTTGAACGCACGAACAATCCCAACAAGTTCGGATTGTTTTCTGTCGTCGGAACTATACGACTAACTCGCACTCAGTCTGCGCGCTCCCTTAGTACTTGGAAGGTCGGGATCGTTCGTACGTTTTCTTACGAGTAAAATTCGTACGAAACCGCGTCCAAAGTACGCACGGCCTTAGCCTTTTGCCAAGTATGTTGGGGTCGGCTTCCAGTCTAACCGAACAAGATAATATATCAATACGTGTAAGAAATCAATCCCTGAGGCTTGCGTTTGCGCATGCTTGTGTAAATTTCTATGGTCTATTCCAAAAGAAATGAAAAAAAACAAAAAAAAACAACCGATTCCAAAACAAACACTACACAAATAACTTAGTTGGTTTTTATTTTTTGCGCGGGAGTCGCCTCTGTTTGAATTGAGATTAAGATTGAATACTGTCACAAGTGTTTGTGGTCACGGAAGCTGATGTTCCTTGTAGCCTGCGTTGTCATAGTGTGGATAGTAAAAAGTTCGTAAAGCTAGAATAATAAAAATTAAAAACTTATTTATTTATGGAGAACCGAAAAAAAAATATGTCATGCTGACAATTTTTTACATTTTGCAGAATACATGTTCGGCCCAAAATTTATCTAGTTTGGCCTATTGGCCTATGAATAATTCAAAAAAACACAAAAATGAGAGACGAAAAACCGTTTCAAGCCCAATTCTGTTCATTTTTTATAGTAACATAAGGGAATACTATTAAAAATGAATCTAAATCTGATAAAGTTCACCTACCGAAAAATTTATATTCCGATGTCGCTTTTTACTAATAACTTGTACGATAATGTGGAGTAACAAAATACAACACTGCTTTTGTTACAATCGGGTTAGTGAGTACTTTGCTTCATAATATACAGAGTGGCAGGTCATCGACGCAAAAACTGATACCATGGATTCACTGATTACATGATTCTGAACCCCGCTGCGAATAAATGATAGGTTATTTTTTTTTAAATCTGGTGTTCCATACATTTTGACCGCGTAGGTATTGCACTTTTCTATGAAACACGTGTTTTTTTTTTTTATAACCGACGAAAACGTTCAACGGTTTCAAAATCATGTACTGAATCCATGGTAACAGTTTTCGCGTCGATGGCCCTGACACCCTGTATTATGATTATGAGTAGTGACGCTCCATGTAAATTACTGGTATTCAGCTGTATCCTGTTAGACTGGAAGCTGACCCCAACATAGTTGGGAAAAGATAGGCAGATGATACAGTACGACACAACTTAGATGTAGCATAAATTGGAAAATGTGCATACATTAATTTCAATTTTACGAATGTATTTGGTTATATGACTTCACAAGTTATTGCGTTTGCGTAAAGATCATTTTCACCTAAAGCAGTAATAAATATTGGTGATTTTGAAGACACACTCAGTTCGGATGGTGATCGGTTTTACGATCTTTGCCGATGCTACATCTAAGTTCTGTCGTACTGTAGCCGTTTCCCAACTATGTTGGGGTCAGCTTCCAGTCTAACCGGATGCAACTGAATGCTAGTATTTTACATGGAGCGACTGCCTTTTGACTTATTCGTCAATGCCATTATAATCAGCCTATAATGTTCCCACTGCTCGGACACAGGCCTCCTCTCTGTGAGAGGGACCGTAATCCATCACGAGGACCCAGTGTGGGTTGGTAGATGTCACATGTCTTCGAATTTTTGTTCTAGGACATGTCGGTTTCCTCACGATGTATTTCTTCACCGTTTTGAGAGCAGTGGTGATGAAATATTTTACACAAAGTCGCCTGGCCGGGTTCAAACTTAAGACCTGCAGCTCGTAAGCCGTGGTCGTAACCACTGGGCCACTGTCGTCATTGCCTTGCGAGATTGTATAAAAAAAAAAAAACGAATAATCCACAATATGATTGATATTACAAATGGCTTATTCTTGCCTTGCCTGGAATAACACTTAATTAAGTATAGAACCTTAGTTTATGAGACCAACTCTGAAATATCGACAAAAATACATCTGTTTCATACATTTTCATCGGGTAAATATTGCATTTTTGTATGAAATGAAACAGCTAATTATTTTTAAAAGAGTAACCGTGGAGTTTCTTGCCGGCTCTTCTCCATAGGAAACGACCAATTGGAACCGTGCACCTAGCTTCTGACGTTTCATAAGTGCCCTTGTAGGTTTATGTAAAATAAAATATTTTGAATTTTGATATTTTTTCGATATTTCAGAGTTGGTCTCATATTGAAAGCTGCTCATAATCATGAGTCCTCTGACGCCCTGAAATGTTAACAGTGAATTAATAAAAATCACAGATTAGCACAGATGGACCACTCCGCAAAATCATTTAAATAAAAAGCGACTCTTGCTACGACACAATAAAGTGCAATTCAGGTCGCACAGCGCTAATTACCTACAGTTATATTCACCTAGAAGTTGCCTCTCTTTCTATCGCGTAACTCTTATATCTTCTGTCTACGTTACGCCCACTGAATTCGACAAGTCGAGCCGCGTACCTACTTGTAGCTTTATACCTAAAATGCGGAGTGACCCATTTGTGTTCACTCTTATATTCTGACAAATACATTCCATTATATTTTAGTTAAGTTTATGAACACAGGTCTGTATTATATTAGTTATTTTAAGTTAAAATATTAAAACGAAGTAAATTTTCTACTTAAAGTCACATTTCATTAGCTTATACATTCTTCGTTTTTGAAGTAAGTGATAAGTACACAAAACGCACATAAATTCGAAAGTCACCGAAAATATAATCAAAGTATTTCTTTTCCAGTTATTATCTTTCATGATTCAGAGATACTCAACATTTTTTTACTATGTACCACCATTTTAGACTCCGTGATCATTTGAACGCTTACTTAAAAAGAACTGGCAACATGTCAACATCAACAAAACTTAAGACTGCCTGTTTCACCACCTCTGCGCCCAGGCTTATCCGCTTAGTAAACTTTTTTATGTCATTTTTTGCATTTTTCATGTCTTTGTTAGGTTGTTCGTAATTTTTTTTTATTATAGTAAAAAAAATTACGAGCAACCTAACACTGACATGCAAAATGGACCAACGGACTAAATGGAGATTTTTTCTTTTTTCCAGGCATCACCCCCCCCCCTACCCCTATTATCAAGTTTTGGAAAATTCATATCTATTGCAACCAATATCTATTTTATTGCAAATTGCTACTCAAAAACCTCAACCACATAACCATAAGGGATATGGTCGAGTAAGTAGCTATTAAATGTTTTAAGATTTTCTTGCAACGATATTTAACATTCTGAGTTTGAACAAAAAAAATCGCTGGGAAACGACTTTCATTTTTGGGGTGATAAACCGTTGCGATGCAAAACATATTGTGCTTACGGATGTATGCAACTGTACAGGGGTTGTGTGGCTGTGTTAAAAGTTTTTTAAAAACATTTAAAACTTGACTTCGTAAAAATCTTAAAAAAATTGAAACTGTCTTCCCTTCCTTAAAAATTTCTCCATACAACCAATTACCTAGAAGCATCCCGAGTATGATTAAGTCAAAAAAAACAGGCAGTCATGGGGCCATCTATATTCTATAGGACAGCACTACGGCGCAAGCATGTCGGTGACGTGAATCCATAACTTTATGGTACCAAAAATTGCTCAACACGCCTATTTTTTTTCTTCTACAAATCGTGTGGCTAGTTCGTTCAGTGTATTTTTACACCCGTTATGTACTACTGCCCATGTTCCAATATTTTGTTTTTCCATAAATTATTTGTAGATAAAAGTCAAAACAAGACAGTGGTTTATATAATGGTAATTTGAATGCAATGAACGCCGAACTGTTTTTCTCATCACTTGTGATACTTCACAAACGTGCTCTGTATCGATATCTCATTATAATTTTATCCGTATTTGTCTTTTAGTAAAAAGTTTATTGTTAATTTGAAATATTGCCAAAGTCAATCAATTCGATTCAGACCTTACATTTTTTCAGCTTCTCTCAAATATTTTTTTTCATGCACTTTTAACCGTTTCTTGCCACATATTATCACAAAATGCTCAATTTAGATATTATGTTACCTATTTTAAAACCTTATTTAAGTCTTGCGTTAGAGACAGGGTATTGTAACATTGTTCACAGCAAAAATAACCAAGATTATTGTATAATTTAGTTATAAGATGATATTTGTAAAATACAGTTATATTTTTGATAATAATTTAAATTTTAATGAAACATTCGATTGTATGAATTTACTGTGTAGGTGCAGACAATTTTGTACGTATTAAATTTATTAATAAAACAATTTATGAGTAATGTTATTGATGGTTTAATTATTTTAAAGTGATCAACTACACTCTTCCTGCACGCTTAACATGACTATAATAGAAATGGGTTTTGTCGACGGAAGAATAGACAAAATGACAGATAAACAATCACAATCTGTCAATTTGTCTATTCTTCCGTCGACAAAACCCGTAGAAAACCCGTTTCTATGGTTGTCAAGCTACTCGTTCAGGTGTTATCCCAATTTAATTATGGTCGGCTCAGCATGTGTTCTTCCATACATCTCTATTAGTCGTCATCTCGGCACCCCTTTCTAGCCATAATTTTTCACACATTATTTTATCTATCCATCATTTATTTGGTCTTTCTCTACTACATACATTTTGCTGCGACTTCTGAGCGTCCTGAGGTAAATTCCCAAGTCGGGCAGTGTTAAGGTACCGTTCCGTACCGACCGCAGGCGGCAGCAACCCGTATTCCAGTCGCAAGAATGAAGATAGAAAAACGTGGCGCTCGCCCGTAGCTGCAAACGACGTGTCGCTAGCTACGGAAAGTATTAAATAAAAATTCAATTCATAGAAACCAGTCTTGTCGCGGCGACGCGTCTGCAGTTGCCTTACCTTTATTTTTTCCCATTTGAAGTTAGCAGTCCGGAGTTTGGAAGTTGTTTGAAGATCGTGGTGCCTCGCACGGGGCTCTTGTCGATCCTGCAGCTAACCTCTCTCCGCGAGTGTATGATTGTCATTCCTGAGGACTTCTGTGAGGGAAAAGAGGCAGTGCACCAGATTGAATGTGCGTAACTCCAGCTTCCTCATATGTGATAGAATAATTCTACCTATGCCAAGATTTAAGGCATAATTGCAGCAATCAAAGTATCCAGTCTTAATTTTGCAGCTACAAAAATTTCGTCAATATGAGCAGTTTTACTGTGTGTTAGCCGGAGTAACGTCACTCCAGCTTCTCATGCAGTACAGGCAAACCAGTGAGGTTATGGTTTTGGGCTATGTATAGTCAGAAAATTCAAGCATAATTTATTGCAGCACAAGCAAGGCTCATGTTGACGAAGTTTTTGTAGCTCCTAAATTAAAACAGGGAACTTTGATTGCTGCAATTTATGCCTTAAATATTGGCTTATGTAGATTTATTCTATCACCTATGAGGAAGCTGGAGTTACGCACATTCTGTTGAGATTGGCCGCCGTCACCAAATTCTGTCTGGAGATTATTATTGCGATAGGAATAAAACACAATATTATTCAAACAAAATATTTAATAGGTACCCATTTATAAATCACTCTTAATATCACGACATACATAATAATTAAACATAAACTCAATGTAGGTAACTGTGCCCTTAAAATATAAATTACTTGTATTTTAATGCTCTTTCAAAGGAATGAAAATTGCCCGATTTCTACAAGGTCAATTAATTTCATAAGCTGGCGGAACTTAGCAAACAAAAATCAATGTCTAACCGGATGCAGCTGAATACCAGTATTTTACATGGAGCGACTGCCTATCTGACCTCCACAACCCAGTAACTGGGTAATATGACCCCCCAACCAGTCTTACCCCTTGGTAAGACTGGTTGTCTGACTTCGGGCTTCTGACTCGTAACGACTGCCAAAGATCCACGAATGGCAGCCGGAACAAACGGCATAACGTGCTTTGCGAGGCACGGAGGAGTCTCGGTATGTAAAGAAGGTCACCCATCCACAGAACAACCCCGGCAAGCGTAGGTTAACCCGAAGGATCGACCCGTGCCGCAGTTATTATTTAGCCACGAGCTCCTGGTGATGGGATATAAAATAATGACGATAAAAAAAAGATTTCTAAAGAAAATATTTCAATTAAATACAGCTGATTACGGCGTCAACGGCCTGGTAGTATAGTTACTTAGAAAATATGAGTTAAATAAAATATATTTTTGTTTTATCGGCATAATATTGATAACTGAAGTTTCGCTACCTAATTTGCTAATTAATGTGACCCTGTAATTCTTAGAAAAATCAGGCATAACAGAAGTCTTGATCATACATATATTTTTATGGATTTGGTTATCAAAAGACATATTGGGCAGTTTCTGACAAGAATATAACAAAAATTATAATTTTATAATAAAATACACACAATTCAAAAATTCCTTGAATTCTCACATGAGACTATTGTATATAGTCAATTTAACACAACTCAGTAATTTAAGACGAAAGCGTCTGTTTAGTCCGCGAAATTCAAATTTTCTTACATTTTTTGCAATTTGCAGGTCAGTATCAATCAGCTTGTATGTTGATCTAACTATGATTCGCGGCCGTAACGAATATTAATTTATAGAATTATAAAATCATCAATACAACTCTCTAAGTTCATATAATCCTATTGAATGACTATTTCATGAAATCATGACATTTGAGGATTATGCCAACCTGCAAAACGCAAAAAAAAAACTAAAGAATATTTGAATTTCGCGGGCTACTTTACCGCATCCCCCTTAACGAAATATACTAGTTTACTTGCATTGCTAGTCGATGGCAATGTAGCATAATATCGCTAAAATCTACCAGAGTTTAGCGATCTTAGAAGGCACTTTTTGTGAGCTTAAATTCCTTACGACATTATTGTAATAAGGCACACGACAGTAAAACCTAAAAAATATGGTTTTTAAAGATTTTATACATTGATGTAAGGGACAGTATTGCGTATAAGGTCACCACGAATTCAGCAAAAAAAAAAAAACACTTCGTAGATGAATGAGGAACAGGGTGTAAAGTCCCTTCCACATCCTAAGGGCACGTCTTCCCTACCAATACTGCGCGTCCCGGTCTATTTATGGACGTATGAGGAACAGGGTCTAAAGTTATCGGTAGGTAGTTTTGCTCCCCTCATCCTCCATAGAAACGGGAGGATCCTCCGACCAGACGGGTGTCGTGTCTGGTGGGCAACTGCCCGACGATTGATGTCGGGACGTTGTATATATGCTAGTAGCGCGGTAAACTTTGCTTGCGCAAGTTCGTATGTGGCGATGTAGATGCTGCAAGCACAAGCAGATTTGTTTTAAATAACCTTATTCTACGCTGCGGGGGGGGGGGGGGTCTAAAACTAAGCTGAATTCATGGTTACAGTATGCCCGTCGATGTCCCTTATAACCTGTATGAGTAATTTATTATCATTGCACATAATTACTATTCTATATTAGAATATGAAGAAATGGATTTTATAGCTCTCTGAAACTTGAATATTTATTATATAAATGCTCTTTTTCTACGTACTTGGTACTGAATATAAATTAAAATAAGTACTTACGCCAAATATTTTTAAACTTTCAAAAATGTTGAACACATGTTTTATCTCTAAAATACTTTAAAAAAGGTAATTTTACAAATTTTGCAGTTATACTGCTATTTCTAAGCAGTATTTTTTTTATTTTGGATAGCCTTGCGTCTGCCCACTTTCTTGGTAAGCAAAGATGTGGTCGACGATGGAGCACGCTTGCCTAGAAGTAACCTATTCACTCGAAGACAATCTATACAAATAAATAAAATTGAATTGTCTGTTTGTAATATCAATATAACAGCTTTTTACTAAATGCATGTGAAAGTATATACATCACTTATAACAAATTTTAAATTTTTTTGTCTGTCTGTTTGTTGGTTCCGGCTTATCTCCGAAACGGCTGGACTGATTTTGACAGGCAGACAACTGATCTTATGAGGAATATCTTACTTTTATTTTAGAAAATAAAATAGGGTCAACGCAGGCGAAGTCGCGAAAACTGTTACTAGAACTGATAGTAGTGTAGTTTCTTACAAAAGGTTCTTTATGACTCTTTAAGAACAGTTAAGAGGATTAAGTGAACGTCCTCTATTTAATTGTATTTTTTTTAAACTGTTAGTATAAAATATTACTGTATCGATCATTTTTCTATTAATATAGACGCCATACCATGTAAGGTATATTGAGCAAGAATTGGACGAAATCTTAATACTATAAACCTGTGAATACAGCCCATATGACTTGGCAGGTCCGAACGTCGCGCAGAAGGCTGCGCAATAACATTTTTTAGGAACCAAATGGTGACATCAGGCGAGTGTGAGTGAGAGGACATGCGCGAAAGTTAAAAGTGCCTATGTTCAGACCGGCCGTATTGTAAGGTAGGCAGAAATGTATAGTAGTTACAGGATTAGTATTGTTATTGTAACCTATTGGAAGACTTTTCGAAGGCACATTCTCTTTAAATTCTACAAAGGTATATTTTTTTCTGAACAAAACAAAATATTGATATTTCTATACTACTATTTCTTTCTCGGTCTATTTCCGTAATGTAGCTATATCCCTAGGGATATAACTACATTACGGCTTCAACCATCTTACTGCGACATAGGTATCTACATTTTGCGACCGGCTATTGCACCATTATCAATTTACTAAGTATACTATCTACAACTCGTCCTTATCAGGCTCGGCAGGGATGTCAAACTCGTCAGACTGCGCGGCCGTGTCGTCGTAGTCCTCGCTGAAGTCTGGCATCGCGGCCTGGGGGGGGAGCCCGCCGAAGCCGTACGGGTCCGGGCCGTGCACCTGCAGTACGGAAAGGAAAGGTTTAATAATAGGAAAACAGTTAAAAAAAGGGTTTCGTATCACCGTACAAATATTGGACAAGTACTTTTTTCTTTTTTTACGTAATCTAAAGATTACGGCGATACATTGAGGTAAAATGTGCCATGACGTCACGAGTATGTAGATTTTATACTTACTTGTGACATAGCGACCCCCACTCCCCAACTTACAATGCGTTTTATCTAAGTAATTTTTGATTAATATGATAAAGCAAAAAATACGTGTCTAATATTTTTCTATTATCTGACTGACTGACTAAGTAGTTTTTTTTTTTTTTTACCAAGGCATCATCCCTATTGTATAATATTATTATATTAATACGTGAAGCAAAAACTTTGTACACCTTTTTACGAAAATTACTCGGACGGAGGAGTATGAAATTTGGTACAGTTAAAGTTTATATGGAGAAGGAGTGCAGAACGCTAATATTTTTATATAATATACATTAGAAATAAATTAATAAAAAAAACATTACACACACTACCATGCGTTTGACACAAGATGGCTACCTTAGAATCATGACATTTAAATGAATTATGGTCGCATTTCGACCTCTGGGCGAGCGCTAGTAATAATAATTACCCTGTACTGTCCCACCGCAGGGCAAAGGCATTCCTCCCTTTCCTGGTTCGACTCAACTACATCCTGAGCCAATGTGGACCTCCTTCCTACAAGCCTCAAGTAGTCCCGCTATCTACGCGTGGGTCTTCGGCGATACCATTGGACGTTTTCAAGCAACACTAAGCGACTTTTAATGATTTTATACTGAAGATCACGTCTAAACGAGTAGTGTCCATGATTTGGAAAATATATATGTTAAATTAGAGCATTTTCTTAATAACTTAATCTGTGAATATTCTAGATTATGTTTATATAACATAGTGTAATTAATTTGTGAAGTTATGTCTAATGCGGATAAAAAACTGAGAATCGCGCAAAAACAATCAAGCGTATTTTTCTGAAACCTTCACCATTTTAAAGATATATTTATTATTTATATTTTAGTATACATGTTTTATTAAAATACCTTTTGTTTAATGTATAATAAATTAATAATGCGTCTAATTTGGGACAGCGCTCCTTGATGGGCGAGTCCTATTACTGGCTGGACGTACGACGCGTTGCGTGAGCTCAGTACAGAATACGCAAGCTAACCACTCAAGGCTACTGACAGATATCCGACATGCAGCAAACGTGTCCGGCCCAGTCCTACTTGAACTTGGCTGCTTTTTGAGTGACGTCTGCGATTTATGTCTTAGGGCGCAGTATCGTGTTCCGATGAAATCTAAATGTAATGCTTACGTACCTTGACATACGCAGCTTCCATCTCATGTGTCCACGTGGTATCTTCGTCGTTGGGTAACATCCATTCTTCACAGTACTTGGCGTGGTTGAAACAGATCTGTAAAATAAAGACAATTGTTATTAGTCAATTAATTTATGCCAAATATTTTAAAAGAATAACGATGGAGTTTCTTGCCCATTCTTCTCCATACGAAAACTACCTTTTGGTAGTTATAATGTCGATGCTAGACAAAAGACAATTTTATTTATTTATCTGCCACTCTATTACCAGTCTATATATCTTTTTTTTCTCTTTTTTAAATTAATTTAATTAGATTCTTGATTAGTGAAATAGTAGTAACAAATAATATTAATAGGGGTAATAGTATACTTTATTTGAGACCTTTCCATATAAAGATATACTTTTAAAAGAGTAACCGTGGAGTTTCTTGCCGGCTCTTCTCCATAGGAAACAACCAATTGGAACCGTGCACCTAGCTTCTGACGTTTCATAAGTGCCCTTGTAGGTTTATGTGAAATAAAATAATTTGAATTTGAAAGAGAAAAGATTTGTTTTTTTGTTTGTAATGAATAAACTCAAAAACTACTGGACCGATGTAAAAAATTCTTTCAGCAGTAGAATGCTATATTATCACCGAGTAACATCGTAACTAATAGTATAAATTCGAAAGTGAGTTTGTTTGTTAAGCTTTCTCGTTAAAACGGCTGAGAAAATCCAGACTCCGAGCTGCTACTGAGAAATTCCCGATGGAAAAATCCAGTAAGACTTTGCCCGACATGGGGGAATAGAATCCAGGACCTCAAAAAAAAAAAAAAAAAACTCCTGAGTCAATTAACTATCCAGGACCTCATACACAGCAGTAGTGCTTGCGATACCAACCAGACAGTCCACTGGTATCATAAAAGATGATATCCATAAATTACTTGTATTAACATTTTCGGCACACTGCAAGTCGTGTAGTACTGTGCAATGCTTCCAATGCTAACTTGATATACCCCCTTGTACGCAGTTGTCAGACCTATTGAGGTTAGCAACGGGATGGGGGGGACAAAGACTAAAGTATTCGTTGATTCTAAAACACATTACCCTCCTTCTGGAGCAGTCTGGTAAAAAGATTAAAGTTTATAGAATTACAAACTGCTTCTTCTACACCAGAGCTCCCCCTAAACTTTTTTATGCTGTCGACCACTTGTTTTTCGTTTTGGGTAGACCCCTTACCTGACCTGGTATATAGAATTTTTGCAAATTCATCAACTTCATCTTAACTACTCACTTTGAAAGATTTATTAAATTTCTAACTGAAGTATAGTATGAAAAACAAATCAAAAATATCAAGAAAATTAAAAGAATATTTATTTAATATTTAATACTACAGCTAAGATTTTCGTTTATTCTGTGCACTATAATAATGCTCCTTTTTTGTTTTTTATTTTATATTTTTTTTTTTTTTACTTACTGTTTGTATTTCCTGCGCAAATAAAATATTTTTCTTTCTTTTCTTTCTATAATATTCCGACTTCGCTAGGTATTAATATTATAATTGCGAAATAATTTTGTATACAAAACTGTAGTGGTAAGGTAGGTCCGTTTATTACGTTTTCACGTAAAAACTAAACAAAAAATCTCCGTGATCTTTTGTACAGATATAGTTGCCAGGTCTAGCTAACCAAAACGTTGACACAGGCTTCAATTTCCCGCAGAAAAATATTTTAGCAAAAAAATAACAACCGACTTCGACTGAAAAAACACTAACTACAAAGTGAAAGTCGGTGGCAAAAAACGAAAATTCAAAACCAAAGACACCGACTTCCGAAATTAAAGTTATTTTTCACTTTGTAATTTTTTTTTTTTAAAAGGTTTTATTTTTCAGTTTTTAGTTGTGGTACCTACCCCACACAAATTCGAATACCACTACCTGCTATGTAAATAACAGTGACAGGAACTTATCATATCATCCATATGGACTAAGTGGGAAAGATACGTATTACTCAAGCTAACTCAAAAACTATCCAAGCAAAATTAATAAAATTTATAAGGGACCACCTCGAGAGCATACTTTGAAACAAAAAACGAATTTTCAAAATCGGTCCACTATTGACGGAGAAATTGGTGGATAAAAAAATAAAAACACATACATACGCTACGAACATAGAACCTCCTCCTTTTTGGAAGTCGTTTAAAAATAAAAACTTACATGCAGTGAAAATAAAAACGTAACTTATATATATATGTCTGTGTTTATTTATATATTACTAAAAAAATATTATGGAAAAATATAATATTAAGTGGTACGTAATGTCTGTGTATAAATATGGATTATTCCATTCATGGAAAGCCAAAATTAAAGTCACGACCTGCTTATATGAGATCCACTATCGTGGACCCCGATTTACATCTCATGGACCTCCATTTTATTTTCCCGCTAACATGGAAACCTTGCAAGACGTCATCGACCTCAGCGCGCGTAGCATGAACACTGTAGAAACTAGTTTTGTCGACGGAAGAATAGACAAAATGACGGATTGTGATTGTTTAACTGTCAGTTTGTCTATTCTTCCGTCGACAAAACTAGTTTCTACAGTGTTCATGCTACGCGTGCTGGGGGTCGATATAGACCACTTTGGGAATCACTGTTCTACACATATTAAGAGAAAATATTTTTATTTTTGTTTGTAATGAATAAACTCAAAAAACTACTGAACCAATTTAAAAAAATCTTTTAACAGTAGAATGCTATATTATCACTAACTTATATAAACGCGAAAGTGAGTTTGTTTGTATGTTCGGCTTTCACGTTAAAACGACTGAACGGATTTAGATGAAATTTGGCACATGGGTAGACCATGACCAGGATTAAGGACATGGGATACTTTTTATCCCGATATTCCCACTGGATCGAGACTTGTACGGGTGAAACCGCGGGGCTATAGGCTATAATTTATAATGGAATCATTCGGGCGCTGACGGGAGCTAGTCGAGCTAGTAAGATCGTGAAGGAACATTACTTGTCGTTGTGATCTTGTTCTCGTAACTGTAATTATCTGTAGTCTTCATTTATTTTCGTTGCTTATATATTTAGTTTGTATGTATTTAGACCAGGGTAGAAGCCTTTAAAAATAATAAAAAGTGAAAAAAAATAATAGTAGGATGAAACCCATTAGAAAAGGAGGGGAATATTATAAAAATGAAAGGAAAAATAATTTACGGGCGATCTGAGGTCGGGAAGGGGATGGGGGTGAGTTTTTAAGGGTAAAAAACGGTTTTACTTTTTACATTTGACTTTTTTCGATAGGACTTTTAGTTTTGCCGGAAATCGATTCCGGCAAAACTAAAAGTCCTATCGAAAAAAGTCAAATGGCAAAGTTGTAAGTAATAAAAAAATCTAAAACTTTTGTATTTACACTTTTTTCACATAACCTCAAAATTTATGTGAAAAATTCAAAAAACCAAGTTTTTGGTTTTTTATTTTTATCTTTTACAAACTTTTTTTTTTTTTAACGAAATTTGGTGAAAACTTACCTTTTTATGTCCCAAATACGCTGTAATTTATTTGATTTAAAATATTTATTTTTTCACCTTATTTTGAATTAATATCGAAAAAACACCCTAATTTTCAATCGAAAATTCAAAATATCAGCTTTTTTCAAAAAGTTGGTGTATGGTTTCTGTTCGTTGAAATCTCTACTTTCCGATGGTGAAAAAAAATATATATGTTACTACAGTAAATCTTCTCAGCAAACGCAAAAATTCAAAAAAAACTTGAATTCGATTTTTTTTTTTTAATTATTATAAATAATTTTGAGCTATTTATTTAAATTTACACTTTAATTACTCGAAAAACGTTAGATTACATGTGACATTGATAACAAAAAAATTGCAAATAAAAATATACTACTATAATTAACAAACAAATAAGTTAATAAAATTAATATTTAATAAGACATCTACAATATTTGGAGAAAGTTGTCGAATCTTCTTTAAATTATATGCGTAGATGCCTATTTATAATTATTTTAAGATAAATTATATATACCTGAGTAGATATACCTGAGTGACCTACGAAAAATTGTAGCCCATCAAAAGGTATTTCGTGGAGAAGTGGGGAAGGGGCTAGGCGGGTCTGGGTCTTACTACATACATACCTACTATTATATACTATATATTTCGTAGCAGCTGTTACAACCGTTAGCCTAAACAGTATTCGAAATACAGTACAGTATACAACATCGTTTATAAAAATACACGTGCACGCTGAGTTTCATGAAGATAATTGTGACAAGTTTACTTAAAAAAACAAAAAAACTTTTCGAATCTGCATAGGAAGGTAAATACTATTTTTATCTGTATCAATCAACTCAAACATAAAAATCGTAATATTTTCTTTAAAAAATAGTATGCTTAACGTAACATAACCTAAAGATTGAAATTAAATGATATTTTAGTACAAGATAAAAAAAAATAATATCCTTAATTTTGCACAAACAAATTTAGTTAATCCCATGAAAAAAAAATATTTCAAAATACATAAAAAATATATTAAAAATCTATAAAAAATATATAAAATATATATCGTAAATATATTTTTAATAACAAACCGACCGGCCGATTTTCATATATATTTTATACATTTTTAATAGATTTATAATATATTTTTTATACATTTTGACAAAAATATATTATCATAAAATAGAGATAGTATTTACCTTCCTATGCAGATTCGAAAAGTTTTTTGTTTTTTTAAGTAAACTTGTCACAATTATCTTCAAGAAACTCAGCGTGCACGTGTATTTTTATAATCGATGTTGTATACTGTACTGTATTTCGAATACTGGTTAGGCTAACGGTTGTAACAGCTGCTACGAAATATATAGTATATAATAGTAGGTATGTATGTAGTAAGACCCAGACCCGCCTAGCCCCTTCCCCACTTCTCCACGAAATACCTTTTGATGGGCTAAAATTTTTCGTAGGTCACTCAGGTATATCTACTCAGGTATATATAATTTATCTTTTATCTCTTATAATTTATCTTTTTTTAATAGTTATAAATAGGCATCTACGCATATAATTTAAAGAAGATTCGACAACTTTCTCCAAATATTGTAGATGTCTTATTAAATATTAATTTTATTAACTTATTTGTTTGTTAATCATAGTAGTTTATTTTTATTTGCAATTTTTTTGTTATCAATGTCACATGTAATCTAACGTTTTTCGAGTAATTAAAGTGTAAATTTTAATAAATAGCTCAAAATTATTTATAATAATTTAAAAAAAAAAATCGAATTCAAGTTTTTTTTGAATTTTTGCATTTTCTGAGAAGATTTACTGTAGTAACATATATATTTTTTTTCACCATCGGAAAGTAGAGATTTCAACGAACAGAAACCATACCAACTTTTTGAAAAAAGCTGATATTTTGACGGGTGAATTTTCGATTGAAAATTAGGGTGATTTTTCGATATTAATTCAAAATAAGGTGAAAAAATAAATATTTTAAATCAAATAAATTACAGCGTATTTGGGACATTAAAAGGTAAGTTTTCACCAAATTTCGTTAAAAAAAAAAAAAGTTTGTAAAAGATAAAAATAAAAAACCAAAAACTTGGTTTTTTGAATTTTTCACATAAATTTTGAGGTTATGTGAAAAAAGTGTAAATACAAAAGTTTTAGATCTTTTTATTACTTACAACTTTGCCATTTGACTTTTTTCGATAGGACTTTTAGTTTTGCCGGAAATCGAGAAAAACCGTTTTTTACCCTTAAAAACTCACCCCCATCCCCTTCCCGACCTCAGATCGCCCGTAAATTATTTATCCTTTCATTTTTATAATATTTCCCTCCTTTTCTAATGGGTTTCATCCTACTATTATTTCTTTTGGTTTTAAAAATTATCGACCCTGGTCTAATTTATGTATCTATTATTTAGGATATGTATTTATCTGTGTATCTATTCTAGTATATTGTATACATTATTTGCATCAACGACAGCCCCATTTTATGTCCAGGCAAATCACTGTCCATTCTAAGGTTGCCTGGAAGAGATCGCGGAAAGCGATAAGGTCGCCCATTGTATATTTTGTAGTTCATAATTATTATTTTTTGTTCATATTTTTGTGGTGTACAATAAAGTATAGATAAATAAATAAATAAGATATAATGTTACCTCTCTTTCTGCGTCGGGCATGATGTCATCATGAGGTCTGGTCTTGTATAGCGATGTGATCTCGTCTTCGTTCTCCTCGAACATGCGCTCGCACTGGAAATTACATCAAATAACAATGTTAGCACAAAATATATGTAGTTTGGTTGTTGCTGATTATAAAAGCAGAATTATTAAAAAAAATATTATTAAAAAGTTATTAAACACCCCAATTAGAATATTATGATTTTCATCATAAACACTTTCTTTTAAATTATGTATAAAATATTGTGTATTTTTTTTTTTTTATTTATGAATGAATGATCATTTATTTGTCCGAAACATGAGTATGCACACACAAAGCATGCAAGATGTTATGTACCATCAAAGAAGTTCATATCTAACCACCGTAAGGACTATTCTTGCTTGCAGCGCTCGGCGGCTATAACACCGGCCCGGTAACAGATGTGGTCATCGTATTCACGGGATTTTGTTTTGAAACTGGTTAGATATGAACTTCTTTGATGGTACATTGCAGAAAGAATCACAGTCATATTTTATGCATGTACAAATATATATTCAAATAACATTTGAATAGTTATTTAATTAATTGAAATTATTAATTATAATAAATATATTAAACATACATTTTTTTTAATAATACAATAAACTGAAATTAATTTATTAACGATTACAATAAAATTTAATTCACATATAAATAATAATAATAATTCATATATACATATATATTTAATTAGTTTTAATCATTGTGGGAGAAAATTGTGGTCACATTACAAATCTACGCACGCTCACGGTCGCACACGTAAGGGTCTAACGTAATAGGTACTTCGTCCATTTTGGATTATTTTGACTGTTCATCGGAAGTGTGACGTAATGAGTTTAATTTAAGTAGTTTTAATTATTTTTGGGATAAAAATTTACCAATATTAAAAATGATTATAAAACCTATGATTAGCAATATCCTTCAAAACTCTCGGATTGTGAATCAAAGTTTTACGTAATTAGGGTGCCATAATTCTGCTTAATCTTGTACTTTTCACAGACTAATTTGACCTTCTCGGGTTTCGGACTTCATCTGACTTCATCATCTGCCTAGCCTTTTCCCAACTATGTTGCGGTTGGCTTCCAGTCTAACCGGATGCAGCTGAATACCAGTGTTGTACATAGAATGACTGCCTATCTGACCTCCACAACCCAGTTACTCGGTAACACAAAACCCCTTGACAAGGCCGACTGGTTGTCAGACTTCTGACTACTTGTAAAGACTATCAAAGAATTATGGCTCTCGGCTAAATGGATCGTCACCCGTCAGTAGCGGATCCATGCTAAGGGGCTGAAAATACACTTACATAGTACTCCAAACTCTTGTTCAAGTCGTCGTCAGTCACAAACTTGGTCTTGGAGAACTCGGGGTTCATTCCTCCTTCCTTGGTGATCAGCTGCATGATGGCCAGCTTGTTGGTAGACTTGTAGTACACGCGCACGTAGTCGTCCATCTTCTTGCCTGGAAGATGTTTAGGTAAGAGTTATAAAAAAAAAAAAAAAAAAAATATCTTTATTTCGGACCTAAGTCCATAAGTAGTTAGTGGTTAGTAACAAACTGTGCTTACATGCTATGTTATTGTTGTTAGTACCTAATTCTATTTAACATAAACCTATACCTAATTCTACCCAGTGCCTTGGACACACACAGCAGGGTGGTAGCAGGGTGGTGGCAGGGTGGTGGGTGGCAGGGGGTTATACAGGGTGTCAGGGACTCCGTTAGGGTCAATGCCTGCCAGGGTTGCGAGTTTGTCCGAAAGGGATATCGCGACCCCGGCACACCTGCAACGGAAGGAACACGGGTGGGTTTTGGTCAGTAAAAGTCTGACACGCCCTCCCGCTCGCTCAGAGCGGGAGAAGTTATTTGACAATTTCCCAAGCAAAAAAAAAAAAAAAACTGAAAAATTGATTCATTACATGTTCTGAACGGCCCTGCGTTGATATTTTTTGCCGGTAATTACTAAAAAATCTGCTGTTTCATAGAAAAATGCAATACCTACGCGGTTAAAATGTATGGAACAAGTTTATTTTTTATAACTATCTCTAAATTTCAACGCAGGGGGTTTCAGAATCATGTACTGAATCCATGGTAACTGGCTTCGCGTCGATGTCCCTGCCACCCTGTATAAACAATTGGGCACGCCACAATTGTGGCGATAAGTCCCCTCTTTGAGGAGTGGCTAGAGAGGCGCCACGGCGTCCTCACCTTCCGCCTGACACAGGTCCTCACCGGACATGGTTGTTTCGGGAGGTTCCTGTTCAGGATAAAGCGGGAGGAAACGCCCGGGTGTCACCACTGTGTGGATCGCCCGGAGGACACGGTGGAGCATACGGTGGAGGTCTGCCCAGCTTGGGCGGAGCACCGCCGTGTCCTCACGGAGGCGATCGGCGGCGGCGATCTCTCGCGTCCGGCCCTGGTTCAGGCCATGGTCCGGAGCGAGAGTGCATGGGAGGCCGTCACCTCCTTCTGCGAAGCAGTAATGCTCGCGAAGGAGGAGGCGGAGCGCGCGAGGGAGAGGCAAAATGCGCCCCCTCGCGCCCCTAGTCGCCGCAGGAGACGCCCCGGGCGTCGGGAGTCGCGAGCCGACTTCCGGCCACCGTAGGCGCGGGCTTGCGGACGGTGAGCAATGGGTAGCTCGCCGTCCGATAGGGACCAGGCCCGGGTCGACGGCGCGTTGTGTTCCACGCGCGCCTCAAAGAGATGTCAGCACCAACTGACGGGGTCCGGAAGGGCCAATGCCTGCCGGGGTTGCGGGTTTGTCTGAAAGGGATATCGCGACCTCGGCACACAGGCAACGGAAGGAACACGGGTGGGTTTTAGTCAGTAAAAGTCTGACACGCCCTCCCGCTCCACCCAGAGCGGGAGAAGTTATTTGATAATTTCCCATCCTCAAAAAAAAAAAAAAAAAAACCCTGTATTAAATAGATTTAATGTAATTATATTTAAATCTATCTATGTGCTTTATTTTATTGTTCTAGTCGACTTATAATTTTTATGCACGTCTTTCTGTGACAAATAAAATTATTTATCTTTCTTTCTTTTATAAAGGTCAGGTGCAAAATCGGCCAGCAAAATCATCATCGGTATGTGACCATATCAGCACAAAGTAATTCTTGTAAAAAGTAAAGTAATGCTTGCACTGACTGGACAGGTCCACTCAAATCTGTGTGGTTCTTTCCTCAAAAGACCATTTCAGACACTAATATCCTATTTACAGAATAAACAATTTTATATCATTTCATTTCACTGGGCCTACTACCAACACATAAATACGAATATTACGCTCGGATTAGACCCCGTTTAGGAGATATTGAAGTTTAAAAAACCAAATAAAAGTCGTCCAAATAAACAAAATTGGCTTCATAGATTATGTAGTTTCTTTACATTAGAAGGCCTTATATTTGAAAAAAAAGTAACTCCAGGGGGGGGCAGCTGCCCCCTTTGCCCCCCCCCCCCCCCTGGCGACGCCCTTGGTAATAAAGAATATTCTATTCTATTATACCAGGTCAAAATAAGTTAGCTAGCGAAACTCAGCAGTCTATCACATTTTGAATTTAATGATAAACAAAGTACTCACAAATCTCATCAATCACTTCAGAGATGTACACAGCTGAGCGGTGAGCGGGAACCTTCTCTTGCATGGTGTTGCCACTGGCGTCCATTCTGAAGTTGCCAACCTGAAAAAAACAATTATTTTATGTTAATTTGTTGGTTTTCATTATACAAAGTATACTTTCCCCTATGGATGAACCTGCACTTGTCTATTGCTGGCCATATATACGCATCATATCTGTGTTTATGCATCTTTTACTCCAACGCAGAACAAAGTATGTATGTGTATGAACAAAATATGTATTTCGAACACAGCTAATTTTAACCTGTAAAGTGTTTATTAAAAAACCTATTTACAGACATAAATCTTTTCTTTTTTTTTTTGCTTTTATGAAATATTTGAAAGAGGCCCCGAAGACACAACTGTGAGTTGGCCAACTATAGTAACTTACTAAGATACAGATTTAGTTGGACAAGATGGGCTAGCATATGTCACTATACATTGTTATACTCTGCAATTTAGTTTGCCAACTTATAATAGAGATCAAGCCTGGGTAAAAAAAAAAAAAAATCTAATTTGTCCGTCAGTCAGATTAAAAAAAATATTTGACACGTATTTTTTGGCTTTATCATATTAATAACAAAATTACTTAGATAAAACGCATTTTAAGTCGGGGAGTGGGGTCGCTACGTTACAAGGATCGCGGAAAATACATGGGGTATTTTCGGTGTTCAGATACCTCTGGGTATGAGGAATCTATTTTTATTATGACGTCACTATTTGGACCACCCAGTACATTTTCTGCCAAAAAAAAAACGAAGACGCAGGCAGAAGCTAGTAACCAATAACAAGGCACAGTTTCTACAAAGGCAGAATAATTAATTATATCACTGCTGATTGCAAAGCCATTCATAAAAAAACCCACTACTGTAAAATGATTACTACAATCAATATTTTTACAGCTTAAAGAGAAAGATAAGGAATTATTAATCCACATGCTCACATGACACATAACTTGATTAATTTGATTATAATCTTAACTCAAATAATGAAGTGAATAATGTTTCTAAATTAAAATCAAAAGTCATTTATTCCAACTAGGGTGAGAATCAGCACTTTTCGACCATCAAAATTACACAAGACAGTCCCCCAAAACGCCCTCCCTTCACCACTTCCTAGTGCTTTAGCTGGGATGAAGAAGTGGCGCAACAAACTCCCCGTGAGTTTTAAAGCAGTTTAAAGTCAAATTCTTGTTAATTTTTATTAAAGGTGTGTCCATTTTAGTTGTAACCATGAATATGGATAGCTGTAAAAGTAGAGGAAGACCAGAGAAGCATTAGATAGATTGTGTGAATGGTGATTTGGCTAGAAAAGTGATAACTACTGAGATGACGGCTGATTGAAATGTATGGAAGAGAAAAAGACTAGCTGCGAGTTGGGAATAGACTAGCTGCGAGTTGAAATGAAATCGTTTATTGTAAATAGGATAACAGAATCACTTTTACATGTCATATTAAAAAAATATTAAAAATAATCTAGATGAGTTCAGCATTTCCTATCTGACTACTCTGAGAAGGAAGGCCGAAACAAACTCAGAGGTCACAGTCTCGTTGAATGTTCAAGAAACTTGGACCATGTAAATGGGGCTTTATTGTCTGTACCTACCTAACACAAAAAAGAAATTGTTAACATGCCGTAGCTCAAACACATGGTCATCTTCTTCTTCTTTTTGTGTAGTTAGTGACTAACCTGGTGTCAGAGTTTTAAACCCGCTCATGGATGTCTGACTTGGCTTAACAGGCCATCGAGAAATATTTTTTGGGCATACCAGTTTCCTCACAATGTTATCCTTCAATGTTTAACAGTAAACGGTGTGGTTAACATGGTTATGGTGTAACACATGGTTAATTAAATTAATCTATAAAACATCAGCAATAAACAAACTACTGTTGTTTAACGCCATCAGCATGTTAACCATAAAAAAATACAAATCGATCAATTACTTTTTATTGTATACTCAAAACGTAGCTTTTTATGAATGAAATATATCTCTGTTTAGCTGCAAGACACCATAGGGATTATAACAAAATGTATAAATGAAGTTAATTATTTAAAAATTATTGTAAGTATAGTTTTGTCTGTTATGAGGAGAATTTATTAATAGGTTGTCATGTTGTAATTAAAATTAAGTTCTATGACATATAATAAATGGACATAATATCCGAAAGTACTTTAAATGTTCAAAGAACTTACAATGATTTAATACTGTGCAGTAAACTAAAGAATACAATACATAGTAGTAAAACTTTGAACTGAAGTTCAGTCAGTCATTAAAAGGTATTACTTACATCGACTTTTTTCCATTTATCTACTTTTTTTATCACATCGTGAAGCTCCTCGAAGGTCGTCCGGCACACTAAAATAACAAGATAATTTAAATTAACCATCAAGTCTATTGAAAAATTGTGTTTTAACATATCGGCAAATATACACACCTAAACATTTCAAGTTTTTGGGGTCTATTCGCGCAGTTACCACTACAAACAAAATTGAAAACGCAAAGAAAAGGGTTGCTGGACGCATCTTTAATTCCGTATTATCTAACTGGCACAAATAAGTGTTTAATTAACAAGAAAATGCAGATAAATGTACTGAAATTTTCAATACGTGTTGAAGAACTTTATCTTTTTTCTGTCATACACGATCTCCAATTTGATTGGTCGAGAACATGTTATTTTTTTTTACGATGTACCTAATTTTCATTGGTTGGTTTCTGACTCCGATAAAACGACTAAATATAATGGTGCCAGCGCTGGTACATCCTACTTGCATTATGAGGTCTACTTTGTATGTTGCTTTATCGTGAATTATGATTAGAAAAGAAGAGATCCTTCTGTGGAATTTTATATCTGAAAATTATTTATGATATTCCAAAGGTGAGAAGAATTTAGAGGTTTATATATTTTTTAAATTCTTTATTAATTCTTTGTATAGCCAGCATTACACGTTTTTATTTGAAATAGTTACAAACTTTCAAAAATAAACATAAAAAAAATACGTGTGGCACTCGAGGACTGCCGCGGTAAAGCTATTGCATAGCATATATTCAAAAATAAGAAGATAATATTGTTGATTTAAAATATTTTTTTTAAAAAATACCCCTATACCCCCCCCCTAAATCGCAGAATTTACACAACCGTCAATGACGTCTGCCCTCACGCGTCTGCCCGCGTTCGGGTCGCGCACTCGGCGATCGCGCGTCATTGCCTATCCCGCCCCTCCACCCTCGTTCTGCGCGCCCGCCGTCGACTCATCGCAGGTCATTCTTATCGTTCTAACTTTTAAAATATTAGTCCAAATTACTTAGTGTAAAAGACAAATTTTATCTACATTAAATACCGAAAGCGATGAAGGTATTTATTTTGATACGAATTAACTAAATACTCTAAAATATGCAACTTAAAAAAAGTATTCAATTTAAATGTATTTATAGCTCACTATTTTGGCTATAATGGCTTCCACATAAAAGGTAGATATATGCTGTCGCGGACTTTTATTTAGAACTCTTTAAGACAAACAACCCCACAATACATTCTTTTCATGTAACTCCAGCGGTTTAGGCAGCGCACGCAAAGATAGATCTCAGAGGGCAGGATTTTTTCCGACTTACTGGATACTTATCGTTATATTATGGCTAAATCACATAAAATCTTTATAAATTGTAGCCTATGTGTTATTCTGATATATAAGCCACATTACTGTAAAGTTTCATTAAAATCCGTTCGGTAGTTTTTGCGTGAAAGAGTAACAAACATCCATCCATCCATCCTCACAAACTTTCGCGTCAGGTTTTTTTTTCGTTACGGAATTTCTACATTCGGTCGCCGCGCTCAGAGTCTCCGATAAAAGCTATGCAATAGCTTAAAAAAATGGCTCTGTAAACACCATAGTATTTTTCATTCGGCAGTACTGTGGCAATAAATCATTGTGTTTTTGGTTTTTGTCTATGTGTGTGTAGTTCCGAAGAGTTCGTAACAGGAAAAACATCAATGTCAAGACAATCACTTATCACATTTTTATCACATGAGCTGAATTTATTATTGAATGAAATGTTTTCAAAAAACATTTTATATTTTTTAACGGGATGCTGGTTACTAATTTAGCCGAGTAAACAGTTAAAAATTATAAAAAATTTGCCCTTTCTGACTCCCTCGATTGCCCGTTCTCCGGTTTTCCGCCCGCCGCCCCCCACCTATCAACCGACCCAACCAAACCAAACTTACCAACCAACAGTTCGCATTCGGTCTCTATGCGCGCGGGACGTTTGCTCAACGGCATGTATAATTTTTTTATGCACATCAAATTGTTTAAAAACCTTAAAATACCTTGAATATTACTATTGCATCGTCTCGGAGTGACGTTCCAGTGAGTTTTGTGAAGAAATACGCACGTTTCGTGTAAAAATTCAGGTAAGTGACTGCTTGACAGATTGCGTCTTTTCCAATTCCAAGCTTATATCTGGTCTTTTTAGTTGATTTTTATTGCTTTCATTTGTGTAATACATGTAATGGCGAAATAGGGATATGATGGATAATGCCATATTGCCTGTTACGACTTGTCCGGCGCACCTGTATCATGACCATACGCTACTCATTCAGTACAGTGTACCTAGTATTGCATATTTTATGTAACCTTTCAAAAAATCATCTTATCAATCGACTGCGTCATGTGCAGTTAGAAAATCCCAATTTCATAATGAGAGAGCGCGCGATCGGCGCAACCTGACGACTTGGCAACGCGCTGCCACCCGATAAAAACTTGTTAAAAAGTTAATTTATCAAACAAAAAATGTGTTATTATCCGTGCACCGGCGTTTCCCTTTGTTTTCCGTGTGAAATCGTCCCTTTGTCCTTCGGTAGGGCGCGCTGGGCGCGACGCGGCACAGGAATTTCGACTCTAGAAAAGTGCCATAATACAATGATGGTATACATTGGTAGGTCGCGCAGCTCGTCGCTTGCTCGCGTCGTTTTCACAACGCCTGTGTTCGTGCGTATCTACGTGGACGACGTCAGTGTGCTCGTGCGGTAGTTTGTTTATAGTCACTAACGAACGAATACGACATCTATTATTACAACTGTAAGGCTCAGTATCGTATGTAGGTCGACGTCCTCGTCGGTGTTTGTCTATCGATCTCTGCGGTGGCCAATGGCACATGTCGGCGCGGTCCTGCGCGGCCGCGCCTCGCTCCGTTCTTTGGTGAAAGCCGGGCGCGCTCGGACGATATATTACAATTCATGTACATCTATACGATGTCTATAAGTACTATCTTATCATTGGAAACGCTGTTATAGCACCCCCTTCCCCTTCATTCCGTCGCCCCTCCCCTCCCCCCACCCGCGCCTGCCGGATCCGAAGGCCTACTAGATCATGAGTTTTTCAAATAAGAACCCGCGAAGTTGATGTATAAATTGAAATCGTGAATGTTTTGTCGAGCGCTGTTTGGCGACCTCCGGCGTCACGGTGCGCGGGGGGAGGGTGACAGAAATAGAAGTGCGGATTGGAAACGTGCGACGTGGCAACGTCGCGCGGTCGTCCGCGCTCAGTGTCGGTTCAAAATGGCGTCTGTGCGTGATCGATACCGCGGAATTTGCGTTGAAAATGACCGTATTTGTGATGTATCTGGTTGTGAGTCGGCCGGAGGGCTACCCTGGCAGCACGGGGCGAACGCCCCGCACCCGGCGCTGGCTCACGAACCTCTCAAAGTACGTATGTCAACCATATTGCGCCGACACTTTGCCCCCTACATAAATACCTAGGTATGGCTAGGGTACGCTTGCAATCTCGATGATCTAGACATCTACAGCATATCTGATATTCGCGATTGAGATATCTTGAACTTTCAGCCTGCAGTGTACTCGATGCGAGACCTAACCTCATGCATTTTACATCGTTCGACAACTTCCTAAGGTTACGTAACATGCGTGTTTTTTGATGCGGGAAAGTGTGGTTACTAGCTAACTAGCTTTCTTTGAATGTGTTTTAACTATGAATATGTTGGCCTTAACAAAAAGAGGATAAATCGAGGCTCATCATTCGCAAGTTGCATCTGATAAATGGAAACAAAATGGCGGCGGACTTGTAAAATTAAGACGCAGTAGCGCGGTGAATGTTGGCAACGTCGCGCTTCACAGGTCGTAATTGTGTGTAGTCGTCAGTCGACTCACTTGTTCGATAAGAAGTTTCAAGGCTATACGTTTTGTATCCTCCGCTTAACAATGGGATAAAATTAATACAAACGATAAACGAGTTTAAAACTTAATACCAGCGTATTGGTGTTGTAATTAAATTTTAGTAATAACTTGAGTTGGTGTGAGGCACTCACACATGGATGAGTTAATTGAGGTTAATACTTGGCGTGCCTGTGTTGTCTGTTGATACCTGTTTACTGCGCACACATACACATAAACCAACAAACAAACTAGGTTGTTATTGAGTGGACGAGAGCCTTTAGATAGATAGAATAATGGTGCGGTCATAATTTGTATATACCTATGTTTACATCACTCCGGGCCTCAACAGATATAAATATTGCATATTCATGAAGGATTTATTTAAATTGAGAAATGGGTATGTTTTCTACATATTTTGCGTGCTGTTTCATCATCAGATTGTTTAATCTGTTAATTGTTACCTATTAGAATGGTTAGAATTCCAAATTGAGGTCCTCGAACTGTAGTTGCATTCGTGACTTGGAAATAGATTCAAGAAATGGTACGAATTTAAAAATAAACATCTGCGATGATAAATAGATTAGCGTGCTACGTTTATTGTCTTTACTTATTGGGAAAGGTCTTGTTTTGGGCAGCAAGCGTCATGTATGCAGCTGATAGGTGCCCCGTCAAAATTTTATTATCTTGCAATTAATTACTCCAGAAAGCCGATTCAATCTCTTACCTTTATATTATTCTTATTTTGTTTCTAAATATAAAGTCATTTTGGGAAAATTACATTTGTTTTGGTTTGTATCATCAACTTTCCGACACTTTGCCAGGTTTTCTCTTTAATCCTTCATAACCTTTTTCGAGTTCTTTTGTCGAATCATTCCCCCTTGGCTTACAATTACAACTGAAGGTAATCATTATGTGCAAAACTGTCGTTTCGATAAATACCTACCATCTTTTTCCTTTGCCTGATCTTGATGTAGGTCTTTGACATCTAATTGAATGCTGAGTTTCAATGCAGCTATCTTTAATTCAAGGCATAATATGGCTTCTCTAATTGCCGACTGAAATTATTCTTATTTTTTATCTATTGATGGAATAAAAACTCATTTAACTTTATTTATAGAATGGGTAGACCACCCTTTCTATGAATAAAGTTTAGGGTGACCCATGAGGCCATGATGGACTTTGAAGATAAGTACCATGGAGCTATTTAGATATTGTAAAGGAACCGTGAGAGTAGGTAATGTATTGTAAATAGGTCACTGCGACGTTTGTAAGGGGTTGGATGAGGGTCATTTTTCACCTTAGTTTGCACTTAACTTCAAATATCAAAAAGGCAAAGATTTAGTTTGGTATTGAATTAGATTGTAACAGAAATCTACCGTGAACTGTCAAAAACTCATGGCCTTGTCAGTCCAAAATTGCTTATGACCAAAAATCTGTTTAATTCTGGTTTCTATAAAGAATGCAAGATCTATATTTTTTAAACTTAAAACTATAGGCACGTTCCTATGTAGAAAACGATGGTAAAAAGATAAACCTATTTCAAGATAAGATAAATATATCCGGACTAACATATGGAACAGTACCTGTAAAAGTTAAGGGGCCTTAGATGGCCAGCATTAACTATCACAGCAATAACACTTCCTCAAAAGATACTGGATGATATATAAACTCCTTAGATGAAAATCTCGCATTCGATGGAAGAGTTTGTAGACTACTTTGAAAACGGTTTAGAATTAGAACCTGTTTTCAATGCACTTACTTATTGTGGGTTACAGAACTGGTAGTCATAATCATAACGGTTTACTTTGCGTTTCTATTTATTAATTGTTATTTGCATACGAATAGGTTTCATAGGCTATCAAAACCTAATGACAGTTAATCGAAAAGAAACAAAGAAAATACAGTCACAAATTGTTTCCTAATTTAGATCTGAGAAAACTTGCAGCTAGTTGTTAGTCTATCATTCCTTCAAATCACCTGTAATTTTCTTGGCAAAGGTACCACCTTGTGACCTTTATTTTCTGTCTAAAACATGGCATTTGCTTTTTAATCACCTCACCAACGCATGACTTGGCAAAACAATTTGTAGCAGTCACTGTGAATTTTAGAAATCATGCTGAATATGGACAAGCTATGAAAAAAACGACTTGTATTTTTTTTTATTGTATTCCTTTGATTTTTCCATCATTTCACTTTGTAAATTATTTCCAAAACAGTTGTAACTTCGCCAATATAGATTCAGGGAATATTGTTCCAATTTTAATTAAATTTTAGCTATAATATTAGCTCATCATTAATTCACACTAAATAATGTACATACGGGTTGATTAGCAGTATTTCTTGTATTTTCAACCGTATGATAATTTTCAAGTAACATAGCTTGTTGTTTTACCTCCATTTGGTTCATTTCTTCGTTGTATAGGACCCTAATGTTGTTTTTGCCATATTGAATGAATATGGCAAAAATAACATTAGGGTCAGGTTAGGGATCAGCCGGTCGATTCTGTAGGTGAAGTGAGCGTGAAGTGAGCTGTCAATAGGGCTAATCCCTAGCATCCTGCCGGTTGATTTGTGACGATGACAGCACTTCACCTAAGAATCACGTTGATATTTTTACAGAATCGACCGACGACGACACGTTTTGTTTCTTTTAGAACTTGGTTAAGCATATTTATTAGGCTGACTTTATTTTCATTCTCAGCCAAATAATTTAAAACCATTAGATAAACAGCTCAGAATTTAAGCTTGCAAATCATTTTGCTTATTTTGATTTGATTATTTTGTAATTAGTAGTAGTTGTAGTATTTCTAATTATTTGTAGTTAGATATTGCGTAGTTTTTTTTTTTTTTAATAATTTAATACACTGACCAAATATTTTTAGGTTTTGCTGAACCATAGGACAGGCAGCTAAAATGAATAGAAAACAGTATCTTAATAAAAATAAAACAATAATTTGAATTTGTTTCTTTTCTGTTTTGACCTAAATTTCCCGTATGAACCCTCCTAGGTAATTAAAAAAAAACTAAATTAGGTGACAACTGTGATAAGTCTTCTCATTTTTTTTATATATACAGCTGTATTTTTGACCCATTAGGTTGCAAATCGCAACTGTAATCATCATTATCTTTCTAACAATCAGAATTTGGTCCATGACATCTATCCAATATCCAATTGATCTACCTACCTGTTTTCCACGACACCCAGCAAATCAAATGGTAATTAGACTAATAACCTATTGAAATTCTATGTACCAAATCGCATTATAAATCTTTCTTTAATCAGCCTTCTCTTGTTTTATCGCATTTTTAGCATATCAATTAGAGTTGCCGCGAATACTCGCTATTATTCGGTATTCGGCATTACTCGTCATTTCTTTGATATTTGTCGAATACCGAATAATAGCTAGTATTATTCGACATTCGGCGAATAGTCGTCGAAAATAAACTTTTAACGAACAAAAGAACTAATGAGTTAAAAATAATCATTTTTTTAATTATTTTCCTTAATAAAACAATACACAATATCAATTATTATCTGTAATATGTGCCTGTGCCTATCATATTCATGAAATTAAATAAGTAAGGCTTTTTAATTAATATTTAAAATCCAACAGAGGCAGATTGTGGTGCAAAAAAACATTTTTTTCTGCACGTTCTGGAGCAAGTCGGTTTCGTTTTTCCTCGTAAATTAAACCTGCCTCGGAAAATAGTCTTTCTGAATAAACAGAGCTTGCTGGTGTGATTAAGTATCGTTTAGCAAGCTTACTTAAAATAGGAAATCTATTCTTATTGGTACTCAAAGCTAATAATGGTAATTCATATTATGGGTTTATTTTTCTGTCAGCCTTTGCTAATGCGATGTAGTTCGTAGGTAGTAGTAGTAGGTATGTATAACATGAAACAGATTTCTTTAACTTTATTGTTTTCTTTTCTCACAACCTTATTAGAAATTAGAAATATTTTTAATGTGTTTAATGTTTTTTTTTATGTCGAATAGTAATGTCGAGTTATTCGACTATTCGCCAAAGTGAATGGCGATTAATCGGTATTCGACTATTCGCTATAAACACTATTCGCGGCAACTCTAATATCAATCAAGAAATGAACGTCTTCACTTTACAAATGTCTGTAACTCACTCGCTTCCATTTTCTGATTCACTGCAGTGATTTTATTTTTCCATTTATTATTCACCAATACCCCTCCCCGCTTGTTGTCAAGCTACATACGTACGGCTTGAAGCATCCATACACGTATATGTGTCTATCTCTTTAGGAAGCACAAAAATCCATACTTCAATAGGCTAAAGCCTATGAAATTGATCAGGAACTATGGCTTTACAAATTGCAATCCTTTGTGTATTTCCTCCAACAATTTTTATTTAATCAATGCATTTTTTTTGGCGGGAAATAGACGCCGAGTGGCCCGGGTGTGCTCTCAATACTGACTGTTGTATAATTTTAGAGAAAGGAGATTTTGTTTTGGTCCGCCAGTGCCGCGGCAGTGGTTCGTGGCATTTCATATCGTTGCAAGTCCGTTTCGCTCGCTATTATTTCTATGGCGGCGTTGCCGTTCCGTCTAGTGGCTCGGGCTCGATTCTCGGTCGGCCCGCCGCGGTTGGAGGCGCTGTTGAGCAGTCAGTCGGCCGCGCAGCTCGGTGCGCGACGTTTGTCCGAGGAAGGGCTCCACTTGCGTCCCTCCAGTCCCAGCGCGGCAGTATCGCGGGTGCGAAAGAGATAGCATACAGCTCGAGCGAGATAGCGCTATGGCAGTGTCGCAACCTCGCCCACCTGACCGTGTTGACGCCGCGCTCGAAAAAGTTGCGCCGTTGCGCTATTTGGAGGCGCACGAATGTGCTCGCTCGGAGCAAGCCGTGACGCGCTATTATCTTTATTCATTGTCTCGAAACTGTTTTTTGAGTTATAAAAGGCGTTTTCTCCATGTAATTGAAGATACCGACGTGTCAGCATTTAATATTCAACGGTATGTACTCTTTTTGTTAGTTTTTGTCATCGATGCGTTCGAGGCCAATCGTTATCTGAGTTGCAACAGATAGATAGGAGCTCACATCTCCTCGTCCAGTAAACTGGGTTGACTTCTGTTCTCCTTCGTGTAACATTGATTCGCATTGACGTTCGGTGAGTCGCACTGTGTAATTGTTGGTATTTAGTCGCCATTTTCTACGTCGGTGACGAATACCGCCGCGCCGTCCTCGTTTCCCCCGGCCCGATGCAAACCGGACTTTACCGCTCTATTCTGAAAGATGATTATCCTTAACCGCCTTTAACTTTTTTCTTCAAACGAGATCCGCTCGCTATGATTCATTGTAGAAATAATAATAAGTACCTAAAGATTTTCGTGAGTGACTGTACCGTGTAAGAGGCGAGTCCGATATCTAAATAGAAGATTTCAGAACGTGGCCATGTAAAAAAGGCGGGACTTGTTAAAATGTAATTCTCTTGTACTCGATATTGTTTAGTGGCCTGCGCTGCAGACTTGAAAGTTTGAGCGAGTAGGTATTTTGCGCCGGCCCGGTTGCTGTTGTGCAGCTAGCTAGGGTGTTATCGATTTGTGTACGTTTTCCGCTATAAATAAGTACGAGTTTGTGTCATCGTCGTTGCTGCCGGACCGGTTTCTGAACGAAACCTGTGTGGGTGCTGTGACCGGAGATTCGAAATTCCAAATTCGAATGCGCCTCGCCTTCTAGCTTTCGAGTACCTTTATGTTCCGTGTTTTAGTTGCGTAATATGTTTTTATAAGCTATATACGTTCATCGTAGTACGTCGTGTTAGTCACGTTGCATATTTCGTTTCTTCATTGGCGTTAACCAATCCAGTTATTCCATAAATTCATGTTATTTGCGAAATATTCAGTATCATTTTATTACTTTGACCCTGAACGGCATGCTAAAAATGCTAAAGTTGTAAGAAAGTGGAATGATGTTGAATGATTTAAATTCAGGACGTGACGTCATTGCACAATACTTTTTTTTTTAAATCGATTTTTGTCGAATATAATACAATGCACTCTCCATGTGTGTGTGACTGTGTTCCCACTGAGCCTGTCAAAATTTAAATAACCGCTATTCTATGAATAAAGTAAATAAATAGAACATATTATTCATTCACAAAATCACATGGTGAGTTACATAATCCTTTCATCATTACAACAATTAATTACATACGTTGACAGTACTTAGTTAAATAATTAAAACAAAACAACTCCGCATGTGGAAATGGCGGGCGCGGTTGTTATCACTTGGTTAGTTGGTTATTTATTCAGCAACTTACGGATCGATGAACTAAATTCGTCAAAGTGAGCTGTACCTATTAGGTACAGCTAGTCGAGTACTGAAAGCTTGTGAGTATTGTTGAAGATAGTTTACGTAGGTATTGAAAGAAGTCTTTAAAACTAGAAATCGATATTTCCATAATCACATGCGCGTAATGAGCCTAACCTATACGGACGCGTTTTTAATTACTTTTATCAGTATTTCATGACGCGTGTTGTTTCCGTGTACAAAACTGTAAATTAATCATTAGTTTCCACGTTTTCGGCCATAACAGTTGCTTATTTACGGTTTTTATAGTAAAAGTACGAAGTAATGTTTAGTCTACTTTAAAATGGAGTAGGCGGGGAAGATTATCAAATGTCATTAGTTTATCAGCCTTTTTGGTTAGTCGTGCCCGACATAATATGAACAACCTTGGTTTCTGACAGAAATATAACTGAGTGACAATTTTTTTTGAAGTAACATTTGAACAAAACAACTGCATTAGTTAAGTACGTGCTGTCAAATATTCTGAGATGGACGCGTAGAGTACCTACACTGTGCTGTGAGATTCCCTCATGTGACTTCAATCAATCAATTCTTAAGTAAATAGGTTACAAGTTCTAGGCAAGCATGCTGCATGCCCCACCTTCTGCTCAACTACTTCATCGCTTACCATGTGAGATAGTGGTCTAGCAAAGAGCCCAAAGTAAAAAAATATCAAAGTTAGTTTTGTTGTAATAGGAAACAAAAACCTATCATAAAATACCGGTATCCTCATATAAAAACACATGGTTTATGTGTTAAACACATATCCCCCCCATCCCGTTGCTAACCTCAATAGGTTTGACAACTGCGTACAAGGGGGTATATCAAGTTAGCATTGGAAGCATTGCACAGTACTACACGACTTGCAGTGTGCCGAAAATGTTAATACAAATGACACAAAACACTGGCCACAGGAGAGTTAATTAACTTCTGGAGGGAGGTGGGCTGGTTGGAGTAACCACCAATGGCTGCTATGGCCCACACACAATAGTCCACTGACTAAGAACGGAAACCAAACTCCATAACATAGAACACTGGCCACCAGTTTCTGAAATAATGGTCCATACAGAAAACAAATACTTGAATGCTGTAAAATCTGCTGCTGACTGCCTGAAAAAATAAAAACCAATCAAATTGCTTGACAGTTAAGTTTGACAGTCTTATGTTCTATGTTGATGGGATTGGTTTCCGCACTTAGTCCTTCAGTGGACCAATGTACCATCAAAGAAGTTCATATCTAACCACCACAACTGAACCAAACTGGGCCAGTAACAGATGTGGTTGTGTTCACAGAATTTTGTTTTGAAACTGGTTAGATTCGAACTTCTTTGAAGGTACGTGGACCATGGTGGCCATCACTAGTCTTTCCAAACAGCACACCTCCCCCCAGAAGTAGAAAAGATCTCCTAGTCTGTCTCAAAACAACTGCAAAAGATCTGTGTTGATCAATTTGACAGTCCCTTTGATACTTTTCATGTTATTTAACCTTCCAAAGAGCATGTGCTCAGATAGTAACCACTCATTTGATAAACAGAAAGCATGCTACGTTAGGTTATTATAATATTGATTTTATTGTCCGCTGAAGACACTTGTGTAGGTAGACCTATAGATTAGGAAACCATTAATTAGATTAACATGTTTTCAAGTAATGTAGACTTCTTTATTGGCATGATTGTGGTTTGCCACATGGTCATAAATAATCTTTCAACAGAATAACAACGATTAGCAAAGGCCCTTCAATGTTTCTTATTTTGTTGAATACAGCTTTTATTTTGAAAAATACACCTAAGGAACCTTTCAATCTGCCTAGCCTTTTCTCAACTATGTTGGGGTCAGCTTTCAGTAATGGGTTGCAGCTGAATACCTGTATTTTACATGGAGTAACTGCCTATCTGACCTCCACAACCTTCTTACTCGATAACATGGACCCTTTATTAGCATCATTTGGATATAAAAAGATCTTGAATTGGAGTTAAAATGACTGGTTTTATCATCATCTCCATATTGTTCAAATCTGCCAGAAATTTTCAAATTCTGTTTCAATCTTTCATAAATTATTTTAATTTATCTAGTGACTAACAAGTGTCTAACTCATAAATATCTAAAATCATAATGGGACTACTGAAAATCGAATAAACTATACTACAAAAAGGTTGCATTACATTTTTATATTTAAAAAGAATTCTATCTGTTGATAAAAAGCATAATTATAATATCAATCTCTGTAATTCCAGGTGATCGTGTGATGGGAAATCGCTGATCATCAAAGATGATGAAACGGACAGGTGTCCCGAGGCTCGGGCCTGATGAGCCCTCGCCCATGCCTCCCCAGAATCAGTCGCAGGTAAGAATTAATAAAATAAATAATATTTTGTTATGTAACCAGAATAAACTGGTTGTCCAAGTAGTTTGGCATCATAGGTAAGAAACTCGGGGTAAATTGGTTCAGAAATAATTGGTCCCCCAGATCCCAGGTTTGGAAATGCCGGCCATCAATGACGTCATCATGATCAAATGTTAAACCGAAAATCTTTCTTGAAAGATGCTAATTGTATCACATTTTTTTCTCGAGAACAAGGAAATGCAATAACTATGTACTTCTTCTGAATGAAATTAGAAGATAATATAGTATAGTTATTAGTTTCCTTCATTGATACAGTAACCATGACCGTTTCCTGGCCTGGCCATGGTCAGTTTAAATGAATATAAACTAAACAAAAAGTAATCCATTCCTTGGTGAAATTCATAGAACTAACTAAACAGGATCTGTATGATTTTTACCCAACTGTACCGAAAAAGAAAGGCTTATTGATTTTTATCTAACATGGCGACACTGAACGTAAAACAAAATGTCAACGATATGTCAATTTGTATATTTTTATTAAGTTCTTTTGTTTTATCTTGTTCAAAATATTCTCGACATGTTATTTTACATGTAACCATGCGTGTAACAAAACACTTTAATTATATTTTTATCTTCACTACATATTGCAATGTAAAAACAAAATGGTGGATGTTTAGAACGAAGTATTAGTTTTTATTTCCTTTGTTTCCTTTTTATAATAAACGTTAGAAGAAGCATTTTAAACTCTGGAAAATAATAACTGCAATAAAGTAAGCTTACTACAATTCAACACCAGAATCAACTCTTCATCCAGGCATTTTTGTTAGTCTCAAAACGGAGTTGGAACTTTCAACACCTCATGTATTAAGTCAAGATTTGAATTATCTATCCGAAGCCCTATGTAGCATCTCGGCAGCCAGATACCAGTCTATTCTGTAAAGGCAGGTTTATACGAACCCAGTAACGTGACAGTACAGTGGATCAATCCAACAGCAACTAGGCTCGTGTAGACACTAGTTTCAACCCAATCCAGCACGCGTAGCATGACCACCATAGAAACGGGTTTTGTCGACGGAAGAATACACAAAATGACAGATTTACAATCGCAATCTGTCAATTTGTCTATTCTTCCGTCGACGAAACCCGTTTCTGTTGTAGTCATGCTACGCGTGCAGTGCTAACTTCGTACCCTCAAGTCAGTCCAATTTACTAACATATCCGTCTATTTTCGGGCCCAGTAGCTTCCCCCGCCTGACTTACTGCCGATTACGTCTACTTCTTCAACTGGGTCCGGAATTCCGAGTCACTGGGTCCAGTCACAGCCATCGTATAAACCAAATATAAGAACCTCGCCGTGAAAACTACAGTGAAGTGAGCTGTCATACCTGATGCTAGGGATTTGGCACTATTGACAGCTCAAAAGTTAGGGGCCTACATAAAATTCTGCCTTTCTCTCTCACTCTTCTTCTGAAAGTTAAAAGCTGACGCAGTATGATATTATGCTAACTTATTCCTGGCCCGTGTGTCCGTAAACTGATCGACCCGAACGGAGTGCTGATACCTACGTAACTAAGAGAATCAATCTATCTGGCCTTTCCCCAACTACTATATTGGGGTCGGCTTCCAGTCTAACCGGATGCAGCTGAATACCAGTATTTTACCTGGAGCGACTGCCTATCTGACCTCCATAATCCAGTAACTGGGTAATACGATACCCCTTGGTAAGACTGGTTGTCAGACTTTCGGGCTTCTGACGACCCGTAACGACTGTCATCCACGAATGACCAACGGCTTAACGTGCTTTCCGAGGCACGGAGGAGTCTCGGTATGTAAAGATGGTCACCCATCCACAGACCAACCCCGGCAAGCGTAGCTTTACCTGATGGATCGATCCGTGCGGCTGTTCTTACTTAGCCACGAGCTCCTCGAACTCCTGAACTAAGAGAATGATGAATATAAAGTTTGATGCATGGAGGGGGTGGGAGAGACCAAAGAATAGATGGCTGGGTTGTGTAAGAGCAGCTATGAAAAAGGAGTGAATGATAGTTTCGGCGAACAGGGGAGAATAGAACAAGGAAATATTGCACCGACCCCAAGTAACGAAGGAAAAGGGCAGGAAAACGAATATGGCCAACTAAAACCTGAAGATATCCTAACCGAATTGTCATCTGTCCCTTCAAAAAGATGAAATACCTACATTATGCCGAAGATTCAACTTCTAAACAAAAACGATCCGTTAGTTACAGGAATCGAGAATCATTAACGTGACGTTTATATGTACTTTGATTTATATTTTACAGTTGTATGTAACGGTTGGTAGCATGTAGGTCGCGTATACACACAGAACAAACGTAAAATGAATTATGGGTGGGATTTCTTATTTCAAAAGTCATTATATAAGTCAGGCGCTGATGGACAAAAGCCTCGCCCTATAATCACAGAACACAAGGGACACTGATAAAGGAGTTGAAATATTTCTGCTTTGTCTCTGAGAACAAAGGTTATATTCCCATAAATACATAAGCTTCTCGGCAAACCCAGGTACAAAATTGAAGTCTCATTCAAAATCAGTCTATAACGCTCCCACTGCAGGACCACAGGCCTCTCTGTCAAGTCCCATCCTCTTGTTAAAATGTCACCAACACGCATACCCTTCAAACCGGAACCCAGCAGCACCGCGGTATAATTTAGGAAAAAAACCAAGCCAAATGTTGTGGTCGGCTTTCAATCTAACCGGATGCAGGTGAAAACCAGTATTTTTGACAGTTGTTACGCGACTGCCTATCTGACCTCCACAACCCTGTAAATGGGTGATACGATACTCCTTGGTAAGACTGGTTGTCAGACTTTAGGGCATCTGACGACCCGTAACAACTGTCAAAGATCCACGAATGGTAGCCGGGACCAACGGCTTAACGTGCTTTCCGAGGCACGGAGGAGTCTCGGTATGTAAAGATGATCAGCCATCGGCTGACCACCCCGGCAAGCTTAGCTTAACCAGATGGATCGACCCGTGCGGCTGTTATCACTGAGCCACGTGCTCCTCGGGCTAAAAAAACCAAACCAATAAAATTAAAAATAATTTCAAGAAATTATTCGACATTATAATTTTAGCTGCATGATCTATAGATAGCATTTTATTTAGAAATACAAAATTAATCATAACTTTGATAATAATAATCTTTCTTTTAATGTTTTTGTATTGTGTGTATAAATTTTATCAGTTACACGTTAATAGTCGTACCTATTGCGATAGCGATCAGCATTTTGTATAAGTTGAACGCTCTTTTGAATGTTATCGGGCCGACCGTTGCGGTTATTTGCCAATGAGGAAAACGAATATGGGTTTTTTCGGCGTAGATTCTGGCTTAAATACAGGAGGCTGCGGTGACTGGGTAAACCGGGGTGGTCTGGTTAAAAATAATCTGTCGAAAGCAGAGTTTACCATGAGAATTTCTTGAGTCCTTAAGTTCCCTCTCATACTTCCGAGATGTCGCATAAGCATAATTACCTTATCATGTTGCCACTGCTGGGACACAGGCCTCCTCTCTATGAGAGGGAGTGAGCCTTAATCCACCAGGGGGCCGGAGGTGCGGGAGGGGCCGAGATGTTGACTAATTGAGAAGTATGGAAGAAAAACACATGTTGCGCTTGCGCCGAGCCCAAATAAATTCGGATAAGGGCAGGAGAATGGGTAGGCGCCTTCCCGATACAGTTTTTTTGTGTGCAGTTCTCGTAGACCAAGTCTTCATCAGGTCGAAGGAACGACTAGTTCCTTTCAAACGTCCCTCGTGGCTGTCCAAAATCTTGTTTCGTGTTTTAACCCAATATCTGTATGGTTGAATTAGTGAGTTACTCTTTTCTTTTTGCTGTATCCTCGTGCTCCTTTAGCAGTATACTGCTTACATTATTAATCCGCTTAAGTTTCCACTGCTGGGACTCTGGCCTCCTCTCTGTGAGAGAGAGGGTCTATAATCAAGGGCGCATCCAGGATTTATTTCTGGGAGGGGCACATGGGCCAGGCAGATAAGTGTCTCCCATATCTTGTATTGCATTATGCTGTTTTTGGGATTCATTATTTTTCAATAAAGCTATAGTAGCCTACTTCTTCAGCGTTCATCATTGAAGCAATGTCTTGAATGCAAGCCAGTTAATTCTGAGGATTCGAACGCATCCTGAATCCGCTCTTGGCTATAATCCACCACGCGGGTCCAGTATCAGTTGACTTAAATAATGTTTTATACATAAAAGAAAGGAGCTCAATGACATTTCCATTTAAATGGCAACACGTCAGTAATACTAAAAAGCGCCAAACATCATTTTCTTCATGTGTATCTAAATTGGAAACTTACCAAAACGTCGTCTATTCTGTGCGCACCGTATGGGTGCTATCCTTGGCGACAACTCAATAGGGAGCAATGACACTGGAAATGACTGACCGTAGTTTCGTTGGGAACGTCATATTGTTAGAAAAGTCCTTTTCTTCTATGTAATTAATGTATCTGTAGTGTAGTGGTGTGTAGTGGTGAAGGGTGGGCGTTTTTGGGGGACTGTCTTATGTAATTTTGACGTTCGAAAAGTGCTGATTCTCAGCCTAGTTTGAATAAATGACTTTTGAATTTTGAATTATCTAATATTTATATGAAAATTCAGCCTGGAATATTCAACATCTTAATCCCAAAGCAGTTCAATACTGCGCATAGACTTCTCCAATACCTCATGTAGCTGCTACCAGCCATCCTGCGAAGATTGTCTGCCCAATTATCCTGGGAGCATCCTACTACCCGATGCTTGCCGTTTTGTTGTCTTGATTTGAATAATATTTCACTTTTTATCTCACTCGTACACTGCTACTCGCGGACTGAGTGAGAGCGAGATTGAGCGGCGGGGAGTAGGTTCCAAGGCGCTGATAGTTAAGGTAATTTATTTTTACGGTGAAACTAATGATAATGAAAAAAATAAAATAAGTTCCTGCTTCATATTTAGTCCAGTTATTATGCAAAGTTTCATGATCTAATTTGAAGCGGTTTATTGTTCCGTTTTGGAGGTAACTTTGTAATTGTTTTTCTATAGATATTTTTTTTATGGAATCGTGTTTTCGTCAAACATAGTAGGTACTTAACATTAATCCCTAACTTGAGCATATATTTATTTCAAAATTAATGCTGTATTATTTTCGATATAATGAAGAATCATGCTAAGCAATTTCAGGTAGTAGAAGTTCTTTATTTACCCACCCACCTCCTTGGTGATATGCCATCAGAGAGTATCCAGTTCGGATTTTCTCATGATGACGGTTTCCTTCGCTATAAGCCAACTAGTGTCCTTGCTAATATTATCATAACAAAGACAATTGTATCTCGAGAGGATAGGCAGCGGCGTCCTGTCTTCTCATAACAACAAAATGCAATCACCAGTACATCGATCAAGCATAGCGACTAAGTCCAATATCGCCTATATTTGTTCAACATGGCAATTATGTCCAACAGTGGGCGTTTATGGGCTAATATGTGATGCAAGTAATTAGCGTTGTAACTCCACGATGTTGCCGTATATGAAATAATTACATGTCGCCGTTATTTTAATTAAAAAATGTTAGTGGTCTTCAATTAGCGTCCCTTTGGCATGTGACCTTTTTATTAATTAAAACTTGATAGTAATTCGATAAAAAATAGGTTTGTAATTTGTTTTGTCGTTCGGAGGTTTTGAAGACTTGTTTGCTAACCACCAATTTGCAGGTTTAAAACCAAGCTAAAATAATAAATGCGAAAGTTATTTTGTTTGTTTGTTACGCTTTCACGTCTTAACTTCTCAACCGACCATCATGAAATTTTGCATAAACGTTGTCAGGGGTACAGAAAAGGACATAGAGTACCTTCCATCCAGAAAAAAAAACTACTGTTCCCGAGGGATAGAAAAATAACTTTACAAAATCTACAATCTAATTTGAAGTTTGTAGAATTCTTTCTTCTTCTTTTCGTGTGATTTGTGAATAACCTGGTGTCTAGAGTTTTAAAGCCGCCCATGAGCCGCTGACCTGGCTTCACATGCCATCAAGAAATATCTCTCAGGCATGCCGATTTCCTGACGATGTTTTCCTGCACCGGTTTTGAAGCAAGTGATAATTATACCCAGAAGTTAGTTAAAACCCACTGGCTGTAAAGTGGTGCAAAATCGTGAAGAAACATGGACTTTGAAATAGAAAGAAACGTTTGAAACAGAAGCACGCAACGAGCAAGCGTACCATCGAAGAAGTTCATATCTAACCACCGTAAGGACTATTCTTGCTTGCAGCGCTCGGTGGCTATAGAACCGGGCCGGTAACAGATGTGGTCGTCGTGTTCACGGGATTTTGTTTTGAAACTGGTTACTTATGAACTTCTTTGATGGTAAATGGTTGAGGGCTATCACAGGCCAATATTACAATGTAATACGGCAGTGATAGTTGCCACTGTCCAAATAAACCTTGGCATTTTATAAGCCGGAATAACTCTCTGAAAAATACATAACATTACGCCTTCTTCCAATGGAGTTGATCGCCACCTGCTCCTTTTGCCTCGTTTACGATCAATCGCAATCTGAATCATTTTGAAGGAAATTGCTAATCCATTGCTTCATACGATACGGCTGATATAACTTGGCGGTTCTGAACATAGGCTGCTGGAAGAAAATTCTTAAGAAATAAGCAGTACCTTTGTACTCAAATTATAATTATGTCGTAACTCTATGTATTTTACTGTGTGTACATAAATAATAAAATAAATAAATAAATAAATAGGCACTATTAACTTTCGCGCATGTGCTCTCACTCACACTCGCCTCATGTCACCATTTGGTTCCAAAGAAATGTTATTGCGCAGCGTTCTGCGCGAAGTTCGGAACTGCCAAGTTGTTATCGGCCGTATTGTATGTTCGAAAACTTTGTCTGCTTAACTTAAATAATGAATGTTGTTGAACTGTTCTGTTAAAATTTGTCCAAAATCACCACACTATCTTCGGAATTTCATCGCACTATTCATAACGGCTTACAAGCACAAGCATCATAGGCTCCACAATTACCGAGAAACAGTAACTTGATATATCTATTTACGATTTTATGTAATAAGAGTTATGTATTGTCTGAATTTGTATGACGTAATCACACAGCAACGTTTTTGTCATATAAACGAAATTAAAACTTCTTTGTAAGGTTTTTATGTAACCACTCAAGTTACTGAAGTAAAATGAAGGTTTTGAAATAGAACAGCGCGTCATAGTAACATTCTAAGTAAAGGACCGATTACTTAACTTTTTTTGGATTGGCTAAAACACATCGGGGGTAGGGAGGGACAACTGTCAAATCGTGTTGTCATTCAGCCACAAACTAATCTTATGTCCGTCTTCTTCTCTCCTTTTCGTGTGGTTAGTAACTAACTTGGTGTCAGAGTTTTAAAGCCGCCCATGGGCCTCTGACTTGGCTTCACATGCCGTCGAGAAATATCTCTCAGGCATGCCGGTTGCCTCACAATGTTTTCCTTCACCGTTTTTGTAGCAAGTGATAATTATGCAATACACACATGAATCCGAAAAGTCAGAGGTGCGAGCCTCTTAGGTTTGAACTCGAGACCTATGACTTGGAAGTCTGATGGTGCAGCACGCTTATCATGACCACAAGAAGAACAGACAAAATGGCAGATATACAATCACAATCTGTCATTTTTTCTATTCTTCCGTCGACAAAACCCGTTTCTATGGTTGTCATGCTACGCGTGCTGTAATTTTTGAGTTTATTAATTACAAATAAAAATAAAAATCTTTTCTCTTTAAAATATATTATTGTAGAAGAAGCATTACGTCATTCTATAAATTTTAATCTTTTTACCAGACTGCTCCAGAAGGAGGGTTATGTGTTTTATAATCAACGAATACTTTAGTCTTTATCCCCCCCATCCCGTTGCTAACCTCAATAGGTCTGACAACTGCGTACAAGGGGGTATATCAAGTTAGCATTGGAAGCATTGCACAGTACTACACGACTTGCAGTGTGCCGAAAATGTTAATACAAGTAATTTATGGATATCATCTTTTATGATACTACTGGACTGTCTGGTTGGTATCGCTACTGCTGTGTATGAAGTCCTGGGTTCAATTCTCAGGTCGGGCATAGTGTTATAGGCTTTTTTTTTCCATCGGGAATTTCTCAGTAGCAGCTCGGAATTGTGTCCGGTTGATAGTAATAAGCTCGCCCCCTATTACATGGGATTTTATCAGAACTGGTGAAATGTGGGTATACACCTCTGCCCTACCCTTCGGGGTTAACAGGCGTGATGTTATGTGTATCAGCACAAAGCCTTTTTTAATATAAAGTAGGAAATACTCTTACTTAATGCGTCACGCAAGGAAATAATTTCCTGCGCATCGACGATGCCCTTGGTATTGTAGGTGTCTATATGTGGCGATAACCACTTTCTTCACAGGTCATTGGCCTGCATACCAACTTGTTATTAAAATAACCCTCGCTCTCTTAGAAAGGAGGCTTGTGTCCCAGCAGTGGGAACGATATAAGCTTATTATGCAATAAAAAATTGTAGCTGAACCTAGAAGTTAATTACAGACATAAAAAGTTTCAACTTTGAGCTGACTAAGTAATAAAAGCCGCACGGGTGGATCGATCAGGTTAAACTACGCTTGCCGCGGTTGGTCCGTGGATGGGTGACCATCTTAACATACCAACACGCCTCGGAGAGCACGTTAAGCCGTTGGTGTTATTCGTGGTTCTTTGACAGTCGTTACGGGTCGTCAGAAGCCCGAAAGTCTAACAACCAGTCTTACCAAGAGGTGTCGTATCACCAAGTGACTGGGTTGTGGCGGTCAGATAGGCAGTCGGTCCATATAAAATACTCGTATTCAGCTGCATCCGGTTAGATTAAAAGCTGACCCCAAAATGATTGGGAACTGGCTAGGCAGATGATGACATGAAGACTGAAGTCGCGTACAACACCTAGTAACAAAAAAAAAACGCTAAGTAACAGTATTCATTCATGCAAAAATCTAGTACCTACCGTACTAAGATGCAAAACTAAAACATTACAGTGCACAACAGATAGTGATGTGCATAAAACTATAAACAAGGCGGGGTTATCGACACGATATCGATGTATCGACCTAGAGGTGTAAACATCTTGTTTGCGTTGCCTTATCATGGCCGGCGTAGGAGCTAATTGAACATGGAATTGTGTAAAATTTTACACTTTGTGTTCTGTGTACGGTTTAGGTGGGCGAGGATAAAAATTACTGACACCGAATGTCATGAGGTAATCTGTGGCGTTGATCTTGTTTTATTTATTTATTTAAATGCCTTAAAAACTACCATTACAGGTCTTAACCTAATGCGATAGCTAAGTCACACACACCAAGAAAAAAAAGAAAATTAAAGCAACAAATATATACTTAGATCATTAGATTTATAACATAATGTAAACAACAGTACTTTTGCGAATTCACCCCAGTAACATGTAAATGTATCAATTTCAACCTGAATATAATTGATGGTGCGTATTGCTCGAGTCAAGCTTCGTGCAGATAAGCGCGACGCGACAGCGCGACGCGACACCGGCTATTGTTATACCGTGAAGTTTTCTTAGAAATTGTTTTGTTCGAGTCGCGTCGCGCCGTCGCGTCGCGCTGGTCTGCACGAGCCTTCAGAGGGGTTTTAGCCTTTAGTTTTGCTTTAGGTTTTAATTGTTATTATAACAAATCGCATGATTGATGATTTGCGTTAATCTGCCTAACCTTTTCCCAACTGTTGGAGTCGGCTTCTAGTCTAACCGAGTGCCTACCAGAGTTTTTGCATGACTTGCATTGGCATAATCAGCCTATAATGTTCCCACTACTGGGACATAGGCCTCTGACAGAAGGACTGTGCCGTAATTTGCCACGCGGGCCCAATGCGGGTCGGTAGATGTCACATGTCTTAGAATTTTTGGTTCTAGGACATGTCGGTTTCGTCACGATGTTTTCCTTCACCTTTTGCAAAGCATGGTGGTTATGACCGCGTGGTATTTTTGAAAATGGGAAGGGCTATGTTCATCAGTGAAAGAAACTAGAAAAAACGCCGATGAGAAATCGATTTCTCTCAATATTGATGTTTCAAATAACACAGACAACTTTTTCTCGAGCATAAATATAACGTTACTCTGCTTGACCCAGATACCTTAGTTTTAAATTGGCACATATTCTTTCAACTATAAAGAAAACGTGTCAAAGTGCCAAAATATTTCATTCTGTGTTACTCACTGGTTTTCCTAATGTTTTGTTATGAATGTTATGATACATTCATTGACACGAATGGAGGAAGTCCTTTTTCCTTGTAGGCTGGGTGACGTTTATTTTCATTGAAGATTTACAAGAAAATGTCGTTAGGAAAGTTTTGAGTATGAATTTGGATGGCTATAGGAGTAGGGTAGATCGAAGAAACGTAAGAAGGACTGTGTAATGATATGGCTAAAAAGGGGGTGACTACCGAAATGACGACTGATAGAGAAGTATGGAAGAAAAATACATGTTGCGGCTGACCCTAAATACATTGGAATAAAGGCAAGACGTTGAAGGTTTACCGATGAATTAATTTGACGAGGCTAAAGTATATCTAGACTCGGAAGAACAAATCATAAAGATTTTGACGTAAATGCTTATGGCTTCCGAGTCTAGATATAATACTCGGATTTATAAGTGTTCTACGATGTCTCACATTATTTCTTTACGATAGAAATCACGGTGTTTCGGAAAATATTGCTTGGGCTATGCGGCCGCCCGTAAAGTCTACTGGAAACCTGTGCAGTTTGAAATAGAAAACAACTGAGTGACACCCGCATGCGTTCCGCATCGGAGTAGAACTAGATGCTGCGGGCATAAACTAAATCAAAAACAATTCTAGCTCACACACTGACAAAGTATGATATTTTAATAGTATTAAAATCTTCTTACAATCAAGCCTAAGAGCAGAATACTCAAAACCTTTCAACACAAGACTTTCATGTAAACAATTCTCGACAAAAACAAGGTGCCTTTATCTGCCAATACGACAAACTGAAACTGACTCGTGAAGTTAAAAATAACTAAAACGCCAACGCTTGCTTCGAAATAGTTGTTATTCCGTATTGGCCTTGGCCATATATACCTGTATTGTAACTTGTAAACACAGCTATTTTTTTTTAAACATTTGTTTATAATGGCTAGTAAAGTGATATGCGTAATAATTACAGCTGTCTTTTTTTAACCGGCTTTAAAAAAAGAGGGTTCTGTTTTCGACATTTATTTATTAAGCAAGGCACACGAACGTCTTATTTATAAGGGTAGTAACTAGGTAATGACTATCGCAATTTACCTAGAATTTTGATTAAAATAAAATTGCTGTTTGCATGTCGCTGTTGGTCTAGTAGCCAGATGCGCGGCTGCTGAGCGGTTTTGATTTCCATGTCGGGGGCAGAGTTGTTAGGTTTTACAATCACGAATTTCTCTGCCGCAGCCCGGAGCATGGAATTTTGCCTGGTGATGCCAAATGCTACGTTTTATGTTATATGTATATTCTGTCAGTGTTTTTTTAATTGTGAATAAAAAAATTGCACCAAAGACTCTTGGAATAATTATTAATTTATAATTGTTCTTTGTTACAGATTCAACAAGCAGGTGCAAGCAATATGCATACTTTGGCCCAGTCGGCCCAACCGCAGATTTTAGGTGAGTCTATAACATTTGCTATGACCATTGTGTACTAAGAAGAAATTGATTTTCGTGTCAGCTGTTCTTAGATGTTTTGGAAATTTAATATTACAAAAGAAATGTGATTTACGGGCTTTAAAATTACATTGTCTTCTCCTGCTCGCGTAGCTTGACCACCGTAGAAACGGGTTTTGTCGACGGCAGAATAGACAAAATGACAGATTGTGATTGTTTAACTGTCACTTTGTCTATTCTTCCGTCGACAAAACTCGTTTCTATGGTGGTCATACTACGCGTGCTGTTGTAACAAACAACTTAGGTCAATAGCACAGACTAGTACAGACACGACACTCCACAAAATCATTTAAATAAAAACCTACTCTGGCTACGATAGAAATAAAGTGCAATTCAGGTCGCGCAGCAGGTATATTCGCCTAGAAGTGCCTCTCTTTCTATCGCGTAACTTTAATATCTTCTGACTACAATACGCCCACTTCACTCGAGAAGTCATTCATTCGTTCATGATGATGTACGGAGTGTCCCATCTGTATTCATCTATGGCAATAGTAACATCTGCAATTCAAAGGAAATTGTGTCAGAAACGCAGTACATAGTATGTTCTATATGCTAAAGTACAGAAACATGATTTCTCTAAGAATCTGTGACTGACCATTTCAGATGCAGACTCAATTAAAATCTTACTTAAATGGTAAAGATTTAAAGACTAAATTAACATGGTCAAATTAAGTCAAATTGCATAGACACCACGCAAGATTAGAAACGGAATATTCAAATTCATATCAAGTCATTTATTCAAACTAGGCTGAGAATCAGCACTTTTCGAGCGCCAAAAGTACAAAAGACAGTCCACCAAAAACGCCCACCCTTCACCACTTCCTAGTGCTTTAGCTGGGAAGAAGTGGCGCAACAAACTCTCCAGCAGCACAGCTATCTGTTCAGTTAGAACAACTTGAATCTATACAATATGCATAGTTTAGAAGTGTAAAATACTCAAAGCCTCAGCGGTCACAACTCTCACAGGGGAAATATTCTAGCTGGGAAGACAGTATAAAGAGAAACTCAAACTGTTCACTTAGTTTTTACCTGAAGAAGGGCATGATTTAGTAATTGACACTAGGTCCAACACATTCGTCACGTTATAACCCCTCGTCTTCTCCAACAGACATCCGCTCCCCAGCCGGTCCGACGACCCTCCTGTCAGTCGGCAGCGGGAGCTTCGCCCGCACGGGCGCGCGGCCGCCGGGCGGCGGGCCCGTCATCAACTACCTGAAAACCAGCGCCGTGCAGTACGCCGCCAAGCAGCCGCCGCCGCAGCCGCAGAGGCTTAAGGTAGGATGCACTTGTAGCTTCGAAGCAGGTTACACTAAACCTTGAGTTAGCGGTGCTGTCTTGTTGCGCCCGTAAATGGCTGTACCTTGTCCTGGAAGTAAAGAAGGAAAATAAATTTATCCGACCCATATTACGGTACAAAAAATAACTTTAAAAAATTTACCATCCAGCACACTTAGCATGACCACAATAGAAACTGGTTTTGTCGACGGAAGAATAGACAAAATTACAGATTGTGATTGCTTATCTGTCATTTTGTCTATTCTTCCGTCGAACCACAGAAAACCCGTTTCTATGGTTGTTATGCTACGCGTGCAGGGGGGCCCATATAAATACACAAAAACGTTTAGGAGGACTTCAGTGACATATACACACGTACAGAAGAATTATATATATAAAAATGTTATGTGTTATGTGCCTCACATCTGCCCTAAATAGGCCCCAGCTCAGCATAAATTTAAGGCAATTAGTGTCTGACGCTGATTTAAAGGTGACTGCTTTGACATTCCGGTGTCAAAAAAGGACTCACGTAATGTGACGGTACGGCAGAAAATAGCATAATTATTATGGGTCTGTTATAAGGAGTTTTTTTTAACAAGCAGACGAAGAGTGAACTGCATCACAGAGTAATACAGACGGTTCACTCCACAAAATGATTTAAATAAAAAGCGACTGTTGCTACGACACAATAGAGTGATAATTACCTACAGTTATATTCACCTAGAAGTTGCCTCTCTTTCTATCGCGTAACTCTTATATCTTCTGACTACATTACGCCCACTGAATTCGACAAGTCGAGCCGCGTACCTACTTGTAGCTTCATAGCTAAAATGCGGAGTGATCTATATTCATCTGGGACTGCATGAAAATAGCCTGGGGTGCACCATGCAGAGTAAGCCCTACTATCTTGCTGACACAGTATCAGCTATTCTTTGTAAAATTTGGCACATGGGTAGAGCATGACCTGATACTTTTTATCCGGACTTTTCCTCTAATTTCGTTGAACTGGCAACTCTGACAGAAGTAAAAGTTAAGCACAACTGAACCCATACAATTCTATAAATAGTTGTTTTCTTACGCGAGAATAATATTGTACCTAGTTGGTGAGACTTATAAATAGTATTGTTCAAATAGTTAGCTTATCTATTTAGTGGGTCAATAGGTTATGTTTTGTTGTCGGTTTCAATGTGTATTTTTTGTATTTGTATATTTATTTATCCTTTCTGAAAGTTTGATCAAGTCATCATCTGCCTATGCTTTTCTCAATTATGTTGTGGTCGGCTTCCGGTCTAACCGGATGCAGCAGCTGAATAATAGTGTTATACATGGAGCGACTGCCTATCTGACCTCCACAATCCAGTTATAATCCAATGTTTACATATCACGTTAACATGACGCCTGTAATACCTGAAGGGTTAGGCAGAGGTCTACCTATACACCCACATTCAGGAACTGAATTACCCAAAAATTAAGGTACCTTTAAATTTCGGTATGACATCATACCGTTAAATAAGGGTTACCAAAATATTTTGATACCGTTCTTTTTTCAGTAGCGGAATTTTGAGGTTGGAAATGCATACCGGTATATTTCGGTAGAAATATCGGTACCCTTATAAATGTATCGGTAGCAGTGCCTAAACCCTCATAAATACACAAGTTCTAAAGTTTTCGACCCCCGCGCACCCGCGCCGCGCCGTCTCACATGTTTTTCTGTACCGAAATCGTGTAAGGTTAAATAACGGTTTAGCCCAACCTTTATTTAGAAATTTAGAATGGTATCGGTTTAGCTCAACCCTTATTTTAAACCGGTACCGGTATATTTTTGAGGTATCTTAACCTTTAACTGTAACAGCTTTCAGTCCCTGCCCACATTTCGCTAGTTATAGTAGATCCATGTAATAGGAGGCGAGCCTATTGCCATCAACCGGGCACAAATCCGGGCATCTGTTTGTTCTGTTCCCGCAGACAAACCGGGAAAACGGTTTTGCGGGGCATAGTTCTAAAGTTAAGATTTTTATAAACTTTGTTTATGATAATCTAGACTCCGGGCTGCTACTGAGAAAATCCTGAATGAAAAACCCAATAACACTTCGCTCGACCTGGGAATCGAACCCAGGACCTCATGCTCAGCAGTAGCGCTTGCAACCACTACACCAAAGAGACAGAACAATAGGGATGAAGAATGGGGGAAAAAAATGTTCGTCAGTCAGATTTATAAATAAAAAATGGTTTAGATAAAACGCATGAAAGTTCGGGAGTGGGGGCTCGCTACGTCACAAGTCAGTATAAAATCTACCGGGGAGTGACGTCATGCCACATTTTAAGAGGTTCTAATACCTTTTATAAAGATTTATATTGAGACTCGGAGCAACAAAATACGATCTAGAGGAATGTGGCCGCTTTTCTTTAGATCGTATTTTGTTGCTTCGTGTCTCAATATAAAGCTTTTTAAAAGGTATTAGAAAATTCTAGACACACTTACCGAGGGTCCTTATTAGCCGTTATTCATAATTCCTTCTCAGTCACGAGATAATATTTTTTTTAAAGAGTGGCGCTAGTGGACCTTTAGGCGCCCTCTTAACGTATTTACTCAATGTATTGCCGTAATCTTTTAATTACGTAACAAAAGAAAAAATACAGTGTCCAATGTTTTTTAATAAACTACCTGATGGACAAAACATTTTTTTTGTCAACGTCCTTATTACAAGAGGAGCTCGTGGCTAAGTAATAACAGGTGCATGGGTCGATCCATCAGGTTGAGCTGCGCTTGCCGGGGTTGGTCCGTGGATAGGTGACCATCTTTACATACCGGGATTCCTCCGTGCCTCGGAAAGCACGTTAAGCCGTTGGTCCCGGCTGTCATTCGTGGATCTTTTTCGTTAAAGAGTCGTCAGAAGCCCGAAAGTCTGACACCAGTCTTACCAAGGGGTATCGTATTACCCAGTTACTGGGTTGTGGAGGTCAGATAGGCAGTGGCTCCATGTAAAATACTGGTATTCAGCTGCATCCGGTTAGACTGGAAGCCGACCCCAACATAGTTGGGAAAAGGCTAGGCAGATTGATCCCTAATACATAAAAATGCCACTAAACAAAAACAACATTGTAAGTCGTTAGCGATAGTCTGAATAACTTTGATAATAGATAGCTTATCCATGACCTGCATTATCGATTATGTAAACAATAATCAAATTAATATATTTATTGGTCATTCGTTTTGTTTATGTAATTATTGTGTTGCCTTCATTATATAATAGTACGTGCAAAGGTTAGGACTGTGTCTTTAGTTGTACATAAACTTGGTTTGTTATAGTCGAAATAAATTAAATTGCGCTGTAAGAATAATTATTTGTGAAGTTCTTACATACAAAGATAGCTAATTGACTAAGGCGTGACTGCGGAAATCCAATATAAAATACAATAGACGAAGTATATTTAGTAACCTAATCCTCTTAACTGTTCTTAAAGAGTCCTAAAGAACCCTGTAAGAAATGACACGTGTTTCAACGAGGCATCCTCAGGATGACGATTGACTTGCTGCGAACCCGGACCCGAAGTCAATAGTCATCCTGAGGATGCCTCGTTGAGAGGTGAAACACGTGTCGATTTCTTACAGGGTTCTTTGTGACTCTTTAAGAACAGTTAAGCGGATTAGTTTACTAAATATACCTCGTCTATTGTATTTTACATACAAAGATCTTAAACATTTGGTAGTGTGCCATGTTTTGCAAAGAGTGATATACAAATGAAGAAATCTTTACAAATAAATAAAATTGAAGTGTGTACAGTCAAAATAACGGCTTTTTAGTAAGTGCATATGAAAGTACAAACACACATATACGCAAATGTATATACTTATTCTCATTGTGGGTAACAAATTCTTTTTCTTTTTTGCTTTCTAAATGAATCGATCAACTCGACCCATTGCAGACCACTATCATGGGCCCCTTAGGCTTCCGGTACATGACGCCGGAGCTGCACCGGCGCCCGACCTCTTGTTTGTGTAACGCACACATAGGCCCCTCACACTACCCACTATTTTATCCAAATCTCTTCATAACCCAATCAATTGTTCCAACAGGCTCTACCACCACAACAGCCGAACTTAAGCGCCCTACCAGCAGCGCTAGGACGGCAGTCTCCGGCCCCCGCGCCTTTAGGGACCCCGCCAGGCGTGGGCCCCGGTGTAGGCCCCGGCGTGGGCCCCGGGGCCGCACAGCAGCAGGCCGCGGGCCAGTTCCAGCGGCTAAAGGTGGAGGATGCCTTGTCGTACCTGGATCAAGTTAAATACAAGTTCAATACACAGCCACAAGTGTATAATGACTTTCTGGATATCATGAAGGAGTTTAAAAGTCAGACGTAAGTATTTTTTAAATCATTTTTTGTGTTTTTTTGTTGTTTACATGCTGCGTTGAGGTTAAGTAAGTCAGGGAAAGGGCACCAAGATAATGTTGACGATATTTCATGCATGTCTTGTTCAGTTTTAAAATATTTACGTGTCATTTTAATGTTTTGACTTTCATACATGCCAATATGGTTTAGAGTTTTATATGTAAAAAAATGTGCTGCACTGATGCCAAATTGGGTAGGAACATGCAGGAGTTTGATGTTGATGGTTCAGCATGAATATTTTTTAATGTTCGCGTATTATATTATGTAGTGTTGAACTTAGTTTTAGAAAAAAAAAATATACTTAATTTGAAAATAAGTATGTAGTGTTGATGATTTGCACGAATATAAAAAAAAAACATTAGCGTATTTATAGCCTAGATTTTTTTTTGTACTACATTTGAAAATAAGCATGTGTTTGTGGCTTAGAGCTTGTATTAGCAAAAACATACCTAAAATCAACGTAAATAACCATTTTTAAGCTTATTTCCAATAATCATGCCTCATTTGAATACTTCTACATTTTGCCGTACAACTTACCTATTTATTAATCTTGAATTTCACAACTAAATTGGTACTTAATTAAAATGCTTGCATAGTCTAAATAAGATTCCTTACTAAATAGTTTTTTCCATAAATATCTGAATGATGACAACAATTACCGTTTGAACACCATGAAAAAATTAATGGCTGCAATTTTAATTGTATCTGACTAACCTTATTTTAAAAAACCGACTACTAACAATTATCCTCCATCTTAATTTTAGTTTATATTGCAGTATTGACACCCCAGGCGTCATCACCCGGGTATCGAACCTGTTTAAAGGGCATCCGGAGCTGATAGTTGGCTTCAACACTTTTTTGCCGCCCGGATATAAGATTGAAGTTCAAAGTAATGGACAGGTAAGAATGTCATTTAATTTGTCTACCGAATTGACTGGCTAGCGCTAATGTTGAGTTGATGGTCCTGGGTTTGATCCCCAGCTCAGGGAAATTGTTATTGAGTTTTTCCATTAGGATTTTCCCTGTCTGAACTTGTAGCTAGTTGCTGGAAATCGGCTCGTCCCATCCCTTCGAGAAATGCGGGAATTATGATATATTATGTAACGAATTCTCAAACGACACTTAATTTTAAAGCGACGTTAACCGACTTTTAATGATTTTATACTGAAGAGCACGTCTATACGAGTAGTGTTAATGATTTGGAAAATATATATGTTAAATTAGAGCATTTTCTTAATAACTTAATCTGTGAATATTCTAGATTATGTTTATATAACATAGTGTAATTAATTTGTGAAGTTATGTCTAATACGGATAAAAAACTGAGAACGATAATTTAATAATTGATCTTTTAGTATACGTGTTTTATCAAAATACCTTTTGTTTTATAAATCATAAATTAATAATGCGTCTAATTTGGGACAGCGCTCCTTGATGGGCGAGTCCTATTACTGGCTGGACGTACGACGCGTTGCGTGAGCTCAGTACAGAACACGCAAGCTAACCACTCAAGGTCACTGGCATATATCTGCATCTTAAGAAATTTTAAAGTTCTCTTGTGTATTTTTAAACCGCAAGTAAATAGGTTATTTCTAGGCATGCATGCATCATTTACGACCGCATCGATCGTTGTTTACCGTCAGGTGCTTAAAAAAAGTGCGTAAACTATTAAAATTGAATAAAAATGCCAAAATTAAGTAACTTGCAAAAGGAAATAAAACAGGATCAATCTATGATTTTAAATACATTTTATCTTCATCTAAAAGTTAGATCAGTTATGTCCCCCCCATCCCGTTGCTAACCTCAATAGGTCTGACAACTGCGTACAAGGGGGTACATCAAGTTAGCATTGGAAGCATTGCACAGTACTACACGACTTGCAGTGTGCCGAAAATGTTAATACAGTGAAACTTAAAATAATCAAAAGATACTTTCTGTCATTCTATTTGTCGCTATTATTCAGTTTATAGTGAAAGGGATAGCATGAGAATTTCTGCAATTTAAAATTGAGTTGTGTTTGAGAATTTGGCCTTATTTTATTTGAGAAAAAGTTAGTACAAGAAGTACCACCCCGCCAAGCAACGTTACTGTGTTCCAGTTTCAAGGGTATGTTCTATACTAGAGAGTTTGGTTTCCGTACTTAGTTCTTCAGGTTGACCATTGTGTGGGCATCGACCATCGGTTTTTCTAACTGAACAGACAGCTGTGCTGCTGGGGAGTTAGTTGCGCCACTTCTTCCCAGCTAAAGCACTAGGAAGTGGTGAAGGGTGGGCGTTATTGGAGAACTGTCTTATGTAATTTTGACTTTAAAAAGTATTGATTCTCAGCCTAGTTAGAATAAACGACTTTATAAATTTGATTAGTTGTTTTTGATATTGGCAAAATTGTGGTGTCTTTTCCACAAAGGTAATTAATGAAAAGTTGACATAATTTCATCTCAATCACTGTACTCACATTGAAATATTGGTTGCAAAATTTAGTTTATTGGCCATTCAGAAACCGCCAGTAAGAATTGAGGTCTCGCACGATGTGTACAACGTGTGGTCCCCCCGCAGGTGTCGGTGTCCATGCCGTCGCCGACGGGCTTCGGCGGCGCGGGCGCGGCCGGCGTGGTGCTGGGCGTGGCGCACGTGGCGCCGCCGCAGCCGCAGCTCGTGCATCTGCTGCCGCAGCCGCAGTGAGTATTACCTTACCTAGACTAAGGGCAGATATCCCTACGGTCAGATACTATATAAGGAAAAGTTTGTCGTTTCCTATGGAGAAGAGCCGACAAGAAACGGTTACTCTTTTAAATGGTTACTTGTCTTCAAGTCACCTAAGGTCAATCACCATTTCACACTTCGCGAAAGTCTTCCTTATAATGAAACAAAACGCCAGTTATTCAGTGTTATGTTAATCGGGAGCCGCCGGCTATATCAATATGTAGGAGTGACGCAACAGCTGTTCAGTTCATTCACCCTGCGCGCGCACTGCAACGTACTAGTCAATATTTTTGTTACTAACTTAGGTATTTGTTGCTTACTATCTCTGTTTATTAAGTGATATTTTGAGCTAGGGATGTAGCGATACATAATTTTCTCGATACGATACCGATACCGATTATTGTAGTAAATAATCGGCGATACCGATGCCGAAATTATGAAGTATGTGCCTTGGGAGTTGTATGTATTTTGTATTTCGGGCACAACTGTTGAATAGTGTTTTATAATTACGAATAGCGGTGACGTGAAACAGACACGAAACAATACATCGCTCAGGCAACGCTCAGCTAACTGCAACACACTGCATTTTGCCTTATTGCCATGTCGCTATGCAAGCGTTACGCGGCTCACCTGCTTGCGACGGAGCGACAATGTGGCGCGCTCGTCGTCCTTTCGAGCGCTTTTCAAACTGTTTGATGTCGGTTTTATACTCGTATATCGGCGATACCGATATATAGGCATCGAAATCGTCACATCCCTATTTTGAAGGTTTAGAAATAATGTAAAATTCTCGTTTACAATTAAATTGGCATTTGGAATTTCTTTCAATGTATATTCCGGCCGCCGAAAGAATGCGTTCTCTATACTTATCTCAGTTTCACCTTAATATATCATCTCAAAAACTCCCCCTATAGAATGTATATTAAACATAAGCCCTTGTTCATAGGGAGGTGGAGAAGGAGGCAGTTCGACGATCGAACTACTCTAACATGGAAATGTAAGTATATTTTTATTAAAACAACTATTTGTCTTGTATTGGTTAAAAGAATGAAGATCTTCATTCTTTTTCTTTCCTTCTTCATTCTCTTCTTGCCGGGGTTGGTCTGTGGATGGGTGACCATCTTTACATACCGAGACTCCTCCGTGCCTCGGAAAGCACGTTAAACCGTTGGTCCCGGCTGTTATTCGTGGATCTTTGACAGTCGTTACGGGTCGTCAGAAGCCCGAAAGTCTGACAACCAGCCTTACCAAGGGGTATCGTATTACCCACTTACTGGGCTGTGGAGGTCGGATAGAGGTTAGACTGGAAGCCAACCCCAACCTAGTTGGGAAAAGGCTAGGCAGATTGATCCACGTGGAAATTGATCTACGCGGGACACAATGGCTTTTTAATTGTTTCTGAAATTACGGAATAACTTTTTAAGTAGGGTCTGACAAGCCTCTAGGCGAACTAGTGACCACCCGACATTTTCGTTTTGGTTTCAATATTGTGGTTTGTATAACACAAAAGGCAGGAAGCCTATATAAACAGTGGGTGGAACAAGGTTGATAATGATTCTGGTTTCCGCAACTCTTGACCCAGTCTATCTGAACTTTGTGAATTAGGTTAAAAGCCAATTTTAAGCTTCCTAAATTATGCTGGGTTATGCTTGTGTAGCTCGTGACTGAGAAGTTATGAATAACGGCTAGTAAGGACCCTCGGTAAATGTGTATAATACCTTTTATAAAGTTTCCTATTGAGACACGAAACAACAAAAACGGCTAAATTCCTCTAGATCGTATTTTATTTTTATCTGACTGACGGACTAAATACTTGTTTTTTTTCCAGTCAACATCCCTAATGGCGTTTTTTGCTAAATATTGTACGGAGAACTTCGTGTGCTTCGTTATTTTGTTCTCAAACTCGAATTTTGCATTGTTCTAACCGTCCCTAATTCCCTCTCAGGTCCGTGAACAACGCGATCGTACACAATCTGTCAGTGAACGCAGCCCCTACCAACACGCTGCATCAGATCTCTCAAGCTCATCAACAGATTGAAGCGGCTGCTATACACCATGCTACTGCTCCAGGTAAGATATATACGAAATTTCCCATGAAACATGACACCAAAGAACATGAACATACAAACTTAAATTAAGAGCATGCATTCTGAAAGCCAACGTCGCAAATAGCTGTCAAACATTTACCCGTTTTGATTAATTTGGCAATATTACTGTATGGAAATATGAAATATCGCTAACTAGTGAACTAGAATATTTATAATGAATTGTAATTATAACACTGAATTTCATGTTGTAACCGTTTTGCATTTCATAATCAATATTTTAGTTCACTAGTTAGCCATATTTCATATTTCCATACAGTAATATTGCCAAATTAATCAAAACAGCGGAATATTTGACATCTATTTGCGACGTTGCCCACTTTCAGAATGCACGCTCTTAACACCATAGACTATTAAATTATTAAAATCTAGTTTCCATAGAGGTAGGCAAAAACCAGGAAGCGATATTGTTGTTATTATTTTTTATAAACATAGCTTACATTTGTGAAAAATTCAATACGTTTATTCCTGCTGTTGATATCAATGAGAGCAGTGTTTATTTACCACGGCTTGAGCTATTCTCATATACATCTTTTTTAAAGAAAAAAAGAAAGAAAAATAAGTTTATTTGTCACAGAAACACGTGCATAAAAAAACAAGATAATAAACTCGAGTAGAAAATAAGAAAATTACAATAACGAGCACAAAACAGAAATAGTCGGCAGCTGCTGGCACGTCATGGCTGTGACAAGAAGGCTTCCACTCAGCATGATGCTGTGCTATGGAGACCCACAGCACAGCGCTGATTTTCAGTGGTTGTGGTGGTCTTGCTGGTTTACAATTTACATCATTCTCACATACAATAAATAAATACAACATTAATTATGTCACTAATATTTTTATAACAATATAGTTTAAGGGACTTGTCACACTGGACTCGTTCTGAATTCTATGGTCCGGTCAAATCGAACATAACATAAATGTTTGTGTTGAAGAACGCATCCAGTGTGACAAGTCCCTAAAAGAGAAGAATGGGCAAGAAACTCCAAGGACAGTTCAATTCAAAAGTGCCATCAAATGGTTTAATTGAAATAAATGCTTTGAGTTGAGTTTATAGACGCGAACTATATGAGAATTGCTCAGCAATAGAAGAACAGAGGAGAGATTTTTCTAGTTTTTTGACAGCAAAGTCAATATATTTTTAGCTTTGTTTCCTACCTGACCAACTTCGGCAATAATCACCATTTCGCTTAACTATCAACAAATTACGGGCAATGAAAAATAACTTCTTAGATACCACATTAATTTTCGATACACGCAATCTTCAAAATGATGAAATTAATTACCGTTCGATTCCTAATGATAAAAACTTGCGGCTGCTCTATTTGAGTTCTGATTACGTTTTCTGATCTCACTCATACACTACCAACTTCAACCGGTACTATATCATCACGCTATGTCCCCTAGGGTCCGCGCAGCCGTCGAACCCGACGCACGCGGCGCCTGCGCCGTCCAGCCAACCGGTGGAGTTTAATCATGCTATTGAGTATGTTAATAAGATTAAGGTAAGTTTTTTATACCTAGATAAAAATTAGGAACTTATATGTATCTCTCCCATATTATTTATTTCGGTATATAATTCTTGACAAAACTTGAGCTTAGTCCCAGATGAATACAGATGGTTCACTACATTTAAATAAAAAGCGACTGTTGCTACGACACAATAAAGTGCAATTCAGGTCGCTCAGCGCTAATTACCTACAGTTATATTCACCTAGAAGTTGCCTCTCTTTCTATCGCGTAACTCTTATATCTTCTGACTACGTTACGCTCACTGAATTGGTCCGACAAGTCGACCTCGCCGCGTACTTGTAGCTTCATAGCTAAAATGTCATGTTTTGTCTCTGCATCAGCCTAAGGTTGACTGGTAGAAAATGCCTCGGGCATTAAGTCCGCTTTTGTACGGTATTTCTTTTTTACTTGTGCATTTAGTTTTAATAAATAAAATGCGGAGTGCACCATCTGTTTTAATCTGTGGTTTAGAAACTGAAATGAAAGATGACGTTTATTCTGGTATAAATTGGGTTTAACAAAACACTTTTACTCGTCAAACAATTATATTTAAAAACTAGATGAGATCAGTGTTTCCCGTCCTACTCTAGAGAAGAAATACCAAAAAACAAACTCAGAGGTCATAGCCTCATTTAAAGACAAAAAACTGTGTATTGAATCAACTTTATAGTATATTTTCAAGAAATTCGGCATGCAAGGAATCTTCTTGAAATGATTATTTTACATTCCTAACTAATGTTCAAGTGGGTTTGTTTCTTTGTTACGCGTTCACGCTAAAACGACTGAACGGATTTGGATCAAATTTGGCACATGGATAGACCATGACCTGATTTGGACATAGGCTACTTTTCATCCTAGACCGTTGACGAAGTCGCAAGCAACAGATAGTACAAAAATAATATCTTTGCGACGTTGTTTTATCAGTAAATAGGTCATTTTTATTCCTCAATATAATTCTTCCTGACAGTTACTACTTAAAACGCTACCAAAATGATGAAATTAATTACCGTTCGACCTCTAATGATAAAAACTTGCGGCTGCTCTATTTGAGTTCTGATTCCCCTATAACCCTAATAACTATCTACCACCTACCACCACAAGAACTGACCACCTTTATATGTCCCATACAGTCCCGGTTTTCAAGGCAGCCGGACAAGTACAAGAGATTCTTGGAGATCCTGCACGCTTACCAACGTGGGCATAGGGAAATGAAAGAGCCTCAGGCTAAGCTGCAGACTGAAGCCGAGGTCTATTCACAGGTTAGTTAGCTATGGATTATTTAATACACCAGATAAATTCGTTTTCTATTCTATTCTATTTTTGTAATGGCAAGCAAAGCCAATGTCGACCATTCTGCCAATGTCTTAAGTGAATTGGAAAAGCAAATGTTTTGCTAAAAAAAAACTTCGATGTACAGTTGGACGTAGTTAAACAGAAAGGATCCAACCCACACAGTTAGTTTTGAGATATTCAAGTTTTAAGATCAGATCGTGTTATGTGATTGTATGACCTGCCATACATACGGGTTGGTAACGTATGGTCATAATGACATGATGCGTTGGGATTGTTTTTGTGATATTAAAGTTTTGAATACAAAGAGTGTCTTGGTATACATAACTCATTTTCGCCCATAGTGTGGGTTGGATCCTTTCTGCTTAACTACGTCCAGTTGAACTTAATGTAGAAGTTGTGGGGTTAGTACTGGACTGAAACAAACGAAAAGATAAAATTCCTTAAATATTATATTACGTAATTTTTGAGATAAGATTGTAAATAAAAGTAAAAGGTTTTATAGTTAAACTTTTATCACGAATTTGTATTTGTGTTTACAGAATTCGAATCATTAATACATTTCTCTAAATTAGATTTGTTCTCAAATGTCATGAATCAATGAAAAAGTCATTCAATGGAACAAATTTAACTCGGTGAGATGTATTAATTATTTCAATGATATTAATGCTGTAAATACATATTTGTTATGTTCGCGAAACATATTTTGATCAAGATACAACCCGACACTGACCAGCAAATTGCAAAAAAACGTAAGAAAATTTGAATTTCGCGGACTGCCTTTGCCGACGGATCCGCCTTAACTGATCTGGATTTCGTCAACGAGAAAATTATAGGGGAAATAAGTGGAATACTGACCAACAACTTTACTTACCAGGTGGCAAAACTATTCGAGAATCAAGACGACCTGCTGGCCGAGTTCGGTCAGTTCCTGCCGGACGCTAAGGCCGTCACGAAGCCCGTGCCCGAGGTGCGCGAGCGACACTACCCGCACGTCCGGTCTCCGCCTGTCACACACCATCAGGTAAATTATATAATTGGCGTATTGTCATAGATTCATACAGATGGGACACTCCGCAAAATCATTTAAATAAAAAGCGACTCTTGCTGCGACACAATAAAGTGCAAATCAGGTCGCACAGCGCTATCACCTACAGTTATATTCAAGAAGAAGTTGCCTCTTTTTCTATTGCGTGTGTCTTAGGTCTTCTGACTACGTTTCACTCACGCCCAGCAAGACGGGCCCGCCGCGTTCTTGTAGCTTCATACCTAAACTCCGGAGTGTCCCATCTGTATTCCTCTATCGTATTGTATAAATTACTGAAAATTTACAGTAGATATTACTATTGAGAGTTCATCCCGAGAAGTGCTGTGTTCTTATTTCATGATTTTTAAATTAGGACACAGAATCTGTAAGGAATGATAGTGAAATCACAGGCACATGATATTTTTTCTGTAATGTGCGTAAAATAGCAGAAACCGATTGATTTTGTGTATATTACGCCTTTAGGTAGCAGTTGTATTGTTTGTCAAGTTTGTTGATATGTATGATTTAAGAAAGTGAGAAAAATCATGCAACTGAGGTTGAGTTTCGAAATTTACTAGAGTACGTATCTACTAATCTAGATTTAAAAAAATGATGAGAAAAACACAAATGCCTGTGATCAAAACATTCCTTGTTTTATCATACGAACGTGTAGAGTAATGAGCGCGGCACTAACCTACAGTCTCCCCAGCCGCCGCGCGCGGACAGCTCGCCGCCCGAGCGCTTCCCGCCGGCGCCCGCGTCGCCGCCGCATGCGCCTGCGCACCATCATCATCATGCACCTGTGAGTATACCTACAGACATGACACACTACTAAACACACCATAAATATCACTCCAGCTGTTTGAATACTAAAGAATCACAAATGCCACCCTGCAGGGACATCGACGCGAAAACTGATACCATGGATTCAGTACATGATTCTGAACAAGCCTGCGTTGAAAAAAAATATCTTCTTTGACCGCGACTTTTTTCAGTTATTTTTATTTTTAATAACAGACGAAAAATGTTAGCTCTAGGGCGTTCAGAATCATTTACTGAATCCATGCTATCAGTTTTCACGTCGATGTCCCTGCCACACTCTCTCTCTCAATACACTCGGGTACTCATATTTCCACACAATCTATTAAAATCCATCCAGCTACAAATAACACTCACTGTCTAACAACACACAATAAATGATTTAAAAGAGTGTCCGTGGAGTTTCTTGCCCGTTCTTCTCCATAGGAACCTACTACGCTTTGGAATGGGCGTCTAGCTTCATCTTTCTGACTGACCGACCCCTTGACAATTCAAAAGTGCCTGTAATTGGTTTATTTGAAATAAATGCTTTGAGTTTGAAAAAAGAAACCATTGCAAGAAATGACAGCTTGTTGGGGTTCTCTCGTCGTTGACGGGTGGGTACCCCTGCCGTGCTATTCTATAAACATCTCACCGTGATAACTTTGGTGAAGTGAGCTTGATGTGAGCTGTCATTGCACCTAAAGCTAGGGATTGACACTCAGACGCTTTCAGTACCACAAAACATTAGACTACAGCGCTTTATATCGCTAAAATATAACCCGACCAAGTGAAATTGCTCGTTAGTTTCGTATTACACGTATGTTGTTTATGTATGTTATTTGTTTCGCTACGTAACTTAGTAGAAGTTCATTATTTACAAAATGTATAGTTTCTCGTGACGGGGACTTTACCTGTATCTTTGACATTGATTGTCACTGAGATGAGTTTGCGACTAGATTTTAAACTTTTTTATTAAGGGAATTGGCCTTCAGATGTAGAAGCCATAGAGGCTTCAATAAATATATATTTTTAAATATATAAAAAAAAAAAAAACATTTCTCTTAAAACAATGCAGCCTTGTTTTTCTATATCAACTAAGTAAACAATGTTATCGTGGTCAATATAATAGTATCATTACATGTTAGTTTGTTTATCTGATAACGACACTCGTGCCGCCATGCAGGAAGAGGTGTGTTTATCACATGTTGGTATTGTGTTGTAATATTAACATTATATATTTCGTTTAAAATCGGAGGCGCTCGTGGCTAAGTTATAACAGCAGCACGGGTCAATCTATCAGGTTAAACTACGCTTGCTGGGGTTGGGTCTGTGCATAGGTGACCACTATACAAAAAAAATCAGCTGTTCCCCTACATTTCGACGAGATATACGAACATAAATGTAGGGAACAGCAGATATTTTTTTTCGCGATTGCAGCGTGTGTCCCATAGTGAAAGTTGTTCATAATAATGAGTACAATGACCCCTTAAGAGGTTTAGGGTAAACAAAAACTAAGGTTGAATACAGATACTCCTCTGTGGCTCAGAAAGCACGTTAAGCCGTTGGTCCCGGCTGTCATTCGTGGATCTTTGACAATGACAGTCGTTACGGGTCGTCAGAAGCCCGAAAATCTGACAACCAGTCTTACCAAGGGGTATTGTATTACCCAGTAACTGGGTTGTGCAGGTCAGATAGGCAGTCGTTCCATGTAAAATACTGGTATTCACCTACGTCCGGTTAGACTGAAAGCCGATCCCAACATAGTTGGGAAAAGGCTAGGCAGATTGATTGAGTTTATGGAACGCCAAGTTTCTCTTCTATACGATTTGTTTTCTATGTGAGTAACAATTAGACTCCTTATTGAGAAGGCTACATTATTGTTTATTTTTTTGTTTTACCCCCTTTATCCAAGGGTCACATATCGCCCGACGTCCATTGGTAGCAACAAAATTATTTCACCGGACTAGCAATAACAAGTTATTCTTTCTCGTTGTTCAGCAGTTACCCAAGCATACAAGCTCAGCTTCAAGCACAGTGACGGCTCCACCACAGCCTCACCATCATCTCAAGAGATCTCCCAGCTTCACTTCATCTGGCACTATGGGTGAGTTACATTATAATTAATCATATTCGGGCCACTGTGAGTTGGCTTCGGCCCCTCGTACGCCTTCCAAAGGTCCGTGACCCGAGAAATGTCAAAGATAAAAAATAAAAAAAATGTTTATTAATCAAAAACAAATACAATTTAGCCAAATTCGGTGAGCCACAAACTAAGCATCGCTTGTATCTTGTGGCTCATCAATTACTGTGATTTTGTTGTAACTTAGAATAAATGACTGTATTTTCAAGCTTTTATTTAGTTTTACTTGTTAGTTAGAATATAATAGAATCTTACCAGCATGTTGGACATATTTTTCGTCTGGGTTAATTACGTTGAAACTTTTCAATTTATTGGAGTATTGAAGACAAAGTCAGTTGCTTATGTTAATATTGTTTAGTCACAGAATACATAACAGTACAAGTACAGAAGATTTACTCCGCAATATCGTTTAAATGAATAGCGACTCTTTCTACGACACATTAAAGTGCAATTCAGGTCGCACGGCGCTAATTACCTACAGTTATATTCACCTAGAAGTTGCCTCTCTTTCTATCGCGTAACTCTTATATCTTCTGACTACGTTACGCTCATTGAATTGGCCCGACAAGACAAGCCGTCCGCGTACTTGTAGCTTCATACCTAAAATGCGGAGTGCGCCTGGCATTGTTTAGTTGAATTTGTTTTATAGGGTACTTTTCAGCCACATAGTTAAAAACCCCCTTTGAATAATTATAGGGGGTTTTCAGCGATGTGGTTATAAACCATATTCATCGCAGTAATTGCTATTGCTAACCGTATCGTGAAAACCATATTTTTACCCTGTTTTTTTGTATTATTTTCCCTTGATAAGATCCGAAGTCTAATCATTTGTCAACAGACGTTTAATTACTAATGTTTTAGCCTTTCCTCCAGCGGTAGGAGCCCCGCCACCCAAGAAGACCCGCCTGTCCGGCCTCACAGGCGCCACAGTACGCGACGTATCATACGCCGAAGCGTCTAAACTCGCGACCGTGCACGAGTTCAACTTCTTCGACAGAGCGCGCAAAGCACTACGCTCGCAGCACGTTTATGATAACTTCTTGAGGTGAGTTATAGCTATTATCTTGAGAAAATTTCTGTGAGTAAAACTCTGCAATATGCAAAATCTTGGTTGAAGGAAGCTGTTTCTAAGAAAGGAAATTCGCCATTCAGATTCGCGGCCGTATGAAATATTTATTATTGAATTATAATCATAAAAGTCATACAACTTTCTTAAGTTCATGTAATCCTATTGAATTACTATTTCATGAAATCAAGATATTTGTGACCAATTCTAATTTAAGGAGTAGTATTGCTGATTCTTATTATTATAATTCCGTAAAGCCATATTTGTTACGGTCGCGAATCATATTTTAATCACCAGACAACTTGACACTAACCTGCAAATTGCAAAAAACGTTAAGAGAAATGTAATTTCGCGGACTACCTTAGTTCATCCCTCTTAACAAAGGACGCTGTTGTATAGGTTGCCCAGTTCTTTAACACACTTGCACCTATGAACTGCATTAACAGTTTGGCGAGTATACAGGGTGTCAGGGACATCGACGCGAAAACTGTAACCATGGATTCAGTACATGATTCTGAACCCCCGACCGTTGAAAGTTATTGTCGGTTATTAAAAAAAAATCTGCTGTTTCATAGAAAAGTGCAATACCTACACGGTCAAAATGTATGGAACAGCAGATTATTTTAAATAATAACCGACGCAACATTTCAATGTAGGGGGTTTCAGAATCATGTAGTGAATCCATGGTAACAGTTTTCGCGTCGATTTCCCTGCCACTCTGTATGTTATCAAATATGTAATAAGTAAATAAACATAATCTTTAGTAAGTTGCTTACAACACGTTTCGCGACTTGTGTTAGTTTTAGCTATCTTCTCGTCCCGTCCATACAAAGCCGGTGACGAAATAAAAGGATGTTTTGCAAAGAAAATCTGTATTTACTCTGATAACTGTTGAGACAATGATGACGAACCGTGCGATGTGCAAACGACAGAATGTCGGTGGTGATACACGCATGCTGCCTTCCTACTGATAGTCTCTAACAAAATACGGTCCTATCAAAACAGTTGCTCAAATTCTAACGGCTTGTTTACGTCTACATGTTTCTGCTGCCGTGTTTCGGTTTGAACCGAGCTTCTATGAATAGCATAATCAGCCTATAATGTTCCCACTGCTGGGACACAGGCCTCCTCTCTGTGAGAGGGAGTGGGCGGTCACCCAGTGCGCGATGGTGGATGTCACTTGTCTTTGAATTACAGTACAGTAGTCACTCCACCGCTGACTTGCAACTGGGCTCGTGTAGACACAAGTTTCAGCCTAGTCGCGTGCTGACTTACCTAACTAATCTACCCGTTTATTTTCGGGCCCAGTAGCTTCCCCCGCCTGACTTACTGCCGATTTCGTCTACATGAACCAACTGACTGGGTCCGAAATTCCGAGTCACTGGGTCCAGTCACCGCCATCGTATAAACTAACCATTAGGGCGGTTTTCCTAGTTTAATTGATTCTAGTGCAGCTATCTAGAATTTGAGCATCTATTTTGATACGACCTTTTCAAAAATCCTTCCCTAACAACTTACCTACAATAATACAGCATATATCTGCATACTAAACCGTAGTAACTGTTCACAGATGCCTGCTGCTCTTCACCAACGAGATAATCTCGTCGTCGGAGCTGCTGTGTGTGACGGCTCCGTTCCTGTGTCGTCACCCGGAGCTACAGAAGTGGCTGCAGGACTTCCTCGGGCCGCCCTCGCCGCCGCACACGCCCACCAATACTAATGCGCTGCATACTGGTGAGTTGATGTACTTTATGTGTATTTCTGGGAAGGGGGTAGACCGATGTGTATGTATAACCAGCCTATAACATTCCCACTGCTGGGACACAGGCCTCCTCTCTGTGAGAAGGAGTGGGCTGTAATCCACCTCGCGGGCCCAGTGCGGGTTGGTGGATGTCACATGTCTTCGATTTATTGTTTTGAGAATTCCTGATTTTCTCACGCTATTTTGAAAGCAGTGGTGATGAAATGATTTACACAGAGTAAAACGCCTGTTAAGGTTCGAACCCATGACTTACAATTAAGTAAGTCACAGCCGTTACCACTGGCAATGGTGGCCCATTGCTCTCCAAGTCTGTGTCTATTTTCATACAAATTCAGCGGCGTACGCATCATTCAGTAACAAATATTAATTAAGAGGTGGAGGAAAATTTCACCTCTAGTAAAAGTTTAATAGTTTATATTTGGCGCGTACAAAATAACGTAAATATTTTACCTTGACACCGAGACTAACGAGGAAAACCGCGAACATAATACTTTTATCAGTTATAAAATATTTTCCTTAGGATTTCTAGTATATTTATTTTATTGTTAGTAAATAACGTAAAGCCGTTGGTCCCGGCTGTCTATCGAAGCACTTTTACAGTCGTTACGAGTCGTCAGAAGCCCGAAAATCTGACAACCAGTCTTAGTTCATCATCAATGTAACAAAGGTGTAGGGTTGTGGAGGTCAGATAGGCACTGGTAAATAATTTAGGAAAGCAGGCACTATTGTGCAACTTTTATTGGTTATTTCAACTGCGTTTTGTGGAATTATTCCTTTGAAAATCTCGCACAAGTCCGTACCACCGTATAATATTTAGCAAAAAAACGCCAAAAAAGAAACACGTTTCTTGTATCGGAAAAAATTAAAGGGGTCCCCCCTTTAATTTTTTTCCGTTTGGCACCCTTCGGGTACCCTAAAAAGTGTCTGTATTTGTGAATTTACCAACCTGCATTGGAATTACAACTCCCCTCATAGAGAGCTGGCTTGTGTAACACATAGGCTGATTATGTCATATTGTACCTATTTAATAATACTAATAATTAATAATACTTGATTTCTCCTACAGGCTACAACAACTCAGCCTTCGCAGCCGCAAGCAGCGTACTGTTCGAAAGGGAACGCCCGCAAGGAGAGAAGCTGCGGTACGAGCCTATAGGGCAGCTGGGCGCGCAGCTCAGGCATGAGAGGCCGCAGGGAGACGCTGCGATGGATATAGGTATGTCATCTACCATCTTTATCAGGGTTACCTTCCATAAACAGTTGTATCACAAATACTGCCTTTAAAATAAAATACATAAGTACCTCAAGGTAAAAAACCAAGTACCTTAAGGTTGCCTGGAAGAGATCGCAGAAAGCGATAAGGTCGCCCATTGTATATTTTGTAGTGCATAATTATTATTTCTTGTTATGTATTTTTGTGGTGTACAATAAAGTATATATAAATACCTCTTTATAATTTTTTATCAAAGCCTCACTGAAGAGAATGACTAAAACAAAAATTGTATGTCTGTTTTTAAATTTATGAAATGAAGGAATTGTAGTTTACCTTTATGTGAAAAAGTATCAATCAATATTTAAAAAAAAGTACAAAACAAAAAAGGAGCTACGCCTGCCAACAAACTGCTTTGCAGTTTGGCAGAGGAATAATATGTGTTTTGTAAAAGAATACATATTTCTGTCAATAAACACTTTTTCATATTTCTTTTTCTCTAAAACGTCTGCTGACTAAAAGATTAAACTGATGAACTAATTCATCATCAATGTTATAATTTAGCTTGGAACCTGATCAAAACTTATATTTGTTTGGTAATGCAGACAGTCTATAAGCATTGTTAAGAGAGAATAAGGTCCAACAGTGGACGTATTTTTGTCCAATTTGATGGTTTTTTTTTGGGGGAAGCTCTTCTTGCTTCGCCCCTGATGGTAATGAATCAGGCCGAAAATGGTAGTGAGCTTCACCCCGAATCCTCAACCTTAGAAGAACTGGCTATCTTACCTCTAACTGCCGAAACACAACATTGCTGTTAACATTGTTGTTATGGCGACAGACTGAGATAAGATGGTGGTAGGTAGCCAGGCGGTCTGAGATAGGTGGTCTAACCACTAGAACCACTATAATTTAGAATCGGTCGTCATATTCCCAGCTATAGTTACACTAACTGTGCCGTGTCCGCAGACCTGACGACGTGCAAGCGCCTGGGCACGTCGTACTGCGCGCTGCCGCGCGAGGCGGGCGCGCGGCGCTGCTCGGGCCGCACGCCGCTGTGCCGCGAGGTGCTCAACGACACCTGGGTGTCCTTCCCCACCTGGAGCGAGGACTCCACCTTCGTCACGTCGCGGAAGACGCAGTACGAGGAGTACATCTATCGGTGCGAGGATGAGAGGTTTGAGGTGAGAATATTGGAAAATTGATCATCTTGATTACCAAACACTGTGTGCTGGTAATTATTGATAGCTATAGCTTCTCATCTGTGCTCTGTTGCTAAAAAAATGGTGCTATTTGTTCCTTTGTTCTCTCTCTGTAGATCAATGAGAGCTCGATACACTTCTTGTTATGGCACTAGATAGAAAAAAATATGTTGTTCATAGTACAAAAAGATACCAAAAAATCTACCTGAGTATGTTACAGAATGCAACTATATCAAAAGAAAGGGCAACATTATTCATTTATCTATTATTATATTATGAATTTATCTCGAAGTCTCAGGTGTAAAAAAGGCATGGACTTCGAGATAAATTCAAATAGAATTAGTGTAATTGGAATAAATGACAATTTAATTTATAAAAAACATTGGGATCAGTACTCGTAAATCTCGTTAGTAAAGGAACAATCTAATTACGTCACACGATCAATCATAATCTGAATCATTGTGAAGGATATTGCTAATCCATGGCCATTGTTAATATTGCTTCATATGTTCTGCTCAACGACGTAAATAACGTTGTTGAACAGATTGTGATTGATCGTGTGTAACGCAATTAGAGTGCCAGTTAATTTACTCAGGCAAGCAAAGAAACGTTAAAATGTTCATAAAAAAACATTATTTTGTATCATTTATTAATTCTTCCCTTCCTCATTCCAGCTGGACGTCGTGATAGAAACCAATGCCTCGACAATTCGTGTGCTCGAAGGTGTCCAGAAGAAGCTCTCCCGCATGACCCCAGAGGACGCGGCGAAGTATCGCCTCGACGACTGTCTCGGCGGGCACTCGCCCACCATACACCAGCGAGCACTGCGACGCATTTACGGTGATAAGGTGGTACGATCGAGTGAGACTACTAGGCATGCTGTGCTACAGTAGTGGGCTAGATTTGGGCAAAGGGAGAGGTAGAAATAGGGCTAGTTTTTGGCAAGGCAGAGGTGAAGAAATAGGGCCTAGTTTAGGCAAGAAGATGTAGAAATAGGGCTAGTTTTTGGCAAGGATAAAAATGGGGTGTAAATTTGGCAGAAAGGGGAGGTTATGAAGTACATGTTAGTTAGCTAGGGGTTAAATAGGGTCTTGAAAGGGGTGGCGGGGTAGATTTGGCAAAGGGAGACGTAGAAATAGGGCAAGGGAGAAAATAGGTATAGGGGTGGATTTAATTTGTTACAGGGGTGATACAAGACGATATAGATTGCTATAAAAAGGGGTGGATTTGATAAAGGGAGTTGTAGATATATGGTAAATTTGTTAGAGAGAAATTATATACATTTGGAGAATGTAAACATATCCTATTATCGTGATAAGATTGTTTAGATATGTATTGAGAAGGAGGGAAAAGTAAACTCAAAGCATTTATTTCAAATAAACCGATTACAGGCACTTTTGAATTGTCAAGGGGGTCGGTCAGTCAGAAAGATGAAGCTAGACTGAACTACTAAACTGCAAAGTAATTAGTTATCGTGAGGAAACCGCATACCTGAGAGATATTTCTCGAAGGCATGTGAAGCCAATTCAGAGAACCCATGGACGGCATAAAAACTCTGACACCAGCACGCGAAGCGTGACCACAATAGAAACTGCTTTTGTCGACGGAAGAATAGACAAAATACCAGATTCACAATGTCATTTTGTCTATTCTTCCGTAGACAAAACCAGTTTCTATGGTCGTCTAGCTACGCGTGCAGGTTAGCCGCTAACCACACGAAAAGGATAGGGAAAACCTGATCTGACTTTAACGGCGAATTAATAGTAAACTGGGAACAAGATCAAGATGACTATCTTGATCTTGTTGCCATTTTATTGAGTAAAGATGTACTTAAACAGTTAATATTTTTAGTAAATTTAATATAGCATAGTTCTTTCTGAAAATCAATTTATTTAAGTTTTATTTAAAAATTCTACAATCAATTCATGCTTCTGGGGAGCTACTTTAGCATAGTAACACTATTATTTTCAGTTCTACAAATTAGTTTCGCCTACAAATTTAATTTCACGGTTCGCTATTTTTATTTCGCCTTTTTTTTTTTATACACAGCATTGCATGCCTTCGTCTATGCTCTTTTATATTTAGTTTTAGTTAATTTTAAGTTGGTTATGGTTATATTATGTTTATTTTTATATTATACAGTATGGTAACTAACGGAGAGCGTTCCGGTTAACTTGCAAGCTAAAAAAAAAATACCATAAAAAAAAAACGATTTTTAAGTACAAAAATATTGACAAAAAATATTAAATTGATATGTAAAACAAATACACGCGTACTTTTCGGAACGCCTTTCGTTAGTTATGTAAATACAGTAGGCGCTCGGTAATCCGGCACCCGTTTTTTTTCCTCTATGTCGGATTATCGGAACTGCCGGATTATCGGATTTGTATAGAAAGTATGAGCTAGGTATCCACAATAAAAGACTACAATAGGGTTAGGTCTTTATATTATAAAAATTGAGACGCTGCGATTCACGAAAAAAGCAAACAAAGAACACGTGGTTTCACTGTCAAGGTTAGGCCCGGACTGCCGAGCGCGTGCTAAAATTCAACCGCTTTGTAATCCGGCGTTCGGCTGTGTTAAATGCCGGATTATCGAGCGAGTTACTTGAGTCGCCAAGTGCCGGATTACTGAGCGTGCCGGATTGGTGAGCGTCGGATTACCGAGCGCCTACTGTATATACTTTTTTTGTTTTTTTTTAATGCATTTTGCACTTTAGTTCATGCCCTATGGGGCACGAGGAGAACTATATACTAGTTAGAAGCTTCTATTTTGAGATGTGCGAAGAAAAAGCTTAAAAGTAGTGCATTTGAAGCTGTTGTAGTTTGTACATGGTGTTAATTGGTATATTAACTATACATCTTCAACATGAAAAAAAAAGCCCTGTCCGATCCGTGAGGGAGTTGTTAGGTATCGTATTGAAAGTCTATTTATGTGGTAATTTTCAGGAAAAGATTTTCGCAAATTTTTTGTTCAATGGGGCATCTTACCTGGTTAGTATATGGGGCGCGGGCGGCCGTCGTTAAGCGGGTGTCTACAAGTCATAACTTATGACCCCAGCCATGCTATTCTGTAAACATCTCACTGGGAAAACTTGGGTGAAGTGAGCTGTCAATAGTGTCAATCCCTGTGTAATGACAGCTCACTCCACGCTCACTTCATCTAAGTTTTCACGGTGAGATGGTTACAGAATAGCACTGCTGTTGCTGCGATTTTTTTATGAATTTGGGGTAATTTTGGTTCTAAAAATGTGAATTTTAAACAGTGTAATTTTTAACTTTTTATTTTCAGTAATAATAAGATTTTTTTATTACTTTTAGGTAAGTAGCAGTACGTATGTGCCCCTTACAGGTCGGACAGGGTTTTCTTTACATATTGTAAACAAATAAATAAAATTTATGAGACTGTTTGTAATAGCAAAATAATTTTTAATAAATGCATATGAAAGAATTAGGGTCCACGCAGCTGCTGCTTGAGGCTTCGCCCGCGAAGACCGTTATTCGTTTTCTAAAATAAGAATAACCTCGGTTTCTCCTTATAACAGCTATCGGCCAGTGAAAGTCCCATCAAAATCGGTGCAGCCGTTTCGGAGATTGGCCGAAACAAACAGTTTTTTTTTTATAAATACTTTATATCCTTTCATATGCATTTAGTAAAAAGCTGGTTTTTTTACATTACAAACAGACTTCAATTTTATATACTTGTATATAGATATTTCGAAGCCGTTGAATGCACTCAGTGCAGGATCGGTAATTGGGGCCTATGTACAGCAGTGGATATTTTTCAAAGCTGTATTGGTTATATTTCGTATCAATTAACACCATGTACGTAAGCTTTACTATACCATAACACTTGAATTCAGAATCCTAGATAGTTTACATTCATTGCTACTTACTCAATTATCCAGTTTAGCGTTACTTTACGGTATGTTGAGAAGAATAATTTTATTGTATAAGAAATTACATTCGAATGCGTTGATTCCTGGAACTCACACTAGGATTCCCTGTGTCGTGAGATCCAGACTCCTTCCGTTTACATTTTTTGCCATAATGTTAGAATATATGTACATTAAAATAATTTTCCTAACGTAATCTACTAGAGAAGGAATATACAATAAAAACGAATACACAAAGAAAACGGTTTTACATACATACTTGGTTATGGTAGGTAACCAAGTATGTATGTAAAAACCCAAATAGCCCAGCCCAGTTTGTAGTAATATGCTCATTTATTTGTGAGAAAATAGTTACAGCTAGATGTTACATGGTTTTTATGGTTCATAATATTCTGCCGTTTCCGGCGTACATACATTGTCAGGGTGTTGGTTAGTTCAGTTGATTACAGATTAAAAATGTTAAAGTAATTTATTCAAACTAGGCTGAGAATCAGCACTTTTAGAACGTCAAAATTACATAAGACAGGCCCCCAAAAACGACCACCCTTCACTTGATATTGAATGAAATAAATTAGGATAACATTCAAATTGCAAATTAGTCAAATATATTAGCTATAGAATATTAATTTATTGTGATTAATAGTACCTAGAATACGTTGTACGTATCTTGGCCGATACGATACCGATATGTATGAAAACGTATCGGCGATACCGATACCGACGGGTAAACTTGAAAGTAAAAGGAATGACTGAAAAAAAAACCACATAATTAATAGTAGATTATACAACAAGTGAAAATGAAGGGAATTTAATTCGAGGAACTAAGTTGGAGCAGCGAAGGATTCTATATTAGAATCCTGAGCGGAGTGAGGGACTCAAGGACCAAGATGATTTTTTTTTCACGTGTTCTGTACTCTACTTTTTACCATTGACTGCGAGAAAAGAAATAGTAGTATCTATAATTCAATTCAAATTCAAGAGTCATTTATTCAAACTAGGCTGATAATCAGCACTTTTCGAACGTCAAAATTACATAAGACAGTCCCCCAAAACGCCCACCCTTCACCACGTCCTAGTGCGTTAGCTGGGGAGAAGAAGTGGCGCTATCTATAATTGCTGCTTTAGAACGAAATGATTCAACATAGTTGGGAAACGGCCAGGCTTTAATTTGAATTTTATCACGTACTACATTAGAGTTTGTTCTTCCAAAAGTTGTTAACTATCTGAGATTCTGAATTGAAGTTTAGCTATGCTTCAGGTTAGATAACAGTGTTTTCGTTGCAGGCAGTGGACATAATCGCCGGGCTCAAGAAGAACCCTGTGGTGGCTGTGCCGGTCGTGCTGCGACGACTGAAGGCGAAGGAAGATGAGTGGCGGGAGGCACAGAAGGTAATTACACTAAAATTAATATGTTGGTATTCAATGTCGTCGCCCATGGGCATGTGACCGCCCGTATTTTTCTGAATATTCATGAAGAATTATCGGCTATCTTTAATATTTTTCATGTTATTCAAATTTTTTATTGTTTGCGTAGCGTTTGCCATATATCCGATGTTATTGGCTCGATTTGGATTCTGTTTATTATTTCTAAAAGCTTATAGTTATTGTATCGGATTTACTAGCATTTTTATTCAAATGAGTATGAAAAAAAAAACGGAATCGAAGACATTAAAAAAAAAAAACAGTATTTATTTAAAAAATATAAATAATAAAATCATAGGGGGATTCAGAAAAAAAATAAGATAGACTCCCCCCTTTTAAACTGAATTTTCGATAATGGGCGACATTGTATATAAGAACTAACTGAAATTAGAAATTCTAATCAGTGGTCGTACAAATAACACAGTATAATTCCTATTGCATACTGGCAGACACATTCTGTTGTAATATTTTGATTTCAATGACCTTAAGGTGGATCCGCTGTGGTAGCTCGCGAAATTCAATTTTTCTCACGTTTTCTGCAATTTGCAGGTCAGTGCCATGTTGTATCTTAATTAAAATATGATTCGCGACCCGAAAAAAATATGTATTTACAGAATTGTATAAATTAGATTTGTTCCATTGAACGACTTTTTCATAAAATCATGTCATTTGAGAACAACTTTGAAATCTAGCTCTGACGAATCATATTTTGATCAAGATACAACCTGACACTGAACTGCAAATTGCAAAAAACGTAAGAAAATTTGAATTTCGCGGGTCCTCCCTTAAGTCCGGTTCTCTGGTAGCCTTATGCCTGATAAGTTCATCTACTACCATAATAACGTATTTACTCTTTTGATTGGCTAAGCAAAATCAAATAAAGAAATAAAGAAAGAATATACAGATTTTGCTAGAAATATTATTATTTCTTGAGACAATGATGACGAACCGTGCGATGTGCAAACGACAGAATGTCGGTGGTGATACACGCATGCTGCCTTCCTACTGATAGTCTCATAACATCTATACACCATGCTTTTTAAGCCAAAAATCTTGCTGTAATAACTTCTCAAACTAATCAGCAATAGTAAATAGAAAAGATCGTAAGAAACTTGGACTTACAAGACGTCTGAAATCGCCAACCCGTCTTCAGCTAGCGTGGTGACACGTTGACAAATTTTATCTATTCCCTGCTGTCACGGTCAGAGGCCAAAGACAATTACATAATGACCTGGCAGTTAGATGGTCACACCACTAGGCTATGGGCAAAAGCATGGTGTACTAGGTAGGTTCTACATGAAAAAATACTACACATGTCTATATACAATGTACTAATTAACTATTACTTCACAGGGTTTCAACAAACAATGGCGTGAACAGAATGAGAAATACTACCTAAAATCCCTCGACCACCAAGGCATCAACTTCAAGCAGAACGACCTGAAGGCGATGCGCTCCAAGTCGCTGTTCAACGAGGTGGAATCGGCGTTCGCGGCGCGGCGGCCGGGCCCGCATGTCGTGCTTGACTATAACATGCAGAGTCGGCAGGAAGGTGAGACTAATTCATTTTATTAACTCAGTAGTAGTAGGCAGACTTGCTTTGTTGAAAACTCAAAGGAAGAACTCTGCCCCAGTTTTCCATAAGTGACATTACAGGTCATAACGGGTATGTCCGCTTTCAAGAATATATTTAAACGATAGTTATTATATAAGGTACTAGGTGCGACCCGCGGTTTCGAGGTCGGGATAAAAAGTATCCTATGTGCTAAATTTCATCCAAATCCGTTCAGCCGTTTTAGCGTGAAACCGTAACAAACAAACTCACTTTCGCATTCGTAATATTAATTAGGATTTATACAGCAAATTTTGTCGACGGAAGAATAGACTAAGTGACAGATTTTGATGGTTTATCTGTCATTTTGTCTATTCTTCCGTCGACAAAAACTGTTTCTATTGTATTTTGCTAAGCGCAAAAAACTTGCTGTTCCATACATTTTGACCGCGTAGGTATTGCACTTTTCTATGAAACAGCAGATTTTTTGTTTAATAACCGACTAAAAATTTCAACGCAGGCGGGTTCAGAATCATGTACTGAATCCATGTTGGCAGGGACATCGATGCGAAAACTTATCTGTTCGCGTCGATGTCCCTGCCACCCTATATACAACAGTAATCACGTTCCATTTGCCCAACTATCTCGTAAAACTCAAATACATAACATTTTTTCTACGCCGTAATCGGTTAAAATTGGGTCCAGTATCTTATTATAGCATTTAGATTGTTACGCGACGACCTTGAGTTGAAGGTCGCGCGTAAAACACGTACATAAACAAACTACGCGGCAATTTTAATGTTTTCCTTCTTTATATTTCATGTATTATTATGTAATGGAAGCTTTTGTATATTATAATGGTTCGTTATGTTTGCAATTTATAAAAGCCAAGGTTGAAACATTGATTTTATTAAGGGGACTACAGGACCTAAACGTGCCTAAACGCAAGTTTTATAATGCCTAAAAGAATATGATCCACTGCAGTAAACAAAATCAGAAAAATATATGATATTCTTCAGGATATTATGCTAGTATGATAGTGTGTTGAAAACATAATACAACTAATTTGATACGATAGAAAAAAATCATGAAGATACCTCTAAAAATTTCTTTTAACGATTAAAAATCATATTTATTTACATGCAATCATTCTGATATATTGTCAGATAATTCTACATATTAGCATAATAGTGTTTTAATTTTCCAGTCCAATCAATAGATTTTCTGTAAATCGCTAACTGCTTCATATTTTGCAATAAATTACCTGCGTCGTGTCATCGCGCTTCTCTTTCATTTCTATGCAGTCCGACAGTGACCGCGCTTTAGCTGTTGTAAGCCTCTTAAGAATAGTATTTAGTTCACGCCATATTGCGTCGATGACGGTTATCCTCCATTAACTGACTTTCGCGTGCTTCGCGACATTGCTAAGTCACATTGTTATCGTGTTTGGAATGTAATCCTTAACTAATATTATTCATGCGAAAGTGAGTTTGTTTGTTACGCTTACACGCTAAAACGGCTGAACGGATTTGGATTAAATTTGGCACATGACCTGTCTTAGGACATAATCTGCGTACAATGTTTGTAAATATGTGAGCACCATGTATCTATCACATAAATAATTTATCTGTTGTTGCTTCATTTTTAATTCTTTTTACCGATTGTGGTATAGTAATTTTATTCTAGGTGCATCGTCTTCACATATAATTATATAACTAATGTACCTACTTATACAAAATAATGTAAAACATTTTAAAAGAGTAACGGTGGAGTTTCTCGCCCATTCTTCTCCATCCGAAAACTACCTTTTGGAAGGAGCGACTATAATCAATTCAATTTTTTTTTGTAAATTTTAACATTCAAAAGTGCCTTACAAGGGTCTATTCGAAATAAATGATTTGACTTTGACTTTAAATAGAGTATTTAACAGAAATTAGGATTTCGATTTTTGGTTCTACTTATTTTATTGGTGGATCAGGTGTATGTATGATGATGTTTTTTTAACAACTGTTAACTTTTTATTGGCTAAGCATAGGAATTATAAAGATTTTTATCAAAAACTAATCTTGAGACAATGATGACGAACCGTGCGATGTGCAAACGACAGAATGTCGGTGGTGATACACGCATGCTGCCTTCCTACTGATAGTCTCTAACAAAATACAAATTTAGGGTAAATGTACAATTAATTTAAACATTTATGGCAAGCATTTACCTCTATAACTTCTTTATTTTTTATGTGGTTAGTGACTAGCCTGGTTTTTATGCCGCTTATGGGGATCTGACTTGACTTCACATGCCGTTGAGAAATACCTCTCAGGCATGCCGGTTTCTTCACGATGTTTTCCTTCACCGTTTTTGAAGCAAGTGATAATTATACAATACGCACATGAATCCGAAAAGTCAGAGGTGCGTGCCTTGGGTTCGAATACGACAGCTCAAACAATTTTATTTTCGCTATCAAAAGCTATTTTTAGTGAAAGACGTTTAGGAAATATGATTGTGTCTATACTATAGCTTTATTCAAAATGTTGTGTGTGTGTATGAGATAGTTCTAACTTGAACTTAAACGAAGCCATTATTCATGAACTTATTACTTGACTCGGATCGCGAAAGAAGTACACACATTGTAAATGTAAAAAATATACATCTTTTCATCGTAAGTGCCACGTTTGTGTAGAGGTCGCAAGCGCTACTGCTGAGCATGAGTTCCTGGGTTCGATTCCCAGGTCGGGTAGTGTTATTGGGCCTTTGCCGTCAGAATTTTCTCAGTAGCAGCCCGCACCCGAATTGTATAACACACTCAATCACAATCTGAATGATTTTGAAATATATTGCTTCGCTCCACAACGGAAATTACCTAATCAAATCAAATAATTTATTTGCTAGAATGCAGGTATACAAATAAGGTCGTGGAGAATTAAAGTTGAGCCATGCATTCTGCCCAAGATTCGACACGCAAAATTTAATTGAATGAATACGATGCTATGATAAAAATTAAATATAAACATTAACAATATTATTAAAATCAATTCAGTCAAAATACAACCAATAAATGGAGCGACTGCCTATCTGACCTCCACAACCCAGTAATTGGGTAATACAATACCCCTTGGTAAGACTGGTGTCAGACTTTCGGGCTTCTGACGTTTCTTAACGACTGTCAAAGATCCACGAATGACAGCCGGGACCAACGGCTTAACGTGCTTTCCGAGGCACGGAGGAGTCTCGGTATGTAAAGACTCACCCATCCACGGACCAACCCTGGCAAGCGTAGCTTAACCTGATGGATCGACCCGTGCAGCTGTTATTACTTAGCCACGAGCTCCTCGAGCTTTCTAATAATAGGAAATACGTTTTCCAAATCCTGCTATAAATACAACGTTAGTACCTTACTTCCGATTCAATCAGTAATCGGCTTCAATTAAAGACAATTGTTTCCTCATTAATACCAATTTCTAGGTATTTAGTTAGAGGTAAATGCTTGCCGTATTTGGATGGTTAATTAACAGTTGATTTTCTAACATAAACAAAAGCAATTTTGTTAAATACTGACCTACATTTGAAATGGCAGTGAATATAATTAATTCTTGAATTATTAATTTTTATTAAAGCTTGTTTTGCTAATATTTTGTTGACTGTAGTGAGTAGACTGAAATAACAAACAAACAATCATAATTTAGACTAGATATTTAACTAAAACGTAACATGTTGCGTCAAGTGATGGCCACTATTGACCGACCACATACATACCGAAGTTAGTAAATCCATAGAAAATCAAGGATCCGTTTGAATTTTTCTCCAATTCGAAATTCGAAATGGAATTCCGTATGTATGTGGCCAGCCTTTTGTATGGATTTGAATTCCGAAACGTTATCCCGTTTCGGAATAACGTATGTATGTGGCCGGCCATAGGTTAAATTATAAAAGAATATATAATATATTTTATTGGTAAAACAAGTATAGGTATCAACAAAATTATGAATGGATCCTCCTTTTAGGCAGATAGTGCCTGTATTAGGAGAAACGAAAGTAATTTCATAAAATTGCTTTGTTTATACAGCTAGAATACCTTTTAAATTATTTTATTTCGACTTAGTTACTAGTATTATTTCCTAAGGTATCAAGAACTGTAAAAATCATCACTAAAACTACTTATCTCCATTGTCAACAGCAATAAAAATCCTCCGGGACACAGCCGAGCTGCTCATCCACCACGCGCGCCGTCAGACCGCGATACAGAAGACGGAGAAACGACGCATCAAGCGGCTGCTGAGACATTTCCTGCCCGATCTCTTCGCACATCCTCGGCAACCGCTCTCTGACGACGAGAGGGATGAAGGTATGTGCTGTTCACTCTTAGAACTTATATCAACAGATTTTTACCACAGTTTCTGAAACCCGTTTTAACTAAATCAGGAGACTTGCCCATACACTCTCTAATGGAAGTTCAATAACAGACAGTGTCAAGCGATTTTGTGCCTTTTGATGTTACTATTAACGGTGTTACCTTGATTTTACAATTAAAATGCCCTGAGTTCTTTTTATGAAATTTACAGGGTGTCAGGGACATCGTCGCGAGAACTGTTACCATGGATTCAGTACATGATTCTGAACGCCCCAGTGTAGAAAATTTTCGTCAGTTATTTTAAAAAAAACCAGCTGTTTCATAGAAAAGTGACCTTTGACCTACGCGGTCAAAATGTATGGAAAAACTGCTTTTTTTAAATAACCGACGAAAAATTTCAACGCAGTGGCATTCAGAATCATGTACTGAATCCATGGTAACAGGCTTCGCGTCGTTGTCCTGCCATCCTGTATTAATGCCATCATGATTCTGTTGCAAAAAAGGGATGGTGCTATAGGTCTTGTATAGCTCTCGTCTCTCTCTGACACTGGAAAAATGATAGCATTAATTCTCCATATCCAATAAAAACAGTTAATATGAGATTTCACGTATTTATTGATCAGACTTTATCAGGCTTTCAGAAACTATGGTACAGTGTGACACAACTTAGATGTAGAATAAATTTGAAAATGTGCATACATTAATTTCAATTTTACGAAGGTATTTGGTTAAATGACTTCACAAGTTATTGCGTTTGCGTAAAGATCATTTTCACCTAAAGCAGTAATAAATATTGGTGATTTTGAAGACGCACTCAGTTCGGATGGCGATCGGTTTTACGATCTTTGCCGATGCTACATCTAAGTTGTGTCGTACTGTAAGACTCTTTTGAACAGGATACTGACAACAGTACTATATTAGTGTGAAATATTTTAAATTTTTGAAAAGTTTATATAAATACTCTTTAGGTAAAATGATTAACTTAAGATATGTTGAGACAATGATGACGAACCGTGCGATGTGCAAACGACAGAATGTCGGTGGTGATACACGCATGCTGCCTTCCTACTGATAGTCTCTAACAAAATACATACCAAAATTAGCACATAAACAAAAAATATTGACTCTGTCGATAAATGTAGGTTAGGGTCACAATATACATGAAACAAACATTAGTACATATTTGTATTTATCTCGGTCAATATCGTAACACAATTCGATGTTAGTATATCGATTATCATGCATACTTAATGCTATACTTGCGATCTTTCACGCGATAATAACTTATCATAGTTAAATAAAGGGAATCGCGATTGTAAAATCCACGCGTCATGTTCGTGAACGGGCGCCGTCAGCTGAGACTGGTCATTTCTTATCTGCCAGGGCTTATTTTTAATCTTATATTTTGAATTGTTTTTATTATTTTTTGTACATAGTTCTCACATATAGAAACAACAAGAATAATGTACCCAGGATTTTGTAATTTTCTATATTTAAAAGAGTGTCCTTGGAGTTTCTTGCCTGTTCTTCTCCATAAAGGTCTACGTTTTGGAATGGGCAACTAGCTTCAACTTTCTGACTAACTGACCGACTATTTGACAGTTCAAAAGTGCCTGTAAATGGTTTAATTGAAATAAATGGTTTGATTTTGAAAACACAAATATTCAAGAATATTTTTACCTCAATATACAGGAAACTGACCACATCGCAGTAAGACACTTGTAGTAAAAATCGTTGTATTTTTTTATTTTTTTGCGGTTACTACTGTAATGTACTGTAGTGTACTGTATACTGTAGCAGAAAAATTTAAAAATAAATAGATGGTTAGGATATAATTTAAATATTTATGAATAAGCTTCCTCTCTCCTACTTATTTAAATGTTGCTGTGCTGACAGGGTCCATAATTGTTTCAATTTATTTACTCCTACCACCTGTATGTGTACATTATGGATTGCAATAAATTGAAATTGAAACAGTTTTTTTTTTGTTTTGAGTTAATCAAAATAATCGAGTAATCACGAACACTCAGTACAGAAGGTATGAAGCTACAAGTACGTCGCGCCAATTCAGTGAGCGTAATGTAGTCAGAAGATCTAAGAGTTACGCGATAGAAAGAGAGGCAACTTCTAGGTGAATATAACTGTAGGTGATTAGCGCTGTGCGACCTGAATTGCACTTTGTGTCGTAGCAACAGTCGCTTTTCATTTAAATGATTTTGCGGAGTGAACTCTGTATTAATCTGTGACGTCGGTCAAAAGATCATACAGTATATAGTAGAATGATCAGCTTCAATAACTTTGCAAAATTCGTAAATACTTTAAGAACATTTCTAACACAAGTTCTATAGGAATAGGGATGATGACCAAATTTTATTTTTGTTCGCCATGGAGGTTATAAAAAAATATTGGACACGTCTTTTTTAATTTTTTACGTAATCAGAAGATTACGGCGATACATTGAGTTAAAATGTGCCGTGACGTCACGAGTGTGTAGATTTTATACTTGATTGTGACGTAGCGACCCCCACTTAAAATGCGTTTTATCAAAGTATTTTTTTATTAATATGATAAAGCAAAAAATACGTGTCTAATATTTTTTAATTAACTGACTGACGGACTAATTAGAATTTCTTTTTTTTTTACCCAGGCATCATCCCTATTATTAGTATAGGTACGTAGTATTATATTATGTTATAGGCAATCCTTTTTGCATGTTGTACATTCACAGTAAATGACATCAAATAACAATTTTTATTTGTTTCTGCAGAAGAAAAGGATGACGCTGGCAGTCCAGGCAGTCCGAGCGGTGAAACGCCCGACGACAAGAACACGAATACTGTGAAACAGGAGAAACAAGAAGTAAGCATTATATACCTCTCAATACTTCTAACTAAGCTAATAAAATCATGCTACAGAGAGCCGTGATGGCCCAGTGGCCGCGACTTACCGAGTTGTATTGTAGGTCGGAAGTTCTAACCCTGACAAGCGCTTTACTTTGTATACATTCTTTCATTACCATTGGTCTCAAAACAGTGAAGGAAAACATCGTGAGGAAATCGGCATGGCCTAGAACCAAAAATTCGAACATCACCTGCACTGGGCCCGCGAGGTGATTACACTCACTCCCCATCGTATTACCCAGTTGTGCCCAGGTTGTGAAGGTTAGATAGGCAGTCGCTGTATTCAGCTGCATCTGGTTAGACTGGAAGCCGACCTCAACATAGTTCGGAAAAGGCTAGGCATATTTCAGCTGAAAGTCGTCCACTGCTGGGCAAAGGCCTCCCCCAAGCATTACCATGTAGGACTCACATATCCACATTCTTACGCCACCCTCGCATAAACATTCGCCACGCGAACAGACGGCAGCAAATAAGTACTGAGCAGCAGCGCGGGCGACGGTAATATTCAAAGTGTGTGTACAGACGACGCTATACGTTCCGCGCGTGCTAGAGTGAGATGGGTGCCCGCACATCGTGGAACGTTACTTTTAAGTTTTAATCATTATAGTATATTAGTGTTCTTCTATTGGCTTGTTCGCTACTATACGCGAGTCCCATAACTACATCGACCGGTACTGTGTTACTCGCATCTAATAGATTTCCGCGAATTTCTGTCATCACCTTGTAACCAAAGTTTTAAAAACGACTTTTCTATATTCCTCAGCCTGTTCTAAGCTGTTTAGCACCTTGATTTCGATTACTAATCCATGTTATTTGTCCACAGTCATCAGAATCTGATAACGCGTCGGACAAGAGCGGCAAAAACAACAAGAATAAGGAAAACAAACCGAAGAACAATAATAATACCGACAGCAAAGGTAACACACGTTTTATATTAGAAAGAAAGAAAGAAAATGTGTTTATTCTGCACAAACCAAACGCACATTACAAAAACAAAACAATACCACTTTACAGATGAGCCAAAACATACATACATTAGAACTAGGGCCTGTTTCACTATTTCTGGATAGCCACTATCAAACTCAAAGCATTTATTTCAAATAAACCAATTACAGGCACTTTTGAATTGTCAAGGGGGTCGGTCAGTCAGAAAGATGAAGCTAGTTGCACATTCCAAAGCGTAGTAGGTACCTATGGAGAAGAACGGGCAAGAAACTCCACTATCTATCACATAAACTTTGTCTTTGAGTTGGTGTGAAATAATCTGCCAGATATTTTAACTGTAGGTTATGTGTGTATACTTTACTTGTATGTACCATCGAAGAACTTCATAGCTATACACCGTAAGGACTATTTCTGCTTGGAGCGCTCGGCGGCTATAGAACCGGCCGGTAACAGATGTGGTCATCGTGTTCACGGGATTTTGTATTCAAACTGCTTAGATATGAAGTTCTTTCGATAGAACACTTCTCCCTTACCGTTTGGGGAAATAAAGCATGATTTTATGTTATGCTAGCTTCTGCTTATGATTTCGTTCGCGTGGAAGACTTAAGAGATACACAATATACTCAACATTCAAAAGTCATTTATTCAAACTAGGCTGAGAATCAGCACTTTTCGAACGTCAAAATTACATAATACAGTCCCCCAAAACGCCCACCCTTCACCACTTCCTAGTGCGTTAGCTGGGGAGAAGAAGTGGCGCAACAAACTCCCCAGCACCACAGCTGTCTGTTAAGTTAGAAAGAAAAAAAATGATTCTATATAATAGTATTCAACATAATTAACCTAATTTAAATTATTATCCATATGTTAGCTAGCATACGCCAATATACTAAAGTAACAGCCACATTTTTATAAAACTGTCTCTCCCCCCCCACCTACCGCGTCGCATCAGCCGCTTGCGCTGACTCGGCTCCGCCAGCCGCCCGCCCGCCGTCTGCTCGGCTCGGTTCGGCTCCTAAGGGGTCGTCCATTAATCACGTGATGTTTTTTTAACAACTGTTAACTTTTTATTGGCTAAGCATAGGAATTATAAAGATTTTTATCAGAAACTGATCTTGAGACAATGATGACGAACCGTGCGATGTGCAAACGACAGAATGTCGGTGGTGATACACGCATGCTGCCTTCCTACTGATAGTCTCACAAATATTAAAAAATGACCCCTAAAACAACATGGCGGAAAAGAAGGGAGTCGCGAATCGATTTTAGGGCACGTATTCCCTACCATTACCGCGCCCCCCGGTCTACTCCTTAATATGCAATGGTCTCTCTAGCCCCATGAAGCATCAGGCTCCAGGGCTAGAGCAAATCTTGGAGTTCATTTATTTGCTTTATCGAGTCATATTAAACCACACTGGGATCGGTGCATTTCATTCATTCATTCATTCAGTGCGTAACATACAAATTAGACACGAAACAAAAATCGCGTAAAATAAGTTGCCAAATTGACGCCTAATCTTCTCCGCCGCAGTGTAAATTGATCCTTACCAACTCAACAATAGAGTTCTTAATAAATAAACCAGGTTAAGTAATGTTTGAAACTATTTTATTTTACAGAAAGTTCAATTGCATCCGCGAACAGTGTGAAGAGGACGAGCAGTAATGAAGAGATGTCAATGAAGACTGAGATTAAAGCAGAACCACAAGATCTCGAGGATGACTACAGAGATCATCCAGCTAATGTGAGTGTTAAAACTGTTTATTTAGTAGCATAATCCTCTTATAATGTTCCCGCTGCCGGGACACAGGCTTCCTGTCTTCGAGAGAGAGCGTGCCCAGTGTGGGTTGGTGGATGTCACATGTCTTCGAATTTTTGGTTCTAGGATATACTGGTTTCTTTACGATGTTTTGCTTCACCGTTTTGAGAGCAGTGGTGCTTAAATAATTTATACAAAGTAAAGTGTCTGCTTGGTTTCGAATCCACGACCTTCACGACTGTTACCACTGGGCCTTCACTGTTATAGAATTGTTGCTGTGATATAAAACATTGCTTTGATTTCATATGCATTTGTACCTTTGGTGTTCCGGAATTATGGTCTGTGCCGACGACATTGACCCAAAACTGTGTGATTAGATCTAGTAATAAGAAAGATTTTTACAATGATAAGATGTCTAATTTGCGTTCGCAATTTATTTGCCATGCATTTATATAAACACAAGTTTTAGAGAAAACAACTGTAATGCCTACACATAAGGTTCAGTTTGTGCTACAACTTCAATTTTTTTTAATGAATTTTTCAACAGTACTAGTCAGTCTAAAATTCAACTTTATTTACACTTGCATAAAGTTGATGTTTGTCTTAGTAGAAAACTCGTGTTTGTTTATACGTTTGGCAAATAAATCTACATATATGTTTTGAATGGTGTTCCTAAACATGTGTTATTATTCCTCAATAGGAAGCCCGCTTCGTCTGCACATCATCCTGGTACCTCTTCCTCCGGGTCCACGGAGCCCTATGCCAGCGCCTGGCCGCGGCCCGACGCGCGGCCGCAGCCCTATCCAACGCCCGCGACGCGGAGCGGCCCGCGCGCCCGCCCGTGGCGCACGCTCTTCGCCTGAAGCCTTCCAACCTGCCACCTGATGCTGCAGAGCCGTCACACTACTATGATGTGTTACTGGACCTGGTTCGAGCAGTCTTAGATGGAAATATGGATGCCCCTGCTTATGAAGATGCTGCTAGAGAGATGCTTGGGATCAAGGTAACAACCATATCCTTAAAATAATTGAAAAAGATGTATTTGTCTTTTATAAGATTTTTAAATTACGAAATGTTTCTATATTTGGTGTATTTTATCATGTAATTAGCGTTCATCGACCTACATTTATGTACAGACTATCTGTTGTCCGCGATTTCTTTAGCTTGTATTTTGTCATTCATATTATTTTATAAAAATGTCAAGGATAAAAAGTAGCCCATGTCTGCTCTATCTCAGGCTACCTATCTGTAAAATTTCATAACGATCGGTTCAATGGTTTACGGGAACAGAGTTACTTTCGCATTTCGTATTGTGTACATTTATGTAGTACGAAAACGTAAATGAAGTCTGTTGATTCCTACGAAGAGATATTACGGAAAACCGTATCGCTATGCTAAAACGCACCAAATGTTGAAAATTGTTTTATACACATCTCGAACTTTTACTTTACGTAATTGAAATAACTCAACCTTGGACACCACAATGACAGTTAATTTTATTGTAATACTGGTTTCTGCTCGCGACTTCGTCCGGGTGAAATTTCGTTCCCCGATCCACTGCGTCGCATTCCATCCCGCGCTATTATCTCGTTTTCGGTAACCGGTCTTTCAGACTTTTTTCTTTCTTTTTGCTCGGCTCCTAAGGGTCGTAGGGTCATGTTAAATTCCTTCCTCATACATTGGGCTATAAATTGCAAATTTTTTTTTTTTGCCTAGTAGTTCTAGAGATTAGCGCTTTCAAACAAAAAAACAAACTTCAGCTTAATCATTAGTATATATTTTCATGTTTTTTTTTTTTTTTTTTTCATAATATACTAATAACCCTCTTTATCTTTACAGGCCTACCCCGCTTACACACTCGACAAACTAGTCAGCATTGCCGTTCGACAGCTACAGCATTGTGTGGCGGAGCCCTGGTCCGTTCGCGCAGCAGAGTTAGCAGCCGCCGGCGGCATGAGAGGCCCTCTCGCATACGTCAGGCGAGCCGCCAGATACCTGCGACAAGAACACACCGCGTTTCTCGTGAAGCTTTACGGAGGAGACTCCTGCCGTGTCACGTTTGAGTTACTAGCGGGCGGCAGCGAAGGCCGAGCATCACCACACGAGCCAGAAAGACTCGATAGGCATGAGAGGCATGAAACATGGCCGCTATTCCGGGAGAGATACGCCCGGCCGACGACTGCGCCTGCTCCACCCAAACCCGTCTTCTTGCTAAGAAACGCCAGAGCGCGCGCGCCTGGTTATACGCACAACGCGCATTCACTACCAGCTCAAGCTCACTCGTCGCATACAGACCCGGCGCGACCGCACGCAAGACGCAAGCCTCCACGGCTACACGACGCGCCAGAATGCACGCTAGGACGCTTACTAGCCTTCAGACCGCTACAGCTATACCAACGCGGTTCTCTAGCCGCCGCTAGAGCCTCACACCCAGCCCTAAGCGCACGTCGGCGGGAACGCTTCCGCGCCTGGTTACGAGCCCGTGACGCGCCCTAGCGTCACGTGCGTCACGAATGACGCACGGATGCGTCACGAATGACGCAAGCAAGCGTCGCGGAAGACGCACGGTACCCCGTCGCGGGCACGTTTTAGTGCTTGCAACGCGCTAGTGACATAGGACTTCTCGACGACACCATGTCAAACTGTAAATATTCAGTCAGTGATAGTGTTACAATGTTGTTAACAGATCACAACACAATATTATTATATTTATAATAAAATTTCTGCCGTTTCATTTTATACTCCTGTTGTCTTCTTGATGAACTGAGTTTTGCTCTATTGGCTACACGAGTGCTACCCATCAACACTCATTTCATTTTAGACAATCATGATGTGAACGTAAATCTCTGTAGGAGGAAGAGAAGCACGAACTTGATGAAACGTGATGCAGTATCGTACGTAAAAATATTTATTTCTCAAAATGGCTCTCGGCATTTTGAGAAATAAATATTTTTCGAAAGGAACATTTTGCGAAAGAGACATTCTGAGAAATGGACATTTTGCGTCCGAGAGGCATTTTGAGAAGTGGTCGTTTTGCGACTGCATCATGCCCGATTTTACCGAATGGTTAGGCAGAGATGTAAGTAGGTACCTTTAGCACACTCACACACATTTAACTAATAGGCTGTAAATACCCCTTATGCATTTGGTTTTCTTGAACGACTGAGCTAAAAATATCAAAACTGCATATGATTTGATTTTAGAAAAAATCATATTGTGAAATAATTGCATAAAATAAAGCCAATTATTGGTCACGTGACATTGAATGCAAATTTGAGCTCGAGATAATCTTCTTGCAAATATAATTATAAAAATCAAAAACATGAAGAACATCTGCTGTGCATTAGATTTGTCTCGCAAAAACTCGAAAATGGCTCGATCGATATGTTTCTATTTTTGTTCTCGATAATGTGGTGGTGGTGGTGGTGGCTTAGGAAAAAAGAAAATTAGAAAAACCCAAAGGGAAATCCGAAACATCGAAAACATCGTAGTTTTGTCTCACGTGGAACGAAGTTCACCACCAAGTTCATCATCTAATTCGAAATAGAAACAAACTTTGTAGGTACGTCACACATAAAAACTTTCTTTTCCAATAGACGTACAAAAAATATAAATAGTGGTCATAGAAGGAACACCACTGTTTGGTAGTGCGTCTCTGTCGCACGTGGTACTGTTCATTATTCTACTAAATTAGTAATAATCAGTCTCAGTCTCAGGTACTATTAGCAACTACATAAAATTAGGATATGGACATCATCTAATGCTAGATACACACGCTAAATATATGTACATATATCACGTCCACACACAGATTTTGCCAGCCGATTTGGCGCTAGTGATGTCAAAATCTGTGTGTGGACGTGGATTTTGAAAAGTTGCTGTGTGTGTACGTACCTATATAACATAAAACTGTCAAACTCTCTATTAAATAAATAATTGTCTGGTTTGATAATAATAAATTAGATTTTTTTTATTTTTATTTAGACATCTTGTTAGGTAAGTGTACCCAGTATCGGGGGTCCGGGGCGCCAAACTAAATGGTCCCCCCCCCCCGCGCAGGTATGGAGAAAACTTTGAGAACTAGAAGAGCGAGCGGAGCGAGCTCGAACTTTTAGCACACAACCTCGATAAATAAGTTTTCTTTTGACCATTCATACAGAAATAGGAGATACTTTGTCAATTTATACGGAAAAGTTGGAGCATTAAACGAACACAGGCTGTTAGAGCGAGCGAAACGAGTTGGAATTTTTTTCCACTCTGGATAGCAGAGTGGAAAAAAAATCCAACTCGTTTCGCTATCGTCGCCGTTTAAGTATCGTTAGAACATTTAAAAAGAAATTTTCGAAATCGAAAAGTTTGGCACTCTAGTTTTATATTTTTATTTAGCATACGTCGAGAGCCCCCAACAAAGAGTGCCTATTTTGGCCTTGTTTGGGATTTGATTAAACATTATTTCTAAAGCTTGGGATCTTTGGATCTTGGCATCTTGGCCCCCCAGGACCGGGGTCTCGGGACGGGCCCTTAGTCCGCCAGTGAGTCTACCAAATAACAAAGTATTCCAACAGAAATAATAATGAAGTTGGTGTGCAGACTGCAGACTGCAGGAAACGACGGCGACGTTTACTAAACAACAATGACGTTTTTGCTGACCTTGCTTACCGAATCAATATGCAAAGTTAGCAAAAACGTCAAAAGTATTATTGATAATACCGATTATACTTTTTCTTACATGCATAGCAACAACTCGCTAAGTAGGTACACAAAAAGCTAAACTTTTTTGCAAAACGAAAAGTTTGATCATAAAATCAACACCCAACACCATTCATGTCATTGTGTAACTCTTTTAGCCTAAACCAGTGAATGCTTTCTGATTCCGATTGATAATAATAAAATTATTTATCAATATTCAAAGTTGTCGAGCAGGCGAATTTTTCAAATTTATGTAGCTATGGATTATGAATTTCCTTCAAATCTTGGATTGCAATTGCAAGTGCTTGTCTCGGATCTATTTACGAAAACTAATTTATATAAAATACCTGTAGGTGTATTTTCGATGAATAGAAAATCCACCGCAATAACCCGTTTTTAAATTCACCACCACAGCTGGAAATCAAGTTACTATCGTAAAATGAAAGCTTTATGTATAAAAACTAAAATTATAATTGAATATGAAATTTACAGTAATATTACAACTAATTAGACAATAAGTGAGAGGACATATTATTATTCAAAATGATCAGCGGTATTTATAAGTTATAGATTGCATCAGCAGATTCTGATGGCAGTTTTTTTACCGACTTCTAAAAGGTTATCAATTCGGTTGTTTATATATATATTTTTTTAATTTTGTGTATAGATTAATATATATTAATATTTTATGCATTATATTTTTTTTGTTTGATACGGTATACTTCCGAGATGGTCCCATTGTCCTTAGGTCAGGATCTGATGATGGGATCCTTGAGAAACCGGGGGAACTCTTCAATTTACGATTTGGGTATTTTTTATAGTAACTCGTGCAGTTGCTTTCGGAAAGCAGAATTTGGTGAAGTGTAAGTGATGATGAAGACCACAAATGATCACCGGAACTAATCAATACTAAGTATTTCACGGGTTGCGATTCGATTACTTTAGTACTTATGGTTGCCAAGCAATTTATGCTCGTCACAATGTATATGGACAAGTGAAGCTGATAGTGAAGTACCAGGAGAACTCAACGATTAACGTCCCTACATCGGGAAAAGAGCAAGTGCAATATTTTGTAAAAGGTGATGAGTACCTAGTTGACATTAGGCTATTGTAACTTAGATAAATTACAAACTGACCCATTAAAAAGTTTCAAATAAAATAAACCGACTTAAAATAAAACACTACAAAGTGAAAAATAACTTAGGTGGCAAATAATGAAAATACAAAACCAAAGACACCGACTTCAGAAATTTAAGTTATTTTTCAAATCGTAATGTTTTTTTTTGGAAGTCGGTTGTATTTTTTTGAAAAATAGTTTTATTTAATAGGTAGTTGTTGCCATCAATGGCCGGAGATTGTTTATTCTTGGCAGTGGCGACGCGACGCCGCGGCCTGTAGCTTCCTTCCTGGATATTATGAATGCCAAAAAAATACAGTTTCCCCCTATTTTACTTATCGATGATTTTCCCCATATGTTATTTGACACTTTGGCAACATTATCTACCATGGCTAACTGTGGATCCTGATGGATGACATGAAGAAAAAAACAATTTGTCATGATATCCCAAAATCAATATAAGGAAGGAAGGATTGTACACTAAGCTGTGTGTTTAAAGTATACAATCCTTCTGAATAAAACACAACAAAACATTCAAAGTTAATTTATTGAACAACTATTAGTTACAATGGTCACGCTTTACTACAGCATCAGCAGACATTCAACTAAATATAATAATAATAATATTGTCGTTAATACCAAAATGATATATTTTACTTACAATAGGCCACCAAAACTTCCCTTACACATTAATAGACTCAGGAATTTAGTAAAATCACTGGAAAAACCATAAGTACCTACTTACCTTGGCAAAAAAGTCAAAAAATTTACGGGCAACACCGTAAGTCAAGTGTCAACCTGTGTGAGCTGTTTTATAAATCTTTCTTCTTTTCTTTTTTGCCAAGTCACACTACATTAAACTATAGTAATATCAAAGCCATGATTTTTATTCTACAAAGGGGTTTTCCCTCTAAATCTGCGATGTAAAGAAGGTAGAAAACAAAAGAAATCGGAAATGTTGATATACCTAGTGCAGCAAGCTAATCAAGCCCAGATTACCGAAAGCTTGTCCAGCAGAGGGCGCTACAAGGATGTTACTTGTAAGACTTGGATTGTTTATAAAATAATGTAAAAGTCATTTTTCTCTTCGAAATATTTACAGCATAACCTCGAAAAATCACTAGATTTAAAATTCAATATCCTCATTGCTTTCTCCCACTTTCTTCTTAGTGATATATCACAAAATGTATGTATACCTATTTATTTTTATCCAAAGGCTACACAGCGTCACATTTTTAAAAATATATATCTAGGAAATATCGAAAAAAAAAACATACAGTTTTATGGATTGACGGTTCTAGTGTAACAAACTTTTAGCGACATCTAGATGGAACTAATTGACAGTAATTATCCCCGTATTGGAAGAAATAACTATGGAAGAAACGTTAAGGCAATACATGTTGGCCAAGCCTCAGCCAACGCGAGCGTTGGCAAATTGATGCAAGGTGAGTGCTACGGTCTCCATGTTGGTCAATTTCGAAAGAGACCAATGCCAACAGCCAATGTTCACGAGTTTTTGTGGAGCTATCCACATGTTGGCCGTAATTGACTAGTGCAGCGCCTTTGATTTGTGCAGAAAACCCGACACTTCCGAAGTGAGAGGAATCGTAGCGAGCGTTCCCGATTGGTGGCAAGCCACGCCAAAAGAACCGTACACGTTGGCGCTCGTCTGCACTCGGCCAGCTAGGCGAACATCAACGAACAATGGCGAGGCTAGACAAATGGGCTTGGTATTGTATGGTATTGTTGGTATTCGCCTTCGCTCGGCGAGCTATGACATGATCTGTCATTTTCTTTCGCTACCGTCACCAGGCCAGACGAGCTTGCTGCACCGCTTTATGACCGAGCTTGACTTTTCACAATAAGCAGAAGACTTACTTACTATTAACATCGCTAGCCAAATTAAGCACTGCGCCTACGCCCCTACTAACGGATACAGTGAAGAGCTTAGCCGAAAAAACGACATGAAACTTGAATCAACTTCATAAGGCCCCATTTAGCATGAGTTTAATTTTTAAATTTACCAAACTGTATGTTATAAGGTGGGTACTTTCAAAGTGATATTCTCAGCTTGCACTTGGACGTTGACCGTCGACCGATTGTGTCTCATGTGTGATTTGACAAGATCTGAATTGACAAGTGCAGCCATTAGGCTTAGCTCTCCTGCCAGCACTGTAGCGCATATCAGTGACGCTAATCTAGCAGAGTTTTCTGCAGGGCGTGCCGCAGCTCCTTTAACCCCTAGGATGTCTAAACAGGCTCCTTGACCTGTCAATACGGTACCTCCGCCAACTGTACCAACTTCTAAAGAAGGCATGGTGCAGGTTACGTAAAGATCGTCACCGTTTTCGCCACAAACTTCCATATTTGTTGAACAATTCGAGCTGGTTACATTCTGAGCGGGATCTTGACCAGTAGCTATATAAATAGCTGTTACCATATTCGCTGCATGGGCGTTATTCCCGCCTATGGACCCAGCCAAGGCTGAGCCTGAGAGATTCTTTATTTTGTTGCACCTAGCCAGAGTTCTGGCATCAGTTTTAAAAATGGTTCTTAAACTATCATCGGTTATCGTTGTCTCGCATACAACTCTTTTACCTCTTCCCTTAACCCAGTTAATGGCTGCAGCTTTTTTATCTGAACAGTAGTTTCCAGATAAGCTTATAACTTCCATATCTGGGAAGTAGTTTTTAAGTAATTTTAGGGAATTTTCGGCTCCTTTGGAAACCATGTTCATGCCCATTGCATCGCCTGTTGTGGCTCTAAATCTTAAGTACAGTGTTGCTCCATCAACTCCTATATGAATTTCTTGGAGGCGAGCGAATCTTGAAGTAGAATCAAAGGCTTCTTTTATTACTGCATAGTTGTCTTTATTATCTATCCATTGTCGGCATTCATGGGCTCTTACAACGTTGGGGAGTTTGATGGCTGGGGCTCTTGTCATACCTACGTCTTCGACTACACTTATGACTCCTCTAGTACCAATGGCTTTAGCACCTCTATTTGTTGAAGCCACTAACGCCCCTTCGGTTGTAGCCATTGGAATCATGTATGGCTTACCATCGACCACTAAAGGACCTGCGTAGCCGACCGGCACACCAACGTATCCGATAACATTTTCACAACAAGTGTTTAGAACTTTAGAATAATCATAATTTAGGTAAGGCAGCTGTTTGATTGCCAATTCAGTTTGGAACCTTGATCCGACAACCTTTCTGCGTAGCCTTACGCCGCGTAAAGGATCGCCTAATACTGCTTCTAGTCTGTGTAAAGGTATATGGGACTGTTCTACGAGCATCACCACTTCTTCGTCGCTTAGTGATACGCAAGCTCCCTCAGATCTGTATATTTCTAGGCATTCTGCCATTGGACGCTTTTTGGAGTTAAGTTTGGCCGCAGAAGAGCTCGGAGAAAGCGTAGGCCATTCGTCTTCTACCACTCCTTCAGTTTGCGTAGAAACTTCAGAATTCGAGTCTTCTCCTACTGAGAATTTTGGCTTATTTCTGGCCTGTTCTTGAACCACCTCTTTGACCGTCATGTCATTCATATCTATGACCCAGTTTCTATGTTCTTCAAAGAAAATGAATTTTATAATCAAAGCGCAAAGCAGAGTTGCTATGACGATATAGTCGGCAGAGACCGAGAACCATTTAACGTAGGAATGTAAAAAAATGTTGTCATTTGGAGCAGGAGTCAAAGTGTCTGTCGGACCTTCAATGATCCCGTTATCAGAACTCCAAGGCCACCGGCTGGTAAGATGGACGCATAACAGTCCTGCAGCCATAATCATCTTCACTCTTTGAACAACTGGGTTTGGCTTCAGATCAGCATCAGAAAACGGACTGTCTGGGGACATTTCTTTTCGTCCTGAAGCGAAATCTGCTACCAAGGATAGGCAGGCTGGGTAGAAAGTGACAAACACTAGGTAGTCTACTAACAATGCTAGGCAGGCAAAAGTACACATGTGTTCAAGCCTGGGGACCCCAGATAATGCTCCAACTCCTACCAACAAGACTGCTAGGAGAGTATCCAAGGTTGCTGTTGGTCCCAGCAACGCCAATGCTCTTCCGACCCTTTTTCCCTGGTCTTCACCAGCAGACCACCCTGCCTTTGCCATTCTGGCACCTCTAGCCACGTCAGCGACCAGCAAAAACAGAAACGGGGCATCCTTTATACTCGCTAACTCGCTCCAGAACAAACTAGCGACCGCTGACGTGAAGATGAAGCTGGCAAATGTGGAAAATACCCCGGCAATGATGAGAAGGTACTTCGAAGCGATTTTGTGGAGGTTTGATATTTGGTAGTAAGCATAGAGTAGTGCTGCGCAACGGACAAAGGTCATGATCACTGCGTCTGCAGCCTGGTATTCGGCCTCTAGTCCTGGACATGCTCTAGCCCATCCTGCACAGTGTTCCGATCTATTGCCCGGGCCATTTCTCTCGACGCTAGCGGCACATGCGAGCAAGGCCAAGGTTGCGACGATCACCTCCCATTGGTGCCGAGCGCAGAACTCGCCGTGAGCTCCCCACACTTTCATTTCTACTGGTGAGCTGCTTAAACAGCTGATATCTGGAAGTAAAGAAAAGGTAGAAATTAGTTTTTGTGGTTTTGAAAGGGCGAAATTGGTTATCATACGGGACGGTTTTGGACTGTCTTCTATAGAAAAAAAACACCCACTTTCAATAAATTTGTTGCCATTTTGGGTTGGACAACGAACTAAATGTTTTGGTTATTTTTGCCCTATACCTGTTAACGACTCCGGTAAACTAAATATGCTTTGTTAGAAGTGAGTTCACGTCAACAGACTTGCCAAGAGTGAGGTTTGAACTCACGAGTCAGGACCTCGTAAGGAATTGGCCTGTACCTTACGGTCTATTACACGCTAGCTTCTAGTTAGATAAAGAGTATTACAGTGTTTATTTATTTATTTAGGAACAACAACAAAAGATATCACAATATCAATACTAATATTATAAAGAGCAAAGATTTGATTTTTGGTATGTTTGTTTGTAATGAATAAACTCAAAAACTACTGCACCGATTTTAAATATTATTTCACCAGAAGAATGCGTAATTATCACTGAGTAACATAGGCTATAATTTGTAAAGATATCACGCGGACGAAGTCGCTGGCGGAAGCTAGTATAACATAAATAAAAGGCCACATCAGGTATTAAGTAGGTGTACTCCTTCACTTATAGGAGACCACAGCATGCATAGTAAAGTTAACAACGGTAACAAAAAAATATTGATAAAGTACGCTAATAAGTCTCGATCCCGTCGGAATATCGGGATAAAAAGTATCCTATGTCCTAATACAGTTATTTCATCCAAATCTGTTCAGCCGTTTTAGCATGAAAGCGAAACAAACAAACTCACTTTCGCATTTAAAATATTAGTTAGAATAGTTAAAATGTTTATAGGAAATTGAATTCAAGAGCTTTGGGAAAATTTGGTTTTAAAAGAAAAATTTAATTATACACACACACACACACACATAAATAAACTCACGTTTTATTCCCATTGGGGGGTAGAAACTACAGAACACTACCTACTACGATCCTTACAAACTCTCAAATTAAATTTTATTGTAAGTTTTTTGATACAACACGAAGTTCAGGATGTAATTAATATTCAAAATTAAAAAAAAACTTAATTTCCGTGAATTTCGCGCATCAAGGTCCAAGTAATTGAGATATTTAAATAAAGAAATGAATCTTCGTATTGAATTGAAGACTTTCAATCAAATATGTCATTTTGAAAAATTTCTTGTAACTAAGGAAAATATTTGAATAGTTTTTCTGATTGTAAGTACGTTATCCACTTGGAAATGATTAGCGATCACTACAGACCATAAGAGCACCTTATGGTTCCTCGAGGAATGAGGCCTCTGCTTTTATTAAATCTCATGATCATCTGCCTAGCCTCTTCCCAACTATGTTGGGGTCGGCTTCCAGTCTAACCAGATGCAGCTGAATACCAGTATTTTACATGGAGCAACTGCCAATCTGACCCCCAGAACCCAGTTACTGGGTATTACAATAGCCCTTTGTAAGACTGATTGTCAGACTTTGGGGCTTCTGACTACTCTTAACAGACTGTTAATCCACGAATGACAGCCGAGACTAACGGTTTAACGTGGACTACGTGGCAAGGAGGGGTCTCGACATGGGTGCCGGGATGGGGTGCAAGGGGGTGCACTTGCACCTCCCTGGCATCAAAATAAAATATATGTGTAAAAACATTTAGAACTAAAGAAATATCTGAAAACGCTTAACACAACTTAACCTATTCGAGGCGAGATCCTTAAATTTTTGAGTTCGCTTCGCTCGCTCTTGCATTCTGCAATCTCTGAATTCTAAAGCTTCTGTGCATTAGACGACAAGGTACCGAATTCCTATTTCCGAAAATCGAATCGGCCCTAGGCGGGGTGCTAACATTATCAAGCTTGCTTCGCTCGCTCTTGCATCCTACACAGTCCACACAGTAAGTCCTCTTTCTGTAAGAACTGACAAAATGAATCATCCCATTCGAAGCGAGATGGAAAAATCTCTTACTTTTTTAAACTTGTCTGCATAAGTCGACAAAACTTATTTCTTGTATGAATGGATAAACGATTAACCTAAAATATCCAAGGTGAACTGCAAAAATAATCGAGCTCGCCTCTTGGAGCACTCCCCTGAAAATAAACTTGCCGGCGCCCATGGATCTAGATACGTGGGTTCACGAACCGACATCGGAAGCTGCTTATCCTTCGATCGACGGCGTGCGGCTGTTATTATTTAGTCACATAGAGGAAACATTCGAAAACGGTTTTCAGAAACGGAAAATAAACAATCTATATATAGGATCTCAATTCTAAACTCACAGCACTAAATTTAGCCTTCTCCAAACACAGGTAATTCTGCTAACTCGTTACACGCTAAACACAACACTATTTGTAAACAAAAGAACGGATACGATAAACAGTTACGATTCGCTCGATAAACGTTGTAAAACGACAACACTAGTGACCTAGAAAAAGCCGGTTTTAGAGTTGTGTGCTTTACAACGGACAGATGACCGTGATAACTTTCTACGAAGCATTGACATTTTAAAGGTATTTTAATGAAAATGATAGTGAATTCCAATATTTTTTTGTGTCTTTTTTCATGTTTTTAATTTCTGGAATAATTTGTACCATAATTACGTCCTTTTTGCTAAGGGATTGTTATACGCGGCTGAATTTTATATGCTTATTTTTTCATAATTTATAAACTAATATTTTACAATATGTAAAAAACACCCTGACGATTCGAAAGGGCCACATAGGTACTACATTACCAAATTATATTATTTATGAAAATAAAAAATTACATTTTTACTATCAAAATTACCCCAATTCCATTAAAAATTAGCAAATTTTTAACAGGGGTCATAAGTTATGACTTCTAGACACCCGCCAAACGACGGCCGCCCGCATTTCATGTACATAAGTATTAATCCGGTAATAATCCCCATTGAAAAAAAATGAGGCTATTTTTTTTTTATTACGCCCTAAATAGAGTCTCAGTACGCTACCTAATAACACCCTCACTGATCGGACAAGGTTTTTTTGACATGTTGTAAAGAGGCAAAATTTGTGAGTATGTAGGGAACTACTGATCAGCACCGGAATAGTGTAACACACGATCAATCCAAATCCGAATCACTTTGAAGGATTTTGATAATGCATTGCTTGATATGTTCGAAAAATTTGTCTGCTCAACAACGTAAATAAAGAAAGCAAATGAATGAATGTTGAACTGTCAAAATGAAACCGATTGTGATCGATCGTGTGTTAAACAATTAAAAGGTGCCGATTCCGAAAATTCTTTTAGTAATGTAAAGCTATACAGTATTGCAGTGTCCTACGATATATTGTATGTACTAAAAACAAGAAATTTCACGCGTACGAAGTCGCGGGCAGAAACTACTAAGTAACTAGTAAAATATACCGGAAAAAAATGTATTTTTAAACACTGACATTAAGTAGTAACCTTGATATTATTATTTTATACAACTTCCAAAAAATAAGCAGTAAGATTGAGGCATCATAATATATATTTTCAGTCGACAAATTTTTGCAAGGTCTGGATTTGTGCCCGGTTGATGGCAATTAGGCTCGCCCCATATTACATGGGACTTAAACATAACTGGTGAAATGTGGGTGGAAAGAAAGAAAGAAAGAAAGAAAGAAAGAAAAATGCGTTTATTGGCATTACAAAAAAAAAAAACCTTAAAACTATAAAAACAGAAAATAAATTATTATAATGCCAAAAGGGCCTCAGCTCAGCATAATGTCAGATGACAAAACAAAGTGAACCACCTGACGCTGATTTTCAGCTGCAACCCACGAGTGCCATACGCTAGAATAATAAACATAGGGAAGTGTCTGTCCGATATAATAAATAATTTAAAGATAGTATAAAAATAAAATAAAACTCATTTAGATCAAAGATCAAATAAAAATTTGTGACATACATTGTGTGTGTGTGTTGTGTTTAATGAGAAACGTATACTTAACGTGTACTATAGCAGTCTATAGGTACACTTCTACCTAACCCTTCTGCACGCTTACCATGACCACAATAGAAACGGGTTTCGTCGACGGAAGAATAGACAAAATTACAGATCAAAATCTGTCATTTTGTCTATTCTTCCGTAGAAAACCCGGTTCTATCTTCTTTATGCTACGCGTGCTGGGATGACAGGCGTGCTTTTATGATATGATAAAAGATAAATTATCTGTCACACATGTGTTTACATACAAATCGAGCATGGAAGATCTTATATTGGTAAAAAGTCCGTACATGTTTTGCCTGACGAGGCGTACAATTTAATAAAACATTGACTAAATACTGGTTCACTAACATTCATTATAAAATTTTATCTGAATAATAAACTTATAGAAATAATAATATAAAGTTCAAGCATGTTAAAAGGTATCTGTCAAAAAGTGATTTATATTTTAATAGCACTTGTATGTTAATATATTTTGAATCTTGTTTTTAAATCGATTATGTTATTATATGTTCTGCAAAAATAATTTTGTTTTTAATAAATGAGAAATGAGTACATATTAATCACTCATCTTTAAGTTCAAGTTTCCTCACGGTGATTTCATACGTACAATAATCTGGACGTAATTCAGAACAACTTATACATTTTATAGCCTCCATGGAGTCGCAGGCATTTCCAGTAATATCCTAACTAATATTACAAATGCGTGAGTTTGTTTGTTTGTTACGTTTTCACGTTAAATGTTTGTTTTTATAAGACTGTGTTAATTTTTAATGATATTATATTTTTATGATAATTTTTTAAGAGAATTTTTATTGATAATTTTTAATGTTTTTACTACTTATTTATTTTATCTTTTGTGGGTAATTTGCCTGAAATTTGGCACATGGGTAGACCATGACCTGGGCTAGGACATAGGATACTTTTTATCCCGATATTCACACGGGATCGAGAATTATGCGGGTGAAACCGCGGGGCGCCGGGGGGAGGCGGAGATTGAAGGAAGGGGGTGACCAAAGAAGTTTGCCCCAACATGGAGTACTTCTGCAGTCCCTGCAATAGCAGAGTGCCATAGTATATATTTTATGGTACGGTTGACTTCCACGCAGACCCAGTGGCGGACAGAAGCTAATAATAAATGTATTTCCATAGTTTCTAACTTAATTTATATTTGTTTGTAATTTAATTTTCTATAAAAAAAAAAAATCCGACATTTAAATATTATTATAATTATTTCATAAGGCTGACATATTTAATTTTATCTTGTACCTACTCACTCTTTATTATTTGCATGCCCATGTGATGGTTAAATATGGAGAACTTTATTACAAAAAACATCAATGTAGATCTGTACCCATGTTTGCAAATAAATAAATGATTTTAATGATTTTTTTATAAACCGTATCCTATCACATTCTTCTCACGTATTCTTCGCGTAGACTTTGAATAATATTATAGCCACGGTAGGCTCTACCAATAACAAATTATTATGCTATGAACGATACGGTAGCAGGAAATACAATACAACAATAAATAACAGTAGGTATTTTTTATTGGCACAAAAGAAAACATAAGATGGCTGGATTAAATACAACGACATTTTGCTTCAGATCAAATAAAACACCAAGACGTAGCGTTGTCAACAGTGACGTGAGGCCGGTTTCGTAAACATGTGTGCACTTAGTGAGGTGTAGTTTGATTGTAAATGATTGTATGTCAATGTGGGTGTAGCAGTTATAGCCTAGTGGTGTGACGGTCAGACTGCCAAGTAGAACTCAAGGCACGCAACTCTGACTTTTCGGATTCATGTGCGCTTTTCGGATTCATCGCTTCAAAAACGGTGAAGGGAAACATCGTGAGGAAACCGGCATGCCTCGCCTTTCAAATAACTTCTCCCGCTCTGGGCGGAGCGGGAGGTCGTGTCAGACTTTTACTGACTAAAACCCACCCGTGTTCCTTCCGTTGCCTGTGTGCCGGGGCCACGATAAACCGGCATGCCTGAGAGATATTTCTCGACGACATGTGAAGCTAAGTCAGAGGCCCATGGGCGGCATAAGAACTCTGACACCTAGTTAGTCTGTAACCACACGAAAAAGAAGAATGTGTGCGTATGAGGGTGCATGCACAGAGAGGTGTAGTTTTGGCATAGTTCAGTCTATTGTTCGTAGCGCTATGTCTTGGTTTTTTATTTTGTCTGAGCATTTAGCATCATTCATCATATTTTAGCCGAAGCTGGACAATGGCATTTTGGCATGGAATCCGACCGTTCTTTTGTGATTTTGAGCTTTACTCAATTGTAGCTCAGAACTTATGTTTATGTTCGTTGATAGCAATAGGTTTGCCATCATAACAGGCAGAGCAGTGGCGGCTCAGTGGTAACGGCCGCGACTTACAAATTGTTTGTATAAATTATTTCATCACCACTGCTCCCAAAACGGTGAAGGAAAACATCGTGAGGAATCCGGTATGTCCAAGAATTAGAAATTCGAACACATGCGCCAACGACCAACACGCACTGGGCCCGCGTGGTGGATTACGACCCACTCCCTCTCACCGAGAGGAGGCCTGTGTCCCAGCAGTGGGGACATTATAGACCAAAATAATAAAAAAAATATTATCAAAATAATTTAATAATCATTTTTTTATTTAATTTTTAATAAAACATATTATTATCAAAATAATTTAATGATCATTTTTTTATTTAATTTTTAATAAAAAATATTATTATCAAAATAATTTAATAATCTTTTATTTTTATTTAATTTTTAATTTAATTTTTATCAAAATATAAGACCACGCCTTGTTCGTTCGAAGGGAAACGCAGAGGTGTACTTAGTACACCCACATTTCGTCAGTTATGTCAAAGACCCATGTAATAGGGGGCGAGCACTGCCATCAACCGGGCACAAATCCAGACTTCAGGTTGCTACTGAGAAATTCTAGATGGGAAAACCCGATAAAACTTTGCTCGACCTGGTATTTCAATCCAAGACCTCAACAGCAACTGGTGAAATGTATGTAGGTGGGGAGATTATAGGCGCAATATTCCGTTATGTGAATTTGAGCTGAAATCGAAACCACAATCCCAATGACCTATTACTCAGCTAACCTAACACATTAAAAACCAAACGATTTTTTTTTGCTGGTCTACGAATTTGCGTTGCCATAAAAACTAGACACTAATACATTCTCAAGTAATTTTAGGCTCTACCCACATAGTTTTTGAGGTGATAATTGAGTGGTTGATTAGCTTATATATGTATTCTGAGAGGTATTTCATAATGGCAGTATGCATGGCCTTGTAACTTACTTAAATAAGATGTTGGTTAAGTCGTCTTTGAGAAAAAAATGTTTAGTTAACCTTAAGAGCCATTTCCATGCGTTTTGGGGTTACGGAGATAGCTTGGTAGCATATCTTGTTACCCAGTAACTGGGTTGCGGAGGTCAGATGTAAGCGCTCAGTAGTCCGGCCCTCACTAATCCGACACGTCTATAGTCCGGAGATTTCTAACTTAGCTTTCCCACCATAGATATCCGACTCCTACTCTGTAATCCAGCAGGTTTAACACAAAAGTCGGGATTACAGAGCGCGCGCATTGATCGTTGTCGTTCTGCAGACCGGCCCGATTTTACGAGTAGGTATTAATACGTTAACTAATAAAGATGTTTTACTTTGCAAATCCGTGTTAAAATTATTTCTTACTAGGTAGCTGACATTTCCTATAGAAATAATCTGGCATGGGCGAAAAAAAATGAGTGCCGGATTACCGAGCGCCTACTGTATTCAGTTGCATCTGGTTATACTGGAAGCCGGCCTACAAAGTCGGGAAAAGACAGGCGTATGTTGGAGGTGATTTTGTAAGTTCGAAGGGTAATAGAAAACCTAGGCATCATCATTTTAGCCGAAAGACGTCCACTGCTGGACATAGGCCTCCCCCAAGCACCGCCACTTCAACCAGGTCTGTGCCCTCCGCACCCAGTGGATTCCTGCGGTTTTCACAAAATTATCCGTCCATCTTGAAAATAATATAATATTAATATTTATTGAATAAAAACGTTGACAAGAATTATACAATTAGATCACAGTAAGATTTAACAATAATTATAGTGCCTAAAAATGAACTAAATCTAAAATATGTTTAGAACAGGTGCAAGTATTGATGGTTCGGAATTACAATGTTAGGTAGCGACCTGTGTTTCAGGTTCAGGCCAATATAGGCCAGGAAAATCAAGTACAATAGCGAAATAATCAGTCTTATGTGATGGTGTTTGCATCATCAATTAGTAGAACTTAAGATGAGTCAACCAATTTTAAGAACAGGATTTTCCATACTGTAAATGTGTGTGTTTGATCACAGCTCACCTGATTTTAAGCGTTGATGCGGTGGGCGATTGAACTTGCTTTCCTAGAAGTAACCTATTCAATCGAGACTAAGCTCCTATGCACACGGCGCTTTTTATACGCGCGTTCCACGCAACGCCCGTCGTCTGTGCGTTACGTGGGCGCGTTGTCTGCCTTAAAAAAGCAACGATGTTTGTTTTGATGCGTAAAGCGTGGACCAGGCCCTTAAGGATTACTCGACCCTAAACCCCGGGAAATTAGGGTAAATGGTCACTTTGCTGAGGAGGACTGGGCTTGTCCTCATTTACTCTTACGCCTAGAAGGCTTAGCGTTGTGGCACTGTGATGATAATTAATAGATTTCGAGAGATTTTGGGTGGTGTATATCTAGCTTTGAACCGCAATCACCAAACATCTTTCATGCTGAATCCCGGAAAGCCCTGATCCAGAACTGTGTGGGTAGAGCTCTTAGACTCTTAGCCCATTTAAGCACTAACGTTTTAAACGCGACGTTTTTTTGTCGCCGTTTAAAATCCAACAGTGCACCTTTTCAACGCGGTAGGGTTGCGCTTTGTCGCGTTTAGGCTCCCGCAGACAGGCGCGACGAAACACTGGTGGAACAATTTCTATCAAGCCTAGGCCTTTCAAAAGCGCCCGTGCAAACGTGGACTTAGACTCCCGTCTAGGTCCACGTTCGCACAGGCGCTGACAAGACCATGACCTGAGCTATGATAGTGAGTGGCAGACATTTGACAGATATGGGACATACACGTGCCGACCTATGATTTACGTCACAGCCAAGGTAGACAATCGATTTAACAAAAGTGATGGTGGACCGGTTTAACACGATTATCATGTTTGGCTGGCCGAGATAAAATAAATAGCGAATTAGTCGACGATTAATTTGGTGCCCCGGAAGTTAAGTCGGTGGGATTTTGGGTTATACTTTTAACCTGCTGCATAAATTCAAGGACGCTCGGCGAGCTTTGAAACGGGCTATGCTTGGAATCTCTCTGAGGGATCGAATCCAGAACGAGGTGATCTGTCACAGAACCAAAGCTGTCGACATAACTCACAGAATAAAGCAACCTGAAGTAGCAATGGGCCGGTTATATTAGCCGTAGAATCGATTACCGTTAGAGTAGACGTGTTCTCGAGTGGAGATCACGAATCGGCAAACGTAAGGTAGGACGCCCTCAAGCTTGGTGGAGCGACGATTTTCGCAAGCTGGTAGGTAGCGGCTGGATGAGAGTTGCCGAGAATACTCAATGACGTGCAATTGGAGAGGCCTATGTCCAGCAGTGGACTGCTGTAGCATGATGATGTCCCCTAAGAACTTCCAATAATGATGTATTCTGGACTAAATACGACCGTATTATTATAGGATTATAGGCCATACATAAATCCTATGTGTAAAAAGGACAGATCAGAAGCAACTGAAATTTAAGATGACGCAGGTTGGGTCCGTCGAAATTTTAAATCTCCGGGAGCATTTGCAACTATCAAACTAATATCTAAGCAGTTAACTAAGGGAATCGGAGGCCAAAAAACTGATTAGATTTTTTGCCAGCTATTGTTAAAAACCATAACTTAGTGACCCTAGTCAGTTTTTAGCAAAAAATAAGGATCTTTCCTGAAATACCAAATTAAGGAGTGACGGTGGCCGTTTTAGCTGTTTTCTATGAATATGTCATACCTATAGAAACGAAGACAGACGGTAAGTTGGCACGCTGACATACAAAGGAAAGGATAACGAGTTGTAATTGAGTTAAGCATCACCATGCGCGTGCGCAATCGTAAGGTGAAAGTCGACGACATAGAATTTCAAGTGACAGCGAAAACATAAAGAGAGACAAATTCTCTGTAATTTCGTATAGAAAGAAGGGTACAGTAAGTCAGTGCTCTGCATTACCTGACCCTTCTTCCCCTCTTCTTCTTTATAGGAGGGTCAGGTAACACAGGGCAACCTGTACTAGCTGACAAAAATTGCTGCATGCGTGGCATGACCACAACAGAAACGGGTTTTGTCGACGGAAGAATAGACAAAATGACAAATAAACAATCACAATCCATCATTTTGTCTATTCTTCCGTCGACAAAGCCCGTAGAAAACCCGTTTCTATGGTTGTCATGCCACGCGTGCTGGAGACTTTTATTATTTAGGTACATATTAAGTTCTGTATACGTTTTTTGATTTTATTTCAGCTTGAGTATAGTTTCGGATGTTTTAGTTGGTATATTGGCGTGTGCTAGCTGACATATAGCAAATAATTTAATTTAATGTTTTGTGTTGCGTAATGTAAATGATTATGCATACTATTGTATAGAATCAAGTTTTTCTAACTGAGCAGACAGCTGTGCTGCTGGGGAGTTTGTTGTGCCACTTCTTCTTCCCAGCTAAAGCACAAGAAGTGGCGAAGGGTGGGCGTTTTGGGGGACTATCTTATGTAATTTTGACGTTCGAAATGTGCTGATTCTCAGCCTAGTTTGAATAAACGACTTTTGATTTTGATTCTGAGTTCCTTACTGCCCACTGTTCTTTGGGGTTTACCGTTTGCGGGAAAGCCGGAGAAATACGAATCTGGACGGATGAAGCTCTGGCTCAGACCTCAAAGTGGACATGTCACAACAGAGTTAGACATCATGCAACATAGTTTATATCTCTATTTTTAGACGATAAATAAAATATTTATGACAACGATACTATATTCGCCAGATGCTGTGATAAAATCTATAACGTCAACCAATACAATACATCTATTGTTACTTGAATGTTTAAGAACGCGTGTAAGTTTAAATAAATGAATTGTGATTCTAATGCAGACGGAAGTCAGTTTGCGTATATGTATATAATAAAGTAAAAATACACAGGGTTTTTTATTTATGTTTCTGGAAGCCTAAGTAAGTAAAATCAGAAAATCTAGCACGTAGGTACATAAGAAGAAGTTTTATAGTGGTACCGGTCAATGAAAAGTTGTGTGGAAATCGGTTGTCATGGTATGGGCATGTGATGCGGAGGAATGAGGAAAACTGTCGTGAGGAAAGTTTTGAGTATGATTGTGGATGGCTATAAGAGTAGAGGACGACCAAAGACGCGATGGATGGACTGTGTGATGATATGGCTAGAAAGGGGGTGACTACCGAGATGACGACTGATAGAGAAGTATGGAAGAAATAGACATGTTGCGCCGACACCTAATAAATTGGGATAAGGGCAGGAGACTCATGTTGATGATTTCGAGGCACATTCGGAGCCGTTGAAAATGGAACAAAGGGCTATTCGTGAAAAAAAAAAAACGGCTTTACAGAGCGTCGGTATGTCATATTTACGCTTAAGAACAACTTCGTTGAGTGACGAAACTGAAATGTAAAGGTATGAATCCGAACAACGCTGCACACGGCAGTGCTGCCTGCCGCGTGATTCGAGCACCGCTGCACTGGCACTGCTGTTCGTGGTTTACTTCTTAACAGTTGTCAACATTCACGTGTTATCGCTGTGATGAACGCCGCACTACTTGTCTGCCGCGGCGGCATGGCGACACTGCCGCGCAGCAGTGCCGTCGCAGCAATGTCGTGCAGCATTGCTGCCGTGCTCGGAATGTAATCTATATAAACCTATAAAAATGTATGCGGATAGCGTTGTCCGGAATCATACCTTAAAGCGCACTTTTGGCAGTAAACGATAAAATGATTTTATTTCTGTAAGTAGGTTTGTACCAACACTTTTAAACACCTCAAAAATAAATAAGGTACAAGTTATGTTTTTTAAACTAGATGAGTTCAGTTTCCCATCTGACTATTCTGAGAAGAAAGAGCGAAACAAACTAAGAGGTCACAGTCTCTTTCAACAGACATAATCTTGGTCAGATCATGTCAAGATCAAGTAGGTAGATTAGTGTCTGAAATGGTCCTTTGAGGAATGAACCCCACAATTTAAATGGACCTGTCCAGTTAGCCCTGCTACCAACGTGCTGATTGGTTTGCCTGCTGTTTTTAACCACGCTATCACCCGAATACTGAAAGGCCACTCAAAATTTAAGCGTTACTTATGACTCGTTTAAAGCCTTTTGATTGGTTGAAACTAGTTTTAAGTATCGCTTAAGTTTTGAGTGGCGTTTCAGTATTCGGGTGATAGTGCTTCAATTCGTGCTAATATGAGAAGAAGTAAATAATATGCTGTCATGTGGTCCACCAATCCAATCAATTGGTGAACCAAAACGACAACAACCAATGATAGAAGTTCGCTTTCATTTGTTTATTTTTTTATGTCGCAGCACCATGCTGAGATAGTAACCTTTTGGCCTCCATTTGGGGCTTTTAATTTTGAGTGTGTTTAGTGCGAGTCACATTAAATATATTTTCTCTCTTTCAGAAGCTAGCTGTTCATTCGAATTAGGGGAAAAATTTTCTACCCAAAATACGCAGAATAAAATAACTTACCTCGTGTCGCATTTTATACGGTGCGTGATAGTATTGAAATTACTTCTTGTCGAATTATAACAAAACAAGTACTATTATTTCCAAAAACATATCCACGATCTTTTATGCTTTAGGCTTATCGTAAGAGTAGCCAATTTGAGGCGAATTTCAAAGGGTTTCTTTCGTATTGCTACGTAAGCGGTCACGCAGAAAACCATGCTTAATTATCCATACTAATATTAGAATGCGAATCTACTTGTCTGTATGTCTGTCTGTCCGTTACCTTTTCATGACTAAACTGCTGTCAATTAGTGATTAGTCTAGCCAGTAGAACATCTATGTGTTATCTAGTTAACAAAAAAATCTATGAGTTTTACATATGGTTGTCCTTGAAGTAAGTATGTTTCATCGATTTGTTGCGACTGGGTTTTGAGAAAAGGCCAATAGTTGCCACTAAGAGCTGCAGTATCTACAAAGCTTATAAGTTAGTTATTAATATATTACACTATCGTCTTTTTAAAAAGAGTAACCGTTGAGTTTCTTGCCGGCTCTCCATAAGAAATTGGTGCACCGTGCACTTAGATTTGAAGTTTCATAAGTGCCCATGTAAGTTTATGTTTTTTTTTTCTGAATTTAAATGTTATGAAGTAGGAAGTTATAAAACTTGAGATTGAGCTGCTCGCTCAGCTAAGCCTTGTGATAAAATTTGACATTTTAAGCAAAATCATCATAAAATACCAGTTTTATATGCACGTTGACTTAGTTAAATATTATTTTTTAAATTACATGATTACTTCGTAAAGTATTATATTATTTAAATTATTGAATGTGAGGACTATGTGCATCACTTTTTTTGTTTTTTCCTTTTCATTTAGTTTTAATGATGGTCTGGCAGTTTAAATAGTTTATGCGGCCTATCCAGATGCAAGGGCGGATCCAGCCTTCAAGTTAGGGGGGGGGGGGGGGGGGGGTTTAAAAGTCGGGGTCCAGTCAGTACAAGCGCCTATCAATGGCGGGCTAAGCTTGTCGGGAGCCAGGGGCTACAAAACAAAATGAGGCGCCCTCGATCTTTTCAGTGTATGTAGGTATTTCTAGTAACATTTTGCAAAAAAAAAAAAAAATAAGTGCGCGCGTAATTATAACTACCTCGTCTCATGGAAAATGGGGCAAGTCTATTGCCATTACTAGAAATTCTGACCCCGAACTACAACTGAGACTTAACTACTGAATCGAATTCACAATCCCACGCTGAGCTAGCTCTGCACCACCGAGGTAGTTTTATTTGATTAATGTTTCCAATTATTAGCGCAGATTTTTATCTGGTCATTATAATTAATGATATACTTAATAGTATTCAAAAAAACCCGGTTTTAAAGTTTTGTTATCAGTGTCCCACATAGCAGCGATAGCCTAGTGGTGTGACCGTCAGACTGCAAGTCATAGGTCTCGAATTGGAACCCAAGGCACGCACCTCTGACTTTCCGGATTCATGTGCGTATTGTATAATTATCACTTGCTTCAAAAACGGTGAAGGAAAACATCGTGAGGAAACCGGCATGCCTGAGAGATATTCCTCGACGGCATGCGAAGCCAAGTTAGAGGCCCATGGGCGGCTTTAAAACTCTGACATCAGATGTCTAAATACGTAACACATTTTCGTAAACGATAGCGACCAATCTGTTTCACTTTGACAGTTCATCAACATTCATTGCGTTATTTACGTTGTTGAGCAGTTTTTCTTTTCTAACTTATGAAGCAATGGATTAATTAGCAATCTGTTTCAAAACGATCCAGATTCTGATTGATCGTGTATTACGCAATCAGGGTACTGGTCACTAACCATACGAAAAGAAGAAGTGTCCCACATAGTATAAAAAAGTACGCATTCGTTACACTGACGTAAATCGAGCAAAATCTGACTTAGGATTTGTTTTATTGTCGAACTTTTTTAGGAAAATGAACACATAAACTCACGCCGTCCTCCAATGGAGGTAGGTAGGAACTACAGAACGCCGCCTACTCATCTTTACATACTCTTTGTGTTTCGTTTACGTTCATACATCTCTACCCAAATTGCGAACCACACGTAAAATTAAAATCAATCAATCATTTATTCTCTCTTCACAAAGCTGACTCAAAAGTTATTGTGTACAAAAAATGTCTCAGATGTATTCCACTTTTGTGAGAGACTGGTGCCTGATATAGGTCTTTGGGCAAAACCTGTGTTACAGGTCACCAGGCCCTCCACGGCTAGAATCAGCTTTCACAGAGGCACCGTACAAGAGTCGAAGTTAAACAATATGCATAAAAAAATAAAAAATAAGTAAGAATTAAAACAATATGCTTAACACAAATAAAAGAAAAAGTAATTACAATAAAAAATACCTACCTATAATGCAGAATGCATGAACAATGGTTTTAATTTTGACAGTTCACCCACGTTCACTGCGTTATTTAAGTTGTTGAGCAGACGAATTTTTCAAACCTATGAAGCAATGGATTAGCGATATCCTTCAAAACGCTCGGATTGTGATTGAAAATGTATTACGTTATTAGGGTGCTGGTCATACACGACCGCTGTTCGCGAATACTAAGCACCTGACCTTTCTGAAGAACATCAGTAATAAAGTCACATGCCTTCTAGAGCATCCCCCCTCGGTTTCCACTTACGTCTGCTTTTTGTTAGTCGCCTTTCATTCCTCCTCTCAACATAACCAAACCATCGAAGCACAGTTTTTGTTAAAGCGCTTCCAAACTCCCCACGAGTTTAGTAATAAGTTAGTTTTTTAGGGTTTCGTAGTAAACAAGAAACCATGCCATGGAGCCATGTCCGTCTGTCTGTCCGCGGCTTAGCTCAGAGACCGTGAGTACTAGAAAGCTCTAATTTGGCATGGGTTTACATATTAATTACGACAAAATGGTCAAGAAAATATTTATTTTTTTGCGTATCTCCCCTACACGTAAAGTGGGGATGTTTTTTTTCTCGTCTATTCCATGGTGTGGGGTGTCGTTGGAAAGGTCGTTCAACAATATTGTGGGTGTGTAAAAACCATGTTTCAATTCAGGGATCCGTTTGCGAAATATTAACCTTTAAAATGCTAAGTATTTTTGTTAGAGTTATGTGTCCACCCCGGCTCCCCCCCTGCCAGCTAAATGATTGTACTTGGATTCGTGAAAAAATTCACAGCAGTAGTAAGTATATATAACGAAATTAAAACGAAAAGTATCACAGCTAACGATAGGTTTATAGGTTAACGAGTTATAATCGACCAACTTACAATTTGCAGTTTGAAAAAAATGTTCTCCCATACATTCCGTATGGGAGAATATGTTTTTCAACTACAACGTTAAGTTTGTTCTTGAGATAAATTCATCCCAACTACGGAACCCTTAATTGTGCGTGGTCTCGCCATGTCCTTGATCGACATTCGATAGGCACCACAGAGACATAATACACGGAAAAGATATGGTTCAATGTCTATATTTTATATAATTTTAGTGTCTACGCCTTCAAATAATGCAAGTAAATTGTGCAAAAAAAAATGTTAAATTAGAACGCGTTCACGTCAATTCTACAGGCTAAAATTATATTTATGGGCATCCTCTTAAGGGGTCATTGTACTCATCATTATGAACAACTTTTACAATGGTACAAACCCCGAAAACGCGAAAAAAAAATCTGCTGTTCCCTACATTTTGACGAGCTATGCGAAAATAAATGTAGGGAACAGCTGATAAAAAAAAATACGTATTAATGAACGTAACTCAAAAACTACCCATGGAAGCAAAGTTAATAAAATTTATATGGGACCACCGCGCAAGCTTCTTCGTCCATACTTAACGAAAATCATAATGTCGAACATAATACCTCCTCCTTTTTGGACATCGGTTAAAAATGACGCTCATCAGTTTTATTGCACCCATCTAACAATTTCAAACGCTACATCTGGCTAAAATAATAATGAAAATAAATAATAAAATGGCTGTGTCATTAAAAATTTATGTCCCACTGTAAGTCAAGTTAACGGAGATATTTTTATTATAAATTCATGTGCTGTTGACGTCACACAAAGCCATTTCCTTTTACGCGATACATATGCTGACTTCTCATTGTTTGGGAAAATGTAGAAAATCTAAATCAAAAGCCATTTATTCAAACTAGGCTGAGAATCCGCACTTTTAGAACGTCAAAATTACATAAGACCGTCCCCCAAAACGCCCACCCTTCACCACTTCCTAGTGCTTTAGCTGGGAAGTCGTGGAGCGACGAACTGTCCAGCAGCACAGTCTGTTAAGTTAGAATAACTTGATTATTTACTATGCGAGGTCAGCTTAAAGTGTATCTTCATGAATTTGAAACAATAGTAGAACGGGAGATAAGGGAAGGCACCCGTAGAAAAGATCTTACATGTATTATCAATCCGAATTTTCACAAACACAGTCCACGATACCAACAGGTTGCCTTTAGATCTGAAAAGCACGGTCAACACTAGTTCTTTTGAAGCAAAACTCAAAAAACTCATTATTAACAAAAATTTCTATATGCCATTGAAGATTTGTAATTCATAACCGATTGTTCAATCGTGATTGTATGAAATGAAATTGTTTATTCTGTAAATAGGATATCCAAATCACTTTTACAGGTAATACAAATAAAATTAAAATAAAAAGCTATTAAAAAAAAAAGGATTTATTCATGCATTGTCACGAGAACCAAACACGTATGCCAAATTTCAGGCCGATAGCTTCAGTGGAAGTGGGTGTAATATTGATTGCAATATTCCAGGACATACATACAAGTGAAGTTAAATAAAAGCTTTTAATAAGCTAGATGGAGTCGACATTTCCTATCTGACTACCCCTGAGGAGAAATGGCAAAACAAACTCAGGAGTCTGTGTCAGTCTAAGTATTTTTTAAAGTCCAGACATAATCTTGGTCAGGCCATATGAGGACCATGTAGATCAGTGTCTGAAATTGTCTTTTGAGGAAAGAACCACACAGGTTTGAGTGTACCTGTCCAGTCAGTAGGATTCCCACCTCTCCCGGAATTCAGCAATGAAAATTTTAATCTCCCGGCTCCCGGAAGGAATTTTTAATAAACAAAGTTCTCTCGGAATTTAAAATTCACGCGCGCTGGCGGAATAATTGACAATGGCGAAAATCATACGCGTGCTACTGGCTAATGCAGTCGCGAACTCGTGACACTCGAAACTACGTTTTGTCCATACCAGTATCAAACGCCGCCTGGGAGCGTTTTAGTGTAGTATTCGATACTGGACAGAAGAAAGAAACCACTTCAATGAAGAAAATGTCAAGGCAGAAAGAAATCCACACAGTTTACAATTTATTAAACTTTCCGAATCTTGACTAACATGAGGTGGCAACCGTACCAGTCAGTGCAAGCTTTTGTCAGTAATAGTACAGTAGCTCAACTCAGAATTTAAGGAGCTCAACGACTCGACGAACAATACCAAAGAAAGGACATTGAAAGTAATCAAACAGACCACCACATCCATCCTATGTGGATGGATGTGGTGGTCTTTTTGATTACGTCCTCACATTCTCAATGATTAAAGTAATATAATACTTTACGAACTAATTGTGTCATTTTGTATATAATATTCATCAATGTCAATGTGTATATAAAACTGGTATATTATGATGATTTTGCATAATGATTAAAATGTCAAGTTTTCTGGTTTCATCACAAGGCTTAGCAGTGAGCAGCTCCATACCAAGCTTTTTGTCTTCTAAATAATTAGAAATTGTATAGTATCCTTTTTACAAAAACATGGATTTAATTAAATACAGCTTTTGAATCGTAATCGTGGGTAAGTTTCGAATGTCAATGGGAAGTTTGTTGTAATAGCTTATAGGTACATTGACCCATGAACCAGTTGCCTACTCTGTGGAGGCGAGTGCGATGTATATTTGTCTATTTGTGGGCCCCATTGTGATTTACCGTCAATAGTTATCCAAGAAAAACTGTCAACAAGGTCCAACTCTATTCTATTAAGATTAACGATGTAGTTAACCGCCTCACATTTGGCGTTAATATTTTAAGGAGTTTAGTCTATTTTTCGTTCAGATTACTTACATTAAACCAATGCACAACTTTATAGAGTGCATCGTTAACTTGTTCAAAGTTGACTAACTGACGTTTGATTTTAGAAATGAGGGAAGTGTAATTTGCGAATAATACGATCTTCAATACGATTATCCCATACGTGGTAAGGTAATTAATTTATATGTATAAATTAGAAATAAAAAAGGTCCTAGAATTTAACCCTGCCGAACGCCCATGGTTACCGTAGATGCTGCAGATCGTTTGCCATTATCATCGACCCTCTGCATTCTGTTGTATGATTTATGTAATTGAATTAGTATAGTAAAATCAAAGTTCTTTGTTTTAATCGACTCTCAAAAAGGTTCTATGTTCGACTTTACGTATTTAATTTTTATGTATGTTCATCGATATTTTCGTCAAATGTGTTGTTGAAAACTATTTGTTTAATTTTGTAGAGCTCTAGCGCGGTGGTCACGTATAAGTTTTATTCACTTTGCTTGGGTCGTTTTTGAGTTAACTTCAATAATACGTATTTTTCCCACTAATTCTATGTGGATGATGTTATAATAAATTCCCTGTTATTTATATAGCAGTTATTGGTATTCAAATTTGTGTGGGGTAGGTACCACAACTAAAAAGAAAAAACGTATAACAAAACAACCGACTTTCGAAATAAAAGTAATTTTTCACTTTGTAGTGTTTTTTTTTGGAAGTCAGTTGTTTTTTTGATCTATGTGATGTAATTTTTAATTTATTTTGTGTGAATTCAGATACTTGCAAATTATTATTAATGAATAAATGACTAATGACTGGAGATGTATAGCTCGATGTGTCTTCGCGTCAAGGACGGTATAAGCAGTAAATGCATAATTTAAACTACGATGATTAATGTTGCGACATTTCCGCGAATTGTATGGTTTCACGTCGTTGTTTGGGCAGATGCAGTAAACAGTCCGCATGAGTAAACGGTTCTTGAATTATAAATACTTAACCACAGAATAGTACAGAAGGCGCACTCCGCATTTTAGGTATGAAGCTACAAGTACGCGGCGGGCACGTCTTGTCGGGCCAATTCAGTGAGCGTAACGTAGTCAGAAGATATAAGAGTATCGCGATAGAAAGAGAGGCAACTTCTAGGTGAATATAGCTGTAGGTGATTAGCGTTATACAACCTTAACCGCACTTTATTGTGTTGTAGCAAGAGTCGCCTTCTCAGTGATAGCCTAGTGGTGTGACCGTCAGACTGCCAAGTCATAGGTCTAAATAAGGAAGAAAGGTAACAAATAGGGTGAGACAAATAAGGGGCCAAATAACTTGGAGATTACAATACGGCACTATACTAAACTTTGTATATCTTACTTAAGACGCAGATATATGCCAGTGACATTGAGTGGTTAGCTTGCGTGTTCTGTACTGAGCTCACACAACGCGTCGTACGTCCAGCCAGTAATAGGACTCGCCCATCAAGGAGCGCTGTCCCAAATTAGACGCATTATTAATTTATTATACATAAAACAAAAGATATTTTAATAAACCACCTATACTAAAAGATCAATAATTACATTATCTTTAAAATGGTGAAGGTTTCAGAAATAACTTAATAGATTTTGCGTGATTCTCAGTTTTTTACGCGTTAGACATAACTTTACAAATTAATTTCACTATGTTATACAAATATAATCTAAAATATTTATACATTACGCTAAGGATGAGAGAAAGGGATGCGCTAAGGTAGCCCGCGAGATTCAAATTTTCTTTAGTTTTTTGCATTTTGCAGGTCAGTGTCAGGTTTTATGTTTATTACAATATGATTCGCGACCGTATCAAATATGGGTTTACATAATTATAATCATTACAATCAGCAATACAACTCCATAAGTTAACATAATTGTCAAATGTCATGCTTTCAGGAAATAGTCATTCAATGGGATTACATGAACTTAAAGAGTTGTATTGATAATTTTTATGATTATAATTCTATAAATAAACATTTGATACGGCCGCGAATCATATTTAGGTCAACATAGAATATGATACTGACCTGCAAATTGCAAAAATCGTAAGAGAATTTGAATTTCGCGGGCTGCCTTGACGCTTTCGCCTTAAGTCTCATGTAATTGGGGGCGAGCGCGGCATTGGCCCGGGCACAAATCTAGTCTTGGGGTTTACGGCTGTAAAATTGCTAATGGATAGAAACTAGGTGAAGGAAAAAATTGTGAGGAAACGGCATGTCCTAGAACCAAAAATTCGAAGACATGTGACATCTACCAACCGCACTGGGCCCTCGTGGTAGGTTACAGCCTGCGGGCTCAAAGAGAGGAGGCCTGCTGTTGTATCTAGAGTTGCCAACCATACTGTTAATTAAAAGCAGTATAAGCCACCCATACTGTTAAATAAAAACAGTAAAAGCCAACCATATTGTTAATTAAAAACAATATAAGCCAACCATACTGTTAATTAAAAACAGTATAATACTGTTTTTCAGTAACAGTATGGTTTCTCGAAAACACTCTTTACTGACCAACTAAAATAAAGGAAATAAACATAATGTTGTCAATTATGTTTGCCGCCAGAAATAGAGCTTCAACACATTTAAAAAATATTTGCTCCTCATTTATTTGGTGAGGCTTTCGAAGCCTTCAAAATTGGTGCTAAATTAATGGGTTGCGCGAGAAGCACTAATGAATTATGTATCCATTTAAAACATTTAAAAAATACTTTTCCGTTGTCCGTTGATCACATTGGAATCTATTTGCCATTATAAACTGAAGCAGCCATGCTATTCTGTAAATATCTCACCGTGAAAACTTGGGTGAAGTGAGCTGTAAATAGTGTCAATCCCTGTGGAATGACAGCTCACTCCACGCTCACTTCACCTAAGTTTTCACGGTGAGATGGTTACAGAATAGCACTGCAGGTATACTGTTAATTTTAAAGTTTACTTTATTACTCTTTTGTGTCACATATTATTATTGCATATCTGTGTACTTCAGAGGGGCAATTCCCGTATTGTTTAAGAACGTTCACATTCGCATCTCATTCGCAATCTGTCAAAAATGCAATCCATTTACTAACATTTTTGACAAGTTTGACAGATTGCGATTGATTGTTCTTATTTTAAACGTAAAAATGTTTAGGCTCAAACGTCTACCCATGTCGGATATGCAATCGTATAACAAGGCACATTTTCGAATATATTACAAATTACAAATAAATTACATACGAACATTAATTTTCTCAAAAATGTCATGAAGATTATAAAATACATTATCAATCAACATTTATTTAATTTTGTTTTAAACATATTTCTATTTAATTGCTGAATAGCTGGCGGTAACTGGTTGTATAGGTACACGAATAGCAGTTACATCTAGGTACTTTTTATAATAAATCATATAATTAATAACAGGTAAATTAATGTCATATTTATATTGCTTTCGAATGTTTTTGTGAGAATCAGATTTAAAATTAAATATTGCATATTATTTTTAACAAATTAATAAACATAATTCAAGTACATATTATGCAATTCGCGGGAAAGTCCGAAAGGGATACCGTGGCCCCTGGCAACGTACAGGCAACACTGAAGGAACACGGGTGGGTTTTAGAGATACCTCAAAAATATACCGGTATCGGTTTAAAATAAAGCTCAACCCGAGCTATACCGATACCTTTTTAAATAAAGGTTGGGCTAAGCCGTTATTTAACCTTTACACGATTTCGGTACCGAAAAACATGTGAGACGGCGCGGCGCGGGTGCGCGGGGGGGTCGAACACTTATCTCTTTGTTTGTTTATCAAGGTTTCATATATAAAGGTTATAGTACATCTACCGAAATATACCGGTATGCATTTCCATCCTCAAAATTCCTATACTGAAAAAAAGAACGGTATCGAAATCGAAAAATTTATGTATATAAGAAAAAATCTACATATTTTTTATAAAATAAGTGATAGACATAATTTTAATACTAGAAATAAAGATAAAATAAATCAACCATTTTTCAGATTATCTAAAGTATCTTCATCTTTTATGGGGTACTGTGTTAAATGTTACAACAAAATACCTTGTGATATATTACAATTAAATGAAAGAAAATTTAAAACTCATATTAAAAGTACACTTTGTAAACAAGCATATTACAAATTAGAGGATTATATCCAAGATAAGAATGCTTGGAAACATGGACAACATCCTGCTCCATAGGATAATCTAGAATCTAGACAAATACAAACTGGTTGCTAATTTAAGTTGTATAAATTATTATTTTTATTATATGATATTGATTTTACATTCTGTGATTACTTCCTCACACACTGACTTATTAATTGTAAAATTTTAAGAGAATCGTCTACTTTTACAATGTTTGTAAATATGTGAGAACCATGCATCTATCACATAAGTAATTAATTTATCTTTCGTTGCTTCATTTTGATTCATTCTTCTTTTTACCTATTGTGGTAACGTATTTTTTTTTTTTTAGGTGCATCGTCTTCTCATATAATTATGTAACTAATGTACCAACATATACAAAATATTGTAACACTTTTTAAAAGAGTAACGGTGGAGTTTCTTGCCCATTCTCCTCCATACGAAAACTACCTTTTGGAAGGGGCGACTAGAATCAATTCAATTTTTTGTAAACTTTGACGTTCAAAAGTGCCTTACAAGGGCCTATTTGAAATAAATGATTTGACTTTGAAATATTTTGGTAACCCTTATTTAACGGTATGACGCCATACTGAAATTTAAAGGTACCTTAATTTTTGGGTAATTCAGTCCCTGGTATAAATAGAAAGAAAAAAAGAAAGAAAATACGTTTATTAATACGCGGTATACATGACGCAAAGAAAGAACAAAACACAAAAATAAACAATTTGGGGAAAAATATGCGTCACATCCACGCAAAACGGCCATCGCTCAGCATAATGCTGCGACCCTATGCGAGACAGAGCCGGTGAAAAAAAATAAAAAGAGGTGGTAAATGTCAGTGTTAGGAAACCACGGAGGGTTTCCTAACAAGTCATGGTACGCGTGCAGGTGAATCAATACAACAAGAAATTACACGAATTTTTGTATCCTCTCATAGAATTATCGTATTTTATTTCTTTTAAAGCGTGTTTTAATTACTCTTTCTCTACCCAGATGTAAAAAAACAAACAACATTTAAGTATTACAGACATTAAAAAATATTAATATTTCCGCTGTAAATATTCATATTTTTTATGTCTAAGGGCTGATTTCACCAATGAAACTGGACGCGATCAGCATTTCTAAAACGCGTTCAAGAACTGTCAGTGTAATTTTTTTTTATGGAATATTGTACACTGACAGCTCTTGAACGCGTTTAGATGTGCTGAACGCGTTCAATTTCATTAGTGAAATCCGCATTTAATCATTTTCGTTTTCGGCTTCGTTTTCGCCCGAAAATAAGACTAAAGTCAAAACTTCTTTTTCGTTTTCGGCTGAAAATCCATTTTCGGTCGAACACTACTGTTGATCTTTTGTAACTCCTAGGGAATTTCCTTAACTTCTTCAATCGCTATATCAGTTACAGTTAGTTTTTACCCGACTACGGCGAAGCAACAATGGAGGGTTATGATTTTGAACGATAAGTATGTGTATGAATGTTCATTTGTGTCCCTCATAACTTCTAAACTACTCATCATAATTTGACAAATGCGGTATCGTTAAAGCGTCTTGATGCCCTCTAGAAAACAAGGAGGCGCTCGTGGCTAAGAAATAACAGCCGCACGGGCCGATCCATCAGGTTAAGCTACGCTTGCCGGGGTTGGTCCGTGGATGGGTGACTAACTTAACGTACCGAGACTCCTCTGTGCCTCGGAAACCACGGTAAGCCGTTGGTCCCGCCATTGTGCCATTCATCTATCTTTGACAGTCGTCAACGTGGAAGTCGTCGTTACGGGTCGTCATAAGCCCGAAAGTCTGACAACAAGTTTTACCAAGGGGGTATTACCCAGTAACTGGGTTGTTGAGGTCACATAGGCAGTCGCTCCATGTAAAATACTGGTATTCAGCTGCATCCGGTTAGACTGGGAGCCGACCCCAACATGGTTGGGAAAAGGTTAGGCAGATTATAAATGCGAAAGTGAGTTTGTTTGTTTGTTAGTTACGCTTTCACACTAAAACGGCTTAACGAATTTGGATGAAATTGAGGAATAATACCAGTCTTACCAAGGGATATTTTGTTACCTAGTAACTGGGTTGTAGAGGTCAAATAGGTCGCTCCATCTAAACTATTATAATCTATACTAATCTCAGACCAAATGAAGAACCAACATAGAGCGCTGCAAACAATATAGTGAAGCATGCCAAAACTATACCGCCGCTGTGCGTACACGCTCACACATACACATTTACAATGACACTACAATCAAACTACACCACACAAAGTGCACATATGTTTACGAAACTGGCTTTACTTCACTGTCGACAGTGCTCTGTCTTGGTTTTTTATTTGGTCTGAGATACTAATATTATAAAGAGGTAAAATTTTATTGTTTGTAGGGGGGTAATCTCCGGAACTAGTCTACCAGTCAGATTAGTTTTTTTTTTTTTTTGCATTGGATAGCTCAATTCTTGAGGAAGGTTATAGTCTCGCGGACGAAGTCCCGGGCAGAAGCTTGTATATATAATATAGGTCAGGGGTTCCCAAACCTTCTCATTTCGCGGCGCACTTACATGTTTAGTGTTTTGTCTCGACGCCCTAGATAATCGAAATAGGGTACAATGATAGGCAGATTGATGATGGGTAGATAGGCACAAATATTCACAATATGAAGCTGAGTTTTTATAATTACCGTAAGTCCCTTTACTACCTATCGGCGAATGAGCGACGCATTTTAATTGTTTATTTTGTACCCGCAAATACCTAAGTTAGTTTCCAGAGATTGGTAAAGAGGAGCGCTTCACGACGCCCATCTTTACTCTCTACGGTGCACCAGGGCGCCGCGGCGCACACTTTGGGAACCCCTGATATAGGTAATACTATTATAAAGTAAAAATATATGATTTTTTGTATGTTTGTGTGTTATGAATAAATTCAAAACTACTGCACCAATTTAAAAAAATCTTTTACCTGTAGAAGGCTATATTATCAATACTGATAATATAGTATTCTACTGGTAAAAGATTTTTTTTACCAGTAGAATGTGTATCACAGAGAAACATAGGCTATAATTTATAAAGATATCACGCGGGCGAAGCTGCTAGCGGAAGCTAGTGTAAATTATTGGTAGGATTCAGCTGCATTGGATTTTTTATCTTTTATAGGATCCGTGTTTTCCTTTTGAGGTACGGAACCATAAAAATGTGGGGAAAGTCACAGGCAGAAGGTAGCAAATATATAATTCAAATTAGAGATGCCGCGAATAGTTGTTATAGCGAATAGTCGAATACCGATTAATCGCCCTTCCCTATGGCGAATAGTCGAATACTCGCCTTTATTACTCGACAAAAATAAGGAATATTGAAAAAAAAATATTTATTCTCAAATAATAATATAGTTTATTTATTTTCTGAGGCAGGTTTCGTTTCCGAAAAAAAGTGTAACCGACTTGATCCCAATCGTGCAGAAAAACTAAGTATTTCTGCACCATAATCTGCCCCTTTTAGACCTTAAATATTCAATTATTCATTAAAAATCCTAACTAATTAACTTCAACATGACTGATTTCTGGCAAACTTTTTATGTTAATGATAAAAACCTTTTTTTTTTTACATCTATAGTTTTTATGTTCATTAAAAATTTATTTTTATTTAGACAACTATTCGCCGAATGTCAAATAATAGACACTATTATTCGGTATTCGACGAATAACAAAATAAAATCGAGTAATGCCGAATACCGAATAATAGCGAGTATTCGCGGCATCTCTAATTCAAATAACCACTTTGATGAAAAGAAATGATGATGTGGTTAAGGTTCTATCTTAAATATATATCTATCTATATACAAATGAATCCCTATTTCCCTTGGTCATGGCATCACATGTAAACGGCTGGACCAATTTTTCTAATTCTTTTTTTGTTATGTTTGTTAATGCATGGAGAAGGTTTTTACGGAAAGAAAAATTAAAATTTCAGAAAACCTAACGACTACTTTTAACTTCGCGCGTTGGACAGTTAACGCATTTGATGAATGTGAATTTAGCAGAGTAGGGTAGGTTGGTAGGTAGGTATGTGGGTAGCTAGGTAGGTAAGTAGGGTAGGTAGGTAGGTGCGCCGTAGATAAGTACATAGTGCTACCCATGCAAAGCTGGGGCAGGCAGCTAGTTACTGTATAAAATGCACTAGATAATATATAACACATAACATATCATAACGCTTGTATTCACCGAAAGGTTAGGCAGAGGTGTACCTGTACTACACACACATTTCACCAGTTATGTTTAAGTCCTATGTTATAGGGGGGCCAGCCTATTTCTAGCAACCGGGCACAATTCCAGACTCCAGGCTGCTACTGAGGAATCCTGATGGAAAAACCCAATAACTACCACATACTAAATGTTGGTAGAATTAAAATAGAACCTTTTTGGAAATACATGGAACCAATTTTTTGTTTTGAGGTATTTTTAATGGTAGCCTTTTACTGGATCTTATTTTAATCAGAACTGTAAAAATGTCTAAGTATATAATTAAATGGCCTAGTTTAAAAAAAAGCTATGAAATAGTCCCACAACACTTTCTATTCAAGTTTCCTTAGCTTACTTTGAGAAAAATACATTAGGCATTTAATTATTTATGATCACAGTCTATGATCTAGAAAGTGTGTCAAGTGCCTTCCGCACCGTTACTAGGCCAGTAGAGTTTATACACATGCTTTTTATTATTTATCAACATTCAAAACGTATTTTCTGGTAATCAAAACTTACGTGATAATATTTGCCGGCGGAACACACTATTTTCCTGCACGTGAGAACGTTCCTATGCTCACTTGAAACTGATTACTATATTGTAGCACGCAATCCTCTAATACCTTTATGTAAACCACTGACTACGAACAATGTAATTTTTCATTCATTTCAGAGTGAAAAAGAACTGAATAGATACATCCACACACTGAGAAACGGACATAAATAGTATCAGAATCGATCGCAGTTAAGATCTCTCTTTATTATTCAAATTAATTGAATATATACATTGCCAAAGTTGCCTCTTAAATTTCACTTTTTCCTATTAGTCAAATAAAATATTTTTACTTACCAGTAGAGCGTTTTGATATGCTGGTATTTACTTAAACTTTATACACGATTTTTGGAGTCTGGGCAAATGATTTTCGTTTTGAAATAAAGCTCAGATTTATTTTTTAATTCAAAATAGTGTCAGCGTAACACACTTCTCGCCATTTTCGGGGTGACTGACGTAAAGGAATTCTTTTCTACCATATGTTATCTGTCAATGTCAAACTTAAAAAGTCAGTGATAGTGTTGCTATAATTTTATTTTTACTCTTCTAAATAAAAACTTGTATCACGCCCTAAATTGCATAAGCAGAAAATTCTAATTTGCCTTTCATTTGAATCTAATACCATAGTCAGCGAATAAATGAGTGACCTTTCGCATTGTTTAGACAGATTAGCTACCACACAACTTTTTAATAACGAATACAACTTGTTTTTGGTAGGGCAGTTGAAATTATTTTTTTATACTTTTTTTTTGACTAATTTTATTTTTTTAAACACGTTACGCTAGGTGGCTTTAATTTTTAAGCAATGTAGTTACTCTCATGGCCAGGCAAGGCGAGGCGGGCGTGAAATGTTTGTTTAACATGTACACCTATGTAAATGTATGCCAATAAATTATATAGTTTTGGACTGTGCTCATCAAGGCCTTCAATTGGATACCTATATTGTAATAAACGAAGAAAGTTTTTTTTTTTACACATTTGATTAAGAGCCAAAAAATTATTGCATTATATGTCACTCGGGGTGATGTAAGGATTCATTTAAAAGTTTTGATGGAACAAAGAAACTCACTGATAAACATGTGATACATGAACCCTGAAAACATTACACTCCTTTTTGAGAAAAAAGGCGGCCAACTGCCTAATGTGATGAACTGATGACAGTATGAAAGATTGTTTCGTAGTTTTAAAATTTAAGTTTATGTGGCACTACACTTGGCGTATTTGCGCAAATATTCGCGTTATTTCGTTAATACAAACTGAACTTTATTTCAAAATAAATAAGGCATATTTTAGATCACTCAAGTAACGCGAATATTTGACAAATACGCCAAGAGAAGTGCCAGCATTACATAACTTACACTTGTTTCTAATTAGTTGTCCGACTGCCAGTACTAAAGATTGTGTTTGTTTTGTAACTTTTTTCCAAGTTATATTTGTATTTATTTTTTATGAGTAACTGAATCTAATGTTTAAAGTTTTCATTGAAGAGCGAGCGAAGCAGGCTCGACAAAGGAAGCATTCTGAACCGGATTTGATGAAGATTTCATTGTCGTCTAAGAGAATGTAAGAGCGATCGAAGCGAGCTCAAAAATTGAAGCATTCTGACTCGTAGGTTAGATTTTCTGTGTGATTTTACTCAATGAATGTAAGAGCTTGAGAGTTGGACCGTGCCTTTAGCTTGAAGTTTTAGTAAGCCATAAACAAATTACGTTTATTTTCATTAGGTATTCATTTAGCGCGGGCTCCTCATCAATAAGAATTTGAGGTTTTGGATAATATTGTAAGAATTTTCGCCTACACACCTGGGGGCCTCTGTAGCTTGGCCCCGTATCATTGATACGGCCGATACGGCGGTAGCTACGCCCCTGTAGCGGATTCGCACAGAATGTTGCCATGATCACAAACTCGTAGTTGAATGGTGGATAAAATTTGTGATTGCTAAATCGTTAAAAACAAAGTGATTAAATGGTAGCAGATTGTATATCATCTCAGAACATCGTATATAAACAATTCAATTAAAAGCGATACTATTGTTATCGGGCCATTCTTCAAAGATAAAGATGAATTTTCATATGGTGTTTCAAAAATTTCACTTCTTCTGAAACAATATTTTCTGAAGGATAATCGTGATGTGTTTCGCTGTGGCACCAGTGGTTCTTCTATCATCCATGCTTGGTAATAAGCTTTGAAATACGGTATAAAAACACTTTTCCCGAACCAGTACCAAAGCATTCCAAAGAATGTTGTTAGAGCTATGACTTGAAAAAACATGTAGAAATAATAAGGGAAGATGATAGGGTCTGGTGTTGTTAATTTTGTGATTTTACAGACTAGCCATTGTATCATCATCCAGTAGACGAGACATTGATTTGTTCCCGCGCATAATGAGACGCAGCAGTCCCATAGTCTGGCCCCGATAATGTATGGAAAGCAGAACACATCCCACCAGTTATAACCGAAGACTTCCTCGATCTGGGCGTGGAACTGTTCGCCTTGAATTTCATCGCATCGGAACTTGTCCTTTCGTTTTACTTTCCTGGGTGCCATATTTGAATTTCTCCTAAAACTAAAATTTCTCCTTCACTACAAGCTCCAACTCATAATTTGGGGTGATCTTTAACGATCTTGGTGATCGAATCTTGATTTATTCATGTAAATTATTCAGAGTTTAGATTTCGGCATTACAATTCCTAACGTCATTCATTTAAGACTGACAGACTCGCTGACATAGGTATTACTCATAACTCACTGACATCTTCATGTACAGCGCGTTCGATAGACATTATTTTTACGTAATACACGATCAATCAGAATCTGAATCGTTTTGAAACAGATTGCTAATCTGTTCGACCGTGAAGGTTTATAATGCACTATGTTCTAGAAGTAAGTAGAGTCTTCTTTAGTTGTTGCCTAGCAACTGTTATGTTCTGTTCTGTCATGCTGCTGTGTTTTTCAGGTGAAGTTAATTTTAGTTTGTTAAAATAAAATGTATATAACTTTATTAAACCACTGTGTTACAATGATATCTTATTTTCATTGAAAGCAAGCTCAGCCAACAGGTTATGGGCCCAGGCGTGATCTGGTGTGATATCTGAGCGGAGAGAAGTATCTGATCTCAATTTCAAATATGGAACAAGCTGTTACAAAAAGTATTGAGAGATTGGCAGGCCAAGCTAATTATGGTACGTGGGCTTTTGCTATGGAAATGTTCCTGATTGACCTCGATCTGTGGGAGTGTGTGAGCGAGAAGTTCGTTGCAGACTCGGCGGAGGCTAAAAGGAAAGATGCCAAAGCTCGGAGTAAGATCTGCCTTATGTGCATGGAAAATATTTATCCCATGATCATGAATCTAAAGACAGCGAGAGATACTTGGCAAGCGTTGCAAAAATCATATGCTGATGGCGGATTACTGCGACGGCTTTATCTGTTGCGGAAATTATTCAACGTCAAATTGACAATGTTTTCATCAATGGAGGAATATCTCAATGACATCCAGTCAACCAGCCAGTCATTACTTAGCATAAAGGCAGGTCTAGATGATGAATTTGTTGGGATTATTATGTTGGCCGGTTTAACCGATGTGTACAATCCTCTGGTGATGACATTGGAGCATTCAGGTATGAAGATTACGACAGAGTCTGTGCAGGCAGCGTTGCTCAAAGAAAGCTTGAGGAAAACCAGTACAATGAACACAACTGAAGATGACACGGCAACGGCACTGATGTCAAAGTCCAAGAAAGGTGTTATATGCCATTTTTGTAAAAAGAAAGGGCATTATAAGTGGCAGTGCCAACGTCGTAAGACGGGAGACAACAGAGACACACCTTTAAATAAGAAGAAAGACAGCAAGGAGACCTCGGGTCTAATGGCCGCTCTATCTATGACGGTTGGTGAGGGCCATTGGGTCGTAGACTCCGGAGCTACATCACACATGACGTCTGACGTGCAAATTCTTGAAGATAGACAGTACATTGGTTCTAAGCTAGTGACGACCGCGAACAATGATAAAATTGTGTCTAGTGAACAAGGGGATGTGTATGTCATGGGGCGCTCTGTGAGGTTTGAGGATGTACTTATGCTTCCAGGTTTGACGACAAACTTGCTGTCGGTAAGTAAAATGTGTACTAAGGGTTGCACGGTTGTTTTCGATGAGACTTCTTGTAGGGTTTACCAAAAGGATTACAAAGTAAAAGTAATTGGAAAGCCAGTATTGACAGCACCACTGAAACAAGGGTTATATGTTTTAGATAAAGATGCAGCAATGGTTCTGACGTGTCCTCCAGAAGATTCTTCTCGCGACTGTTTTGATTTGTGGCACAGAAGACTAGGTCACCTGAGTGGAGCTCTGATGGTGAAGCTGAAAAGTTTGGCAGATGGTCTGACTTTTAAAGAGGTGAGCACCGAACCATGTGAAGGATGCTGTAAAGGGAAGGAGTGCGTCAAAAGGTTTCCAAAAGGTAAAAGCAAGAGAGCAAAAGACTTTCTTGAACTCGTGCATTCGGATTTAGCGGGCCCTATGGAGGTGGAATCCTGGGGTGGTAATAGGTACTACTTGATTTTTGTGGATGACTTTAGCCGAAAAACATTTGGCTATTTATTAAAATCCAAGACCGAAGTTTTCGCTAAATTCATGGAATTCAAGGCACTAGTTGAAAACCAGACAGGAAAGAAGATAAAGAAATTTCGTAGCGATAATGGCACTGAGTATACCAACGCAGAATTTCAAGGATTCCTAAAGAAACATGGGATCCAACACCAGAGATCAGTACCTTACACTCCTCAACAGAATGGAGTGGCGGAACGAACAATACGCACAATAACTGAAAAGGCTAGATGTATGGTGCATGAGGCTGGTTTGGACAAGAGATTCTGGGGAGAAGCTGTTGGTTGTGCCGTGTACCTGAAGAACCGATCTCCAACAATGGCCCTCAAGGATAAAGTTCCAGAGGAGGTTTTTACAGGAGAGAGAGTCGATCTATCGAATCTGAAAATATTCGGATGTAGAGCTCAGGTTCTGGTAAAGGATCATAGTCGTAAAAAGTTTGATCCAAAGACGGTTCAAATGATAATGACTGGGTATTCGACCAATTCGAAGGCGTACCGATTTATCAATTTGGAGGATGATCCAACGAGGATTATCATCGCTCGAGATGCTACATTCATGGAAAATGTTTCCGTGACTTCTAAAAGGAAACAAAAAGCCGCTGTTCCTGTTTCTAAGAAGGATGCTGTGGTCATAGAGTTACAGTATGACATTCCTGGAGTTAGTCGTTCCACTACTCAACCAGAGGTTCCAAGAATTGCTGGTCCTGTTGCAGTGGGGGTTCCGGTGGCTAGTTCGAATGTCAATGAAGAAGCATCTGGAAGTGCATCTAGTACAACGATGGCTAGTTCACTATCAAGATCGGATTCTGGAGAGAATTTTTACGACTCTGTCGATGTAGAGAATCCTACGATAGATGATTTGCAAAGTTCAGTTTCTGTCGACTTAGAGCGTTCTGTGGCAGAAGATTTGCAAAGTTCGAGACGTTACCCTGCTCGAAATAGGCTTCCGAAGCGGGAGAAAGACATGGTATACAATTTCCATGTGTCAGAAGATCCTGATCCTATCTCAGTTAAAGATGCTATGGAGCGTTCTGACAAGAAGTTTTGGGTAGAAGCGATGAAGGATGAGTTCAATTCCTTGAAGGTGAATGGAACCTGGGAATTGGTCGATCGACCATTAGACGCTAATGTTATCAAAACAAAATGGGTTTTCAAGTTGAAGGTGGAGCTGATGGCAGCACCCAGCGCTATCAGGCCAGGTTGGTTGCTAAGGGTTATTCGCAAAAACCTGGTGAAGACTATTTTGAAACATTTGCACCGGTAGTCAAGATGTCGTCGATTCGTCTTCTATTAGCACTGGCTGTTGAGAAGAACCTGAGCGTTCATCATATTGATGTTACCACCGCTTTTCTCAATGGAGATCTGCATGAAGAGATATATATGGAACAGCCGCAATCTTTTGTTCAAGAGGGGAGTGAAGGCAAGGTTTGCAAATTGAAGAAAGCCATTTATGGGCTCAAACAAGCTGCCAGGTGTTGGAACCAAAAGATTCATGAGCATATTATAAAGATGGGGTTTTCTCGGTCTAAATATGACCAGTGTGTCTACACAAAGAATTTTAAAGAAGTTTTCACTGTCATAGCTCTGTACGTGGATGATTTTTATATATTCACAAATAAAGCTGTAGAAGCCAGGACGGTGATACATCAGATTGGAAGATCCTTCAAAATAAAGGATTTGGGTGAGGCAAGAGAATGTCTTGGAGTTCGGATCGAGAGGAAGAGTTTAAGTGAAATTCACTTATCTCAAAAGAAATACATTTCAAAAATATTGGAGAAATATGGAATGTTGGACTGCAAATCCGTTAGTACACCGGTTGAAGTGAATCTTCGCCTGAAATCTGGTGAAAAGAACGACAACACGCGGTATCAAGAAATTATCGGTTCACTAATGTACCTGGCATGTTGTACAAGACCTGATATATCGTATGCAGTTACGATGCTAAGTCAATTTAATAACTGCAATGATTATACTCACATGGCGGCACTGAAACGAGTCCTTAGGTATTTAAAGGGGACAGCGGAACTATCGCTGTGTTACAAAAAATGTAATAAGCCTTTGGTTGCCTATGCAGATGCAGATTGGGGAAATGGGCCTGATGGGAAATCTTTCTCTGGTTATACCCTAGTTTTCGGTGGTGCTGCGGTGTCTTGGCAGTCTATAAAACAGCGGTGTGTTGCGTTAAGTACTGCTGAAGCTGAGTACATTGCAATCTGTGAGGTCGCTAAGGAAGTGATTTCAGTAAATGGTTTATATTGTGAACTGACTGGCCGGCATAACGCTGCTGTTACTATTTTTAGTGATAGTCAAAGTGCCAGTAAGCTAGTTTATACTCCTGCCATTGGAAAACGTTCCAAACATATAAATATAAGATATCATTTCGTTAGGGAGTTAGCAGAGCAAAGAGTAATTTGTGTTGAATATTGTGAGACTGCCCTTATGCCTGCTGATATGATGACGAAGGGAGTTGGTAAGCAGAAACATTTGTTCTGCAGACAGCATAGTGGATTAAGTGGGGGTGTTCGACCGTGAAGGTTTATAATGCACTATGTTCTAGAAGTAAGTAGAGTCTTCTTTAGTTGTTGCCTAGCAACTGTTATGTTCTGTTCTGTCATGCTGCTGTGTTTTTCAGGTGAAGTTAATTTTAGTTTGTTAAAATAAAATGTATATAACTTTATTAAACCACTGTGTTACAATGATATCTTATTTTCATTGAAAGCAAGCTCAGCCAACATAATCCATTGCTTCGTACGTTCGAAAAAAAAAACTGCTCAACAACGTAAATAACACAATGAATGTTGTTGACCTGTCAAATTGAAACAGATTAGTCGGAATGGTCAACGAAAATGTGTTGCGTAATTAGATAGCAGGTCATTTTCGTTTGTATCTCTTTTTAATAAAGTGAAAAAGTTGTCCAACTATCGACCAATCGTGGCCCCTGACAATGTACAGGCAACTGAAGGAACACGGGTGGGTTTTCGTTAGTAAGATTCTGACACGCCCTCCCGCTCCGCCCAGAGCGGGAAAAATTATTTGATAAGGGATATTATCAAATAACTTCTCCCGCTCTGGGCGGGATATTACACTATCATTATTGTATCATATACCTATCTACAAAGCTCACAAATTACTCATAATATGTATATTTTACAATTTCATTAAAAGTTTGATAAAAGATATGATAGTGTAATACTTACGCACCATAGTAACACCTATGTTCCTTGATTGACACAACCCTGGAAATGGCAACCATTTTATGTTCCACTACGAGTTGTAGGTATGCACCCTTTTTTTGTAGGTATTTCCAGTACATTATATTTTATATGTTTAGGATTATTTCCCAATTTTGGGGAGAAAGCGCTATTTATAATATTCGTTTAGAAATCGCGTGTAATGCTAGATACACACGTAGCGAGTTTAGACGCCGCGCCGACTAATCGACTGTCAAAATCTGTGCGTGTGGACGTGAGATATTATAAAATCGCCAGCGACCCGCAGCTGTGTCTAAAGTCATTGCGTTTGCACTGGCAATGGAAATTGGGCTGAAAACGGGAACTTATTTATTACCAAGTCTTCCTATACTATCTGTCTGTCCGTGGACCTGTCTGTTTGTCCGTCGACCTGTCTGTCTGTACGTCAACCTTTCCATCTGTCCATCTCGGTCTGACTATCCGTCTGCCTGTAGCTAGTTGAATTTTTCACAGAATTCGTGATGTATTGTGTTTTAAACAAAAAAGAAGGGGGCCTTTTAATAGTTAATAGTATTGGTGGTATACCATAAGTGCGTGAGTGATACTCACACTTTTGCTTTTTATTTTGTTTGTGAACAATATGATTGAGGACCTGACACTAGTATAACCTTGTGTGCGACTGCTAGGGGTGGCGTTGTGCCAAATGTATTGAGATTTTTACGATAAAATAAGGAAAACGGATATAAAATAAAATACGTTCTTGTAAATTATAATTATTTAAAGCATTCCATTAACAAACCCTTCTATAACAAAAGTAATAATCGTTATTGAATGAAACTGAGAAGCTGAACTAGTTTCTACAGGTGTGTCAAATATTTCACCTTTTTTAAAACAGTATTTCCTAAAAGATCTCCGTGTTGCGTTTTTCGGCTTTTCAGTTTGAAAATCATCAACAAACGCCGCATAGAATGTATAAAAAAACGGTAAAACAACAGTTTTACCGAAATTGTACCACAGCAGAAAGAAGAACACTGACAAAATGGCAACTTGACCAAACATGAAGAAATAGTAAGGGTAGATGATAGGATTAGGGGTTGTTGCGCGAGTTATTTTGCAGATACACCACTGTACCATCATCAAGAATACCACAAATTGGTTCGAGCCTGAGCATAGTGCAATGCAGCAGTCCCAAAACTTCGAGCATATAGAGTAAGGAAAGCAGAACACCTCCCAGCAACTAAAATCGTTTGGTTCATCTGTTTGAATGTATATTCTTTCTCCCAGGGTTCCGGCGCATCCTTGGGGGACATCATTAGTTTTATTTCTATTTTTCGGCGGCATATTTGAGTTTTACTCTTGCTCCATTGTTCGGATTTCACATATATTTTTTTTTCTAAAGTGTTAATACAAATGAATAAAGCGTGAAGGAATTCGTCAGTTAATGTTACTCTCGACGTAAAAAAGTAACTGAAACAAACAAAATCAGTTTTAGATAAGGGGTGTCCTGCATGTTAATAATCAAATAGTATGACAAGACTTTGAGATGAAATAAAACTGATTTTGATCCATGACCCCTTGAAATCCAGGGATTGCACTAGTGGACTGGCGGTTTAGTCGAACTAGCCCTATTTGGTGCAGCCGTGGGGCAAACAAATTATATTTGTTTCAGAATTATGTTGTATTATAGAGTAGAGACATTTTAGGAGGAAGAACACTCACTACTCAATATTTATTGCATTCCACAATGTGAACTTAGGTGATAGGTTTATAAAGACATGATTATTGTGGACCCTATCGGGCAAAGTAAATCACCTCTTTTAACGGGGTATAACAAAACACACAGTAACGCTTCGTAATACGAAATACTTTAGACAAACGGATGAAGACAGCTCAAACGAAATAAAACATGATAAGTAAAACGAGTAAAGAAATCAAGTACTTAAAATAATTATGTTGAAGATATGTATTGACAGTAAGGGATTGACAGCCATACAGTCTCTAGGCATAATAATATCTCGGCACGACACGAAGTGCTCCAAAAATATTATTATAGTCTATTTCTATTGGTGACAGGGTGACATCAAATGTCACTAACAAGTTGTCTATGGTTAGTTCCGTGTTGATCATGGTGGGGAGAAGTTGCGCAGTTCTTCCTAGAAAATAATATTACGTATTTGAACGTAATTATTATGTTACGGATTTAGAAATTCACACATCAACTGCAGGATTTCGTATAATCCATGTTTCTTCAAGGATTAAGCGCAGGTAGTGTGTTTTCAACTGATTTATTAGAAGTGAAAGTTTTGTCGTACTTCGCAAAGTATTTAAAGTTAACTTTTCAAGGGAATCCGAGCTATTTAAAACATGTTAATTACTCTTAATTAGACGGTGGTATATGGTCATTTAAGTTCTAAATCTCTATCTATAATCTATTGTCGCTTTATTTTTAGTTAAAACTGGTTTTTCAACCTTTAACGTTGACAAAAAAGTTAGCAATAAATATTGTTCAGGCTAAGCTTTGCAGCCTTGAGTGAGTTTTTTATTCGTCATAATGTCCTCAGTTCTATAACTAATAACAAGTTATTCTTTACTTATTTTCTGCCAGCAACAAGTTACATTTTTTCAGCTTTCTTTTTGTTTTGTAACAATGTTTTGAGTTTCAAGTATTATATAAGTTGAACTTAACATCGTAACTTTAAGAAGATATTTCTACACACTAGTTATTATGGTGCAAGGCGTAAAACAAGAGCTTTACATCTTCTCACCATCACTCTAAATTTAATTATTTGAGCAAACTCAAAATAAATTCATTAGTTAACACTGTAATAGTACATTACTGCTGTGGTTTTAAATGACTGCGCTGCTGGCAGTGGCGTTGATGGCCGAAAGCGCAGCTCCAGGCCAACACAGCGTGTTCATCATTGCAGCCCTTGATGGACAACAGAGCAGATAGCTAGGGCTGCAATGATGACCAAGCTTGAAGGCCGAGAGTGTAGCTGAGTTATGCTCGAGGCCATCACAGTTTGGCCAGTAATGCAGTCATTGCAGACCAAGGTTTGTATAGTTCTTTACTCAAACAATGCTATTTGTATAGTGCTGTGGCGGCATCTACATCACCACATGCGAACTACTACATCAAAGACCTGACGTCACTCAAATCCTGCATTGCGTAATTAGAGTTTACCGCGCGGTGGACATATATACAAGCTCCCAAGCTCTGGGCAGTTGCCCGCCAGACATGACACCCGTCTGGTCGGAGGATCCTCCCTTTTCTATGGTGGAAAGACCTCACGTCACAGTGCTTTACTCGAACAATGTCATTTGTATAGTACTTTACTTGAACAATGCAAGTAATTTAAATAAAACTAGCGTAGTGTAAATTAAATATTAGATTAGTAGTAGTAGTAGTAGTAGTAGTACTTCAATGGTCCACCTGATGGACTAGGAAACCAAACCCTATAATATAGAATATTAGATTAGATTAGGTTTTTAAATATCACGAAAATTTATGGAAAACTCTATGGAGACTTGCAGAGATCCCACAAAATAGAAAGATTTGAAAGTCTTTGCCCAGCAGTGGAAAAACTATTTTATTAATTTTATAGTCTTATTCATACAATTTTTTAATTAATTGTGTTGTTATGAGTGCTTAACAAAGTGCATACTGTACTTTACTTTAAGTAATGGAGCCCTTTGCATTGTACTAATTGTTAATCAAATCAAATAATTAATTCTAATGACTGAGAATCAGCCCTTTTCGAATGTCAAAAAATTACACAAGACAGCTCCCCAAAACACCAGCCCTTCACCACTTCCTAGTGCTTTAGCTGGGAAGAAGAAGTGATGCAACAAACTCCCCAGCAGCACAGTATTACACGCACTGAACACACTAGAGATGCAAGAAGTGCCAAAATGTATTGATATGTCGCATTGATATTAAAAAAAAAAAAAAACAATATTGAATTCAATACATGTATAGAAAAAAAAATTGGTGTCAATATATTGACGTTTAAAAAAATATTTGTAATTTTTGAAGTTCAAATTGTGTTGGTTTTTTATTAATATAAATACCAAACTAGGAAAAGAAGTATACTTTTACGGCCCTGTATTCCAGCGATTTTAGTCAGAGGCGACAACGGTGTTGTTATTGGAAATATACCGTATTTGATACATTTTCGATACTTGTTCGATATATCGAAGTAATAAATGTCGCCCAAAAATATCGATATATCGACTACCTACCAATCGACACTATCCTCCCATACCTATTAATACTGTCAAATGAATAGATTGAACCCTACACCTATGTATGGTTCTATGTTTTCAAATTACAGTTCACTTTTGACGTTTCATATGTGCCCATGTAGGTTTATCTATACATCTATATATAATACAATACAAATAACTGAAATTGAATTGTAATTCAAAATTACAGATTTTTTCTAAATGCCTAAGAAAGTATATACGGTACTTACAAAAATAAAAAACAATTTAAAAAGAAATTATGTCATCTCTTTGTTCCGGTTAAAGTCAAAGTCAAAGTCAAAGTCAAAGTCAAAGTCAAAGTCAAATCATTTATTTCAAATAGGCCCTTGTAAGGCACTTTTGAACGTCAAAGTTTACTAAAAATTGAATTGATTCTAGTCGCCCCTTCCAAAAGGTAGTTTTCGTATGGAGAAGAATGGGCAAGAAACTCCACCGTTACTCTTTTAAAAATTGTTACAATATTTGTATGTGTTACATTCGTTACGTAATTATATGTGAAGACGATGCATCTAAAAAAATAAAATAAAAATAGGTTACCACAATAGGTAAAAAGAAGAATTAATAAAAATGAAGCCACGAAAGATAAATTAATTAATGATGTGATAGATGTACGGTTTTCACATATTTACAAACATTGTAAAAGTAGATGATTTTCTTAAAAATTTTACAATTAATAAGTCAGTGTGTGAGGAAGTAATCACAGAATGCAAAATCAATGTCATGTAATACTCGTAAAAATAATAATTTATACAACTTAAATTAGCAACCAGTTTGATTTTGTCTAGATTCTAGATTGTCCTATGGAGCAGGACCAGCATGTTTCCAAGCATTCTTATCTTGGATATATTCCTCTAATTTGTAATAGGCTTGTTTACAAAGTGTACTTTTAATATGAGTTTTAAATTTTCTTTCATTTAATTGTAATATATCACAAGGTATTTTGTTGTAGCATTTAACACAGTACCCCATAAAAGATGAAGATACTTTAGATAATCTGAAAAATGGTTGATCTATTTTATCTTTATTTCTAGTATTAAAATTATGTCTATCACTTATTTTGTTAAAAATATGTAGATTTTTTCTAACATACATAATATTTTCATAAATGAATTGGCAAGGTACTGTCATAATATTAATCCCTTTAAATAGTTCCCTGAGAGATTCGCGACGATGTAGATTATAAATGGCTCTGACAGCTCTCTTTTGTAAAATAAATATGGATTCAATGTCAGCAGCCCGACCCCACAGTAAAATGCCATACGACAATACTGTGGAAGTAGCTAAAATAGACCAAACGCGCGGTTTCTACATCTGTTAACTGTCTTATCTTTCTAACAGCAAAAGCGGCAGAGCTCAGCCGCCCCGCAAGAGATGTTATATGAGGTCCCCATTGTAATTTCTCGTCTAGCGTGATTCCTAGGAAAACTGTTTGATTAATATATTCCAGCTTTTCTCCATTCAATAAGATGTCACATTCGCTACTTCTAACATTAGGTAATTTAAATCTAATGCATTTGGTTTTTTTTTTATTTAGTACCAAATTATTTACCGTAAACCAATCTTGGACCTGAAGAATAGAGTTATTCACGTCGTCAAGATTTTGTGACCGTCGGTTGATTTTAAAGATCAATGATGTGTCATCTGCAAATAAAACCATCTTCGGTTGATTTTGGAGTAATTGGGGTAAATCATTAATGTAAACTAAAAAGAGGAATGGACCCAATATCGAACCTTGAGGAACGCCCATTGCCATTTCAGACCCTAATGAGTTTACGCCGTTTACTTGAACTTTAACCTTTCTATCTTTCAGGTATGATCTTAGTAAATCAAGAGCTGTATTTCTAATCCCATAGTGCTCCAGTTTCAGCAGAAGTGTCTCATGGTCTACGCAATCGAACGCCTTCGAGAGGTCGCAAAAGATTCCAATGGCATCTTGTGCTCCTTCCCAGGCATTAAAAATGTTCTTTATTAGGGTGACACCAGCGTCAGTGGTACAACGCCCTTTGGTGAAACCGTACTGTTGTTAGATAGACAGGCTAGGCTGGACAGATTGTGACGGGATTTTCACTGGCAGATAGCTGATGTTATAAAGATTAACTACTTAGGCTACTTTTATTTTAGAAAAAGAATTAAGGTTCACGCGGGCGAAACCGCGGGCAGTAGCTAGTGTAGAATAAAATATTTGTAATTTGAATTTGCTGATGATAAGTTCAGCCATAGATTGAGTATTTTGAAAATCCTAACCGAAATATATGATAATATAATCAACCAATACTATTGCACTTTGATCAGTTTCTCGGTTGTATTTGTATGTGTCAAGATTAAATTTTATATTTCCTTTTAGGGTTCCGTACCCGAAGGGAACCCTATTACTAAGCCTCCGCTGTCCGTCCATCTGTAGATGGGCTGTATCTTATGAACTGTAATAGGTAGTCAACTGAAATTTTCACAGATTGTTTATTTCTAACTGCTCTAGCAACAAATATATAAATAATATAAAGTTATAAATTAAAGGGGATAAAAAAAAAGTAAAAAAAAAAATCCTTGTATGGATTTCACAAGAAACGTGTTTTTTTTTACTGAAGTGTAAAATAAATATATATTCTTAAATATTTTGGAAACCCTGTGGTAATGTAAACCCTCCGGTTACTAAGTTATGTGACTGTCATGTCTTTAAAAAAACCATTTGATAATTTAGCATTGTAGGTAATCTTTTCTAACATTCAGTTTTTTTTTTGGGATAAAGTTTCTATTTTTAGGTACACTTGACAAATCTTAAATAATGAATATACAATATATTATGTACAAGTATATACAGGGTTATTGGTAAAACACCAACAACCTCTTAAGGCTCTTAAGGTTAAGTCATTGTACTCATCATTATCAACAAGTTTTACTTTGGTTCCAAGCCTTAAATCGGGAAAGAAAAATCTGGTGTTCCATACATTTTGACGAGTTGTGTGAACATAAATGTAGGGAACAGCTGTTTTTTTTCGCGTTTTCATGTTTGGTCCCATATTAAAACTTGTTCCTATTGATGAGTAGAATGACCCCTTAAGAGGTTGTTGGTGTTTTACCAATAACCCTGTATATACATAACACAATAAGTAAAAATAATTTAAAAGAAGCAGTGACAAATAAGTTAATTATGTGCTAGATACATCATGCTCACATATTTAAAAGATTATAACGTAGACGATTTTCGTAAAGTTTTAATTAACAAATAATGTATGTCAGTGTGAGTTGAATTAATTACAGAATGTAAAATTAATGTCATAGACATAATAAAATAATAAATAAAGATACTTTTAGGTTGAAAGTCAAGTAAAAGTTCGAGATATCTTATCAACTTTGTAATTGTTTTTAATTGAATATTATTATTAATGTGCCACAAAAGAGGACGGTACGGAAGGTCGGCTTCATACAATGAGCGAAAACAAGCGCACGTACACAAGGAAAAGAAAGAAAGAAAGAAAGAAAAAATTGGTTCAAGCCCACGTTCGCACGAACGTAAACATATTGCGGCGGGATTTTATCGCGCACTGGATTTTCAACTCTAGGTGTTGAGCCGAGCGTTGAGAATTCAACGCTTTCCGACATACTCTCGTCCCAGCTCGTTGAAAAAACACACTGTTGGATTTTCAACTCTTCATTGAAAATCCAGTGCACGAAAAAAACATTACATTTATGTTCGTCTATCTCGTCGAAATGTAGGGAACAACTGATTTTTTTTCGCGATTTCAGCGTCGGTCCCATAGTGATAGTTGTTCATAATGATGAGTACAATGACCCCTTAAGAGGTTTAGGGTAAACAAAAACTAAGGTTGTATATACAGGGTCAAATAAAATTAGCTAGCGAAATTCTGCAGAAGTGATTGGTATCAAAACGAAATTAATTTGATGATGTTATTTTTGGGGTCGTCAACCGCCGGCACTGTAGTCACTTAAAATATCAGTAAAAAAAAAGTTTTTATCAAATCACGCTTCAAGTAACAATACTACCGCGGTCATTAACTCCAAAAAATCAACAAATATTTTATATTTTACCGCGTTTATAATTTTTTGCAATTGTCTAAATATTTGTCAGGGTTTTTGAAATTTCGAAATGGTAACACTCCAGACCGTTCACTTTAAGAGCGTTCATCCAAAAATTTGGCAACGGCGTTAATAGCAGTCAAATATTTATCTGTTTTGATTAATTTGGCAATATTACTGTATAGAAATAAGAAATATGGCTAAAATGAACTAAAATATTTGTAATGAATTGCAATTATAACACTGAATATGACGTAACCGTTTTAGGTGTATAAAAGGTATTTGGAAAGTTTCCAAATACTTTTTTTACATCTAAAACTAAATATTCAGTGTTACGGTATTAATTATTGCATTTCATAACCAATATTCTAGTTCGCTAGTGTGCCACATTTCTCTTTTCCATACAGTAATATTGCCAAATTAATAAAAACAGCGAAATATTTGGCGTCTATTTGCGATGTTGCACACTTTCAGAATAAACGCTCTTAAAAACTTGTCCCTTGCCGTCATGTTGGCACCATTGCTTGTCAACACAAATAAAGTTGTTTTTTTAATCCCAGATAGTAATTTGACAGGTGCAATTGTGCAATTATCAAACTCCGAATTAAAAAACAAACAGAATTGAAATGTCAAATTACTATCTGGGATTAAAAAACTAGAGTTAGTGTTCAAAATGGCGACTGAAAGAACAGTACTACCAATCGTCCTGCCAGGGTTGCAAGTTTGTCCGACAGGGATATCGTGGCCCTGACACACAGGCAACGGAAGGAACACGGGTGGGTTTTAGTCAGTAAAAGTCTGACACGCCCTCCCGCTCCGCCCAGAGCGGGTGAAGTTATTTGATAATTACCCACCCTCAAAAAAAAAAGGATATCATGCGAAAACATACGCACAGTATGTTTTCGCTCGTAGTATGGAGCCGCGCTTATTTATCTATTTTGCGATAGCGTCTCACATGAAGTAGACAGTAGGTTAATCTAAAAATAATTCTAAACTTAGCTATAAATAAACTTTTAGATAAGACAAATTGTTTTTATTAATAACTAGTTTCTGCCCGCGATTTCGTCCGCGTAAAATTTCTTATCGGGATGAAAAAGTATCTTGTGTCCTAACCCAGGTCTACCCGTGTGCCAAATTTCATCCAAATCCGTTCAGCCGTTTTAGCGTGAAAGTTCATTTGGCACATGTGAAGACCATGACCTGGGCTAGGACATAGGATACTTTTTATCCCGATATTTCCACGGGATCGAGATTTATGCGGGTGAAACCGCGGGGCGGAGCTAGTTTATAATATAAGTTAGGATTTAATTTCATATCGTCATTTCGCCTTCTTTGTTCCTATATATAGTGATGTATCCCTTGTTTATGCTGATAAGAGAAAGAAATAAAGTGAAACTTTAGAATGCCGATTTCCCGTTTTGAATCTTTATTTATACACACACGGTTAAGGGCCTTGTAAAGCGCAGCGCAGGCCAGTTTTTACAGGCAAACAAACATTAACCTTGCGCTGATTAAAATAAAGTCGAAAATAACGATTCATTCGTTCGACATGGCACGCGGTTGAGGTTATTTCTTTTAAAATAATTATTAAAATAGTTTTCAACTTTACTTCCTCCCGTTAATTATACTTCCTTTCCAATGGATTCCTACAGTTCAGAGCGTTTATTCTAAAAGTTGGCAACATCGCAAATGGCTGTCAAATATTTACCTGTTTTGATTAATTTAGATAGATAGATAAATCGTTTATCGTTTTTCGTTTTTTGTAATTTGGCAATATTACTGTATGGAAATATGAATGGGTATTTAAAAACCCTAAATAATTCCCATTTGTATTTGCTATAAATATTAATGGACACTCTAATATAATAAGTGTGCCTCTTTTAATGAGCCTTAAATAATTCTCATTTTGGTGTTCTTAAAATACTAAAAAGCCAAGTAACTGCGACCAACTTGGTTTTAGCACTCGCTCGGCTCGCGCGCGGTTGGTTGCCTAACCTAACCCATTTGGTCACAGTTGTTACCTATCCTGACCCATTAAGTCGGGGTACTGCGACCAAATTCGTCATTATATATAGGTTGGCAGGACATGAATCCATGGTATCAGTTTTCGCGTCGATGTCCCTACCACCCTGTATTACACGCCTATTTCCCTTTCAAAATCCATGCTTAGGCAAATTTTAAACAGCTCCAATAATTTTTTCTTGATATTTTCAGATCCCTCACCTATAAAAATGGTCACAAAAACAATTTTCGCTCTGGCAACACTGCTTACCTACACAAACGCGGAGTACATACCGCCTGGTCCGGTCTACCCCTGCCCAAAAGACTCGACAGTTACCCTATTGTACCCTTGTGTTTGTGAAAAAGGGTCTGATACAGGCTTGTTCATAAAATGTGAGAATACAGGGTTATCTGTGCTCAGTGTGGGGCTGGGGAATATTGCAGGCTTGGGGTTGCCAGTTGAAAGATTATTGTTGAAGGAGTGTAAAATTTGTGAGTATGTTTTTGGTATTACTTTTAATCATGTTGTTTTTAGCTGTCTTATGCCACAGCAAAAAAATCAATCTGCCTAGCCTTTTCCCAACTATGTTGGGGTCGGCTTCTAGTCTACGCGGATGCAGCTGAATACCAGTTCTGCCTATCTGACCTCCACAACCCAGTAACTGCATAATACGATTTACTACAAAAGTGCCGGAATACAGGGCGCGCGCATTGATCTTTGTCGTTCTGCAGTCCGGTCCGATTGTACGAGTATGTGTTATTACGTAAACTAATAAAGGTTTTTATTTTGTAAATCTGTGTTAAAATTACTTACTAGCTAGTTGACATTTCCTATAGAAATCCAATAATCCCATTTATTTTTATTCATAATAAAATAAAATATACTTGCACCTTTTCTAGCAAACCTCTTCGGCCCACTCTTCCACCGCTCCACAATCAGGGTAATAGAGATGGTGGACACTCCCATCAAGACTATAGATCAGTATGCCTTCGCTGGCGTGAACAGAACCTTACAGGAGCTATACATGACCAATACGAAGATTGAGGAGTTTCCGAAAGATGCTTTTATGGTAAGTGTTTGAAAAGTAGCGGATCAGTTAATCTGCTCGCCACCAGTTGGCGCCACTTTGACAAGAGGTCTTCCATTTCGACAATGAATATATATGATGACGCTCATCATTCGTTTCATTCACTCGTTCATCATTCTGTCACGACTTAAGGGCGTTTATTCTGAAAGTGGTCATCCTCGCAAATAGATGTCAAATATTTCGCTGTTTTGATTAATTTGGCAATATTACTGTATGGCATGTGTCTAACTAGCGAACTAGAATATTAATAATGAATTGCAAATTATAACACTGAATTTGATGTTGAAACCGTTTAAGGTGTAAAAAAGTCATTTGGTATTTTTGGAAAGTTCCCAAATACTTTTATGACATCTAAAACTAAATAGGTATGCGGTGTTATGATATAAATTATTGCATTCTATAATCAATATTTTAGTTCACTAGTTAGCTACATTTCATATTTCCATACAGTAATATTACTAGGGGTGGGCGTTGCGACGACGATCCTTATACAAAGACTGTTTTGTGTTCCGCGACGATGAACCGTTTTACGTACTAGGTTCAAACAGTCTTCGTTGCAAAAACCAGTCTTCGAATTACTACGACTACAATCGAGAACACAATGATTCAACTATTTATATCACACTGGTCACGTCGTCGTCCAACGTTCCGCGTTCGTTTACAAAACAGTGCGTACAATAAAAAGTAAGAACTTTTTGTCAATGAAATAGAGTTGATAATGTATTACCAGTTGTCAATGCTGGCGTACGTGATGCGACGAAACCATTTCTTAAATTTCAAATCGTTGGTAGTTGTAAGAAACTGGAACTATTTCACTCAACGATAAGTTTCGTCCTATAAGCCGTCTTAAAACCAGTTGCAACGACTACCGTTTTCTGCAACCGTTTTCGTCGTCGATAAAACGGTTGCGTTTCGTCCGTAAAAATTCGACAACGACCCGAAACTAAATATTACCAAAAAAATCGAAGCGGGTAAATATTTGACAGCTATTTGCGACGTTGCCAACTTTTAGGATAAACGCTTTTAAGATAACTAGCGAAATGTGGAGGTACTGTAGGTACACCTCTGGCTAACCCCTTGCAGATTATAAGCGTGAGGTTATGTTGTGTCATTTAAACAAGTCAATTAAGTTTTTCCAACTGAACAGACAGCTGTACTGCTGGAGTTTGTTGCGCCACTTCTCCCCAGCTAACGCACTAGGACGTGGTGAAGGGTGGGCGTTTTTGGGGGACTGTCTTATGTAATTTTGACGTTCGAAAAGTGCTGATTCTCAGAATAGTTTGAATAAATGACTTTTGAATTTTGAAACATTTCAGATCCTAGGCAACCTGTCAGTGCTATCAATAGACGGACACAAGATGACGAAGCTGGGTAAGCAAATCTTTGCCGGTAGCGAGGCGGCCGGCAAGCTGGAGAGATTGCACTTATCCAATGGATTACTAACTGATATACCGCCGGAGGCTTTTCAGGTAACTGATAATTTAATAGAAGACTGTTAGACTGGAAGTCGATCCCGACTTAGTTGAGTAAAGGCTAGGCACATGATCATCCGAAGTTGCATATATCAAATATGTATATCACAAATAAGTATTTGTGAATTATATAGACATCTATACATACAAATAAATAAAATTGAAGTGTCAGTTTGTAATGTCAAAATAAAAGCTTTTTACTTTTTTACTAAATGCATCAATCAATCAATCTGCCTAGCCTCTGCCCAACTATGTTAGAGCGGCTGCCTATCTGACCTCCAGAACCCAGTAACTGGGTAATACGATACTCCTTGGTAATACTGGAAAAAGCATATTAAAGTGTATATTATGTGCAAACGGTAGTTATAACAAAAAAAAAAAAAAAATTGTTTGTCTGTCTGTCCGTTTGTTCCGGCTAAACTCCGAAACGGCTAGACCGATGTTGATGGGAATTGCACAGGTAGATACCTGATGTTATAAGAAGTAACTTAGGCTACTTTTATTACGGTCCACGCCGCACAGTGGGTCGTCCCCATAGAAGGGGTTGGACGTAGGCAGGTTTTGAAATTAAAATCGATATAAAAAAATAATTAAAGACGGTTGGTGAGTTTACGTGTTCATTTCCATATTAAGAAAACTTTTTTACCGATTTTCTCTTGAAATATGAGGCCAATTAGAAAAAGTCTCATTACAATATTTCGTCGCTGCGCTTTCCATAATCGCTATGTGTTTTTTACACACTTTACAGGAGACGCAAAAAACTGATTTTCTCAAAAAATACCCAGAGTATTCAAATAATTTACTTTTACTTTAATACATATTTAGCGTGTTTATAATGGAACTTTCGATGTATGAATGTCACATAGCTACATTCCGTAACTCTGTATATATTGCATTTATCACATAGCTGTTTTTACAGTATGTGTGTATTGAAATAACGATTCAAACTGCATAAAAAACCGAAAATCACGAAATAACACATAGCGACTTTTGCACGGGCAACGACGATTTGTAGGTTTTGATAAAGGAATACGATATCATTTTTATTTTCATCGTCTAACCTCTTCTATGGGGGCGAAGCCGCGGACTGCAGCTACTCACAAATAAGTATTTTATCCTTTTCTATGTTTTGATGATTTCAGGTGCTAAAAAAACTAAAGAAGTTAGATCTGCACGGGAACAAACTAGTAACACTGAAACGTAGTCAATTCAAAGGATTGAGGGACACCGAAGTATTGGATTTAAGGTAATTTTCATTATTCTGTACTTATTTGTAATTACCGTAATGTAGAATGATGCCCTATGATTCTTTCCCCTTCTCTTTAATATATTTTTTCATATTATTATTATTATTTTGCGTATATTATATTATATAATACCATGATTAAATAAATCAACATTTAAGACGCAGATATATTCCAGTGACCTTGAGTGGTTAGCTTGCGTGTTCTGTACTGAGCTCATGCAACGCGTCGTACGTCTAGCCAGTAATAGGACTCGCCCATCAAGGAGCGCTGTCCCAAATTAGACGCATTATTAATTTATTATACAAAAGTGTTTTTTAATAAAACACGTATACTAAAAGATCAATAATTAAATTATGTTTAAAATGGTGAAACTTCAGAAAAATACGCTTGATAGATTTTACGTGAGTCTCAGTTTTTTATCCGCGTTAGACATAACTTTACAAATTAATTTCACTATGTAATATAAACATAATCTAAAATATTCCAATATTAAGTTATTAAGAAAATGCTCTAATTTAACATATAAGGTCCCATTAAAATAGATGGACAAAATTTTACAAATCATTCTGAACACCAAAATAAGAACAATGGAAAAAAAAAATGAAAAACGCATTAGATACTTACAAGATAAATAAATCAGCTAACGAAAATACAAAAAAAATTTTGGTTACCCAATGCCATTTATTATTTTAGGTCAAAATAAAATCACTTTAATCTGTGTTTTTTTTGCTTGGATATCTTTGGTAAGACGTACTGAACACTGTGTTAAAATTTGTCCATCTATTTTAATGGGACCTTGTATATTTTTTCCATATCATTAACACTACTCGTTTAGAGGTGATCTTCAGTATAAAGTCATTAAAAGTCAGTTATCGTCGCCTTAATAAGTTTTTTTATGTCTACTTTGCAGTCACAACAGTTTGACCAAGTTGGATGGCAGTCACATCGGAGATTTGAGTAAACTAGGCTGGTGTAATGCCAGTCACAACCAACTTGGAGAGATACCAAGGTAAATATATAAGGTTTTTTTCATAATCAGCCTATAATGTTCCCACTGCTGGGACACAGGCCTCTCTCTTCGAAAGGGAGTGGGATGTAATCTACTACGCGGGCCCAGTGCGGGTTGGTGGATGTCACATGTCTTCGATATTTTTTTGGTTCTAGGATACGCCCGTTTCCTGACGATGTTTTCCTTCACCGTTTTGAGCGCAGTGGTGATGAAATTATATACACAAAGTAAACCGAGGTTCAAAACTGGTGCCTGGGTTCAAACGTACGACCTACAACTCGTAAGTCGAGGTCGTTACCACTGGGCCACCACTGCTCTCAGGTTTTAGAATCTGTAATTATTTGAAAGAAAGAAAGAAAGAAAAATAAGTTTATTTGTCACAGAAACTCGTGCATAAAAAAAAAAGATGATAAACTCGAGTAGAAAATAAGAAAATGAAACAGAATAGATTTAAATACAATAACGAGCACAAAACAGAATTAGTCGGCAGCTGCTGGCACGTCATGACTGTGACAAGAAGGCTTCCACTCAGCATGATGCTGTGCTATGGAGACCCACAGCACAGCGCTAATTTTCAGTAGTCACCCGAAAGAGACGTACGGAGACCAAGTCAGATTGAATGAATTTTACATAAATATAAAATAAAACAAATAGTACATAAAATATACTGTTAATATACAACCAATAGTATGAATACTTAAAATGATTAAATAACATATAAATAATTATCCGCAGGCATCACCGTGCGTGCATAAAACATAAAACATGTACCCATCTAAAACACCATTATACCAATACCTACAATATTCAGTGTTTTGTCTCGCTCCCACCATCACCTTCGCGTCGCCTGCGCACGCGCTCACAATAATAAAGTACTAACTGTATAAAGTACAGTTTGCATTGCCCGATTGCGTCTATGAGTGTGATGACGTACTGCGAGTCATAGCTGGGTGCGCGGCTAGGCTCGTGCGCTGTCGCGGACCGGCGGCGGCGCGCAGCCCGACAACGGCCGCGCACGAGTCCAGCCATGCTATTCTGTAAACATCTCACCGTGAAAACTTGGGTGAAGTGAGCTGTCAAAAGTGTCAATCCCTGTAGAATGGCAGCTCACTCCACGCTCACTTCACCTAAGTTTTCACGGTGAGATGGTTACAGAATAGCACTGCTGTTTAGATACTTGGCGCGTCATGCGTGACTTAGTACCCACAGTGAGTTACTACCGCCAAACGACATACCAACAGTGGGTAACTGGCTTGCGCTTGCATCTTAGTTGACGCTTGATCAAAACGTGACGCGTTTAGTGTATACTACTGACATAACTACCTACTTATAAGACGCGCGTATTTGATTGCCTTGTTAGCTGTTTTGATTATACAACAAAAACGAAAAAAAATATTCACATTAGATGTGATTAAATGCAATGCACTTTCAGTATGATTTACAGGGAGATTTACAGGGCCATTTACAGGGAGATTTAGAGGGAGATTTTTAATTCTTTAAACCTAAATGATTTACAGGGAGATTAACAGGGAGATTTACAGATGTACAAGGCTTTCTTCCTTTTCGTGTGTTAAGTGACTAACCTGCCATGCTATTCTGTAAACATCTCACCATGAAAACTTGGGTGAAGTGAGCTGTCAATAGTGTCAATCCCTGTGGAATGACAGCTCACTCCACGCTCACTTCACCTAAGTTTTCACGGTGAGATGGTTACAGAATAGCACTGCTGGTGTCAGAGTTTTTATGCCGCCTCTGACTTGGCATCAAATGCCATTCACATCCGCCCATAAATATCTCTCAGGCCTGCCGGTTTCCTCACGATGTTTTCCTTCACCGTTTTGGAAGCAAGTGATAATTATACCAATACGCACCTGAATCCGAAAAGTCAGAGGTGCGTGCCTTGGGTTTGAACTCGAGACTATGACTTGGCAGTCTGACGGTCACACCACTAGGCTGACACTGCTGTATGTTTACAGGGAGATTTTTCTTTGATTTGCTACAATTGGACCCTTTTCAGCAACATTATAATCCTTTATATCTCCATGAAATACCTGAATATCTCACATCTTTTAGATATTTAGTAGACGTGACACATTTTTTTTTTTTGTCTCACAGCGTGACTGGAGTCGTGGCAGAATCTAGTAATAATAATGTTAATTTTTTCAGAGGCATGTTTGCAAGGAACACAGTTATCAAAGTGGTACATTTGGACAATAATAAGATCAAGAAATTGGATACTAACAGTTTTAGAGGAATGAGGTTTTTGAGGTAAGTCTCATTAATCTCAATGCAAGCGTGACTGCTGATGTGGGGTCGTCGATTATTGTATTTTTCTATTAAAAAATGTTCGTCAGATTTTAGCCCAGATAAACACTAATATACCTCTGCTGAGAATACTTCGTTTCTATACGGACGCGGTATTACCCTATAGATTTGTTGCGTACGCGCGGTATTACCCTATACATTTGTAGCGTACGCGCGGTATTACCCTATAGATTTGTAGCGTACGCGCGGTATTACCCTATAGATTTGTAGCGTACGCGCGGTATTACCCTATAGATTTGTAGCGTACGCGCGGTATTACCCTATAGATTTGTAGCGTACGCGTGGTATTACCCTATAGATATGTTGCGTACGCGCGGTATTACCCTACGGATACGTTAAGTTCGCTTCTTTATTTTATGAACAGCTACAACATAGTACATCAAATAAAACACAGGGTTATTAAGAAGCAATAATGAAGCCCACTACATTAACCGCAGATAGATTACCAATAAAAGAGTATAAGAGGATGGTGTTATGATGTCACAGATTAATACAGATGGTTCACTCGCAAAATCATTTAAATAAAAAGCGACTCATGCTACGACACAATAAAGTGCATTTCAGGTCGCACAGCACTAATAACGTACAATTAGATTATTCACCTAGAAGTTGCCTCTCTTTCTATCGCGTAACTCTTATATCTTCTGATTACGTACGCTCACTGAATTGGCCGGACAAGACGAGCCCGCCGCGTCACTAAAATACGGAGTGCGCCTTTGTACTATTTTGTGTGTTATATAAAAGAGTATAAGATTTAAAAAATAATAATTTAGAGCTACTAAAATTATAGCCATAAATATTCTAATGTGATTAAAAACAAAATCATTTAAATTAATAGATAAATAATAATAATAATTAACATAATTACAATTGCGACCAAAGTGATGATTTTTTTTCTATATCTCTGCCGATCGGCGTAATACCGCCGTAATATAATTATTATTTTCTCTTCTTAGACGTCTGTATCTCCAAGACAACCAGATCTCAGACATAGGTCGCGGCACCTTCTCGGCGGTGACACGCATCGGTACTGTAGACCTCGCCAGGAATAAGATCAGCAAAGTAGACTTCCAGATGTTCCAGGCGGTCAAGTATGCTGAAGTGAGTGTCATTTTATATTTATACTTTATTTATATCTTTCCTTTTTTTCATCATCATGTGAAATGAAATGAAATTGTTTATTCTGTACTAAGATATTGGAATCACTTTTACACGTCAATTTAAAATTAATATAAAAAAAAATCTAGATGAATTGGGATGTGCCTACGTGCCTAGTCTCTTCTATGTTTGGGTCGGCTCCCAGTCTAACCGGATGCAACTGAATACTGTATGTGTTTTGTAACTGTATTTCACATAGAGCGGCTGCGTAACTGTCCTCCGTAATCCAGTTACTTACCTCTTGGTAAAACTTCGCGTGATGACTTAAAAATCTTCAAATGACAACCGGGCCCAACTAATTACTGTAACTTTTAATAAAAAACAACCTGTAGACTAAATATAAACTCTCTTTTTTCCAGGAAATAAACTTAGCCGAAAACAACATAACAATAATAGAGAACCAGGCATTCACCGACCTCTACCAAGCCAAAGTGAACATATCACACAATTCTCTATCGACCATAGAGACGGGCGCGTTCCAGAACTGCAACAACATGACTTTGTTAGACTTTAGCCATAACAAGTTGTCTGTGATCAGTCCGCAAGCATTCGATGAGAATAGTTATGCGTATACACTGCTAATGCCGCATAATGAGTTTACTGACTTCTCTCAGGTGAGATAAAACAGTCAAATCAAATACATATTTGCGAGAATGTAGGTTTTAAAACAGTATAATGGCCCTTTTAAATTATACCATTACATGTGGTGTGCAAGTATTTAATTTTATCCTGCAAATTTTTAATTTACTTTAAAAAAAATCTGCAAAAACAAATAAGAGCTCATGCTTTAGGAGTTTTATGGAACACATTAATTAATTGATGACAAAGTGATACCTATGTCAGTTCAAGAGATAGAGTTTCAGTCCTCAATATCACCCATAGAAATATTGACTTCGGCAACTTTCGGCGATATTCCCCTTACCATCATAATCAATTATTAATGTATTACCCATAGCAATATTACCTTTGGAAATAACACCCCAAGCATTATTGAACTTAATGCAATATTAACCTAAATTATATTGCCTTCAAAGCCTTTGACTTTGAAGGCAATATAATTTAGGCAAAGATTTATTTGCAGATAAATATGGTTACAAAAGTTCTTACAATGGTAGTATAATAGTAGCTTAACATATTTAATCATAACATAATGACATGCAATTTTTGGTTTACAATTAGATGATTTTAATTTAAACTGAAGGAATTCCTTTATATTATAGAAGGAATTCTCAATTAACCAACTGCGTAAAGCCCTTCTGAAGCGGACCATTGGAAGTTCTTTGATTTGGTTAGGAATCTTGTTATAAATCTGAATACACATAGGATAGCAACTTCGCCCATATAGTTCCGTTTTCATTCTAAGAATAATTAATCTATTAGGATATCTAGTTTTGAACTTACATTTATCTCCCAGTTTTTCAAACATCTCGTGATGAGATTTGGTAAATTAATATACTTCCTCAATATAAATACCAGTTAATGTAAGTATTCTAAGTTTACTAAACAGTGGTTTACAGGATGTAAGTGGGTCTACATTACAAATCGCACGTATACACCTCTTTTGTGCGATGAAAGCTCTTTCGAGATGCACCGAGTTTCCCCATACCAGTATACCATAACGCAGTATTGAACCAACATATGCATTATAAGCCTGTAATGTGGCTTGTCTACGTGTTAGGTTACATAAGCGCCATAGAACATAAGCAAACTTACTGAGTTTTTCACATATCTTATCAATGATTAATCCAGGAACACCTCTCATCTAGATCTATACCAAGAAAAGCAGTATAACCCTAATAAATATTGCCTCTCGAAATATTACCCTTATAAATTTTGCGTTTGGCATTATCCCCCAAAGATATTGATTTTGGCGATATTACCCTAACCAATATTGTCTTTAGCAATATTACCCAAATCAAAACATCGCAAATACCTCCTAAAATAACTTGTCTTTCTCACAGATACCCATACAAAATATGTCGGGCATACAAATCCTAAACGTATCGTACAACAAAATAGAATCTATACAGAGGCTAGCATTCCCTAAGTTGTACGAGTTAAACACGGTGGATTTATCTCATAATAATATTAGTGAAATCTTCAATGCTGTGTTCCAGAATCTATTCTCTATAAGGTAAGTTCTACTACTTTCGTTTTTTTTTAGATTTAATATTAAAGAAGTGTGTCTCAATCTGTCTGTCTGCAATTGTGATGATAACTCAAGAACTACTTCTTTGTGTTACGTGCACGTTACGTGTTTATTTTTTTACAAAACGTTACCTATATTTTCCGATGGTGTATTTAGAGGTACCGTACACCCTAATTTCGCTGCATTTCTTTTCCTATTTATTTTTAAAAAGCTTACGAACTGTATTGACTGCCTTAATAGACACAAGTGCAACTAATGAGCGTGACGTCCTGTGTTTGATCACAGGTCAGGCAAATGTTACTGGAACTTTTCAATAAAAATCTCTAACAGCCCGGAGTCTTCATTTATGCCAAATTAATGGCAATATATAGGCTCGCCCCCTATTACATGCTACTTAACATAACAACACCTCTTCCATCTCTTTTCGGAGGAAACAAACAAGATACTATATTATTACTATTTCGCTTCTCACAGATTCCTAAACGTAAGCTACAATTCCCTAGAAGCGACAAAACCGACCACTTTCGGCACTATTGCCAGTGTTAGAACTAGATCTGTCGTACAACAGACTACGCGGTATTTGCCGAGGCAGCTTACCTGCACTATTTACCTCTGCCTATTATATCTTTGCGAAATACAGGCAACATAATTATAACATGATTTAAACACATTTCTGTCTTCACAGATTCCTCAAACTCTACACTTCCCTTGAAGTGATAGAACCGGCCACTTTCTGCACTATTACCACAGTGTTAGAGTTAGATCTGTCACACAACAGACTACGCGATATTTCCCGAGGCAGCTTAGACAAAGATAAATATGTTTTTGACTTGATTATGACTGCTTCGTTGGCCTAATGGTCTTAAAGGCTGCTGCTGTGAATCCTGGGTTCGATCCCCGGGTCTGGCAAAGTGTTATTGGATTTTTACACCAGGAATTTCTCAGTAGCAGCCCAATAACCTCGCCCCCTGTTACATGGGACTTAAACATAACTGACGAAATGTGGGTGTACTATAGGTACACCTCTGCCTAAGCTATGTTAAATATGTTTTTTTCTTCCTACAGATTCCTAAACCTAAGCTACAATTCCCTAGAAGTGATAAAACCGGCCACTTTCGGCACTATTCCCACAGTGCTAGAGTTAGATCTGTCACACAACAGACTACGCGATATTTCCCGAGGCAGCTTGGCTAAGCTCGTGAGTGCTCGGCTTATTGATATCAGCTTTAATCAGCTGGAGAAGCTGTTTCAAATACCTATTAGTTTGGGGTGAGTGAAATATAATTTATTTGTTATTCAGCCTGAAATTTTATCCAGGAAACCGATGTTTTTTTTTTAAGAAGGCGATATTGGCCATATTATCATCTATTTTGGTCTAAATATGTACTAGTACTTAAAGTAAATGCAATATATATATTTTTTTATTTCACGTGTCGTTGTTACATATTGTCGATTTTTTTTGCATGAAAAAGAATTAACCAAAAAATTTAAAAGAAATTAATATGCCTGTTGATTCTTTGACATGGTCTCATTAATAGCCTAGCGGTATGAGATATAAAAAGGAACACTGTATATATACGACGCTTACCATCGCCTAATCGCGACTAATTAATTATTGAACTTGTTCATTCATGAACTCATCACACGTTCATGTTGCAAGTTAACCACATATTTTTTATTTTAATAAATTACCCAATTACGTCTCCACAGCGAATTAAACGTCGCCCACAACAACCTCACAGAAATCAAATCGAACACTTGGCCGTCTATGAACGCGCTGCTCCGACTGAACCTATCGTCCAACATGTTGGGCGACACGTTGGCGTCCGATAGCTTCTCCAGCCTGTTGACGCTGCAAGCTCTGGATTTGTCGGACAACGGTTTGACGAAACCGCCGTGGGAGGCGCTGTCTACGCTCACTAGTTTGCAGTATTTGTATGTGCAGGTAAATATATTTATTTATAAATAGTATAAGACCAAGTCGCATAAAAAGTTCTCCTATGTCTTAATCTAGGTCATGGTTTGCCCGTGTGCTAAAGTTTAGGTTTAGTAGGATAGAAGGAAGTATGATAGTAGAAAGTCGGATGGAACGAATTAGGATGGTAGAAGGAAGTTGGATAGAAGAAAGTAGGATAGAAGGAAAAAGACGAGAAGGGAGTAGGATAGTAGGAAGTGGAATAGTAGGTAGTACGACAGTAGGATAGTAGGAAGTGGAATAGTAGGAAGTACGACAGTAGGACAGTAGGAAGTATGACAGAAGGATAGTAGGAAGTAGGACTGTAGGCAGTGGAATAGTAGGAATTACGACAGTAGGAAGTGGAATAGTAGGAAATACGACAGTAGGAAGTGGAATAGTAGGAAGTACGACAGTAGGATAGTAGGAAGTCGGATAGAAGGAAGTAGGGTAGTAGGATAGTAGTAAGTCGGATATAAGGAAGTAGGACGGTAGGTAGTCGAATAGTAGGAAGTAGGACGGTAGGCAGTGGAATAGTAGGAAGTAGGACTGTAGGAAGTAGGACGGTATGAAGTGGAATAGTAGGAAGTAGGACAGTAGAACAGTAGGAAGTAGGACAGTAGGAAGTACGACAGTAGGATAGTAGGAAGTGGAATAGTAGGACTGTAGGAAGTAGGTGAAATAGTAGGAAGTACGACAGTGGAGTAGTAGGAAATACGACAGTAGGATAGTAGGAAGTAGGACAGTAGGAAGTGGAATAGTAGGAAGTACGACAGTGGAATAGTAGGAAATACGACAGTAGGATAGTAGGACAGTAGGAAGTGTAATAGTAGTAAATATGACAGTAGGAAGTGGAATAGTAGGAAGTACGACAGTAGGATAGTAGGAAGTGGAATAGTAAGAAGTAGGACGGTAGGAAGTGGAATAGTAGGAAGTAGGACAGTAGGATAGTAGGAAGTCGGATAGAAGGAAGTGAAATAGTAGGAAGTAGGACGGTAGGAAGTGGAATAGTAGGAAGTAGGACAGAAGAACAGTAGGAAGTGAAATAGTAGGAAGTAGGATAGTAGGAAGTGGAATAGTAGGAAGTAGGACAGTAGAACAGTAGGAAGTAGGGCAGTAGGAAGTACGACGGTAGAACAGTAGGAAGTGGAATAGTAGGAAATACGACAGTAGGACAGTAGGATAAAAAAAATAGGATTGTACAGAGTAGGATAGAATAGTAAGAAGAAGTATAATACTGCTCCGAATCAACTTGGTCGCAATGTTAGTCGATTCGTCAGTGTCCAACAAATTTGAAGGTTTAATGAGACTATTCTTGTATTAAGTTCGAATAAATAACATCAATAATTTTTGACAATTATCCTAGTGTGGCTTTTTTGCCTTAGATCATATTTAAGAATAACAGAATAAGTGCAAAGCCCAAAATGAAATACTGAGCATTGTACTAATTAATAAGCCTTGTTCTCCATTCCAGGACAACAACATAACAGAGCTAAGCAGGTCTGCATTCGGGAACCTACCAACAACGTTCAAGGTAGATCTGTCGCGCAACCAACTGACAACTATTGCCGTTCGCACGTTCAGCGGCCTGCAACAGTTGCTGGATCTGTCGCTCAGCGGAAACAAGCTGGAGCATATACCTAATGAGGCTTTTAAAGGATTGGTGGCTTTAAGGTACGTTAAGTCAAAACTGTAGCGCAACTATCTCAAAACTGTAGCGCAACTGCCTCAAAATTGTAGCGTAACTGTCTCAAAACTGTAGCGCAACTATCTCAAAACTGTAGTGCAACTGCCTCAAAATTGTAGCGTAACTGTCTCAAAACTGTAGCGCAACTATCTCAAAACTGTAGCGCAACTGCCTCAAAATTGTAGCGTAACTGTCTCAAAACTGTAGCGCAACTGTCTCAAAAATGTAGCAACAGTCTCAAAACTGTAGCGCAACTATTTCGAAACTGTAGCACAATTGTCTCAAAACTGTAGCGCAACTATCTCAAAACTTTAATGGAACTGTCTCAAAACTGTAGCGCAACTGTCTCAAATCAGTCGCGCAAGTATATCAAAACAGACTGCAGCCAAGAAGTTGGACATCTTAAATAAGGTGAGGCGATACTTCACATCTAGACAGCTTTTAAGTCTGTACAAAGAACAGATCCGATCCTGTATGGAATATTGCAGCCACTTAAGGGATGGGTCAGCAAAATACCAGCTTGCTGCAGTTCACTCGGTGGAACGCAAAGCAAAAAGGCTTACAGGCAACGAGACGCTCGTGGCTAGGCTTCACAGCCTGGCTCATCGGCGTAATGTTGCTTGCTTGTCGGTCTTCAACTCACTACTTCGAAGAGTGTACGGAGGAGCTCCACGACCTGATCCTGAACTCACACTCAATCTGCTCACTCCCTTAGTACTTAAAAGGTTGATCGTTCGTGCGTGTTCGTGTGTCCGCACGAATAAAATTCGTACGGAAACGCGTCCAAAGTGTCGCATACTAGGCTGTCAACTATCACAAAACAGTCGCGCAATAGACTGTCAACTATCGCTCAACACACGTCCAACGGCTTGCAGTTGCTCGATCTGTCGCTCAGTGGAAAAAAAGTCGAGAGGTGGGCTGATTGCCATCAACTGGGCACAAATCCAGACTCCTGGCTACTACTGAGAAATTTCATATAGAAAAACCCAATATCACTTTGCTCGACCCGGGAATCGTACCCAGGACCTCATGCTCAGCAGTATGCGCTTGCGACCACTAGACCAACGAGGCAATATACTCATGTTTTGGACAAATAAATGATCTTTATCTTTAAAACTGATTTATAATTAGAAATGTTATCTATGTTACAGGAAGTTGGATCTATCACATAACTTCTTAGAAAAGATTGATAACAAGACACACGGATTGTTAGATGACTGCCTGTCTTTGGAAGAGGTAAGTTCATTCTTTTACCCATATTGTACTGCGTTCGGCGCTTGACGTGGCAACACGTCGTGTTCGGGTTCGCAACAAGTCAATCGTCATCCTGAGGATGCCTCGTTGAGAGGTGAAACACGTGTCATTTATTACAGGGTTCTTTATGACTCTTTAAGAACAGTTAAGCGGATTAGGTTACCAAATATACGACGTAAATTGTATTTTATAATGTTTTTCCGCAAAGTTATTACGCAATTAACCATATTGGCTAAATAAATTATTTATTAAGTATCGCATAAGTCTCGATGACGTGGAAATATCAAGATAAAAGTATTCTATGTCCTAAACCAGGTCATGGTCTACCCATGTGCCAAATTTCATCCAAATCCGTTCAGCCGTTTTAGCGTGAAAGCAAACAAAACAAACTCACTTTCGCATTTAATCATATTACCTGGGATTATTTTGATGGACTGATAAAAAATTGGTTTTTAAAAGATATAATAATTGCACTTGAAATAATAATATAATTTGTTAATAATAATAAAAAGTGTGAGTGGTGAGTGATTAATCTGGTGTCAGAGTTTTTAAGCCGCCCATGGGCCTCTGACTTGGCTTCACATGCCGTCGAGAAATATCTCCCAGGCATGCTGATTTCCTCACGATAATTTCCTTCACCATTTTGAAGCAAGTAATCTATACAATTCGAACATGAATCTTTAGGGGTATGAGGAACAGGTTGTACAGTTCACTCATCCTCCATAGAAAAGGGAGGATCCTCCGACCAGACGGGTGTCGTGTCTGGCGGGCAACTGCCCAGAGGTTGAAGTCGGGAGCTAGTATATAATGTCCACCGCGCGGTAAACTCTAATTGCGCGATATGCTGGATTTTGAGTGACGACAGGATGTTGTGTGACGTAAGGATGTTGTGTGACGTCAGGATGTTGTGTGACGTCAGGTCTTTGATGCGTAGTTCGCATGTGGCGATGTAGATGCCGTCACAAATCCGAAAAGTCAGAGTTGCCTTGGGTTCGAACTCGAGACCTATGACTTGGCAGTCTGACGGTCAACACCACTAGGCTATCACTGCTTTAGAAATTAAAACAAATTAAAAATTACGAAGCAAAACTTGCAGCTCCAACAACTAAGGTAGCTGCACTTACTGCCTTATCTCAAAAATCCATCCTTTATATTAAATTAATTATATATTAAATTAATTATACAGGGTGATTGGAAGATGGGTGCAAAGCTTTAAGGCGAAGATAGTACACACAATTTAGAACCATTTAAGCCATGGTTGTCTTAGACGAAGTCTTACCAAATACATATTTTTAACCAAATTTTTAAGTTTTTTTTGGAAATTCTCAAAATTTAATGTAAACTGCATAATTATGGCCAAATTGAATGATAAATGAATTCATTTTTTATTTATTTAATTAAAGTAATGTGTAAGCAATCAAGCAAAACATGTTTTAGGCTTCTGTGTCATTAGACATGTTTTTTACAGACATTTAAAGCTCAGAAAAAATAAAAAAATTGTACAATACGCCTTTTAAATTTATAAAAAAAAAAAAAAAAATGGTAAGACTTCGTCTAAGACAACCATGGCTTAAATGGTTCTAAATTGTCTATACTATCTTCACCTTAAAGCTTTGCACCCATCTTCCAATCACCCTGTATATTAGATTAATTATATATTAAATTAATTATATATTAAATTAATTATATATTAAATTAATTATACTTATATTAAATTATACCTACCTATTTTTCCTTTCAGGTAATCCTAAGCCACAATAAATTCGGCTTTCTAACAAAGAAGATGTTTCCTGCGAACCCCTGGATTCCCTACAGACTGCGTGAAATTGACCTGAGTTACAACGAGATACCGGTTCTAACTCATGATCTGACCTTAGGCGCTCAGAAAGTAAAAAAATTAAACCTGGCTGGGAATTTTATTAATGATATTAGGAATAGTAAGTAATTTTTTGTATATATTATATTTTTTAAATTATAAAACATAATTCAGCATCGTCTGCCTAGCCTTGTCCCAACTATGTTGGGGTCAGCTTCCAGTCTAACTGGATACAGCTGAATACCAGTATTTTACATGGAGCGCCTGCCTATCTGACCTCCACAACTCAATAACTGAGTAATACCCCTTGGTAAGACTGGTTGTCAGACTTCCTGGCTTCTGACGACTCATAACGACTGTCAAAGATCCAAGAATGACAGCCGGGACCAACGGCTTAACGTGCTTTCCGAGGCACGGAGGAGTCTCGGTATGTAAAGATGGTCACGCATCCACGGACCAACCCCGGCAAGCGTAGCTTAACTCGATATTTACTTTCGATATTCTACTAAAACTTGTTTTAATAATTTTTCAGATGTCCTCGGTAATCTAACATCGTTGGAAGTATTGGATTTATCTCACAATAATCTGAAAGATATGATATCAAGAACATGTAAGTATTTTTCTGATTTTTGATATCATAAAAAATATATAAAAGTATAAAGTGGCTTATCGTTCTTAAGGTCGCAAGCGTGACTACTAATTATGGGGTCCTGGGTTTAATCCCCAGGTCGAGCTACTTGGGTTCTAATAACAACTCGAAGCCGGTATTTGAGTCCGGCTTGCCTCTTATTAAGAGCGTATAAACAGAAAGTTGGCAACGTCGCAAATAGCTGTCAAATATTTCGCTGTTTCGATTAATTTGGTAATATTACTGTATGGAAATATGAAATATGGCTAATTAGTGAACTAAAATATTTTTATTATTACGAAATGCGATAATTAACACCGAATATTTAATTTTAGACATGTAAAAAAAGTATTTGGAAAATTTCCAAATGCCTTTTTTACACCTAAAACGGTTACAACATCAAATTCAGTGTTATAATTGCAATTCATTATTAATATTCTAGTTCCCTAGTTAGCCACATTTCTTATTTCCATACAGTAATATTACCAAGTTAATGAAAACGGCTAAATATTGACGTCACACAAATCCTGCATCACGTCGAGGTCACCAATTTAGAGACATGAGGAACAGGGTGTAAAGTTCACTCATCCCCCATAGAAAAGGGAGGATCCTCCGACCAGACGGGTGTCGTGTCTGGCGGGTTAATGGCCAATGATTGATGTCGGGGATAGTTATAAAAATATCGTTCCCGCGGTAAACTTTAATTGCGCGATGCAGGATTTGTGTGACGTCAGGATTTTGTGTGACGTCAGGATTTTGTGTGACGTCAAGATTTTGTGTGACGTCAGGTCTTTGATTGTGTAGTTCGCATGTGACGATGTAGATGCCGCCACAATATATTTTATTTTTATCATTCCAGCCGAAATCAAATTCAGTTTCCCTGAGAACATAACAGAGCTACATCTAAGGAACAATTCCCTCCAAACATTACCTACTACAAATATAATGTCGGCTAAACAACTCAAATTATTAGATGTAAGACAGAACGAGCTGACGAGCTTCGAGCCCCAGTTAGTTAGGAAAGTCAAGAATGAGGGACTGACGGTGTTATTCCAAGGTTAGTACTTAATCTGCGTTCGCAATTCATTTGCCAAACATGTAAACAAACACGAGTTTTAGAAAAAAGAACTGTAATGCCTACACATAAGGTTCAGTTTGCGCTACAACTTCATATTTTTTATGACTTTCTCAACAGTACTAGTCGGTCTAAAATCAACTTTATTTACACTAGCATAAAGTTGGTGTTTATCTAAGTGGAAAACTCGTGTTTGTTTACATGTTTGGCAAGTAAATTGCGCACGCACATTAGAAGCGTTTTCGTACGAACACGCACGAACGGTCCCGATCTTCCGAGTACTAAGGGAGCGCGCAGACTGAGTGCGAGTTAGTCGTAGAGATAAACTACGATAACATGGCGCGCCCCTCCAAAATTCTACACGGTTGAAAGTATTTGTGAAATGTATTTACAAAGCGCCACCAAGACTCACAACGCATTGTGTGCGTACTGAGACGACCATCAAACAAAAATAAATCCGAGGATTTTGAGTCTAGTCACTAGACCCATTGAAACAGTAAAGTGGAGGGGCGCGCCATGTTATCGTAGTTTATCTCTACGTATAGTTCCGACATCCAAATACAATCCAAACTTGTTGGTATTTTTCGTGCGTTCAATGCGATATCACCGGAACACTACCTATTTGACGGAGGAGAACGTATTCAGTGTCCGCACGGCCACGATCATGTCATACGGTTCCTACACAAAACTGCGAATTCGCATCGCATTGCAAAAATCTGCGAGCTCCTAAAAAACAAAGCTCCTCTAAAAACCTGCGATACGACGTCGTATCGCATCGCATCGCAGTTTTGTGTGGGCTCCCACACAATACTGCGTACTACGTACTGCGTACTGCGTACTACGTACGTTTACGTACGATACAAATTCGTATCCAAAGTGACCGCGGCTTAAAATCAACCACTCAAGGTCACTGGCATATGTCGGCGTCTTTATGACATAATCTCAGTAACAGTTAAATACTACAAAATTATGCGGATTACACGTAATTCAGGTAAAAAAAATTGCCTCGTAGTTCTGGTTGCAAGCGGTATTATTGAGCATGAGGTCCTGAGTTTTATTGCCAGGTCGGGATAAGTATTATTGAGTTTTTCCAACAGTAAATTCTCAGTAGCAGCTCGGAGTCTGGATTTGTGCCCCGTTGATGGCAATAGGCTCGCCCCCTATTACATGGGATTTAAACATAACTGGCGAAATGTGTATTAGGTCCCCACCTATGAAATCAGCGTTTTGTATGGAGAATTTTAAAGAAGTTGCATTTTTCATACTAACATTTTCTTAATTTATATAACAACCATGAACACTAATGTTTTAAAACTTTTATGCACTAATGTTTAAAAACTAAGATAACGTAATATGCCACTTTGTTTTAACTTAGCCAAAACTTATTTTTGTCGCTTAATCTATAAGCGACAAAAATAAGTTTTGGCTAAGTTAAAACAAATAGTGGTCATTTCTGCTAACAAAATGAGGAGTCATTTTTAAGGTATTTTTTATGTTTAGAAAACTATAAGTAATAAGGTTTTTTTTTACTATTGGTAGTTGTATATGATGGTCATTATTCGATATAATACCAAGCAATTGATGAATATTTTAAATCATAGAAGTGACAAGGTTCTCTATTTGTGAGAAAAAAAAAACCAATTTCATAGGTGGGGACCCAATACTATAGGTACACCTCTGTAGAACCCATCGAGGTATACAGGCGTGATGTAATGTAAGCAATTTTTAAAATTCCGTTTTTTGTTTACAGAAAACAGCTTAAAATGCGACTGCTTTACGCGTCCATTAAAACATTACCTTAACCACATGCGACCATCTTTACTAAAAATGGACGAAAAATACCAAAACCTAACCTGCGCTGAACCAGTTACATTACAAAATGAAAATCTACTGACTGTGGACGAAGACAGATTATTGTGCACTGGCAACACTGAAGTTGACGCGAAGATTTTGGAGCATAGCAGCACTGAGGGAGAGAGTGCGTTCGACTTTATTTCTGAACCCGATTTGGCTTTTAGGGACATTCAATAGTAAGTACATACAATTGTATTATGTATTTTTTTTTAGAGGTTTCAAGATACGTGTTTTTAGTTTTTCTTATAATCAGTCTGTAATGTTCCCACTGCTGGGACACAGGCCTCCTCTCTGTCAGAGGGAGTGGGCTGTAATCTACAACGCGGGTCCAGTGCGGGTTGGTAGATGTCACATGTCTCCGATTTTTTTCGTTTTAGTACATGCCGGCTACCTCGCGATATTTTTACTACTCGTGTGCACGACCTGCATTTGTATTTCGATTGGTATTAAATTTATTCGTTAAACGAATGAGTGCAATTTTTGAAAAAAAGTCATCTTTGTAATTTTTAATTAATCATAGTCTGGGCAGTAATTTTAGTTTTAGCCAACCTACTCGCGAGATATTTTTTAACATACTTGATGTAAAATACTTTTCATCCATTAAACGTATGGATGCAGGTCGTTCCTCTGCGGATCCTCTACTAATTATTTTATATTATATTAATACGTGAAGCAAAAACTTTGTACCCCTTTTTACGAAAATTACGCGGACGGAGGAGTATTAAATTTGGCACAGTTAAAGTTTATATGGAGAAGGAGTGCAGAAAGCTAATATTTTTATATATTATTAGAAATAAATTGACTTAATAAAAAAAACATTACACACACTACCATGCGTTTGACACAAGATGGCTACCTTAGAATCTTGACATTTAAATGAAATAAGGTGGATTTTCGACCTCTGGCCGACCACTAGTACAAATAAATGCAAAAATATCTGCACACTAGCAACATTAGTATCATCTAATACGTTATTTCGCCAAGGTTTTCACATCTTCGGTAGTATAGTGGTAAGTATCCCCGCCTGTCACGCGGGAGACCGGGGTTCGATTCCCCGCCGGAGAGATTCTTTTTGCGTTTTTTATTTGAGCAGGCAATGATTTGCAACGTTTCTAATCGTAATGTCGATAGGAGATATACATTTTTGGTTGTAATATATTTTAGCTCAACATATTTTTTGACATTGTTCGACTTTCGTTTACTTATACAATGTGAAATTTAATTCGTTTGCATCCTCTTAAGGGGTCATTGTACTCATCATTATGAACAACTTTCACTATGGGACCAACCTCCAAACCACGAAAAAAAAATTTACTGTTCCCTACATTATAAAGAGTTATGCGAACATAAATAACAATGCTACAGCAGATTTTATGTATATATATTTATGTGCACGTTCTCGAAAACGGCTCTAACGATTTCGATGAAATTTGCAATATAGGGGTTTACAGGGGCGAAAAATCGATCTAGCTAGGTCACATATCTGGAAAAATTCGTTTTTTTTCCATATTTTCACGCGAGCAGAGCTCGGTCGCCCAAAGTTTAGAACAAGATGGCTACCTTAGACTACTTATTTGAAAATTGACAATAATTGACAGATATGGCAGCATGGAAGTAGTAAGTACCTACTATCATGGCAGCATGGAATTAGTATGTACTATACATGGAACTAGTATGAACTATCCTATACTATAAGCATTCTCTATTTTCACCAGAGCAGAGCTCGGTCGCCCAGGTACTTTAAATAAAATATACAATCGAACACAACTTTTTTTATATTATGTTCAAGTATATGACGGAATAAAAAAGGGGAAGAGCTCATTGGGCAGTTGGGCATCAAAAAATCCTCATCGGTGTCAATGAGAAAAGTGCCCAAAAGGCTGGCAGCATTGCCACGTTGTATGGCAATGCTGATTCTTTGACTTTGGTCACGTGAAGAGTCCACCTACACGACATTTAAAGACTGAATTAGTGATCGGAATTTATTTGCTGCCTGTGGGCATTTTCATAATTTCCTAGTCTTTTTTTAGACGATATAGCTTACATATTTCGACAGAACTGTCACATCTTCGGTAGTATAGTGGTAAGTATCCCCGCCTGTCACGCGGGAGACCGGGGTTCGATTCCCCGCCGGAGAGATTCTTTTTGTGTTTTTTAAACACAGTATTCACGCGTTTTCTTATGAAAAACATCGAAATAAGGTGAAATTGCGTTAAAATATGAAATTTCTTTTGGAAATCGGTTAAAATATATTTTTTATTTACTAAAATTTCTGCAGTAGAACACAATATCAGATATTCTGTTCTTCTGCAGAAATTTTAAACCTGTTTGGTAAGACAGATTCTGTCTTACCAAACAGGCTTAAGTCACCCAAAAAGCAATGGAGAGGGCTATGTTTGGAGTTTCCCTACGTGATCGAATCAGAAATGAAGAGATCCGCAGGAGAACCAGGGTAGCTGACATAGCCCGAAGAATTGCCAACCTTAAGTGGCAGTGGACAGCACATTGCTCGCAGAACAGATGGCCGATGAGGCCGAAAGGTTCTGGAGTGGCGACCGCGTACCGGCAGACGTAGTGTTGGAAGGCCCCCCACAAGGTGGACCGATGACCTTGTGAAGGCCGTAGTAATCCGCTGGATGCGGGAAGCACAGAACCGGTCGAAGTGGCGGTGCTTGGGGGAGCCGCATAAAAAAAAATGTGTTTCATTTCAGGCAAAATACCCATATACAAAAAAATAAATAAATAAGTAGTAAAAAACATTAGAAATTATCAATAAAATATCATTAAAATTATATTAATTTATCCTATGTCGGGCAGTGGACGTACTTCGACTGAAATGATGATGAACGATTGCATCATCTTCAACACCCAAACAAATCTATCCACTTCAACCACAATTTTTACCCAAAAAAATTATCTCAAACCAATTTTTTATCTCTTACAGCTCTCAATCTTCAATCTACGCCCATTGGTTCATCACCTCAAACGAAGACGTCGGGGACTTCATCCTTTACATTCGAGACAGCACAAACAAACTCCAGTACTCATCAGACGTGGCATACACCCTGAGATCCCTAACCATTCCTATTGACGAACCGTTCAAAATATCCCTCCAAGACGGGAAAACCCATGAAGTTTGTATTCAAGCGAAAAATTCAAATAATACTCCAAGAAAATGGCATCCCAGTCAATGTCAAAGTGTGCCCAGAGATTACAATTCCTGGCCCGTAAAGTTGATTGTGGATAAGAGAAGGTTGACCAAGAAGAAGGTCAAGTATAGCTGGTTCGGTAGCAGCAGTGTTCTTGGGCTGGTTAGTGACTCCATTTTGATTACTTTGTGTATATTTTTGAGCGTTTGTTTTAAGATTACTGATGATTTGTAGACGTGAATTTTAACTTTATTGGTTGATAAAAGTATTGTTTGACAACACGGCGGTATGTGGCCGCTAAGCAGGAATTTTAGTAATGTCATTTTTGACGATACAAAGCAAATATTCAATTTTTAATTAAAAACAATGGAATATTAACTTGTTGAAATACTCGATGGATGAACATGACTTCGTAATATTTTTTATGTCTAGTCGACGTCGTAATTGCTTTACCATCCTAAAGTTCAATGTCACTTGCACGTCTTAAACCGTTGAGGACAATTTTTGCTTAAAGACCAAATGTGACAGTTACAATTACAAACTCATGGTGGATTTCACCAATGAAACTGCAGTGCTATTCTGTAACAAAACTTAGGTGAAGTGAGCGTGGAGTGAGCTGTCAATAGTGACAATCCCTGTGGAATGACAGCTCACTCCACGCTCACTTCACCTAAGTTTTCACGGTGAGATGTTTACAGAATAGCATGGCTGAACACGATCACACATCTAAACAGCGTTCAAGAGCTGTCAGTGTCATGATTGTTGAAGAATTTTGACACTGACACCTCTTGATCGCAGTTTAGATGTGTGTAATTAAATTGGCACTCAGTGAAGTTTCAATTTAAGGCCTATTAAGATATAAGCGATATCGCTGTCGTGCTCGGTAGCGATAATGGTCCGAAGTGACTAACCAGAAGTCGGACCAGTGGGGTTAAACAATTGGCAACCGCTTTCAAAGCGTTTCGTATTTCTTCAACTACTTTCAACAGGATTGATATAAAAATTTCGTCAGTCCCATATATTTTTGACCTTTCCATCATTGTTATCGCTGATACAATGTCGCATTGTCAAGGCCTCAGTATCGCTACCGAGCGCGACAGCGATATTGGTTATATCTTTAATTTTTTAATTTTTTATCAATTAAGGAAACAAACAAAATATAAACAGAAACATTACAAAAACTTCAATTGTTTTGTCTGCATGTTGAAACACTTTTAAGCAATCTTCATACTAACGAAAAATATAATTTATCGTTAAAACATTAATAATAACTAAAAAGTACAGACACGAGGACGGCGCGGGTCAGAACCCGTCGATTCAAATGACTAATTTAAATTTAAACAGGATGATACATTTGTAGAGATTCAAAGAATTTTTTATAATTATTATTTATCCGATTGAATTTTTGTTGGAATTGGCGTTTACTGGGCGTTTTTTGCAATAATGATAAAGCAATTACGTGGTTGATGAATCCTTGACGAACGTTATTTTTTATTTTATCTATTTAATAAAAAAAAACAAAAATCAAATACACAGTTCAAGATTAATTTACTTTTTGGAAATAAGGTTAAAATGAAAAGAACAGTCTGAATTTAATATCACCATTTTTTTTCATAAGTAAAAGAGTTTAAGTAAAGATGTTGAAAAAAAAAAAGGAAAGTATTATCACTGCCATGTTACTCTGACATTTTTTTAACTTTAATTTATTTTGTGATATTGTAAAGTGCGACATCGTTCATCACAATATTTAGCTTTAATTTGAATCTTATATCATTTAGGGCACACTTACACCACAAAACTCTAAAGCTAAGGTTTCCGCCACATAGAGTCTGCAATTTACCGACGAATGACGTCACGGAAACGTTATTTTTTAAAGTACAGTCCGGCCGTTGAGAAAATGCGTTCCTGACACCTGTCAGTTGGACAATTTTTGTTGTAACAAGGATCAAATTCCCAAAACACATATTCGTTAGTATGAAATTGACAGGTGTCAAGAAAGCATTCTCTCGACGGCTGGACTGGTTGGTGTAGAGAGAATTTTTTGACACCGTAAAGTCAAATCCCGCTCTCATAATTTTCATGACAGCCGTTACTGCTGCCGTTATGTGGGGGCCACCGCTCTTTAAGGAAACCGTCGTTTAGTACCCTTGGTTCACTCCACATACTTACTATACTTTACTTTACTTTACTATACTTACTTTACTATACTTTACTTACTGACGAGATAATAAAGTGCAATTAATGTCGCACAGCGCTAAATCTGTATTCATCACAGGTTTAGCGCTAAACACGTTTAGTGATTTGTGGTGCAAGTAGGCCCTAAAGGTACAATTCTGTACCCGACCGCAGGCAGCAACTGCAGACGTGTTGCCGCGACCCGACTGGCTATGAAGGCGATGACGTGTCGCTAGCTACGGAAGGTATTTCATATAAATTCATAGAAACCGGTCGTCGCGGCGACACGTCGCTTGTAGTTGCCGCCTGCGGTCGGCTACGGAATTGTACCTTTATGTGTAAAACTAACTGTATGTGATTTTATGAGCTCAAAAATGTATTTTTTATACAAAAGTTGTTGTTGTGTATTTTATATTTTGATAAATATATTTTTTATATTTATGTATTTTTGTATTATAAGTAATATTGTATTCTTGTGACTCTTATAAAAGATTTTTGACTTATATATAGGATTTTTTATATGAACAGGGATCGAATCTCGATATTTACATTCCAAAATGAGCTTTATTCTGTGTTTTTTTTAAATAAATTGTATATTTTTATAAGGAAAAATGAAATTCCGTCCGTTTTTTGATATATTTTTTATTGCAATAAATTAAGTTACCCTTATAAATGCAGTTTTACTAATTAGACAATTAAATACTAATTGAACTACACATTAAGCCATATTCAGTTAGAATGATGCTCAGCAGTGCCGGATTAAGCAAGCGCGGGGCCAGTAGCAAATTTTATCGAGGGGCCCTTGATCTGCTGAGTATAGTGGTAAAAAAAAAAACAATACTTACTCAATATGTATATTTGCCATCAACTTTTAAAAATATGTTAACAATTGTATTATAGATTGTCTGACGTGGATTGACTTAAGCGCAGGCCACACCGCCAGCTAGCGGGCGGGCGGGCTAGGCGGGCGAACATCGTTTCACCTCTTTACATACTTCGGTTCACACCGCGAGCTACCGACTAACCATGTAAAGAGGTGAAACGATGTTCGCCCGCCTAGCCCGCCCGCCCGCTAGCTGGCGGTGTGGCCTGCGCTTTAGTCGGAAAAAAATTTACATATGACGTTTTTGTGACATCAAGTAAATTCAATATTAATAAGATTCACTCAAAAAATTACGCTCATGCGGAAGTGGGCCCGTTTGGATACGCGGGGCCCCCTTTTACGCGGGGCCCGTAGCATTTGCTACTCTTGCTACGTGGTTAATCCGGCACTGATGCTCAGTTATCAATCTAGAGATTTATCTGATACGAATCTAGTTATTAAGTTGAGATTGAGCATTGTACTAAAAATCTTCATCATTATAATCAGCCTATAATCTTCCCACTGCTGGGACACAGGCCTCTCTGTGAAGAGGGAGTGGGCCGTAATCCACCACGCGGGTACAGGCTTACGGCTCAATTGAGACGGGCTCTTGAACCGGGCTCTTGAACCGGGCTCGTGAACTGGCTTCTAACACTATATAATAATAATAATCTTTATAGCCTGGCTGCGTTTTGGTGACCTCTTTGGGGAAACCGAAGGTTTTGTCTGTGCAATTATGGACGAAGTTATGATTACGAACAATTACCGGAGATTCATTGTAAAGGACGGGACGGTTGACATCTGTCGGGCATGCCGCCGTCCAGGAGAATCAATCCGACACATTATCTCCGGGTGTTCTCGTTTAGCTAGCGAAGAGTACTTGCATAGACACAACCTTGTAGCCAGGATTATCCATCAGCAACTTGCTCTGAAATACAGTCTTGTGGAATCTGAAGTGCCGTACTACAGGTATGTGCCCGACCCAGTTCTCTAAAGTGGAAATATCACATTGTACTGGGATCGATCCATCATCACTGACCGGTCTATTGTTGCCAATAAACCTGATATAGTGGTGGTGGATCGAGTAGAGCGGCGCACAATGATTATTGACATAACGGTCCCGCATGACGGGAACCTCGTGAAAGCCGAGAAAGATAAACAAATCAAGTATCTTGACTTGGCTCGCGAGGTTGTCGACATGTGGGATGTGGACTCAGCGATCATTGTGCCGATAGTTGTATCAGCCAATGGCTTAATTGTCAAGAGCCTCGACCAACACCTAAGGAGGCTCTCGTTGGCAGCTGGATCAAGGGCTTGATTCAGAAAGCGGTACTCCTAGACAAGGCTCGCATTGTCAGGAGGTTCCTCTCTCTGGAGCCCTGACCGCCGGTAGCTTGGACCCTGTTCCCGATACCGGTGGGCTACTATTTTTTATATTTTTAAATGTTTTAAGTAATATTTAAATAGGTACATGTTCAAATTCAAATTTATTCATTCGTAACACAAATGCCTAAAGTTGTTGTACATAGCGTTATAAATGAAAAATATAATATCTCTATAAACTTGCGAGGTTTTCGAATGTTCTTTACACAGTAATACGTGTACAAGTTACAGCTTATATGTAGAATTATAAAAAACTACAGTAAATAACATACAGGTATGTTAAGTACCTGAAATGACTTAAGTAGGTAGTAAATAAATAAAAGAATAAAGCATTATGGTTTTTATTTTCCTTCTAAATATGAATTCACAGTGTAACATTATGACAGGGGGCGCTGTTGGTACTTATAGTGCCATCCACGAAGACGCGACCCACTCTTATTCCTAATCTTTACAGTACAGTAAACGCGTTTGGGAAGAGGGAGTGGGGCGCGTCTTTGTGGATGGCACTATTATATCTATATCTACTTGAGCTAAAGACATTAATCAATATATGAACTATTTAAGATCTATAATCTGATGTTTAATTTGCTAAACTAAAAAGACATTTGGTGTCGACATTAAAATAATCTATTAATATACAACCTTAGTTTTTGTTTACACTAAACCTCTTAAGGGGTCATTGTACTCATTATTATGAACAACTTTCACTATGGGACCAACACTGAAATCGCGAAAAAAAATCATATATCTCGTCGAAATGTAGGGAACAGCTGATTTTTTTTTCGCGATTTCAGCGTCGGTCCCATAGTGAAAGTTATTCATAATGATGAGTACAATGACCCCTTAAGAGGTTTAGGGTAAAGAAAAACTAAGGTTGTATAATTTAGTTACCGTGTTATATCGTGTTTATTTATCGTGTTATTTTGAAAAAAAGGTTGATTGCAGCTGTCAATTTGGTCTAGCGAATTAAAAATCAAAGTTTAAATAGATACGGTAGAATAGGTAAATGTTTAGGTTTATCTGCAGTGGAATCTTTAGGTTTGTCTTCTGAGGGATCTGCAGGGCAGTCTTTGGGTTTGTCTGCTAGGGGGATTTGCAGGGTAGTGTTTGGGTTTGTCTACAGGGGAATCTGCAGGGGAACCTATGGTTTGTCTACTGGGGAATCTATAGGGCAGTCTTTGGGTTTGTCTACTCGGGGAATCTTTACATTTGTCTACTGAGGGTTCTGCAGGGCAGTCTTTGGGCCAAAAAATCCCCAAGTAGACAAACTCAAAGACTGCCCTGCTGATCCCCGAGTAGACAAAGAAAGAAAGAAAGAAAGAAAGAAAGAAAGAAAGAAAAATAAGTGTATTTGTCACAGAAACACGTGCATAAAAAAAAAGATAATAAACTCGAGTGGAAAATAAAACAATAGATTTAAATACAATAACGAGCACAAAACAGAAATAGTCGGCAGCTGCTGGCACGTCATGTCTGACTGTGACAAGAAGGCTTCCACTCAGCATGATGCTGTGCTATGGAGACCCACAGCACAGCGCTGATTTTCAGTGGTCACCCGAAAAAGACAAACGTAGAGATTCCCCGAGTAGACAAACCCAAATACTGCCCTGTAGATTCCCCGGTAGCTCAGTCAGATCAGCAGTCTTTGAGTTTGTCTACTAGGGGATTTTTTTTAATTTGTCTCCTGAGTTACAGCGCTTCTTTTTTTTTTTTTTTGGTTTTTCTACAGAGGGATCTACATGGCAGTCATTGGATTTGTCTACTGGGAGTAGACAGCCTTTGGGTTTATCTACTGGGGGATGTACAGGGAAGTCTTTGAGTATGTCTATTAGGGAATCTTTAGGTTTGTCTACTGGGAGATCAGCATGGGGTTCTTTGGGTTTGTCTATTGAGAGATCTGCATGGGGGTCTTTGCGTTTGTCTACTGGGAGTTCTGCATCATCTTTGGGTTTGTCTACTGGGAGTTCTGCATCGTCTTTAGGTTTGTCTACTGGGAGATCTGCATGGGGGTCTTTGAGTTTGTCTACTGGGAGTTCTGCATCATCTTTGGGTTTGTCTACTGGGAGTTCTGCATCGTCTTTAGGTTTGTCTACTGGGAGATCTGCATGGGGGTCTTTGTGTTTGTCTACTGGGAGTTCTGCATCGTCTTTGGGTATCTCTACTGGGGAATCTTTAGGTTTGTCTACTGGGAAATCTGCATGGGGGTCTTTGGGTTTGTCTACTGGGAGTTCTGGATCGTCTTTAGGTTTGTCTACTGGGAGATCTGCATGGGGGTCTTTGAGTTTGTCTACTGGGAGTTCTGCATCGTCTTTGGGTATCTCTACTGGGGAATCTTTAGGTTTGTCTACTGGGAAATCTGCATGGGGGTCTTTGGGTTTGTCTACTGGGAGTTCTGCATCATCTTTGGGTTTGTCTACTGGGAGTTCTACATCGTCTTTAGGTTTGTCTACTGGGAGATCTGCATGGGGGTCTTTGAGTTTGTCTACTGGGAGTTCTGCATCATCTTTGGGTTTGTCTACTGGGAGTTCTGCATCGTCTTTAGGTTTGTCTACCGGGAGATCTGCATGGGGGTCTTTGTGTTTGTCTACTGGGAGTTCTGCATCATCTTTGGGTTTGTCTACTGGGAGTTCTGGATCGTCTTTAGGTTTGTCTACTGGGAGATCTGCATGGGGGTCTTTGAGTTTGTCTACTGGGAGTTCTGCATCGTCTTTGGGTATCTCTACTGGGGAATCTTTAGGTTTGTCTACTGGGAAATCTGCATGGGGGTCTTTGGGTTTGTCTACTGGGAGTTCTGCATCATCTTTGGGTTTGTCTACTGGGAGTTCTGCATCGTCTTTAGGTTTGTCTACTGGGAGATCTGCATGGGGGTCTTTGAGTTTGTCTACTGGGAGTTCTGCATCATCTTTGGGTTTGTCTACTGGGAGTTCTGCATCGTCTTTAGGTTTGTCTACCGGGAGATCTGCATGGGGGTCTTTGTGTTTGTCTACTGGGAGTTCTGCATCGTCTTTGGGTATCTTTACTGGAGAATCTTTAGGTTTGTCTACTGGGAGATCTGCATGGGGGTCTTTGGGTTTGTCTACTGGGAGTTCTGCATCGTCTTTGGGTATCTCTATTGGGGAATCTTTAGGTTTGTCTACTGGGAAATCTGCATGGGGGTCTTTGGGTTTCTCTACTGGGGGATGTACAGGGAAGTCTTTGAGTATCTCTACTGGGGAATCTTTAGGTTTGTCTACTGGGAGATCAGCATGGGGGTCTTTAGGTTTCTCTACTGGGGGATGTACAGGGAAGTCTTTGAGTATCTCTACTGGGGAATCTTTAGGTTTGTCTACTGGGAGATCTGCATGGGGGTCTTTGAGTTTGTCTACTGGGAGTTCTGCATCGTCTTTAGGTTTGTCTACTGGGAGATCTGCATAGGGGTCTTTGAGTTTGTCTACTGGGAGTTCTGCATCATCTTTGGGTTTGTCTACTGGGAGTTCTGCATCGTCTTTAGGTTTGTCTACTGGGAGATCAGCATGGGGTTCTTTGGGTTTGTCTATTGAGAGATCTGCATGGGGGTTTTTGGGTTTGTCTAGTGGAAGTTCTGCATCGTCTTTGGGTGTGTTTACTGGGGAATCTACAAGGGAATCTTTAGTTTTTTGTACTGGGAGTTCTGCATCATTTTCAGGCCCCTTTTTCTCGGATCCATCTTGTTCCTCAAACCTGGAGGTTACGTCACCGGCCGAAGATTCTTCGTCGTTGTCGGGAGCCAAAGTTTTTTCATCTGTTGCCACTGCTGGTGCCTCGGAGCCGGGTTTACCCTCGTATGCAGGAGCTCGGTTCTTAAAGAGCCCGCGAGCCTTTGTAGAAGGCATAACCCGTGAGGCAGCTGGGTGTCCCGACGGCAAGGCTGTGACGCACGTCAGTTGCGCCAGTAATAACACTACGAATACCTGTTGACATCATAAGAAAAAGTCTATCGATGTTGTATGTATTACGGAACATTTTATGACGCCTGAGCAAGAAGAATTATTAAATATACCTAACTATAACATAGCTATAAGTTTCTCTAGAGAATGTAAGAGGTGGTGCATGTTTAATAACAAAAATTGGACATCACTATAAAGTGGTAAACTTAAACAATTATTGTATAAAAAATTTGATTGAATGTTGTGCAATTGAATTAACCGAACATGTTGTGTGTATATACGTATAGGGTTCCAAATTCTGACTTAAATACTTTTTATGACAAATTGCAAAAAATTCTTCATCTAATATGCATTCAACGTAATAAAAAGATTATCGTTTGTGGGGACTTCAACATAAATACATTAAAAAGAAATAAACAGACCCTAGATTTTGAATATATTCTTTTAAGCTATAATTTACAATTGCAATTGTCTCAACCCACTAGAATAAGTAGTGGGACATGTTTGGATAATTTCGCGCACAATATCAGAGGTTGCAAGGGGGAAATTATTAAATTTGGACTATCAGACCACACCTCACAGGTTTTAAGATGCCCAGTTAAAAAAACGTGTACTATTAAGTCATGGCGTATTAGACGAAGAAACTATTGCCAAGAATATTTGGATAAATTTAAAAATTGTATTAAAAGTCTCTCATTCTCAGACATTTACAATACTTCGGACCCTAACGAGGCTTATGACTGTTTTTTAGATTTATTTCAAGGCTTTTACAATCTCTGTTTTCCTTACGAAACTATTACAAAGTCATTAACAAAGAAATCTAAGTGGATAACGAAGGGAATAAAAAAATGCAGTAAAAGGAAACGTGTGCTTCTCTGGCAATACAGAACTAAGCCCACTCTCAAGAACAAAAATGCGTTCAAAGCATATTCACATAGACTTCAAAAAATTATATCATTGACACACCAATCTCAAAATAACTATTTTATCAAAACATCACAAAATAAATCTAAAGCGACATGGACCGTAATTAACAAAAATAAAGCCTACTTTCCTAAAGAACCTATAACTGAAAAAAAAAACTGACGTTACGAATCCTACTGAAATAGCAAACTCCTTCAACGAATATTATATTAACCAAGTATCTAATTCAAATCATAGAATAACACGAACCCCATTAATTCAAACACTTTGAACTCTTTATTTATGGAACCAACTTTGCCGCATGAATCATATTAGGTCTCTAAGAGATACAAACAGTGTAGGTAGTGATGGAATATGCACAAAAGCCATAAAAACTGTCTCTCAATACCTAGTCCCACATCTTAGTTACATAATAAATTTAAGTATTGAGAATGGTATCTTCCCGGAGAAGCTCAAAACGTCTATAGTTACTTCTTTATACAAAAAGCAAGATAAATGTCTTATGAAAAATTATAGACCTATTGCTTTGATACCTATATTTGCAAAAATATTCGAAAAAGTAATATACAAAGCACTTTATACTTTTCTTGAGAAATCAAACATTCTAGTTAATGAACAGAAAGGATTTTGGAAGAACAAAACAATTAACATGGCTATCCATGATCTGCTACGTCCCATCTTACCGAATGTGAATGAAAGACATGCCGTATGTGCTATATATATGGACCTCACAAAGGCTTTTGACTATGTAGATTATAAGATATTATTAAATAAATGAGAGAATTATGGTATAAGAGGCAACATTTTGAATCTTATTGAATCTTACTTACACAACAGAAAGCAGATTTTAGAAATAACACGAATATGCCCACGCACGGGAATTGAAAGAAGATATAGATCTAGTAGTAGGATAATTAAATACGGGGTCTCACAAGGCAGTGTGTTAGGACCACAACTATTCTTAACTTACATAAATGATCTCCCTAGAGAAATAAAGCATCCTATGGTACTATTTGCTGACGACAGCACGGTAGTAGTAAAATTTGACGATCCTAAGACATACGAAGCAGAGATAAATTTGACATTGAATAAAATAATTACTTGGCTAAATAATAATAATCTTGTCATAAATCTGGAAAAGACTAAAATAATGCATTTTTATCAGAGGATTCCTAATGTCAACCTTGACATTAACTATTTGGAGACTAAAATAGAGTCGGCAACCATGACTAGATTCCTTGGTGTTATTATAGATAATAACTTGTCCTGGAAACCACAAACGTTTCTTACAAAAATATTTGTAAGAAAATTAATAAATTTGCTTATGCAGTTTATAAATTGGCTAAAATTGTAAGCCTAGGAGCTCTTTTAATGGCTTATCATGGGTTTTTTGCATCCACACTAAGATTTGGCATAATATATTGGGGCAATTCAGTAAATAAAGAGTATGTCTTCAAAGCCCAAAAAAGATGCATCAGAGCTATGTGTGGGTTGCAAAGAACTGACAGCTGTCAACCTCTATTTAAAAGCCTCCAAATCTTAACCTTAACTTCACTGTATATTTATGAAGTAAATATATTTGTTAAAACAAACATCACCCTTTATGAAATAGCTTTTAAAAGTCAATATAGGAAACTACGTGATAAAAATAAATTAGAGCTTAAAGTACCATATGCACGTACGGCTTTAATGAGGAAAAGCTTTTTTTGTATGGCCCAAAGAATATTTAATAAGTTACCTTGCTCAATAAAAAGTTTAAATTTAGTACATTTCAAGCGTAAATTACGTAATATATTAATACAGAAATGTTACTACTGTCTCAGTGACTATTTCGATGACATTTCTTTGTCATAATAATATTTGTATACCTAGCCTTAGCATGACTATCTAAGCTTGATGACTTTATTATTAAGTAGTAATTCTGTGGACAATGTCAATTTAATTTTTTTCTTATCTAATTTATTGACATTTTAATCATACATTATTGATATTACTACATTTTGTTAAATATTTTCATTAATTACCTGACATTACCTATTGCATTTTATTAAATTACATTAAAAAAATTGACATTGATACTACAGATTTTATTTTATTTTATATGAATTTACTTAATTGGCGAAAGCCTCACATAAATGTATATTTGTAAGCCAAATGGCAAAACATGGAGAAACTATAATATTACAATTGTAACATCTCGCACACTGTTGTAACCTATGTTTACAAATAAAATATATTGATTGATTGATTGATTGAATGCTCATTGAATAGCCATTGAATAAAATTAAATAAATACCTTGTCGATTATACTATGAACACACGAAACGAGCGCAATACACGTCTTCTAAACACATGAGAAATAGGGGACTCGTCGCAACACATCGAAGGTTACTAGCTCGCTCATTATGTGTTGTAGATCTGTGACTCCGCAACTTCTGCTCTCCCGTTGCTGCGTTTTAGAGGGGCAAAAAGTTGTAATCAAAATAACACGTACCGTTAGTGGGCTCGTCATGGCAGGCGAATGCCAAAGATAAGTGTCACGACTTTTTATAATGTAAGTTACATTTGTACTCATGCAGCCGTGGTAGGTACCTATCTACCTATTGATGGTTGCATATTATGTATGCGTCAATAAATACACAGGGTGGAAATATAATTGAAACTCACCACAAAATTCGTGATAACTGAAATGAAAAAAAAATATTCAATGACAAGTTAGTGTTTTTGCTTGACTTCATCAATCTAGCTAGTCTAGCAGAACATCTGGCCCTGGAGACGAACCTGTACTGGCCAATCGGGAAATCTTTTAAGCGATTGAGGGTCCACGTTGGCCGCAGTAGAAATAATCTGATATCCAATGATATCAGATTATTGACCTTTCCCAAACAGAACGTCAGTCTGGAGCCCCCTCTCAGGAATGGCTCACCTCTTTTCCTGTCCATCATGCACAACCACCTGCAACTTCCAGAACCTGACTTTGCCTCCAAAGAACGTTTTTAATTCAGCCTGTATTAAACAACTTGTTTACAAAAAATATTTACCTTAATAGGAACATCTGAGCAAACTAAAGCCTTACTTAATAATATTTATATTAATGACTAGCTAATGCACGGCATGCGTTGCAAAGCGTTTTAATGTTTTACCCGACTACGGTGACGCCTAAAAGGAGGGTTATGTGTTTGACATGTATATATGTATGTCCGTCTCTATCTTTGTTCCCTCGTAACTACTGTTTAGTAGTTACGACATATCATTCATCAAAATCAGATCAAGATTTTGATGAATGATATGTCGTTCGAAAATTTTATGGTATTAAATGGTCGATTTTTGGCGTAAAATGTATTCGTTTCCATTTCTTTTTAACTTCGTTTTCACTTTTATGCTTAAGTATGTATGTAGCAAAAAAAAAAGTCGGGGAGTGTCGCCGGACGGTTGGAACCAAACCGAATGACTTTTGACTTAACCAAGTTCCTTTCGCTGTATACAGTGTTGCGCTTTAAGGTTGACTGTCCACTGGATCGGAGCTGTGCCAATATTAACCAATGGAATTGCATAAAATCTCCGCTCCGCTTCAGTGGACAGGGATTTGCGAACTAGTTTAAAAATTCATACAAAACCGAGAAGCGGAGCGGGGAAGCAGAAAATCCCGACCGCGGTACCCCGCAGCCCGCTCAAATTACTCGTTGCGTGAACTCGTCCTAGATCCGCACAGTTCGCTCCGCACCAATGGACAGACATAGTCCGCAACTCCGCTCCGTATGACTCCCTCCCTCCGCTCCGCTGCCTCGCTCCGACTCAATGGACAGGCAGCCTAAAGGTGACATTAATTTAACAGACGTACTTAGGTATACGGATTAGCGTTTTTTTTGTAATGAAGGTATTTTTATTGCGTTAATCGTTATTATTTATTGATTTATTATCAATTTTCTAAAATAGCATCTCGGAGGGACCTGTACTTGACAACTGTAGCGCAGAGGTCATTTACCGGGGTCACGGATCATAACATCGTATCAATGAAAATAAAACCAATAACGTGCAAATATAATCCGAATTGTAGGAAAGGGAGAGCCCTATATCGGCGAGTGTTTGATGTCTTGTTTGAATTCTTTTATCTTATTATACACTCGAGAGCAATGAATCCGGGTCACTTAAAGAATGTTAAAAATCTCGGAAACTAAAAATGATAGGTTAATGCAATAAATTGTATTTAATAGACAATGTAATACTCCTTAAATGAAAGTAAAAAAAATATGAGTCACCATACATTTTATTAACACAAAATTACATAAAGAAAAAAACTGCTGATCTCTCCTTAAAACAAAAATAGGAAACATGAAATTTTTGAACTTTATTACGATTTTCTTGAATTTTAATACTTCGTATTGCCTCCTCGTGCTTCCATTACTGCGTTTACGCGGTTTGGCATGCTGTACACCAAGTTCCTTATACGATTTTGGGGAATATTCTCCCATTCCTCTGTGAGAGCAATTTTGAGCTCACGAAGCGTGATTGGGGGAGGGTTTCGTTGTTTTACGCATCTGCCTAGCTCGTCCCAAGCATGCTCGATCGGGTTGATATCCGGGCTGCGCGCTGGCCACTCCATACGAGTAATGTTCATCTCTTGAAGGTAGTCATTCACAATCCTACCTGTATGAGGTCGGGCATTGTCATGCATAAATATAGCATCCTCACCTAAATTGACCATAAATGGACCAACGTGATCATTGAGGATTTCTTCCACATATCTTACGCTAGTTAAAGAGCCGTTTTCTATGATCACCAGCTCTGTGCGACTTTCAGAAGAAATTCCGGCCCACACAAGTACAGACCCACCACCGTAGGCTACTTTTTCTTCGATGCATGCTTGCTTGAATCTTTCCCCTGGTCTTCGATACACTCTGTGTCTTCCATCGTGCTTACAAGCACGATGGAAGACACAGAGTCACACGAATCAAAATTTATGCTCTACAGAGCATAAATTTTGATTCGTCGGAGAACATAACTTTTGACCAATCTTCAATACTCCAATTTACGTGGCTCTGGGCATATCTTAGTCTTCAAATACGATGCCCACGCTCCAGTTTAGGGCCGTTTGCAGGTCTAAGGGGTTTTAAGTTAGATTCAGCAAGCCGACGTCTTACTGTCCATGCACTTGGGTTACTTCCTCCGAGGCGTCGAAACTGATTTGTGAGTTCAGTTCCTGTGAGAAAGCGATTTCGAAGCATGGTGTTCACCAAGTATCGGTCTTCTCGTGCTGTGGTACACCTGGTTCTGCCCGTTCCTGGTCTGCGTAGGTTAGAACCAGTTTCTTCGTAACGTCGGAGAACTCTTTGTACTGTTGACAGCGACACACCGACAGTCCTGGCTGTATCGCGCTGACTCCGGCCGGTTTCCAGCATTGTAAGTATTCTGGTGCATTCTTCAGGCGTAAGCGACATAATTTCAGCTTGAATAATGAATATAGAGCACTATCAACATGGTTTATGTACCCACATAAATGACAGATTACAAACAAAAGCAAAACCAAATGCTGTAATTTCGTAGTTCCATCTTCGAAAGTGGCCCTTTTTCAAATTTGATTTTTTTATGATATAACTTTACAATAACTAAGAAGTTTTAATACCTTCATTTAAGGAGTATTACATTGTCTATTTCACCTAGCATTTTTAGTTTCCGAGATTTTTAGGATTCTTTAAGTGACCCGGATTCATTGCTCTCGAGTGTATTTTTATGATTACTGACCACTTTTTTTTTTTTTTTTTTTTTTTTTTTTTCGCTGAGAAATGCGTTACGCATCCCCGGCTCGTGGGGGACGAGTCGGGGTATGTGGGACTCCTGTCTAAGTGCAGTATACCCACTAAAACTCAGCGGTGCTCCCGCATCGCCGTGATGGGAGGGCCATGGGAAACCGGCTCAGCCTTTACATCCACAGCCCTCCCGGCGCATGCCCGCCTAGCTGGCGGACCCCACATGCCCCCCACCTGGATGGTGGGGGGCTACGGGAATGGCCGGGAGCACCTGGCCATTCCCGTCCGGCACTGGTGGAGGCCTGTGCGATGCAGGCGAGGGTGCCCCCGCACCCGTTGCCTGCTGGCCTCCACCTGGGAGGAGGAGTCGGAGATGACTGTCGAACTGACGTCTCCTTCGACCCCTCCTCCGCCTTCGGAGCGGTGCCGCGTCGGGATCGTCCTCCCGCACGCGCTCCGCCGCCTCCTTCTGGGACATGACGTGCTCGCAGAAGGAGGCGACTGCCGCCCAGGACCCCTCGTCCCTCAGCATGGTGTTAACCACGCCGGGGAGCGAGAGGTCCACCCCGAATGATTACTGACCACTAGCTCTACCCGTGTGTTAACTTAATGCCACCATTGTATTGGCACGTTGTAAAAAATATTAATACAGAGCCATCTAGTATGGTCTCAAGTTACAAGTGCAGCACAAATATGTGACATCGAAGGAACACCAGCCGTGCTATTCTGTAAACACCTCATCATTTTACCCTGACTACCTGTATTGTTGAAACCTTTAACAAAAGTCAGGTTTTTATGCTGCCAAAGTGATATTGCGATTCTGTAAACATCTCACCGTGAAAACTTGGGTGAAGTGAGCTGTCAATAGTGTCAATAACAGTGGAATCACAGCTCACTCCACGCTCACTTCACCTAAGTTTTCACGGTGAGATGGTTACAGAATAGCACGGCTGGTATCACTTTGGCAGCATAAAAACCTGACAGCATTATGTTTCAAGTTTTCTTATAAAACGCAATCGGTGACACTCTGCAAAAATATGTGACATCCCACTGGAAGCATAAATTTTAATATTTGACTGTCATGTTTATGACTGTCAAATATTAAAATTTGACAGTAGAAATGTCATTAGTTCGCGATTTTTGTTTCTTTTTGGCGACTGAGCCGATGTTGACTATTCTGCCAGTGTTAATTACCCATCTTAAAGCTCTCTTAGGGCCTGTTTCACCACCTACGATTAAGTTCCTATTAACTTATGTGGCAGATAATTTCATGCAAATTCTGTTCCATTTTAGAATTTATTTGGTAAGTAGTGACTATTTGGACATCGTGAAATGGGCCCATAAAGTAGGTGACTATGAATTTAAATAGGTATACTGTTACGTTTGGTAGGCCCATGTTTAAGTAACAAACACATGAACGTTTTCAGCTGAATTTAGTTGGCATAGGTCACACTTGTAGCGATGACACCTGCGTAGTCGCTCCTCATACGACGTGCGTCACGCGGGCACAGCTGTGACAATGTCAGCATTGTGTCCTTTGCGCCACGGTAGCTTTTCATTGCTTTGTCTTTTTATATAGTTACTTATTGTGTCGGTGTTATTGTGATCAAACTATTTAACGATCATACTGTTGCCACCTGCCATATTTTTGTTTGTTTGATCTAATTGCGTGAGTTATGAATTATGATACAATACTGTATGAACTCGAGGCTAAGTAATAACTGCTGCACGGGTCGATCCATCAGGTTAAGCTACGCTTGCCGGGGTTGGTCTGTAGATAGGTGACCATCTTTTAACATACCGAGACTCCTTCGTGCCTCGGAAAGCACGTAAAGCCATTGGTACCGGTTGTCATTTTCGTAGATCTTTGGCAGTCGTTACGGGTCGTCAGTTACCCGAAAGTCTGACAACCAGTCTTACAAAGGGGTATCGTATTACCCAGTTACTGGGTTGTAGAGGTCAGATAGGCAGTCGCTCCATGTAAAATACTGGTATTCAGCTGCATCCGGTTAGACTGGAAGCCGACCCCAATATAGTTGGGAAAAGGCTAGTCAGATTGACTGATTGAAATAATGAAACTGCACATAACAACCGTTTTATAAACTTCTACATAATTCGAGAATTAAATTGGTTTTTATTACCGCGCAGTAAGTGCGAAAAGTAGAATATTATCCTCGGGGATTAAGCATCGTGCAGACTAGCGCGACGCAACACTGGTTATTGTTATACCCTGAAGTTTTCTTAGACATTGTATTGTTCGAGTCGCGTTGCGCTGGTCTGCACGAGCCTTAAAGGTTTCACCGTGTTGTTTTCTTTCTTTCATTTTCATTTAATATTGACATAATCTACTCATTAAAGTGTTTTATTATTTTTATGAGTTGTTTATCAATATGTGGTAAGTAATGTAAATTATTTTTGCATAATATTGTATAGAATCAAGTTTTTCTAACTGAACAGACAGCTGTGCTGCTGGAGAGTTTGTGGCGCCACTTATTCCCAGCTAAAGCACTGGTAAGTGGGGAACGGCGGGTTTTTTTGGGGGACTGTCTTATGTAATTTTGAGTAATTTTATGTACATAAGTTTGAATAAAAGACTTTTGAATTTTGGGCGCGCTTGAATCTCTTGCTGCACTCTGGATTCTAGTGTTAAAGCTTCGTGCAGACTGGCGCGACGCGACATCGGTAATTGTTGTACCGTTAAGTTTTCTTCGAAATTGTTTTGTTAGAGTCGCGTCGCGCTGTCGCTTCGCGCCAGTCTGCACGAAGCTTAACTACCTAACAGCGAGGGAGCTGTTAGGTAGTTAAGCTCAGGAGCCCTAGATTCCTTTGATGCGTTTGGGATTCAAAATAGCGCCCGTGCGTGACACAAGGCACTGCTTCATCTCCTTAGTAAATAATCTACTATATTGCCAGCAACAATGCCATCGGCTACGTTATTTATAGTGGTAAGTATCCCCGCCTGTCACGCGGGAGACCGGGGTTCGATTCCCCGCCGGAGAGATTTTTTTTGTTGTTTTTAAACATCATTTTCCCCAGCAACCCCATCACTTGTTTTTCCATTAATAAGTTTATAATACTTTTGTACCCAATACGTACTCAATTTGTACATACTTAAAAAAAAAGTATCTTGAAAGGTAAGAGTACAAACACTTCATTTTTAAGTTGCCGTAGAGCATCTACTTAAAATATCCAGAAACTTACGTAGATGCTTATTGGATTAACAAAGAAGTGTCTCAAAATAATTTTACTATTGTTTTTACCATTGAATATGCAAGCTGTGATTAGTTTTGTCAAGTTTAAAATTCTTGGGCAACGCCTGAAAATTTAATGTATGCAAAGCTTACACATACACTTTACTATGTCTTTTTGCTCAGGCGCTTATATCAATAGCCCGAGAATTTTAAACTTGTCATAACTAGTCACAGTTTGCATTATTTAATGATAAAAACAACAGTACAATTATTTTCAGACACTTCTTTGCTAATACAATAAGCATCTACGTAAGTTTCTTCATGTTTTAACTTGGGGTTGCTGGAGAGATGCTCTACAGCAACATAAAAATGATGTGTATATACACTTTACCTTTCAAGGTACTTTTTTTTAAGTAAGTAGGTATGTACAAATTGAGTACGTATGGGGTACAAAAGTATTATAAACTTTTAAATGGAAAAACAGGTGATGGTGTTGCTGGGGAGCATGACGTGTTTTTAACACGTTCATTGCCACGTCACGCGTCGTCGCGTGAAGCGGCCTATTACGCTGTGGCCGTTCACGCGTCGTCGCGTGATGGTGCCTTACAATTGTGTATGAGCCACAAAATAGCGGCCGCAGCGTATTGAATTCTGGTATTTGTTTTGGCCACTAGGGAAGGAAATTACGATTTTTTTAATTTGGCCATGTAGGTAAGTTCAGCATTTTGGCTTGGCAATGAACGTGTTAAACACAGTTTTAGGCGATGGTCTTATAATGTTTTCTTACCTTATAGTTTACATTATCGTCATATTATCATTCTCTTATTTTGCTGCCTTTGATACTTTTAATTGACTTCATTATAAGAGGTTCTGTCTTCCACGCGTATGTATGGGGTATTCCTCGAAGCGCACCAACTTTAAAACGCACCAAATGAAGGGCACCAAAAGTATTCCTCGAAACGCACCATTCAGGTGCGCTAACATAATCAAATTAAAAATATTATAATTTTATTCCTCGAAACCCACCAACGATGAAACATAGAGAAGAGCATGAAGGATTCGTAATAAATGATATCATGATATTTACAAAAAATTTGGAGTCCGTGAACACGATGCGTTGCGGCGCCGCGCCGCAAAGATTTCGCCGCACTGGCGTGGCGGTTACACACTCCCCGCCTAATCTCGCGGGCTGCAAGTCCGGTGTACGTGCAGTGCGACGCCGCAACGCACCGTGTGCCATACCATGGATATCTGTATGTAAAACGCAGCAGCGACTCCGCCCCGGCGCCGCACCGTCGCCGCAACGCATCGTGTGCACAGGCTCCAAATTTGTTGTAAATTTAATATTTGAGGAAAAATCAAAGTCCGTCTGTTTTAAGATACATTTTTTATTTGAATAAATAAAGTTACCATTATAAATTATAAATGCAGTTTTACTTATTAGATAATTAAAGACTAATTGAACTACACATTAAGCCATGTTCAGTTAGAATGATGCTCAGTCATCAATCTATTTTTTTTATTTGATAGGGGCATCTATCTAGTTTTAAGTTGGGATTGAGCATCGTTCTAAAAATATTATTTACTAGCTTTTGGCAGCGGCTTCGCCCGCGTGCATGTCGGAAATTATCCTACGGGAAAGTACTGCTGGGATAAAAAGTATCCTTTGTCCTAATCCAGCTATCTAATTGCGTAACATATTTTCGTAAATGATTACGACTAATCCGTTTCATTTTGACGGTTCAACAACATTCATTGCGTTATTTACGTTGTTGAGCAGATTTTTTTTCGAACTGATGATGCAATGTATTAGCAATGGCTATCAAAATGATTCAGATTGCGATTGATCGTGTATTACGCAATTAAAGTGTTGGTTTTTTAATTCATGTCATGTGCCTTATATTTGTGCGACTGTGTACGTGCGAAGATTTGTATATTTCAGTGGTTCCTAGTGAGTCATATTTTTGTCGTTTTTATTTAGGTGTAGTTTGATGCTGCACGCGTAGCCTGACAGCCGTAGAAACGAGTTTTCTACTGGTTTTGTCGACGGAAGACTAGACAAAATGACAGATTGTGATTCGAAAGAAACGGGTTTTGTCGACGGAAGAATAGAGAAAATGACAGATAAACATCTGTCATTTTCTCTATTCTTCCGTCGACAAAACCCGTTTCTATTGTGATCATGCTAAGCGTGCAGGTTAGATTTTTCTCGACATAAAAACCAACGTCCCTACAAAAAGCGAACTTCTCCTTTAATATAATAGGTATTATGATTATGTATAACATAGTATTCTAATTGAGGTGTTTGGTGGTGTGCGCTAATTCCGGGAAATGTTGTTTATAATAAATGGTCTTTAAATATTTAAATTACGGGGAAGCGATAAGCTTTTATTTAAAGGCTTAAAATTGATAGAAGATATACTCGTATCTAGAATAAATGCATTATTTAGACTAAATAAATAGAAGCGTGTTTAAAAATTGTCTGACATAAAGTCAAACATTCTTAAAATTTTCACTTATAATTTCTACTATAAATAAATCTTATCAACTATGAGGCTTGGTATCTTCAGTGTACTCCGTATCTTCGTATGTTGGTTCATGGTGCTTGTACGTGGGGATTGTCTTGTATGGAGGAGATACTTCGTTGAGCTCAGGGGTATAGGAGTTCCAGTCTGCTGGGTGGAAGGAACCTGCAATAAACGATGTTGCTGGATTATTGAAACCATGAAACACAGTAAACTACCTATTTATAGGCAATATAATAACAATACCTATACATTGTCACGGTATTTCTTTTTCGTGTGGTTAGTGACTAAAGGCTCGTGCAGACCGGCGAGACACGACTCGAACAATACAATTTCTAAGAAAACTTGACGGTATAACAATAACCGGTGTCGCGTCGCGCTAGTCTGCACAAAGCTTAACCTGTTGTCAGAGATTTTATGCCGCCCATGGGCCTCTGACTTGGCTTCACATGCCGTCGAGAAATATCTCTCAGGCATACTAGTTAACTCAAGATGTTTTCCTTCAAGCTTTCCTTGAAGCAAGTGAGCATTAATTCGAAAAGTCAGATATGCGTGTCTTGGGTTCGAACTTGAGAACTATGACTAGCCGCACTGATTGTCATGGTATGGGCATGTGATGTGGAGGAATGAGGAAAATGTCGTGAAGACAGTTTTGAGTATAAATGTCGATGGCTATAAGAGTAGGGGAGGAACCAAAGAAACGATGGATGGACTATATGAAAGATGATATGGCTAGAAAGGGGGTGACTACTGAGATGACGACTGATAGAGAAGTATGGAAGAAAATACATGTTGCGCCGACCACAAATATATTGGGATAAGGGCCGGAGAATGATAATGACCTACACCAGAATAGCCAGATATTTTTGTTTTTCTGAAATTCTCCTTCTAGGAATCGGGTGGTGTTGTTTTTAACACGCTTTTATTAGGTCGACCTGTATGTATGTAACTATGTAATCAAATCTAAGAAAACTAATTTAACCATCTTCTAAAGATCGTAGCGTTATGAAAATTGGCAGTTGTATGAGATTTTGATGACAATACAATAACATGGTACTGTCGAGCTGATCTGATGATGGAGCCGGAAGATATGAACTGGAACTTCATGATGGATGATCGTATCATAGCCGTGTTTGGACTTGTTAGAAAGGTCTTGTAATGAACGTTGACCATGATTAGGTTTCAAGGTCTGATGATGAAGCCGGGAGATAGGCACTAGCATTCCATGATGAAATATCGTATCATAGCCGTGTTTGGTCTTGTAATGAACTTTGACCACGATTAGGTTTCAAGGTCTGAATACAATAGCGTGTTTTTTAGTGTTTTTTAAACTATTAATTTTTTTTAAAGCTGAAATGGGAGGTTGGCCGTTGACCTAATTAAACTTGTAGTCGGAAAGACTCGGAAAAACTTCGGCAAGATAGGCATATTAGGGGGACACTGGCATTAAATGAGGCCTGGAGTACAATCACAGATGAATACAGATGTCCGCATTTAAGGTATGAAGCTACAAGTAAGTATGCGGTGGGATCGACTTGTTGAATTCGGTGAGTGTAACGTAGTCAGAAGCTATAAGAGTTACGCGATAGAAAGAGAGGCAACTTCTAGGTGAATATAACTGTAGGTAATTAGCGCTGAATTGCACTTTATTGTGTCATAGCAAGAGTCGCCTTTTATTTAAATGATTCTGCGGAGTGAGACATCTGTACTAATGAAGGAAAGAAAAAGTGTTTATTCTGCATAAACTAAACGCACATTATCAAAAAGAAAAAACAAAACGTAACCACTTTACAAATTAGCCAAAAGCCTCGTATCCATCCTGCCTAATCTATGGTATAATTTAAACGGAAGAAATTAGGTTAGAAGAAAGAATCATGCCTATGGTCCATTGATATAGGTTTTTTTAGTATATAATGATAAGGTCCATACGAAAGAAGTGCCCACAGATTCAGTTATCAACAAAATCTCATTTAGGTATACTCGTAAGTATGGTAGTAAAGGGTAGGTAAAAAAAAAGCTTCTTACCGGGACCTGTCAGACTTCTGTCATACCCTGTAATGAGAAAACAGAACGCTAGATTTTATAAACAAGATTTTGTTAGATAACGATCATTCCTACAAAATCATTCTTTAAAAACGGTTATAACAAAAAAAAAAAATCGGAAGTCGCTGCCTTTGCATCTGCAATTAGTTTTTTGCCACTGACTTCCGAAATTAAAGTAATTTTTTACTTTGTAGTGTTTTTTTGGAAGTCGGTTGTCTTTTAGAATTCCGTAGTAAACAAAAGGGAACTAACCATGATGATCAGAAGGAGGTGGTGGCCACGAGTACTCATGATGATGACCGCCTTGCTTCGCCTTCAGCGCTGTGAAGAATGATGCCACCTGGAAGATAAACATTAGAACTTATTCGTTTTGATTGATTGATTGGGAGGAGCTCACTGCTAAGTAATAACAGCCGCAATTGTCGATCCATCAGGTTAAGCTACGCTTGCCGGGGTTGGTCCGTGGATGAGTGACCATCTTTACATACCGAGACTCCTCCGTGCCTCGGAAAGCACGTTATGCCGTTGGTCCCGGCTGTCATTCGTGGATCTTCGACAGTCTTTACGGGTCGTCAGAAGCCCGAAAGTTTGACAACCAGTCTTGCCAAGGGGTATCGTGTTACCCAGTATCTGGGGAAGTCAGATAGGCAGTCGCTCCATGTAATTGTGAATAGTTGGGAACAGGCTAGGATGATGACCTATTTATGGCCTACAAAATGAAGTTACCTCGAGAAATCACTAGTTCATTGCCTACTCAAGGATGCATATCCGGTACGGCTCGTAAATCCTTCCATATCCTAAGGGCACGTCTTCCTTACCATTACTGCGCCCCCTGGTCTACTCCTTGATATGCAATGTCCTCTGTAGCCCCATGAAGCATCACGCTCCAGGACTAGTACAAATCTTGGTCTTCATTCGATTTATCGAGTCTGGTTAAACCACGCTGGGATCGGTGTATTTAATTCATTCATTCATACAGAATGAGGTTATTTTGTGAGTGGTAGGTAGGTATGTGAGTGCACACGCACTGATTAGGAAAGAATGAAGATGAAATTCAAACTCGAGTGAAACCAGAAAGATGTCTCGTCTACTTAAAATGATTTTAAAATAAAAGTAACACTGCTTCAGATATCAATCAATTACTTTTTTGGGCCTAAGTTTAAGGCAACAAAAAATTCAATTTCACTTCCTATCTACAATATTATCGCCATACACTTACGCCTACCGATAGCTTTTGTATTTCACGACTGCTCGTCACTGTAATTTAAACCTTATTTCGAAGTTTTTAAAGAACAAATAACGCTTTCATAAAGACTACGTTACTTAGAAATTTTTCTTTTACACTTTTTTCATTGTATACTAAATTGAATTCGACATTATTGAATACAACAGTCTATTTTGTATGTCAATAGGTAATTATGTGTCGCGGTATATGGTAGGGTCCCAGTGAGAGTGAGGCTTTCTTTGATCAAAATGTGCCTGGCCTTTTCCCAACTATGTTGAGGTCGGCTTCCACTCTTACTGGTTGCAGCTGAATACATATTTTACACGGAGCGACTGCCTATTTGACCCCCACAACCTTACTGAGTAACTAACATGCATGTAGGTAGGTGTTGATGTGGAACATTTGAATACAATATAGGTAGGCTCTCCCCCTTATATCTGGCGAAATGTAGGTCTGTGTAATTCTGCCATCCCTTAGAGAATAGGCGTTTTTAGGGTTCCGTAATTAACAAGGGACCCTTATAGTTCCGCCACGTGCATCTGTCTGTCTGTCTGTCCGCGGCTTAGCTCAGAGAGTCTTAGAACTAGAAAGCTGTTATTTGTTTATCATACTGTACGTATTAATCACGCCGACAAAGTGGTAAAATAAAATCATGAATAAATCTTTTTTGGGTAACTCCCCACACGTAAAGTGTGATGCTTGTTGAAGATCGACGTATAGCTCCATCTCTTTCCCCCACTGAAGTAAGATTAAAATAATACTGCTTTAGAGGTGATCATAGAAATATTAATATCTATGGCGGTGATGGTATGCCCCAGGTCATTGTCGATCCGTTCAAACGGACGGATGTATAATTATGAAGCCCCGTTTAGCTACCATTTTGTTTTAAAACTTTTGTTTTATTTTGCATTTGGCAATGTCAATCAACAAAAAAATTGACCTACAAAGCCTATTTTATGCGAGTAACCTGTTATTACGTACATAGAAGAAAATAACTGAAACGTAACGCGATACGAAAGTACGGGATTGAGTAAAAAATATATGAGCTTGCCTTTAGGCAAAAAAAAAAAATTCAAACCTGTTGTTCCATTCGTGATGGCTTTATTCCTCAGCTGTCGAAAAGGCTCGACTTTTAAATTAAATTAGGTTATTCTTATCATACAGAGAAGGCATGAGCATTGATCACCACGCTTGCTTCAAGCGGGTGATCAGTGCTCGGTGATCACCGATTTTAGTCTATATTAATAAGTTACAAAGTACTGATAGTCTCACAAAAAAATACGCGGCGGTCCCATCAAAATATTTGCTCAAATTCTAACGGCTTGTAGTACTGGCTACATGTTTCTGCTGCCGTGTTCCTGTTTGATCGGAGCTTGTTACGAGTAGCATAAGCAGCCTATAATGTTTTCTCCTGCTGGGACACAGGCCTCCTCTCTTTGAGAGCGCCACGCGGGCAAGTGCGGGCTACAGGACGTCCAATTTCATCACATTTGGTTCTAGGACATACCGGTTACCTCACGATGTTTTCCTCCACCGTTTTGAGAGCAGTGGAGATGAGATAATTTACATAAAGTATATATTGCCTGACTAGGATCGAACCTACGACACGTAAGAACCTACGACACGTAAGAACCTACGACACGTAAGAACCTACGACACGTAAGAACCTACGACACGTAAGTTGGGGCCGTTACCACTGGGCGACCACTGCTGTCAAACACATAGATAATTATCGGATGGCTAAGGAGACTGAACTAATCTTAATTATTCAAGAATTCAAATATTTTTTGTTATGTTTTTTATCAACACAGAAAAGCTCAGGCGTACAGCGTGCAATTAAATGAGTATTATGTTTTTTTATAAGTAACAAATGAGTATTATCATTTATTATTGAGCAAGTAACAAATAATAATAAGCGTCCGTACCATAGATGAATACAGATGGGACTCTCCACAGTTTACGTATAAAGCTAAGTACAAGTACGCGGCCGGCCCGTCTTGCTGGGCCAATTTAGGGGTTTATTTAATGGAAGTTCAAACGTCAAAATGTATGGTTAAACAGCCGCTAATCATTACTTAAGCAACGTTTGTAAATAAACTCCTCAGTGAGTGTAACGTAGTCAGAAGATCTAAGAGTCACGCGATAGAAAGAGAGGCAACTTCTAGGTGAATATATCTGTAGGTGATTAGCGTTGCGCGACCTGAATTGCACTTTATTGTGTCGTGGCAAGAGTCGCTTTTTATTTAAATGATTATGCGGTGTGTCTCGTCTGTATTAATCTGTGTCTATACTCAGAACGGTCGAACTTCGTTTTGAAGAATTAAGTTATTAGGCTTAAATTAACTATGTGGATAGTACGGTTGAGGGCTATAATTAATTAGATGGGAGCAAATTCCTCATTTTCAGACACCAATCTAGGTACATGCTCTTCACATGATCTGACCAAGATTATGTCTGACTTTAAAAGAGACTGTGACCTCTGAGTTTGTTTCGGCCTTTCTTCTCAGAGTAGTCAGACAGGAAACGCCGACCTAGATCTAGTTTTATTTTTGAAATATGATTGACGTGTAAAAGTGTTTGTACAAACCTACTGACAGAGATAAAATCATTCATATAATTTATTATTTATTGAGTGTAACTGAAAACCACATTTGAAATCCTGCAAATATTATAAATATGAAAGTTTGTATGTTTGTTACTCAATCACACAATAACGGCTGAACAGATTTGGTTGAAATTTGGCACACAGATAGTTTATAACCTGGATTAATAAATATAATACTTTTTATCTCGGTAGTACGTTCGCGTGGGATAATTTCCGACCTCCATGCGGGCGAAGCCGCGGGCGAAAACTAGTCGCAAATATAACGAGGGAGCCTTGCAGTAGTCGCATAATTATGATGTGTGACATCTTGGCTGACAGTACCAACCTTTCGGAAAATGGGTTGGTACCATCTGACGGCCAACTCTAGCACCGCGTGCGTTCATTGGTCAAATCAAACAGCGCGCGCTTCCCCGGCTTCCTGTTACACGCTTCCGTCCTTTTTCACGAAATGACTCCCACAGATTGCAAAAATCAAAAATTCTTGTGACATTTTTTTTTCCGATTTCAGTTTTGATCCCATAGAAAAAAAAAATCATAATGATGAGTACAATGAACCCTTCTAAAGGTACACAATTATTATCTCACATTCACGGCCACATTAAGAAATTCCTCTAAAATCAACTCATTTTCTGAATTCCCAGCAATTCCTCTATGGTAACACATATTTTAGCTGAATCATATTCAATTCAATTCATATCAGAATCATATTCGGTGTAAATATTGCCGCATGAAAAAAATAAAGACCGTAATTTTACCGGATAATTTTTCTTTACAGTTTTTATTAATCGAATGAAATTTTTATTTTTTATTTCTACAGTTTACATGTTATTTCATTATAATATTGGGTTTGAAATTGGCGTTTTTTTTCTCACAAGTAGAGAACCTCGTCACTTCTATGATTTGAAATATTCATCAATTGTTTGGTATTATATCGAATACTGACCATCATAGACAACTACCAATAGTAAAAAAACCTTATTACTTATAGTTTTATAAACATAAAAAATACCTTAAAAATGACTCCTCATTTTGTTAGCAGGAATGACCACTATTTGTTTTAACTTAGCCAAAACTTATTTTTGTCGCTTAATCTAAGTGGCATATTTAGTTATCTTAGTTTTTAAACATTAGTGTATAAAAGTTTTAAAACATTAGTGTTCATGGTTGTTATATAAATTAAGAAAATGTTAGTATGAAAAATGCAACTTCTTTAAAATTCTCCATACAAAACGCTGATTTCATAGGTGGGGACCTAATATAAAACTGTCAAACAGATGAATTGCGTAATATGAATTGAACGCAGATAATATTATGAATTGTCAGTTTGTGACAGTTTGTGTGATTCATATTATTATCATAATATCATTCTGCCAAAGCGGCCGTTTTAAGCCCGCTGGAACAATTTATCAATTAATCAATCAATCATTTATTTTGTTAAACATAGGTATGGTTACAGATAGTATATTGTCTAAAATATGTGCACTATGTTTTGCCAATATATGGCGTACAAAATTAACATAAACAAACAATTACAATTAAGGTGGCATGCCAATAGATTACATTAAAAAAGATAATAATAATACGAGTAATTCAATTTAAAATATGTCAGTTAGGTAAAGGTCATTACAATTTTAGATAATAAACACACACACAACACACACACTTAATCAATAAATAAAATCATAAGCGTTTTGGAAGCAAGTCGGAATCGTCATACCTCTGTTTATCAGTAGTAAACTCAGTAATGGAGTAGTAGCATCTATCTAATAGGAATCTAAACAAGGATCCCATACACTGTTTATTTCTAATAGCTGCTGGTATACTATTATATATTTTTGGGGCCATACCTAGCACACTTTTGCCGAAAAATGCTGTTTTATGAGAGGTAACATGAATTATCCAAGCTCATACAAATATTGTTCCGTAACGAACTCGAACACGCACTTTGCACTAAATGTGCGTGAGTTGACCACGCTGATCAGTCGATAAGAAATGAAGCTGCTGCAAAAAATATGCCAAAATAAAACTGGATTTAGCAACTGAAACGGCTCTAAAGAGTAAAAAATTCAAAACGTTTTTTTGGCGAGCATTCTGTCGGAATCATGCGCATAGTAGGTACCAGTTTTTTCTTTAATTAGGGTTCCGTACTCGAAGGGAGCCAAACAGAACCCTATTACTAAGCCTCCGCTACCCGTCCTTCCGTCCGTCCGTCTGTCTGTCAGCGGGCTGTATCTCATGAACCGTAATAGGTAGACAGTTGAAATTTTCACAGATTGTGTATTTCTATTACCGCTATAACAGCAAATAATTAAATATAAATAAAGTTAATAATTAAAGGGGCCATACAAGAAACGATTTTTTTCGGCGTTTTTTTGCTCAATCTTAAAGCTTTGTGCAGACTAGCGCGACACGACAGCGCAACGCGACACCGGTTATTGTTATACCGTCAAGTTTCTTAGAAATTGTATTGTTTGAGTCGCGTCGCGCCGTCGCGTCGCGCTGGTCTGAACAAGCCTTAATACTGTACGGAACCCATCGTGTGCGAGTCCAACTCGCACTTGGCCGGTACACCGCGCCGACGACGAGTAATTATAAATCTATACTCCATTTTAAATAAGATTATACATTTAACTTAACCTTTTTTACAGCCCGTTCAAGCGATTTTGACTTATATTGCGTTGATGGCATGATAAATGGCAGCTGCAGTAAACAGTTGGTATTGTAACCACTTTTTTGCTTTTAATGCCATCCTTATGCCTACGGTATAGAAGTCAGAATCGGTTGAACGGTCTGTAAAAAAGGTTTGTTTAACCGTCTAATCTTATTTCAAATGGAGTATCAACGATTATCTCGCTCAAGTATTGTTGGTCTCATGTAAGTGAAAGAGATACATATGATAATAGTTGATCGTTGACTGTTGACTGTTCTACGGTCGGCGAGAACTCTGTCTCCACTAGTTTGTCACAGCGACAAGACTATAAGAGCTATTTGATTGATTGAATTTGGGATTATTTGTTTTGCTACGTAGGTAACTTAGTAGAAGCTCTTTATTTACTTTATAGCTTCTCGTGACGGGGACCTTATGGCTCCTACACACTTTTGCGCCTTCATGTACTTTGCGACCCTTTGTGCGGCTTTGTGCGACAGGGCCGAGAGCCCCGCGTCTTGCCCGGCGGCAGCATGGTGTGTAGGAGCTATAATAATAATAGTTGCTAACTCTACTCGCTTCTCGCTAATCGTCGACAGAGGGACAGGTGCATGAAAAGCAAATAAAAAATTATAAATTTTTTGGCGGTCGTTGCTTCCTCCGAATCGTGCACATAGTACCAAGTTTTTATTTATATTAGACAAATACTACCTCAATAGTTTTTTCATAGCGATTGTATGGTCCAATTTTCGATAATATTTACAAAAGAAATAATTGAATAGGTTTAAAAAACTGCTCTTTTGTAAAGTTACTACTTATACTGTTACCTACTGTAAAAGGGGCACTGTGTTCAATATAGAATGAAGTAGGTAAGCATTGAGAAAGATCAGTTTGAGGAAAACTGACCTTTCTCAATGCGATTTTTTTTAATGCTGCCACAGACAGGCGCGACGCGACGCGCGGCTATGTCACCGGCTACGTATCCAAACAATTCGTATTGAAATGTATGGCAGCTAACTCACTTGCCTACGGTCTGCATGTCGACGTCGCCAATTTGGAAGCGTAGCCACGAGCGACCGGCCCCTACGTGGGACTGGATACTCTGGCGACCTGGTGACGCGTAGCCAAGTTGCACGTATTTTGTATACAAGTAAGTTACGCCTCCCTCGCTTAGTGGCCAACTGATCGCCAGGACGGAATCTCATTTGGCTACGAGGTAGCCAGAGGTAGCCATGGTTACGTAGCCAGCGACGTCGCCATGGCGTCCCAGTGTGTTAGCCCTGCCGGTGGCAACAGACGAGGTGAAGTGAGCTTGAAGTGAGCTGTCATTCCACCTGATGCTAGGGATTGACACTATTTACAATTTACTTCGTTGAGCTCCTTAAGTGCACGATGACTGACAAATGCGTGCACTGACTGGACAGGTCCACTCAAATCTGTGTGGTTCTTTCCTCAAAAGACCATTTCAGACACTAATCTACATGGTCCTCATATGGCCTGACCAACATTATGTCTGGACTTTAAAAGAGACTGCGACCTCTGAGTTTGTTTCGGCCTTTCTTCTCAGAGTAGTCAGATAGGAAACGCCGACCTCATCTAGTTTTTAGGATTCCGTAGTAAACAAGGAACCCGTATAGTTTCTCCGTGTCCGTCTATCTGTCTGTCTGTCTGTCCGCGGCTTAGCTCAGAGACTGTTAGTACTAGGACGCTGTAATTCGGCTTGGTAATTTTAATCACGCACACAAAGTGGTCGTGGTGGTAAAAGTGTTTGTACAAACCTATATAAAGAAAATAAAATCATTTCATTATTTAATATAATTTCTTTTCACTTCAAGCTCACTTTACCTAAAGACCTAAGTTTTCACGTTGAGATTTTTGCAGAATATACCGGCTGTTCCACAGTGAAATGAAATGGCCCCAAATATGGTTTAGTTTGACATGAAAAGTTTCAGTCTCTTTCCAACCAATAAAAAAAAAAATGCAGGTAAATTTTGCTTTGTGTAACAAGAGACAACTACATTTTGAATATATCTTAGGTAAAGATTTACAGTCCGCACTTTGGCATTGCTTTGATTACGGGCTGATTTTTCAACCGTCAGGTAACTTCTATTTGTAGAATTAATATGGCAGTTTGACTTATTTTCTACACAAAAACTACAAAAAAAAAACCCAGATAAAAGTCACCTGGGGGCCTAAAACGGCCACATTAAGCAACACCTCTAAAAGCAATTCATTTTTTGAATTCCCAGCAATTCCTCTATGGTGACACTTAATTTTTAGCTGAATCATATTTTAAATTCAATTCATATGAAAATCATATTTGGTGTAAATATTGCCGCGTGATAAAAATGAAGACCGTAATTTTACCGGATAATTTTCTTTACAGTTTTTATTAATCAAATGTGATTTTTAATTTTTATTTCAACAGTTTAAATGTTATTTCATTATAATATAAAAATGTCAAGCGGATGAATTGCGTGATATGAATTTAACACAGATAATAGTCAGTTTGTGACAGTTTGTGTGATTCATAATATTATCATAATATGATTCTGCCAAAGCAGTCGTTTTAAGCCCGCTGAAGGATGTAAAAATCTGCCCTTGTAAAGTACCTAAGCGTTATACAAATGTGAACTTAATTATGTTACGCTTGCTTGCATTTGCTTATACGAATATGTAAATACCTAAGTAATATAAGGTTCAAATTAGTATGAGACGGCGGTTGGACCGTCCATGGGTGACCATCTTTACATACGCCTCCAAGCCTGAAAAGCACGTTAAGCCGTTGGTCTGGGCTGTCATTTGTAAATCTTTGACAGTTGTTACGGGTCGTCAGAAGCCCGAAAGTCTGACAGCCAGTCTTATCAAGGGGTAAAATAGTGGTTTTCAGTTGCATCGGGTTAGACGTGCAGCCGACCCCAACATAATTGGGAAAGGCTAAACAGATAAGTAATTGTATGAGACGTTTATCGTGCTTACCAAAGTCGACGGCATCATCTTCACATGTTAAAGTAAGGATCCACATATTAATGTAAGTATGTAAGTATACAAAATGTTGTAAAACATTTTAAAAGAGTATCGGTGGAGTAATTTTCTCATTGTTCTCTTTATGAAACTACCTTTTGGAAGGGGCGACTAGATTCAATCATATTTTTTTGTAAATTTTGACGTCCGGTGCCTATTTGAAATAAATTATTTGACTTTGAATTTGACAAAGTAAAGTTTAAGGTCCGTATACAGAACCTCACTCAAAACTCAAGCATTACTTAAAACTCGTTTAAAGCGTTTTGATTAGTTGAAACTAGTTTTAAGTAATGCTTGAGTCTTGAGCGACGTTCACGGGCCTAAGTGCGGACTGTGAGTCTTGCTCTTAGTCGGCGTCAGTCGCCAGTATGAATTTATATTTTTCTTTTAATAAGAAGGCGTTACACATTAGCTGTTGTTAAATTACACTTTCATTCTAGACTCTAGAATCTAGAACAATTCATATTAGGTACAAATCTAGGTCGTAAATTATAGTCAGGCGTTTATAAATTGCCTTTCATATTATTATAATCTAATTTTAACGAGTTGTTCTACCAACTCGAAAACTAGGTGGCCAGATCATTAAATTGCAGTAATTAAGAATGTTTTCTACAATACTAATCTAAACTAATAATCCTAATTATCCAAATTAATATTATGAATGCGAAAGTGTGTTTGCTTTTACGTGCTTTCCGAGACACGGTACACGGTACGGGGGTCTCGGTATGTGGTCACCCATCCACGGACCGACCGCGGCAAGCGTAGCTTAACCTGATCGATCAAACCGTGCGGCTCAAAAAATTACAACATTTTCGAAATAAGTTCATTACTTATCAGCTTGTTTGGTTTATACTTGCTAAATACTTATAACACAAAGCCTACACTCTCCGAGGAGGTTGGCAGGGTGCACCAGGGGGCCTAAAACGGCACCTTTAGCAATTCTGCTAAAAGCGATTCATTTCCTGAATTCCCAGCAATTCATTAGCAATTCCTCTAATTTTCGTGAAATGGTGACACATTAGCTGAATAATATCTCAATTCAATTCATATCTGAATCATATTTGGTGTAAATATAGGTGGAGGAAATGAATCGCTCTTAGCAGAATTAATTGCTAAAGTGGCCGTTTTGCCTCCAGTTACAAGTAACATCTAGATTCTAGTCAAATACTGAGAATTTACAATAACGAATCGAAACCGACCCTTACTCTCGCAGAAATAGTCCTACGCGGCATTCGTTTTTTGCCACAACCAGTAACACCATCACAAACTCAATTAAATACAAAGCACAGACAAAAAAGTAACCATAGACAGCATTGCGTGCCGGCCGATACTTTTTAGTTTTTTACTCTATGCTCCTATACAGTTCTGTCATTATATTTCGTAGATAATGCCGTGATAAACGACTCACAGGAAACGTGTTAACTACACTGATTACTTAAAAATACTGGGTCAACGTGCCAAAGTTTTTGTGAGCAGTTTCCTTGCAATCAAAATGCGTTTATTGTAATAGAATTTGAATGTTTGTGAAAGATGGATTGTTTGAAAGATGATATTATGTCTAGAAAGGGGGTGAAATTACTGAGATGACGACTGATAGAGATGTATTAAAAGAAGAAATGCAAACGACATAGTCCGCCCCATCTGAAGGCCCGACCCCGGTCCGGGTAGTACAAATTCCGTGAAGTTTTCACAGAAATTATTTCACCAGAGTCGCGTCGCGCCTGTCTGCAAAAGCCTTGTGGTCACCACCGAAAAAGAATATCTACAATACCAGAGACAATGCAAGTGCGCTACCATCTTAGAGATAAGACTTTAAATGTATCAAGTATCTGTAACAGCACTGGCTGGAACACAGCAACGCTATTTGACGGGAGCAATACAGGGTTGCGATTTAGTCACCTGCATCCGTCAAGGGGGTGATTCTACGTGTCATACTGAACAACTTTCGCTATGAAACTCATAACATTAGATTCGTAAAAAAAATTGTTTTCATACATGCCTAGAAATCTGTGTCTACTGTTGTAAGTACATATAGGAATTTGTTCTTTTTTGACGTGACAACGTCTTAAATTAGGTTGCGGCTCGGAGTCACTCATGAAAAAGTGTAACGCCCGCTCACGTCTGTTACGATGAGTCACCGCCGAGAAAAAGACGTTGTCACGTAAAATCTTCGCCCGTAAAACCGACTTTACAGGCAACCATTTTTTTTTTCTCCGAGTCGTATATGAGTTTCAAAGCGAAAGTTGTTTATGACGGGTAAAATCACCCCCTTTGACGGATGCAGGTGACTTAATTGCCTCCCTGTATGTATGATGCAGGACCTATAGACCTCCACCTACCTACACTGCTAGTAGTACTTCGTCATACGATCTTTTTCACAACAAGTTCTACTTACTACTAAAAATATAGGTACTAACCCGCACTTTGTACGCGTGGATTACCTGCAGTGAGGGGATATCAAAGATCGATTAAGCTAACTTCTTAAAAGATAAGTACAGTACAACACAACTTAGATATAGCATCAATTTGAACATTTTCATTCATTCATTTCAATTTTACGAATGTACTTGGTTAAGAGGCTTACAACAGCTAAAGCGCGGTCACTGTCGAACTGCATAGAAATGAAAGAGAAGCGCGATGACACGACGCAGGTAATTTATTGCAAAATATGAAGCAGTTAGCGATTTACAGAAAATCTATTGATTGGACTGGAAAATTAAAACACTATTATGCTAATATGTAGCTTGCAGAATAATCTGACAAAAAATCTGAATGATTGCATGTAAATTAATATGATTTTTAATCGTTAAAAGAAATTTTTAGAGGTATTTTCATGATTTTTTTCTATCGTATCAAATTAGTTGTATTATGTTTTCAACACACTATCATACTAGCATATATCCTGAAGAATATCATATATTTTTCTGATTTTGTTTACTGCAGTGGATCATATTCTTTTAGGCATTATAAAACTTGCGTTTAGGCACGTTTAGGTCCTATAGTCCCCTTAATTGACTTTATAAGTTATTGCGTTTTCGTAAAGATCATTTTCATCTGAAGCAGTAATAAAGATTGGTGATTTTGAAGACCCACTCAGTTCGGATGGTGATCGGTTTTACGAATTTTGCCGATGCTACATCTATGTAAGTTGTGTCGTACTGCATCTTCTTCTTAGCGTCATCATCTGCCTGCCTTTTTCCCAACTATGTTGGGGTCGGCTTCCAGTCTAACTGGATGCAGCTGAAAACCAGTATTTTACATGGAGCGACTGCCTATCTGACCTCCATAACCCAGTTACTGGGTAACACGATACCCCTTGGTAATACTGCTTATCAGACTCTCGGGCTTCTTACGACCCGTAACAACTGTCAAATGATCTACAAATGACAGCCGGGATCAACGGCTTAATGTGCTTTCCGAGGCACGGAGGAGTCTCGGTATGTCCATCCACGGACCAACCGCGGCAAGCGTAGCTTAACCTGATAGATCGACCAGTGCGGCTGTTATTATTTAGCCACAAGCCTTGTTCTTGCTTCTGAATCTTCCTAGCGTATCGATGGTAAAAAAAAAAACATTTTTTGCCCAATTTTTTGCAGTGCGAACTCTGCTCACTGACGCGGTCATAAGGTCATCAAGTGCACAGTGACAGCATGTGGCGCAGGATGGGCCTTCGTCTGTGGGGAGACGCCGCATACGCACTTAAGATCTAAGCCTTCCATGAACCCACATTTGTGGAGATTGTCTTTGCTCCGGCCGACTTGGGTTAAAAGTCTATTAATGGCCGATTCCTATAATTTACGGATCGTCATTGGTTAAAATTTGAAGCCAATAATGAAGCAAAGACCTCATAGCTTTACGAAGTAGACCCTCCCATATAGAAGTACATAGGTATCACAGGTAAAATTTGCTTATGAATCTATTTACATGCCCAATTTGGCAATAAAATGTTACCATTAGTAAGTATAACGCTTCGTTTTCGTTTATAGGAACCCAGCATTTCCAAGTGGACCATGGTAACACTTGCCAAGATGGAAGGCACTCAGATGGTATGATAACATTTAAAAGACAAGTATAAGAAAGACATGTACCTTAGCAGAACTAACAGCAATCTTGAACACCAGTAGCGCCAGTCCTATGGCAACAGACTTAGCAGCCATGATGCTGGTGAGCAGCATCCAGGTGGAGGTGGCTCCCACGTGGAAGACCAGCGGGATCATCGCCATGCCCATCTTTTTCATGTTCTTGCCTTCTGTTGGGGAGGAAAGATTTGATTAGTTATGTTGATAGGCATTTACGAGAGAGCTCAACAAGCTCGATTAAGTTTGAAGCGAACTCCCACGAAATTACTGAAAGGAGTCATGTTTTCAAACAAAAAATACAACTCGTTCACGCAAAACAATGTTTAAGCACAGTTAGGTGATTTATAAAATGAGAACATCGTCATACTTAGGCATTTTTCGAACTGTAAGAATAAGAATATATTTATTGGCACAAAAACTCAGTAAAAGATGGTAAAAGTAGAATTTAGAACAAAACATGTTTTGCCAATATCAGCCAATAATCAGCATGCAAATATTTCAGAACGTAACTAACATTAACATTTTTAATCAATGATATCTAAACGAAAGAGACGGAAGAAACGGTGAAGGAAAACATCGTGAGGAAACCGATGCCGAGACATATTTCTCGACGGCATGCGAAGCCAAATCAGAGGCCTATGGGTGGCTTTAAAACTCTGACACCAGGTTAGTCACTAACCACACGAAAAGAAGAAGAAGTGGTCAAGTTGAAATAAGCGATATTGATCAGAAATTCATCTTACAGAACAAGAACTTTTCAGAATCGCATCTATGATGAAAATTCCAAGCAGCTGTAACTACGCATTGTGAGAGTAGAGTCATAGCCACTGAAGGAATATAGCTAAAAGTAACGATGCTTGAAAAGGGTAGGCTTCATCGATAAATTGAATGGCTGGAACATGTTAGAAAATACTTAGTGCTCATATGCACGAGTATAGTAGGTATACCTTTTCTTTTTTTTTTTGAGGATGGGAAATTATCAAATAACTTCTCCCGCTCTGGGTGGAGCGGGAGGGCGTGTCAGACTTTTACTGACTAAAACCCACCCGTGTTCCTTCCGTTGCCTGTGTGCCGAGGTCGTGATATCCCTTTCAGACAAACCCGCGACCCCGGCAGGCATTGGCCCTTCCGGACCCCGTCAGTTGGTGCTGACATCTCTTTGAGGCGCGCGTGGAACACAACGCGCCGTCGACCCGGGCCTGGTCCCTATCGGACGGCGAGCTACCCATTGCTCACCGTCCGCAAGCCCGCGCCTACGGTGGCCGGAAGTCGGCTCGCGACTCCCGACGCCAGGGGCGTCTCCTGCGGCGACTAGGGGCGCGAGGGGGCGCATTTTGCCTCTCCCTCACGCGCTCCGCCTCCTCCTTCGCGAGCATTACTGCTTCGCAGAAGGAGGTGACGGCCTCCCATGCACTCTCGCTCCGGACCATGGCCTGAACCAGGGCCGGACGCGAGAGATCGCCGCCGCCGATCGCCTCCGTGAGGACACGGCGGTGCTCCGCCCAAGCTGGGCAGACCTCCACCGTATGCTCCACCGTGTCCTCCGGGCGATCCACACAGTGGTGACACCCGGGCGTTTCCTCCCGCTTTATCCTGAACAGGAACCTCCCGAAACAACCATGTCCGGTGAGGACCTGTGTCAGGCGGAAGGTGAGGACGCCGTGGCGCCTCTCTAGCCACTCCTCAAAGAGGGGACTTATCGCCACAATTGTGGCGTGCCCAGCGCTGGGTTGCGACAATCGCACTCATAGTAGGTATACCTAACGTGACCATTTATTTTTTCCGTCAAAGCGGGACACCCTTTAATGACTTATTATTGATTTAAAAATAAATCATAAGTTTGTATGTCAGGTTTCGTTTTACCCTTTGTCATTGTCCTCAAAATGGCTTTTAACACTGCAACTTCTACTTGTGTTACTATCCATATTTTATTCTAAGTGACACTCGACTACAGCGATACTGCGGTAGGCATAAAATGTACTATCAATTATTAAAAATTGGTATTGTTGCGATTACTTTTTTACGACGGAAGGTGTATTTCAGCACGTACTCATTTATACGAGCGGCACGTTCAAGACGACGCGTCGGAGGCTGCCGTCGACGACTGCCGCCGACGAGTCGACGGCTGCAGTTGACTCTCCCGTTGGCAACGTGCCGCTCATGTATATGAGCACTAAGTGTTTTCTAACATGTTCCAGCCATTCAATTTATCGATGAAGCTTTTTTGATTTTCAAGCAACGTTAGTTTTATTTTAGCTATATTCCTTCAGTGGCTATGACGCGTCAGAGGCAGCCGCCGACGAGTTGCAGCAGTTGCCTCTCCTGTAGGCAACGTGTCGCTCATGTATCGATAACAGGCGTGAAAATGTTATTTTCATCATTTTCGAAATCCATTTTCATGTTACCTAGACAATATTGCCTTGTAAACTGCGTTCATTATAGCAATTTAGTTACGGTACCCTAAATGTAGTTTGTTGTTAATCTTTAAATAAGTGTTGGGAATATTGTTGACAATGCTTCAGAGGCCTGATAACTTCACATTGTTTAACTAAATGAGGTTAGCAGAAAAGTTGATGATTTTCATAAATAAATGAGTTAAAAAAAGAAAAAAAAAATTGATGCGCTAAGGTAGCCCGCGAGATTCTGATTTTCTAAAATTTGATAAAAATTTGAATCTCGCGGCTCTTTTTCAGGTTTTATGTTTATTAAAATATGATTCGCGACCGTAACAAATATGGCTTTACATAATAATAATCATTACAATCAGCAATACAACTCCATAAGTTAGCATAATCGGCAAATGTCATGATTTCATGAAATAGTCATTCAATGGGATTACATGAACTTAGAGAGTTATATTGATAATTTTTATGATTATAATTCTATAAATTAACATTTGATACGGTCGCGAATCATATTTAGATCAACATAGAACATGATACTGACCTGCAAATTGCAAAAATCGTAAGAAAATTTGAATTTCGCGGGCTGCCTTTTTCGCTTTCGCCTTAACCTTAACTTATTTTGGAAACACGCTCATTATGCGCGTTTATACAAAAGTTGGCAACGTCGCAAATAGCCGTCAAATATTTACCTGTTTTGATTATTTTGGCAATATTACTGTATGGAAATATGAAATATCGCTAACTAGTGAACTAGAATATTTTTAATGAATTGCAATTATGACACTGAATTTGATGTTGTAACCGTTAGAGGTGTAAAAAAGGCATTTTAAATGTTTCCAAATACTTTTTTTTACATATTAAACGAAATATTCGGTGTTACAATATTATTTATTGCATTTTCTTAATCAATATTTTAGTTCGCTAGTTAGCCATATTTCTTATTTCCATACAGCATTTTATTGCCAAATTAATCAAAACAGCGAAATATTTGACAGCTATTTGCGACGTTGCCCACTTTTAGAGTAAACGCTCTTAAACCAAACAGGTGGTGTACCTACCCGTAACTGTATATATTTAAAAAACTTACTTCTTGAAGACTCCACACTAAACTTAGGTTTCAAATCCTCGTAATGAAGTATCCTCCCCAACTCACTGTTCGCTAAATGTTTATCATTGAAATCTTCTAGCCATTTAGCTACATAATTACTACATTCACTTAATTTATCTTGAAACTTTCCTTCTAAAACTGTCATCAAACTATTTTCTTCCGCCATACTAATTTTGAGATTGCAGCAAAAAAATAAAAATATTAATATTTTTGGTAGCGACTCCATGTTGGATTTTTTGAATTTCGAATGCGCGCGTTCGCTCCCGTTCCGACAATGCGACTGTGCGTTTATTATTTACTTCGAAAGGTGAATAGTATGACAAATTTAAGTTGATCCCTTCTCGTGGTTTATTTGTGCGAGCTGATGGGTCTTTGTAAAATGGACGTAAAGTACCAATAAATTTATATGTTCACCTCTAGTTTGGTACCGATAACATAGTATAAGCAGCCTATAATGTTCCCACTGCTCGGACACAGGCCTCTTGAGAGGGAGTGGGCCGTAATCCACGCGGGTCCAGTGCGAGTTGGTGGATGTCACATATCTTCGAATTTTCGGTTCTAGGACATGCCGGTTTCTTCATGCTGTTTTCTCTCACTGTTTTCAGAGCAGTGGTGATTAAATAATTTATATAAAGTAAGCTTTACTTTATATAAATTATTTAATCACCGAGGTCATAGTTTCGAACCTTGACAGGTGCTTACCTGTCAAGGTTCGAAACTATGACCTACAACTCGTATAAAGTCGCGGCCGTTACAGGCGATTTTTTCCCGCGGCGATTTTATTTCTTGCACTGGATTTTCAACGCTCGGCTTAACACCGAGAGTTGTAAATCCAGTGCGCGATAAAGTCCAGCTACGATATTTTTACGTCAGTGCGAGCGTGGGCTTATCACCGCTCACTCTCACTGACACCCACTCGTTTGGTACCTAGGTATACATATTTCATCCTATAACTAGGCCTCATTAAAAAGTGAAATTAAATTGTAGCATTTACAGCTTAGCAAGTCTAGCAACACTGAAATGAATGTAAAAAAAAGTGTTTTAAAAATCATGTAAGTAGCTGGCAAATTGAAAACTTTTGTTGGCCAAACTGACCCACCTGCAGACAAATTTCCAGCAATATGAGAGGTCTAAATAAATTGGACCTGTCAAAATATCTTTTTATTCAGTAGGTAGTAATCTAGCCAGTTTGATCTTATCATTAGAATTTGACGAGCCTTGCCGAACATCATAATTATCATATTTTTTTAAATATAAGTTATAATTTTAATAGTTTTATATGAAAGGTCCAACTTGACGGATTACCTACCCTATTGATATTTTCTCCATGACTTTCGCTTCAGACAGGAGGCGCTCCCTATTTAAATAGTGAAAAAACTACGAGCTCCTTTTCACCGGCTTCATAAGGTTGATAACTCATTTGTTGAGCTTGGTATAACCTTTTATAACAAGCTACCCTCTTCTTTGCTAAATTTGCCTTAACGAAAGTAAAATCCAACCTTTGTTCAAAGGCATACTATTCTATCAACGACTAGGTAATACTAAAGCCATAGTAAATAAAAAATTCCTTTCAAGAGATCCAACCCGACTGGCTGTCACAAGATGTAGAAGCACACTAGTTCACAACAATTGTTAAAATATGTCTGTCAAAATCTATAACCAAATACCCAAACAGATCAGAGAGCTACCACTAAACTACTTTAAAAATAAACTTAAGAAATGGCTCTATAATAATGCGTTTTATACAATAAGTGAGTTCTTAAATTATAAGCAAAGCTCGAAATATGATCTCACTAGTAATATAATTGAATAACGTAATTTTTAGGATTTTTATCTTTTTTATATTTTACTTCATGATCTCCGTAGTAACAATTGAAGTGTTTTTTGTATATAATTTTATTATAAGATATTTTTTTGCATGCTGAAATAGTAAGTAAGCAAAATATGTGGAACTCTTTATATTTAAGTTACTTAAGACCTATTATTCTGTACCATATTTTATGCAAAATAAAGAAATTCTAATTCTTAGGTAGGTACTTAAATGATAAGAATAGTTGGTCGCTGTGATTAAAAGCTCGTACAGACCAGCGCGACGCGACGCCGCGCCGCGACACGAACAATACAATTTCTAAGAAAACTTGACGGTATAACAATAACCGGTGTCGCGTCGCGCTGGTCTGCACGAAGCTTAACTCAAGACAATGTTTATGTTCTTTCTCCAGAATTAGCTTACCTACTGACAGGTTATATGAGTTCATATAATTGTTTATTTTAATTTATTGTTGACATAATCTACTCATTACGAGTACAATGTTTTTTTTTATGAGTTGTATTTGCAATTGTAACTAGTGACCTCGACAATTGATCATATTATTTATTGTTATTAGTAATTACCTGTTTATTTATTTTACCTCGATGGTCCTAGTTTATCATTTATAACTTCTAGTTACAGCTTTATGTAAGCGGGCACGCCCTTTATGCCTGGAGGCTTTTATTAACATGTTAAGTTTTGTTTACGTTTAGTTTTTATTACTGCCCGAGTATAGTTTTCGATGATTTTGTTTGGTATATTGGCGTGTGCTAGCTAACATAATATGGATAATAATTTAAATTAGGTAGGTTAATTATGTTAATTATATAGATTTTTTTTTCTTTCTAACGGAACAGACAGCTGTGCTGCTGGGGAGTTAGTTGCGCCACTTCTTCTTCCCAGCTAACGCACTAGGACGTGGTGAAGGGTGGGCGTTTTGGGGGACTGTCTTATGTAATTTTGAAGAGAGGAAATATGTTACACATCAAAAAAATTGGGGTCAACGACCTCTGTTTTTGAAGTGTGAGTTTATAAACCCAGTTTGTTTTTTTCGTCGAATTTAGATATTGATACCCATCATGTATCATGTGAAGTTTACACCACAACTGATGTTACTGAACTGACTAATTACTTCAAGTACATACATTGGGTCGTTGAGCCCAAACAAAATGATCAACTTATAATTTTTTATCGTATTCTTTACAAGATATTCCTTTAGATATCGCATAACTTAGGGTATTAATGAGACCATGTCAAAGAATCAACTGGCATGTTTTTTTTTTTTTTTTTTTGTTTTTTTATGTGTTTACATGTTGTTTTAGTAAATTCGCAAGGGTATTACTATTTATATTATGCTACAAGCAAAATAATACTTAATTTTAATATTTTATTTTTTATTTTTGTACTATGTTTTGTTAGTAATTATGTAATGCTATGTATTTTAATAATGTTGTTAGTTAGAATATTTTCTAATTTGATTGTAAGTACTTATATAGTTTAGTTTATTAGTTTAGGTTCTTAGCTGTCGCATTAGGGTAAACCCTGTAATGATAGTTTAAGCTGTTATAATTTTTTTTTTTTTTTTATATATTCTAGTTCGACAAAGTCACGATTATTTAGGTATGTAAAACAAATTTTTATTCAGGCTATTACTGTTCATAAAAAAAAATATGACAACGTCGCATTTTCTTAGCTTTAAATATGAATGATTGGTTTGAATGAAAATTATTTACTCGTACTTATCAATGAAATTTAGATACACACATCGAGAGTCTAGTGTAATGTTACCTTACAATTTAATTTCAACACTTTATTTAGTGGCTTTTGTGCTCATGATAATTATTCAGATTTGTTACAGTTGTAATAGCAATCATGTCATTTCGTTTAAAATTGGTTTTAATTTTTATTAATTTATTCATATTTTATATTTTGTGAATGTAAGAACGCTGTAGCCTTAGTAGACTGTATATTTATTGACCATCTTCTATTTTGTTAAGTACCTGGTACTTGTTGAAAGACCTACACTGACCTCCCATACCTATTAATAGACTGTTATTTGAAAATATTGTAAAGGCCAATTATTTTCAAAAGAGTAACCGTGGAGTTTCTTGCCGGCTCTTCTCCATAGGAAACGACCAATTGGAACCGTGCACCTAGCTTCTGACGTTTCTTAGGTGCCCATGTAGGTTTATGTGAACTAAAATATTTTGAATTTAAATTAAAAAAAAAAATCTTTTATATTTAAGAACAGATTTTCACAAAACATATAGATCCTAGTTTTTAATATCATATGTAGGTAGGCTAAGTAATAAAAGCCGCACGGATCGATCTTCAAGGCTTGCCGAGGTCGGTCCGTGGCCCCTCCGTGCCTCGCAAAGCACGTTTCGGCTGTCATTCGTAGATTTTTGAGTCGTTACGGGTAGACAGAAGCCCAAAAAAGTTTGACAACCAGTCTTGCCTAGGGGCATTGTGTTATGGCTCTATGTCTATGTCCACTCTGAAATAACGCGCCCCACTACCGCATTTACGTACACGGTAAAGCTTCGTAAAGACCAGCGCGACGCGACGCGGCCGCGACGCGACTCGAACAATACAATTTCTAAGAAAACTTGACGGTATAACAATAACCGGTGTCGCGTCGCGCTGGTCTGCACGAAGGTTAATGCGGATTTCTATGGGTAAAGCCTCCTGTGGACATGCGCGACGCGACTCTAAAGCCCACAGTACACGTTGGGCGAGAGGAGAGTTTATTTTTAAATGGATGGACCTTGGTCATCATTCTGACGTTTTACTTCAAAGACGTTCTTCTTTTGATCTACTTTACTAAATTGTTGTGTAATGACCATTCATTAAGGTTCTAAGCTGTATTTTATTTCTAGATTACAATTTCCACACGAACGAAGTCGCGGTCTTGTGGCCTACCACCACCTCTAAAGCAGTTAAGCAGTATTATTTTAATTTTACTTCAATGGGAAGAAAGAGATGGAGCTATACGTCCTGCAGAGCTTCATCTCTTTCCCACACTAAAATAATATTAAAATATTACTGCTTTAGGGGTGGTGGTAGGCCCCCAGAAGCTAGTCACTAGATATTTTATTATACCTATGGATTAATCCTAACTTCTTGACTTATATTATAAATGAGAAAGTGAGCAAATGCGTTTGTTTGTTACGCTTAAAAAACTGCTGAACTGATTTGGATGAAAGGGCTATGCCCAACAATTGTGCCTTTGTGTGGCCCATACACTTCAGTGGCCCATACATTTTAGGCAAAGTTCTTTGGCACATGGGTAGACCATGACCTAGGATAGGACATGACATAGGATACTTGTTATCCCGATATTCCCACGGGATCGAGACTTAGCCCGCGTTCGCACGGACGTAATAAAATCGCGGCGGAATAAAAACGCCCAGCGTGATTTTTCCCCCCTTCAACAGAGTGTTCGGATGAGCGTTAAAAAGTCACTTGGAACTGACTCTTCGTGCAGTGCGGACGTACGATGAGTTCCGCAAAATTTGTAGCCGTAGAGGCCTTGTGAGGCCGGAGACCACAAACAAAATTTTGGATGCATCCCTTGAATAATGAGTCAGGGGATGCCTCCAAAATTTTGTTTAAAACGAATTATCTCTCAGAATTAGGGGCGATATCAGTAACGATATCGGGTGCAGACAATTATTTAAGGAAATATCTTGAAACATTATAATCATTATCAATTAAATAGCATGTTTTTTGTATTGTTTTTTCTCAAATTAAACCCGTTTAACCGCTATCTATTTGTTCCATTCCAAGCGCTGCACGCGATTTTATCACGCGCGATTTTATTACGTCTGTGCGAACGTGGCATAAACGGGTGAAACCGCGGGGCGCAGCTAGTTTCTACAAAAACCAATTAATTACTTAAGTTACAATAAATTATTTTTAAATATGTCTAATTATCACTTGTTATTTGTTAATTAGGTTTTTGAAACTTCCAATTATTTACGGCAAAACAACACTAGTTTTCACTTTTTCGAAATTAAAAACTCTACGTTTTGGAAATGAGAAAGGCGTTTTAATTTATTCTTTTTCCGAATCGGCTATGACGGCATAATAAAATATAATTATCTGATTAACTATTTTCAAATTACCACTAGGTATTCATTCATTCAGCCGAAAGACGTCCACTGCTGGACATAGGCCTCCCCCAAGCACCGCCACTTCCACCGGTTCTGTGCTTTCCGCATCCAGCGTATTCTTGCGGCCTTCACCAGGTCATCGGTTCATCTTGTGGGAGGCCAGCCAACGCTACGTCTTCCGGTACGCGGTCGCCACTCCAGAACCTTTCGGCCCCATCGGCCATCTGTTCTGCTAGCAATGTGCCCTGCCCGCTATCACTTAAGTTTGGAAATTCTTCTGGCTTTTTCGGTTACCCTGGTTCTCCTACGGATCTCTTCATTTCTGATTCGATCACGTAGGGAAACTCCAAGCATAGCCCTCTCCACTGTCCTTTGGGTGACTTTTAGCCTTCTTTTATGGTCCAGTAGGTATTACAGATTCCTATTTCTAACTAATCAATAGTCACCTACTGGTTAAACTAACGCTCATGTTTATAAATCTACTTTATCGCTTATCTGTTTGAGATTATATGAATGAAATGAAATGTTCCTAATATCTTTTGTCCAAAATAATTTCATAATGCAGAGACGACAACAAAACTAATGTCTTCCCACTACGCTTTTAGAAGAGACGATTACGGAACGACTACGGTTGTGAATGCGATGCGAGACTGTACTTCGGAGAGTGTGCGCAGGAGCATCACGACCTGCCGTGCTATTCTGTAAACATCTCACCGTGAAAACTTGGGTGAAGTGAGCTGTCAATAGTGTCAATCCCTGTGGAATGACAGCTCACTCCACGCTCACTTCACCTAAGTTTTCACGGTGAGATGGTTACAGAATAGCACTGCGGGCCATTGCATCTAAAGCTAGGGATTGACACTATGGACAGCTCACTTCATGCTCACTTCATCTTACTCTTCACGGTGAAATGTTTACAGAATGGATAGACTGTACCCAATTTTTTTATTATTTTTATTATTAACTTACACACAGTTCTCAACCAAACAAGTAACAAAATAAAAAAGTAACTAACAGAAGTTTTTTGACAGATTTAACAGCGGCCATGCTATTCTGTAAACATCTCACCGTGAAAACTTGGGTGAAGTGAGCTGTCAATAGTGTCAATCTCTGTGGAATGACAGCTCACTCCACGCTCACCTCACCTAAGTTTTCACGGTGAGATGGTTACAGAATAGCACTGCTGGTCTCAAACTAAGCAGAGCCTGTATCTTGGTGACCCAAATTATACATTAAGTTAATAATTTAACGTGTTCTGCTAGCGCAATATCAAAATTAAAGTTCATTAGTTCATTACATAAATTAACATAATTTTACAAAAATGTGAGTACAAAGAAACCAATAGATTACACACACAAACAGTTAATGTGAGTGAGTGTGCAGGAGTGTAAGTGTGTGAGTGAGGGTATGTATTTTTAAACAGAGTGTGCAGGTGCAATTACGCAATTTTTGCGATCAATCAGAATATGAATCGTTTTGAAACAGATTGCCAATCCATTGCTTCATATGTTCGAAAAGAAATTCTGCTCAACAACGTAAATAACGCAATGAATGTTGTTGAGCTGTCAAAATGAAACAGATTAGTCGTGATCGTTAACGAAAATGTGTTGCGTAATTAAATAGCTGATCCCACCATCGCCCTTATAGTACCGGATTACCAGACGTACTGCAGGATACCATCCTCACTTTGCCGATATCCCGGACCAGTCGTACTCAGAGATTCTCCTCCACATTTATTATACGTGTAGACTGCAGAGATTTTATCGCGCACTAGATTTTGAACTCTCGGTGTTGAGCCGAGCGTTGGCACGCACTCTCGTACTCTCGTCCCAGCGCGTTGAAAAACACACTGTTGGATTTTCAACTTTCGGCGCTAAGGAGAGCGTTGCAAATGCAGTGCACGAAAAAAAATCGCCGCGGGAACCTGGCCTTACGAACCTTTTAGGGTGCATTTCCACTGAAACTGAGACGAGGGGAGCTGAGCGGAGACCTGCAGGAATCGACCAATAACAATCGTTGAAAACCTCATCGCTTCTCTCGTCTCGTCTATGATTAGACGATTCTTGCACGTCTCCGCTCAGCTCAGCTCGTCTCCGCATCAGTGGAAATACAGTCCTAAGCCCGAGTGGACATCGTATCGTACCCATATCGTACGTCATAAAATTTGTAATTTCTTTACTCTTTAGTGAAGTTATGTGGTTTAACTATTGTTGCATGCATCTATTGTGCGTAGTGTTTAGAAATTAGTTGTGATGCATAAATGATTATTTTCTCCAGTGTACTCTCAAGTTTACCAGAGAAACTTCTCTCAATGTTGTAGGTACTCTTTCTCTTAAACTAAAAAGCAGTAGAACTCTCTATGGAAGATCTCATCAAGGATGGTTCTACTTCCATGCCTTTTTCTGCCGCCAAGCATTACAATGTGTTAAGGCGAAAGCGTAAAGGTAGCCCGCGAAATTCAAATTTTCTTACGTTTTTTTGCAATTTGCAGGTCAGTATCATGTTCTATGTTGATCTAAATATGATTCGCGGCCGTATCAAATGTTTAATTATAGAACTTAGAGAGTTGTATTGATCATTTTTATAATTAATAAAAATGATCAATACAACTCTCTAAGTTCATGTAATCCGATTGAATGACTATTTCATGAAATCATGACATTTGACAATTATGTTAACTTATGGAGTTGTATTGCTGATTGTTATGATTATAATTATGTAAAGCCATATTTGTTACGGTCGCGGATCATATTTTAATCAACATACAACCTGACATTGACCTGCAAAATAGAAAAAACTCAAAAAATTAGAATCTCGCGGGCTACCTTAGCTTATCCTTAAGGTAACGTAACTGGCACATGAGGCATTACAACTTTTTCTTTAGGCAAAAATTAGTACTTTAGGTAGTGTCGACAACGCATCGGCTAACCCAAGGTTTCCCAAACTTATACAGTTCGCGGCGCACTTGCAAGTTTAGTATTTTGTCTCGGCGCTCTTTCTAGTCGAAATAGGGTAGATAGGCACAAAAATTAAAACATCCACGATATGAAGCTGAGTTTTTATATTTATATTGATACAAGAATACATTTAATATTTTAGAAAAAAAGGAAATAAAATACAATGGCAACCTAGACAATGTGAGGCGTGAGCTTGGTGATGTCCACACATTTTGTCAAGGCGTGGGATAAGGCTTGACACCGCTACTCTCGTTATAGCTCCTACACACTATGCCGCCGGCCCTGCCGCCGAGCAAGCCGCGGCGCGCCCGGCCCTGCCGCACAAAGCCGCACAAAGGATCGCAAAGTAAATGAAGGCGCAAAAGCCGGGGGTACGTGCCGCGCGGCAAAAGCCGGCGGCCATGCCACCGGCATAGTGTGTAGGAGCCATAAGAGAGCAGCGGTTTAAGCAAATATCGCTCAAAGATTAATGTGGAGCAAGAACTCCACAATAATCTTTGAGAGATATTTGCTCTTTATTCCAGCTACAGCTGAAAATCCAGCTTCACATAAATAAGATGTTGCAAAGGGTATGAGAATTTTTAGAGCTTTTATTTTGTACCCGCGATTACCTAAGTTTTGTGGAGAACGGTAAACAGGGTCGCCTCCCGGCGCACCTCTTTACTCTTTACGGCGCAACAGGACGCCGCGGTGCCCCGGAAGGAACCCCTGGGCACCCCCTTATGGCCGATGTGTCTACAGTATGATTGGTAATTGGATCCATTCCTTGGAATGAAAAAAAAAACCTCAATGGACCCCAAGTTATCGAGTCAAAATTGTTGCAGATTACCTCTATTATATTAACCCCGTTCAAGGTTGCACCCAACTATCAACTAGTCTGCATTGATTGACGGTAATCTGGGGGCAGTAGGAACGTACAGGAAGGCAATTCTCGCGCATCTCGCATTCGTTATTGTCGCTCGATTCGTACTTTTCTCTTGTAAAAATCATGTTTTCCCTCGTAAAAATCAAGTCGAGCTATTCTCGCCTTATCGATTCGACGATTTCTCGCATGAGAGCACGCGACATGCCTTAGTTTACATGCGACATGCAAAGAGTGGTCGGGACCAGTCGATACGTTCATGACGTCATGTCGACCGTCGGACCAACGTCAAACAGTTGTTGTGTCATTCATGATTAGTCAATGCGGAAGAAAATGATAAATGTTATTTTTACAAAATGTGTTACGAGCTCATAAACATCTTAGAAAACGCTGCGATCGCCACAACAAAGAAAACACACACGAAGATAACTTCACGCTTCCGCCAAAGTTGTCGACTATCCACTGCTTGTGCGGCGCGACGCGTGATGTACGAACGACTAGAATGTGGATAATGTCACCATTTTATAAGCGACATAGAAAGACGAGCGGCAATGACGAATTCGACTACCTACGAGTGTAAACGCGAGAATTGGCCTGCGGCCTGCCAACAATTAAGCTCAAACCTAAAAATATCTTTTACTGTTATAGTAATGTACATTTATCTCCAAAATCTGTGTTAGCATTCAACGAATAAAGAAATTTTTTATATAATTTAGACCAAAAGAGTTTAATATGTCTAGATTTTAAGATAAAAACACAATTTATTGGCTAAATTCAACCATTTTGTCTTACCACGATTTTCAAAAAAAGCTAATTTTCGGTGTAATAAAACTATTTGTGTACGTCCACGCTTCAAGTAGTTTTTCGGTAGATTTTATCTTAACTAGAATAATTTAGAGACTTGGTTATAATTATGCGGTGGATGAAAGCGAAAGATACAGATACCTACCTATTTACATACTTTTTGCAATTAAAATAATCATTTTGTCACAAGTCTGCTACTATAAGTAAATTTACAGAGAACGAGGAAAACTGTTCCACCGTAATACAGTTTAAACTAGTACGGGGAGCAGAGTGAATCAGTTCCGTGTAACAACCATAATAAGCACCGATACTTACCAAACAAAAATGTCACCTACCTTTACTGCTTATTTGTAACTTAGTGAATTGTGCAAGGTTGTTGTGTTAATTTGAGTAAATAAAAGTTTGCAGACCAGCGCGACGCGACTCGAACAATACAATTTCTAAAAAAACTTCACGGTATAACAATAGCCGGTGTCGCGTTGCGCTTGTATGTACGAAGCTTTACGCTTGTATTTACTGAAAGAGTTGACAGATGAATTGATAACACATTACACGATAATCAGCCTATAATGTCCCCACTGCTGGGACATCTATCACATCTGGGGCCCTATTCACTAGATGATTTATAGTCCTATTCTCAGGTGTCATTATCTATGGTTGCTGGTGTTTCATTTTTTTAATTATTATTTGTGTTTATTTTGCTTTTGACTTTTATTTTGTTTGACATATTGTTTTATGTTTGCATGGTATTTTACATTTTTTTATTTTTTTTTAATCTTGTTATAAATGTCGTAATTTATATTGAATTGCATGTTTTTTTTTTTAATACTTAATAATATTGGGTTCCCTCCCACCTATGAAATTGGCGTTTTTTTCTCACAAATAGAGAACCTTGTCACTTCTATGATTTAAAATATTCATCAATTGCTTGGTATTATATCGAATAATGACCATCATAGACAACAACCAATAGTAAAAAAAATCTTATTAAGTACTTATAGTTTTCTAAACATAAAAAAATACTTTAAAAATGACTCCTCATTTTGTTAGCAGAAATGACCACTATTTGTTTTAACTTAGCCAAAACTTATTTTTGTCGCTTAATCGAAGTGGCATATTACGTTATCTTAGTTTTTAAACATTAGTACATAAAAGTTTTAAAACATTAGTGTTCATGGTTGTTATATAAATTAAGAAAATGATAGTATGAAACATGCAACTTCTTTAAAATTCTCCATACAAAACGCTGATTTCATAGGAACCTAATATTTGAACATCGTTTTTTTACTTATGTTTCATGTTGGATAATTTCGAACATAATGTATATTGTTACTGAATAAATTGAATTGAATTGATACAGGCCTCCTCTCTGTGAGAGGGAGTGGGCTGTAATCCACCACGCGGGCCCAGTGCGGGTTGGTAGATGTCACATGTCTTAGAATTTTTGGTTCTAGGACATGCCGGTACCCGACCCTCACGATGTTTTTCTTACGGCAGTGGTGATGAAATAATTTATACAAAGTAAAGCACCTGTCTGATTTCGAACTTACGTCCTGCAACACGTAAGTCGCGGTCGTCACCACTGGGCCGCCACTGCTCCTCACGTTTTATCACTGCCAAAACCGCTAATCAGACCCTGGACTTGCTCAGTATGCGGTCTTGCAACGTTTAGTCCAACGAGGTGTCTATATATAGCACTCCGCCCCAGTTACGCACGGTTTGGTATGACTGGACAAAACATGCAAATTTCTATATTATATGTAAAAAAGAAAGAAAGAAAGAAAAATAAGTTTATTTGTCACAGAAACACGTGCATTCAAAAAATAGATGATAAACTCGAGTAAAAAATAAGAAAATAAACAGAATAAATTTAATTACAATAACGAGCACAAAACAGAAATAGTCGGCAGCTGCTGGCACGTCATGACTGTGACAAGAAGGCTTCCACTCAGCATGATGCATGTAAGTTAAATATTAAGTAGGTACTTGGGCACCGAGCTCTGATCTGGTGAAAATAGGAAAAGTATAGGATAGTACATACTAATTCCATGCTGCCATGATAGTACATACAAATTCCATGCTGCCATGGTAGTAGGTACTTACTAATTCCATGCTGCCATGTCATTATTCTAAGGTACCTAGCCATCTTGTTCTAAACTTTTGGCGACCGTGCTCTGCTCGGGTGAAAATACGGAGAAAACGAATTTTCCCAGATATGAGACCTAGCTAGATCGAGTTTTCGCCCCCGTAAACCTATATTGCAACTTTCATCGGAATCGTTAGAGCCGTTTTCGAGAACGAGATTACAAATATATACATACAAATATTGCTCATTTAATACTATAGGATAGGATTTATAATACACATAAACTTTTTGGAATAAATTCTCTAAATGATAGTGAAAACCATATAAAAATCCGTGGCGTGGCTTAGAAGAATAACGCGGTAGGGAAAAAGCGACTTTAATTTAATGTACATAAGGCTACAAATCAATCTATAATTTTCCAGTATAAGCTGATCTCTCATTGTATAGGATTTCCGTACAATTAGAGGTCAGCTTATACTGGAAAGGCCGTGTGTACTAGCTAATGCGATGTGATGCAATGCATTTTGAGTTTTTTTTTTGTTAGGATCCTTCTCCGGCGCGCTGACAGCAACTTACCAAAGTTGTTATGTGTGTCTAAAATCGGTCGAGCCATTTCCGAGTTTTTGAGACACTAACACACGGCAATTGATTTTAACACGCTTTTATTAGGTCGACCTGTATGTATGTAACTATGTAATCAAATCTAAGAAAACTAATTTAACCATCTTCTAAAGATCGTAGCGTTATGAAAATTGGCAGTTGTATGTGATTTTGATGACAATACAATAACATGGTACTGTCGAGCTGATCTGATGATGGAGCCGGAAGATATGAACTGGAACTTCATGATGGATGATCGTATCATAGCCGTGTTTGGACTTGTTAGAAAGGTCTTGTAATGAACTTTGACCACGATTAGGTTTCAAGGTCTGAATACAATAAGCGTGTTTTTTAGTGTTTTTTAAACTATTAATTAATTTATATACAGAGTGACAGGGTCATTGACGCGATACCTGCAGTGCTATTCTGTAACCATCTCACCGTGAAAACTTAGGTGAAGTGAGCGTGGATTGAGCTGTCATTCCACAGGGATTGACACTATTGACAGCTCACTTCACCCAAGTTTTCACGGTGAGATGGTTACAGAATAGCATGGCTGTTACCATGGATTCAGTACATGATTCTGAACCCCGCTGCGGTGAAATTTGTCGACTGTTATTAAAAAAAAACTGGCCAAGTGCGTGTCGGACCACGCACAATGAAGGGTTCCGTAGTTGGTATGAATAAATCCCAAGAACAAACTTAGGTATCATTGTAGTTGAAAAACATGTTGTCCCATACGTTCCAACTGCAAATGTAAGTTTGTACGCACAATATTGAGAGATTTACTATGTTATTTTAAGATCAGTATGATTAACGTTTTATTTTTATTTTGTTATTTGCCCCCCAAAAGTAACCCCAATATTCAAAATTCATTTATTTACGTTACACGTCCGTGTTTGGGTCACAGAAATACATATGTGTACCAAATTTCAACTTTATCGGTCTATTAGATTCGGAGCAAATAGGCTGTGACAGACGGACAGCCAGACAGACAGACACACGAGTGATCCTATAAGGGTTCCGTTTTTTCTTATGAGGTACGGAACCCTAAAAATCTGCTGTTTCAGAGAAAAGTGCAATACCTACGCGTTCAAAATGTATGGGACAGCAGATATTTTTTTATAACTTACGAAAAATGTATAAAATTGAATATTTAACATAGTTATTTAAACAGTACGTAGGTTTATCTATCAAGTTTGGGTACCAAACTTGATAGATAAACCTACGTAGATTAAACTAATGACACGTCTCCAATTATTTGAGACCGCAGACAGACCAGTTTTTTCTAAACACATGTACTTGTAATCAAGTTTCAGAAATATAATCCAAATGAACTGACATTTCCGACATTTTGGCTGCCACAAAAAAAAAGAACTAGTACTAATGTCGTATCAGCTTCAAACTTTCTAGAAAAAATGAAAGTGTCTAATCGAAGGTTAAGATGTTAATTAAAGATAGACAATTGCATAAACTCGCCCGCTTCTTAAGTGGGTAGGTAGAAGATACAGAACGTCACCAGCTAAGCTCCTCATACTCGCTTTTGCCTCGTTTACGTTCATACATCTGCCGATCGATTCTGTAAAAATATCACCGTGAAACTTAGATGAAGTGAGCTGTCAATAGTGTTAATCCCTAGCATCCTGCCGGTCGATTTGTGTCAGTGACAGCTCACTCCACGCTCACTTCGTCTAAGTTTTCACGGTGAGATGGTTACAGAATAGAATGACTGGTCATGGGGTACCCAGGGGGGGGGGAAGGCAGCTGCCTCCCCCTGGATTTTGTATACCTAAGTACTGTTGTCGATAAAAGTTATGCTACAGTCACATTAAGACTTACTTTACACCAATGTATTAATTTTAGAAAAAGTCGCGCTGTTCGGCCTTTCATGTTATAATAAATAATAATAATAATTTATTTTATTTCAGACAATGCTAGTCCATATTGCATACAATCAAATGAATAAAATCAAAAATTAAAATTAAAAAACCAAATAAATAAAAATTGCGAATTAAAATAGATATTAAAATTTGTGAAATAATTATTAACATGTCAGAATTATATAAAAATAAAATAAAATGTCAAGTACTTAATAAATAGAAAATAATTTAGTTATACCTATCTTAAAACCGACTTTAAAAACAGGACGTTCTATGTTCGGCCGGTTTCTTTTTTTACAATATTCATTGACATTTCGTCAATTGTGGACCAATTTTGAAAATACTTTTTTCAGTTGAAAAAAAAAAATTCAGAAACGGTCCAAAATTGTCGAAAAAATCAATACACATACTTATTAAAATAAAACAAACATACAGTCGAACAAAGAAACTCATCCTTTTTTGAAGTCGGTTAAAAATACGCGAACGCAGCAGCAATATCAAACTATGTAAAACATGTAGGGGGGGAGAATTCTGATTAATTTAATAATCTTCCCCAGTAAACTCTTATTAAAATTATTTATTACATTTGCCTGAAGCTCAGGCCTAAAGTGTTCAAAGCTATACCTAGTAATCTTTTAAAGTATCATAAATTGCAGACGCAGATACTTAATTTATAACTTAATTTTATACTTGTTATTATCTGATCTAATTATGTTAAAAAACCAGCTTGTTACCAGTCTAGAGACCAATGTAAGTGGGAGTGTCAAAATTGTAGTCAAAAATATTGCTGTACTGAATGTACTACTATTTATATGTGTGTAATTAGAGCAAGACCTTGGATGAGGTTAGGTGTCATTGTAAGATGAGCGTGCGTGATGAGTGAATATTTATTCATAATAATAATAACCCCACCGCCGTATCTCTACGTTGACGTCGTGGTGGGGCTTGCGCGCTCCAAACTCTAGGTCTGTGCCGGTAGATTTCACTTTGCCGGAACAGGTCTAGGATGAGGAGCCAGACCAAGAGAGATACAGAAACCCGCAGGGCAGCTTGTGGCGAGCTGTTGGGCAGTAGCGACCCCACCGACCCTATCTCCCGGGACAAATCTTGTTCCTCATCTGTGGCTTGCTTTTATTGGCCGGCTGGAGTGAACACTGACGAGGAACAGAGCTCCCACCTCATTCTTGCCTTAATTTGCCGGCTTGAGTGGAGATTCGCAAGAGCAAACATGCTCGGAGGAAGGGAGTATTCCAGTAAGTGCTCGTAGGGATCTTGACCATCTTCCGGGCTCTGGGATTGTTCTGAAAGCCGTGGAATACTCGGCCTCGCCACTCCTCAAGCACCTCAGGACATGTTGCCCCCTTGTCGCTACGTCACTATGTGCTAGCGACAGTTTTCGGGGACCAATATTGAGAGTGCAAGTCATTCCCTGCCATTTTATCCGTATACTTAAAAAACATTGATCAGGCAGGGGCCATAGTCCTTCCATAGTTCCAGGTCACCAGTCATCTTAAGCCACTCAAGCCCATAGTACAATCAATATTTTTGTTTCCATATCCTGCAATAGTCTTTCATCAACCGGGGGTTGTCCTTGGGTTCACTTGCATAGTACATACATGGATAATCGTCGGTTGGTGCCTCATTTCATTCAAATCGTCTAACGGGCCTCTGCGAGTTGGCTTCGGCCCCTCGTACGCCTTCTAAAGGTCCGGGACCCCAGGGTCCCGAGGAAAATCAAGAGACGTAAAAATAATAATATTAATCATTTATACAGGATGTCAGGGACATCGACGCGAAAACTTTTATCATGGATTCAGTACATGATTCTGCGTTGAAATTTTTCGTCGGTTACCTATTACAAAAAAAAATAGTTGTTCCATACATTTTGACCGCGTAGGTATAGCACTTTTCTATGAAACAGCAGATTTTTTTTTTCATGCACTGAATTCATGGTAATACTCGTTGGCTTCGCGTCGATGTCCCTGCAACCCTGTTTATTTTATATTATATTTATTTATTACATTTATTATTACCAGTCTTACTAAGGGGTATCGTATTACCAGTTACTGGGTTGTGGAGGTCAGATAGGAAGTCGCTCCATGTAAAATACTGATATTGAGCTGCATCCAATTAGACTGGAAGCTGACCCCAATTTAGTTGGGAAAAGGCTAGGCAAATTGATATTTATTATTATATTTATTTATATTTTTACTATAATTATTATTTAAATGTCTTTGACAAATCTCGGGACCCTGGGGTCCCGGACCTTTGGAAGGCGTACGAGGAGCCGAAGCCAACTCGCAGAGGCCCGTTAGGCGTTTTTAATGAATTGAGGCACCAACCGACAATCATCCCTGTATGTACTATGGAAGTGCACCCAAGGACAACCCCCGGTTGGTGCAGGACTATTGCAGAGTATGGAAACAAAGATATTGGACTATGGGTTTGGGTGGCTAAAGTTGACTGGTGACCTGGAACTATGGAAGGACTATGGCCCCTGCCTGATCAATGTCTTATATGTACACGGATAAAATGGCAGGGGGTGACTTGCACACTCAATAATGGGCCCCCGGAAACTGTCGCTAGCACATAGTGACGTAGCGACAAGGGGGCAACACGTCCTGAGGTGCTTGAGGAGTGGAGAGGTATTCCACGGCTTTCAGAACAATCCCAGAGCCCGGAAGATGGTCATGATCCCTACGAGCACTTACTGAAATACTTCCTTCCTCCGAGCACGTTTGCTCTTGCGAATCTCCACTCAAGCCGGCCAATTAAGGCAAGAATGAGGTGGGAGCTCTGTTCCTCGTCAGTGTTCACTCCAGCCGGCCAATAAAGGCAAGCCAGAGATGAGGAACAAGATTTCTCCCGGGAGATAGGGTCCGTGGGGTCGCTACTGCCCAACAGCTCGCCACATGCTGCCCTGCGGGTTTCTGTATCTCTCTTGGTCTGGCTCCTCATCCTAGACCTGTTCCGGCAAAGTAAACTCTACCGGCACAGACCTAGAGTTTGGAGCGCGCAAGCCCCACCACGACGTCAACGTAGAGATACGGCGGTGGGGTAATTATTATTATTATTTACAGTTCGTTCATTTCTCGCCTAGCTTAGCTCACACTACTACCTTCACGTAGCTCGTAGGTAATACAAAAGCACTCAAAGTGTGACCTAGCCACAGAAACTTTCTCTTTCGAAAATAAGAAATTATAACACAGTGAAAAGAAAAATATCAAATGAGTTCAAAATATTTTGGAGATTGTCTCTGCTGTTGTTTTGTTTGTTTCAAAATGGCGATGGATTTAATGACTACTCTTACAAAACCAACAACGTGTAATCTATAATGAGTTTTGTGGTCAAAGCCTAGCTCAGATTAATGCTCAAGTAAGTTGAGAATATAATAATAAACTTCACTTTGTGTACTATCGATTCGAAATCAATATAATAAATAAATAAAATTCATTTATTTCAGGTCCTTGACCCATATTAAATACAAACAACAATGACAACAGTACACACACAGTTACATACAATTACAAATCAAGCACCAGTAATATGCCTGCTACAACAATGCCCAACGTAGGGGCAATCCAGTCGCTGAGCAATCATCGCCAGGACAGTGTTGGAGCTAACCCGCACCCTGCGCACCAAGGACGCGCACCGCTTGCGCATGGTGGCGGAAACATTCGGTGTGCGCTTCCGCAAACATGCCCGAGGCGCTGCAGAAGCGGGGCAGCCCCAACACTGCCCTGAACGCGTTGTTGTGTTAAACACGAAGGGCATTGTAACAAAACGACGATGTGGCACGATAATTAATGATATCAATCTGCCTGCCTTTTCCTATGTTGGGGTCGGCTTCCAGTCTAACCGGATGCAGCTGAATACCAGTATTTTCAATGGAGCGACTGCCTTCTGACCTCCACAACCCAGTTACTGGGTAACACCTTACACCTTGGAAATACTGGTTGTTAGACTATTGGGCTTCTGACTACCCGTAACGACTGTCAAAGCCAGAAACCAACCGTGACAAGCGTAGCTTAACCTTTGATCGACCGGCTGCAGCTGTGAGTAAGAATTATGAGCTCTATTAAAACTAGGTGGAGTCGAAAGTGTTTTAAGTCCTATGCGGTGGCGGATTTGCAGTCTTGGCTGCCCTAGGCCTCAGGCCATGTAGTAAGTATCAGCCGCCCCTTTCTCAGCACCCATCATATTATATTATAAACTACATAATGAGTTTACTTTATTGCCAACTTTTATCGAAATCGGTTCAGAAATTTAGTTAACTATGGGTCGGGTTGGCGCCGCGAAATTCTATGACGCGATTCAATTAGTAATTTGGACATATTTTTAAATGGTTTTAAGTTATTATTGTTATACAAAGCAGTATAGTGCGGCCCGCCATAATGTGCGCGAACGCTTAGAATATATAGGTAGTTTGAGTTATTTCTTGTTATCATCATTTAATTTTTTGTCACGATAAGCCGCCCCTAGTATTTGGCCGCTCTAGACACGGACCTACTGGGCCTTAGTGTAAATCCACTACAGCAGTGCTATTCTGTAACCATCTCACCGTGAAAACTTAGGTGAAGTGAGCGTGGAGTGACCTGTCATTCCACAGGGATTGACACTATTGACAACTCACTTCACCCAAGTTTTCACGGTGAGATGTTTACAGAATAGCATGGCTGGTCCCATGTAATATGAGGCGAGTCTATTGCCATCAACCGGGCACAAATCCAGACTCCGGGCTGCTACTCAGAAATACCTGATGGAAAACCCAACCCACGACTTTTTTCTTATCCCAAAAAGTTTTATTTATTGTAATCTGTAAGGTCATTCTGACGAGAGATAAATAAAACAACGTCGTCAAAATTACTATTTATTCTTAAACACGAATTATAACAACATCAATACCAGGCCCAGTAACACAACCACACAGGACGTCTTTAGAGCCTCGCTAGAGCCTCTCTGTGGCGCGAATAGAGCCACGTCGTGGTAGTTGGAGCTCCAGCCAATGAGGGGCTCGTCGCGGTTCTGAACTCGGAGCCAGAGCTCTAGGGGACGGAAGTATCTGAGAAACAAAATAAGTAGGTATGATTATTGATACATGATACAGCATCGTGCAGACTGGCGCGACTCGACTGATTATGTATTTATTTACCTAGTTTTTATTAATTTATTTAGTGAAATACACGATGATTTATAACGGAAACAAGCGCGTAAAATTTCATGTACAGACCTTGTGGAAAAACGAATGAATGTATTTACTTTAAATAAAATTATTTGAACTTTTGAATAAATTATCTATCCCTGTAGGGTTTCTATTTTGCCATGTTTTTACTACATAAGTTATTTATTTACGCCCAGAGACGAGTTAAAATTAGTGTTGAAATATGGTAGTTTCGACGCTCATACCTAACTTCCAAACCAATATTTATTTTCCAATTCTGCTTCCATACAGGGCTAGATAATGACGAGACAAATTGATATAATCGCATATTATGATGACATCTGACATCTCACCTTGGTAATAAGCAACATTAAAGGGGCGGGGAATCGTCAAGGTCGTTTCTGTCGGCAAACTCTAGCACCGCGCGCGCTCATTGGTCAAATCAAAGAGCGCGCGCTTCCCCGGCTTCCTGTTACACACTTCCGTCCCTCTTCACGAAATCACTCCCACAGAGTTGATTATTTAGATTTTTGATTGCCGGAAACCGAGAAGTTTATTTTTTATTTATTTTATTTAAGGAATACCAACAAAGCATACACCAAAAATACATGTTAAAATACGCATATTATTTTTACATTTTGTAGTGTAACCTTAATTAAAGGCTGCCACGACTTGCATTGAACATAGGAGTAGGAAATACAGTTACAAAACAAGAAACAAGTTACAAAACAAAATATATTGCTGTTATAGATGTTACAAAACAAGCTTGTAATGGAAGAATGGAGGAGTTATTCAAAGGGGCTTACTTCTATGATAAACAAATTTTCAGTAATGGAGGCAAAACAGTTTAACCATTTTAAAATTATACTGTAAATGTGTCATTCTGTACGAAAATTTGATTTTTGTCTGTAAGTTTCCTTTGGAAATATATTTTTTTTAATTTAATATTTCAAGCACAAAAATGTACAGAGGCGGACTTAATGCCAACCTTTGGGTGATGCAGAGACAAACAGTGGTAAGTGCAATAGCGAGAATTGAGGAATAAATATTTATTTAAGCTAGTGGTCGCCCAGACGTCGAAATTCGATCATAATTCATCTAAATGAATTGATTGTTTCTTTTTTTATCTTGTTATGTTGTAATTTATATTGAATGGCATGTTTTTTTTAAATAATAATATTTGAACATCGTTATTTAGTAATATATGTGTATAATTATGTTTCCTGTTGGATATTTTCGAACACAATGTAGATTGTTACTGAATAAATTGAATTGAATTGAATGACATGATTCTAAGGTAGCCATCTTGTGTCAACGCATGGTAGTGTGTGTAATGTATTTTTTATTAATTTAATTTATTTAGAAAGAAAGAATGAAAAGAAAGAAAAAGTGTTTATTCTGCACAAACCGTAATTTTCGTAAAAAGGGGTACAAAGTTTTTGCTTCACGTATTAATATACCTAATAATAATATAAACATATACGTATACCTATTAAATCTATAAATATAATATATACACCTAATTATATATAAATATAAGTACAAATAAATAGGTATACTAAAACAACTAAGACAATCAATGAGAAAACATTACAGTTGTGATGATACTGCCAGCTTCTTGTGAATGTGCTCGCGAACTTTAACTTTAAAAGATATGTACTTTTTAGGGTTCCGTAGTAAACAAGGAACCCTTATAGTTTCGCCATGTGCGTCTCTCTGTCTGTCCGCGGCTTTGCTTAAAGACGGTGAGTACTAAAAAGCTGTAATTTGGCATGGGTACCTACCTATATTAATCTCGCCGACAAAGTGATAAAATAAAATCAAGAAAAACATTTGTTTTTAGGGTGAGGTACCCTAAAAATAAATGTATTTCTTGATTTTATTGTTTTTCTTGATCTACACGCAAAGGGGGATGTTTTTTTTTCTCGTTTATCCCATGGTGTGGATTGTCGTTGGATAGGTCGTTCAAAAATATCGTGGATATGTGAAAGTCATTTTTCTATTCAGGAATCCGTTTGCAAAATATTAAGCTTTAAAGTGCTAATTTTTGTTAGAATCAAATGTCGTCGTCCCCTGCCAGCTAAATAATTGTACTTGGATTTGTGAAAAAAGTCACAGCAGTAGTATACAATGTGAAATTTAATTCGTTTGCATCCTTTTATGGGGTTATTGTACTCATCATTATGAACAACTTTCACTATGGGGCCAACCCTGAACTCGCGAAAAAAAAATCAGCTGTCCCATACATTTATGTTCGCATAGCTCGTTATAATGTAGGGAACAGCTAATTCTTTTTTTATTAAATAAATAGCTAAATGAAAAGGGAAACTATCACAGCTAAGTAGGCTTTACAGGTTAACGAGTAATGATTGCCCTACTTAAATTTGTAGTTTGATAAGTTTGTTTTTGGGATAAATTCATCCCAACTACGCACCCCTTCATTGTGCGTGGTCCGACACGCACTTGGCCGGTTTTGTATTGGATTTTAGTCTAAAGGCTAGTTCTTAACATGACAGTAACGATGGCATTCATAGATTCTTTTCTAGCAAAAATGGAAATAAGAAAAAAAAAAAGAAAAATCACTCCTCTGAATGTGTTTTTCAGATAACCATGCCTACGCGCTCATTTGGGCTGGCAATGAGAGAAACTTATATCCAGTAGAAACTTGTTCAACTAACTATAGCATCCTTTGAACGTAATAATGTAGTGAATTATTGTTCTGAACCTTTGTTGAGCCTCGTGCAGACTGGCGCGACGCTATCTATCTTATGTGAATAGCCTCTTTCCGACGGAAGAATAGACAAAATGACAGATAAACAATCACAATCTATCATTTTGTCTATTCTTCCGTCGACAAAACCCGTTTCTACGGTATTCAAGCTACGCGTGCAGCAGTTGGGTGTTAAGCTTCGTGCAGACCAGCGCGACGCGACAGCGCGACGCGACACCGGTTATTGTTATACCGTCAAGTTTTCATAGAAATTGTATTGTTCGTGTCGCGGCGCGGCGTCGCGTCGCGCTGGTCTGTACGAGCTTTTACAAGAGCCAAAAATATTTTGCTGGAGATGGGACAAGCCTATAGCCAGCAGCTTATCTAACTTGGGTAATCACCTAACAAGAGCTTCAGGTGATATCCTGTTGGTTTTCCCTCGGGTCATAGATTTGATGATTTCTGACGCAGGCTTCGAAGAACCAGCTTGCATTATTTCACTGAAAATAAAACGATTAAGTTTGTTATGAAAATCGTCATAATTGGTAGATAAGTATAATCAGTCTATAATGTCCCCACAGCTGGGACACAGGCCTCCTCTCTGTGAGAGGGAGTGGGCCGTAATCTACCAAGCGGGCCCAGTACGGGTTGGTGGATGTCACATGTCTTCGAATTTTGGGTTCTAGGACATGCCAGTTCCCTCACGATGTTTTCCTTCACCATTTTGAGAGCAGTGGTGATGAAATGATTTACACATAGTAAAGCTCCTTTCAAGGTTCGAAACCACAGCTCGCCGTCCGATAAGGACCAGGCACGGATCGACGGCATGTTGTGTTAAAGAGATGTCAGCACATCGGAAGGGGTCCGCGACGACCGATGCCTGCCAGGGTCACGGGAAAGTCCGAAAGGGATACCGTGGCTCCTGGCAACGTGCAGGCAACTGAAGGAACACGGGTGGGTTTTAGTCAGAGTCTGACACGCCCTCCTGCTCCGCCCAGAGCGGGAAAAGATATTTGACAAAATCCCACCCAAAAAAAAACGGGTTTGAAACCACGACCTAGAAGTCGGGGCTACGACCATATAGAGCCACCACTGCTCAAAATTTTGCACCTTTATTGACTTGTTAACTAACCTCAACACTCGCCCAGCATCCCTACTCCTGTAGATATCACACTCATACAGGTGTCCAGTATGTCCCGACACCGAACACAGCTGCTCGAAGATCTGGAATTCCAGGATCGTCGCTAGGAAGTATTTGATGTACTCCTGGAAAGGGACAAAAGAACGCGTGGATCAGCACCAACCATTTCGAAGAGAACTAAATGATCCAACACACGCCATCTTGCATATTTGTATTTAAAAAAAACCGGCCAGGTGCCTGTCACAGTCGTACACGAAGGGTTCAGGGGCCTTACTATGACGTGTTAAAACCATCACCTTTCCGTTGTGAAATAAGGATAGTGCTATTCGTCCTGTATAGCTTCATCTCTCTCTCACACTGGAAAGACGACTGCTTTAACAAGTCATAGTACAGCCCCAGTACCACCGTAAAATAATCAACAAGAAACGCCGAAATAAAACTCGTTTTTTGTTATATCTTATTTTAGTTTTTATTATTTATTGTTAAAGCGCCAATAGAAATACACAATCTGTAAAAATTACAACTTTTTACCTATTACGGTTCTTGAGATACAGCCCGCTGACAGACATACGGACAGCGGAACGAAATACACCCAGACGAAATCGCGGGCAAAAGGTTACTATAGAATAAATAAATATATTTTCGATCAACATGCTACTTATCAATGACTATGTACCATCAAAGAAGTTCATATCTAACCAGTTTCAAAACAAAATCCCGTGAACACGAAGACCACATCTGTTACCGGCCCGGTTCTATAGCCGCTAAGCGCTGCAAGTAAGAATAGTCTTTACGGTGGTTAAATATGAACTTCTTCGGTGGTACCTACTGACCTGATCAGAAATGATGTGGTATTTGGAGCCAGGGTCGAAGTCACCTTCGTGTCTTGCACGGGGCGGTATCACCCCCTGGAACATAATGATATATAATAATAATAAATAGCCGTTATTTTCCTTAACGTTCATATAAAAAAAACACATTTTTATAGGTAGTATTTTATAGTATATTTATATGTCAGTGACCTTCAGTGGTTAGCTTGCGTGTTCTGTACTGAGCTCACGTAACGCGTCGTACGTCCAGCCAGTAATAGGACTCACCCGTCAAGGAGCGCTGTCCCAAATTAGACGCATTATTAATTTATCATTCATAAAACAAAAGATATTTTAATAAAACATGTATACTAAAAGAGCAATAATTAAATTATCTTTAAAATGGTGAAGGATTCAGGAAAATACGCTTGTTAGATTTTGCGTGATTCTCAGTTTTTTATCCGCGTTAGACATAACTTTACACATTAATTTCACTATGTGATATAAAAATAATCAAAATTATTCATATACAGGTTGGCATCCCTGCCACCCTGTATAAAATCCGGAAAGCACGTTAAGCCGTTGGTCCCGGCTGTCATTCGTGGATCTTTGACAGTCGTTACGGGTCGTCAGAAACCCGAAAGTCTGACAACCTGTCTTACCACGGAGTATCGTGTTACCCAGTAACTGGGTTGTAGAAATCAGATAGGCAGTCGCTCCATGTAAAATACTGATATACAGCTGCATCCGGTTAGACTGGAAACCGACCCCAACATAGTTGGGAAAAGGCTAGGCAGATGATGATCCACAATTGCGGAGCTTCCCCACTTATTTAGACCTCCGCTTAAAATTTCGAGCTGGGTATGTAGATTTTTAAAGTGATTATAATTTAGTAATTATTTTATTAATAATAGTGATAACGCTTGGGTAAACAAAAAGAAATTCTAATTAGTCCGTCAGTCAGAAAATAAAAAAATATTAGTCACGTATTTTTTGCTTTATCATATTAATAAAAAAAATACTTATATAAAATGCATTTTAAGTTGGGGAGTGGGCATCGCTACGTCACAAGTAAGTATAAAATCAACACACTCGTGACGTCACGGCACATTTTACCTCAATGTATCGCCGTAATCTTTAGATTACGTAAAAAAAGAAAAAATACGTGTCCATTTTTTTTTAAATCGCCTAGCAGCACTAATAAATTTTTTTTTGATGCTTATCAACATACAAAGAAACTGCGCAGTAATTTGCAAAAAAAACGTAACAAATTTTGAATTTCATCTTGCTGTCTTGACGCATACCTTAAAAAAACTTGAGATCCAAGGATGTAAGCTACCAAAAATCTGCATCCACAACATCCCTGGTTTGTATGTAAGCATGGGTTTTGTTTTGGATGTTTTCTTACCTGATATCTTAGTTTCATTTGCCACCATCTTGTGTTCATGTTTTGGACTCCGTCTTCAAATATTGACCAGCGCCACTGTAAATTAAGTTCCATAATTTATTTGTATTGGTGTTAAAAAGACGGTGTTCATTTTATTAATTTCTAGCAAATAAACTGGCAAATATGTCCGATTTGTTATTAGGGGCTCCCAAACTCTCAATACAAAAGTTCACTTTTTTACTGTTATGCATTCTATTCTATTTTTAATAAATGCCAAGCAAACTCGATGTCGACTATTCTGCTAATGTCTAAAGTGAGTTGGAAAAACAAATGAGAATGATTTAAAAAAAAATGTTAATAAAACAACTACAATTCTTCGATTGATACAGTTGAACACAATGTAGATGTTGTTGGGTTAGGTTATACTAGCGACTACGGCAAAGCCAAAAGGAGGGGCTATGATTTTTTGGTTGAGCTTTTTAAGATGTAAAATCTTGTAGAATATAAACGCAGTTTATGCGGCGCACGCTTATAAAACACCCAGTCGGCATGATTTTTCCCGACATCTTCAAGAATAATCGTCATATTTCAGCCAATTTACGCAAAACCTTAATTAATTATACATCAAAACCTTTCGCATGAATCACTCCGTCCATTGGTGGAAACCGTTTGAAAATCTGTTCGGTAGTTTTTGAGTTTATTGCGTTCAGATAGACAGAAAGAGAGACGCGGCGGGGTGACTTTGTTTTATAATCATTATTTATCAGTCGCATGCTAGCCGCGGCGTGCGTCGCTCACTCGCACAATGCCGATGATACGTTCGCCAAATAGTAACTTACCGGGCGGTTCTAATATTGACAAGTCAAGTGAGTGTGAACATCGTTGCAAGCAGTGTAAAGTGGTGGTTAACGAACTCTTGGCATTTGTGACCCATAAGATAGACACTATACCTGAGACTGGAATACTGCAGATTTGCCTCAGTACTTATTCTAATGAGGAAGTGGAAACGGCTAGATCTATCGTGTATAAGTTGTTAGCACCGACAAAGAAGTTTATGCGACGTAAAGATGGTTCTGAACAAAGAAGCTTGCAAGATATTATTAAGATCATTAAAGAATTTGAACCTGACAACCTTCCAGTATTCGTAGCGAGAAATCTAAATAAGTTGCCTCCTGTAACATTTGACTATGTGGATGTGACTGCGTTTTTAAAAGAAATGGCTATATTGAGAACTGACGTGGCTTCTATTAAAGCTAAAAGGGGTGTTGTGACTAATGAGGCAACCGCGTCCTCGGATATGGAGATCCTAAGATCGGAAATAGATCAATTAAAAAATATGGTGATTGAACTTAAAGAACATAAATGTAAACAAGTACGGGTAGAAGCAGCTAGCTGTGTTACGGAGAAAGGATGTGGGCAAGTGAAGAGCACATCCTCGCGCTCGCTCACACCTTCCATGGAATCAGGGAAGCAAGTTAAAAGCGCATCCTCGCGCTCGCTCACACTTACTAATACGACAGTACCGGTAATGAGCTTGAACTCAAGGTCACCTGATCGACAAACAACAGCTGACTTATCGAATACCCCGCTATACAGAGACATATTAACTAACACAGTGCAATCAAATAATGCCGATAAATCTAAGACTGACGATGATAATAAATTTACGTTGGTGGAGAAAAAGAAGCGGAAGAAGTTTGCCAACATGAGTGGCATTGCTCTAGGCTCGACTAAACTGCAGGTTGCTCAATTGTCCTCGACAGTTTACGTGTCTCGATTGAACAAAGCAACTACTATGGATGACATTCGAACATATGTCAGTGAGATGGGTGAAAATTGTGTTAAAGTGGAACTCCTGACCCAGAAACATGAGACGGAATTTGTTTCTTTTAAAATTACAATCGATAGAAGTAGGCTTGAAAGATTCTTAAATGTCGAGTTCTGGCCTGTTGGCGTCAGGTTTAGGCGATTCCGTGAGTATACGGCGAGAGGAATAAAGAATCTAAATAATTAACTATGGATTGTAAGTTATCTACTATATCAATACTGTCCTACAATTGTAAATCGATTAAGCGATCAAAGCAAGCTGTACGTGAACTCACTAAAAGTAATGACATTGTTTTACTGCAGGAGACTTGGTTGCTACCCCACGACTTAAATTTTGTAAATGAAATTAATGAGGATTTTGGGTGTGTAGCCAAGTCATCTGTCGATACTTCAGCAGGGATATTTAGGGGTAGGCCATATGGGGGCTTAGCCATTATGTGGAACAAAACTAAGTTTCCGTATGTCTCACCTATCAGTTGTAGTAGCGACCGCCTAGCGGCTGTGCGAATATCGACTGGTATGGGATGTATAATAATTATTAATGTGTATATGCCGGTTGATAACGCCGATAATCTGACTGAGTTCATAGATTGTTTGGGTGCAATAAACGCAATTATAGAAGAAGGTGATGCACAATGTGTTTATGTGTTGGGTGATTTTAATGCGCATCCCTCCGCCAAGTTTGGCCTTGAGTTGATAAAGTTTTGTACGGATATGGAGTGGGAATGTGTTGATTTTAATTTGCTTGGACTAAACTCAGAAACGTTTACATTTATGAGTGAGTCACACGGGTGTCGGCGGTGGCTGGATCACTGCATATCAACAAAGGCTGCTTGGGATACTGTGATAGCGGCTGACGTCATATATGACGTCTTGTGGTCTGATCACTATCCCTTGCGTATTGTTTGCGATATAGCCTGCATGACTGTTGAGTCAGCCGTCCCCGATTCCAGTAACCACCAGAATAAAATCAAATGGGGCACGCGCACCAAAGAACAAATTAATACATACCAAAAACATTGTTCCGATAAATTAAGTGACGATTTTAATATCTTTAAGTGTGATTGTGAAGACTGTATAAATTGCGAACATTATGTCGAATATTGTGAGACAATAAACTTGTATTATACTTATATTGTTGATACATTGCAGACTGCTGCTGTACTGAGTTCTCGTTTAGGTGAACGGAAGCGATGCAAAAAGGTGATTGGATGGAACTACCACGTGAGGGACTATCATCAAACTGCTAGGCACCATTTCAAGGTGTGGGTGGTGGCTGGTAGGCCTTTACAAGGTTTGATTTTTGAAAATATGCATAGTAGTCGTTCGGTGTTTAAAAATAAAATCAAGTGGTGTCAGAAAAATGAGGATAGAATAAAAATGAATATTTTGGCCTTACATAGAAAAGAAAACAATTTTGTTAAGTTTTGGAACGCGACTAAAAAGTTTAATTTTAAACAGAGCCTTCCTGTCTCTGTTGATGGATTGCAGGAAACATGTAAAATAGCTGATTTATTTGCCAGTAAGTTTAAAGTTGACCCCCTGCATGCGGATTGCGAGCTCAGCAACGATACCGTCGTGACTGAGTTACTGCCACCATTTACGCTAGAAGATGTAATCTCTGCAGTGGGGAATATGAAGCGTGGTAAGTCACCAGGACACGATGGTCTCAGTGTGGAGCACCTAGTCTGGGGAAGCGCCAATTTGTTTCCACATTTATGTGTCTTTTTAAACTTATGTGTCAAACACGCCTACCTGCCGGAACTTTTAATGAGAACTGTGGTGGTTCCAGTCGTCAAAAATAGAACAGGCGATTTGAGTGCATCTAGTAACTACCGACCAATTTCACTCGGTACGGTTATAGGCAAGGTGCTGGAGCGTCTCATACAGCCTGAACTGCAGAAGAATTTAAAAATTGACGATGCGCAGTTTGGTTTCCGACCCGGACTCTCAACAGACTCTGCGATTATTAGCCTTAAGAGTACGATTGCCTACTACACCCACCAGAGAACCTCAGTGTATGCTTGCTTCTTAGACCTGAGCAAAGCTTTTGACCTGGTGAATTATGAAATTCTCTGGGACAAGCTAAAAAAGTCACAAGTACCCCACCAAATTGTAGATCTGTTGGGGGTCTGGTACGGAGGCCAAACCAATCAAGTGAAATGGGGTGACACTCTATCTAGTAGTTACAGGTTAGATTGTGGTGTTCGCCAGGGAGGGTTGACTTCTCCGGACCTCTTTAACCTCTATATCAACGATCTGATTGCGGAACTCAGAAGAACCAAAGTTGGCTGTCACCTAGGCAATGTCTGCGTGAACAGCTTGAGCTATGCTGATGACATGGTTCTTTTGAGTCCCTCAATCAAAGGCTTGAGGAAACTTTTGTCTGTCTGTGAGCATTATGCTGATGCCCACGGACTGAAATATAATGTTCTTAAAACAGAATCCATGGTATTCAGGTCTGGAGCTGGTCCGGGGTACATACCCAGTCTGTACCTGAATGGGGCGACCATAAAGGTCGTAAAGCAGTTCAAATATTTAGGGCACATTTTGACGGACAAACTTCACGACGACTGCGACATAGAAAGAGAGCGTAGGGCCCTCTCAGTGAGGAGTAACATGCTCGCACGCAAATTTGTGAAGTGCACCAAGGACGTAAAGAACACTCTGTTCAGGGCTTATTGCTTGTCAATGTACACCTGCCAACTCTGGTGCAACTTCACAAAAAAGATGTACAGTTCATTACGGGTTCAGTACAATGATGCTTACCGAACCCTTATGAAACTGCCAAGATATTGCAGTGCCTCGAGCATGTTTGCTGAAGCGAGGGTCCCGGACTTTTACGCCATCATGAGGTCGAGGGTCGCGTCTTTTTGGCAAAGTTTGAGACGCTCCAGTAACAGCATTTTGAGGGTTGTCTCGTGCAACCTTACAAGTCCCATATTTGTACACTGGATTTCTGTTCACCTAAACGAGAATAAAAAATGACGAAAGAAATGAATGTTTATTTTTAAGACTGATAATTTTTAATGAATGTTTTATTTTATTTAATGATAATTTTTAATGATACGTTTTTAATGATAATTTTTAATGATAATTTTTATTAATAATTTTTAATGTTAATGTTTTTTTTTTTACTACTTATTTATTGTTTTTTTGTATATGGGTATTTTGCCTGAAATAAAACACTATTTATTTATTTTATTTATTTATTTTATAATATGTAATAAGGATAAGGATATTACCTGGTCCACCATAAACGCGAAGGGTAAGTAAGCCACCTTCTCCAGCGCCATCGTCATCAGGAAGTTCATGCCCACCTCGTACGGGTCGTGACTCCTGGGAGGAAGACAACATTCTTAGGAAATTACGAATTATAAGAACAAGGATTTTCGTGAAAATTCCCGCCACCAGATGGCGCCACTTTGGTTTCCACTCCTCTCGGCCAAAAAAACAAAAACGACAAAATATTACTATACAGGGTGTTAAAGAAGTTGCGTGCCATAGCTTAGGGGTAGGTTGAGTATCGATAAACGAACCCAGGAAAAAAAAAAGGGGAACATACAAATTATTGCAAGATCAACCTAATTTAGTATCTACTAACTTAAAATAGCGATCGTTTAGAATTAAAATTATTTTATTTGTTTAAATGCTTTAATTACTTACTTTCATTGCGTTCGATAGTAGGTAGGTAACTCTAGGATATTATTAATTAGCATTTAAACAAAATAAAAACTTATTTTGAGCAATTTTTTAATCAATTCTAATTTTTTTTTTTAAAGGTGTATGTATTTTTTATTTATTACGGGTTCATTCAACGAGATATATAAACATCGTTTGGAGTCAGTGCAGAAAAGATTTCTTTGGCACTTGTCATATCACTTCAATATGGCGAGAAATCTAACTAGCTACAGCTCACGCTTGAAACATTTCAAACTTATGAGTCTGGAAAATCGCCGTATATTTCTGGATCATCTGTTCTTATACAAAATAATGAACACTCATATTGATTGTCCGCGGTTGCTGAGTCATGCCTTACAAAATTGCTCCGCGCTAAGGGCTTTAAAACCAATCTGGGTCATTTTTCCACCATGAACAGAATGCAGATCCAATTTTGTCGCCTGCCACGCTCACCCAGCGTAGATATCGATATGTCTTACTCTTTGCATAAGTTCAAGGCTGTATTGCTTAGGGTATTACGATAAAAGTGAAAATTTTATATTGTATTTTTTATTTACTTAAATCTATCGAAATTTGTAAAAAAACAATGTTTTTTTTCATGAAAAAAACCTTAATGAAACAGTAAACGAAGTTTTAAAATGGCTCGAAAATAATTATCTCTGTGCAAATCTAAATAAAACTAAATACATAAATTTTCAAAACTACAATTCTAAACAAAAAACATTTAAAGTTAATTGTCGAGGACAACAAATTAACGAAGTTGGTGAATACAAATTTCTTGGACTTATCCTAGACCAGCATTGTAACTGGAAATTACACATAGAGCACGTCTGCAAGAAACTAAACCAATTTATATTTGCTCTTAAACGTTTAAGACGTACTGCGAGTGAAGCTGTTGCACTTACTGCTTACCACGGGTATGTTTCCTCGTTACTCAGGTATGGGCTCCTACTCTGGGGGAACTCTACGAATATAAATAATGCCTTCCTAGTACAGAAAAAATGCCTAAGAGCAATCTATAATATCAGTCCTTTAACATCATGCAGACCTCTCTATAAAAAATTTAAACTTTTAACCCTAACAGGCCTTCTCATAATGCAAGCTGGTGTATTTGTAAAAGAACACTCAAAATTTTTTATAACGTGTGACTTGCATTCAAAATATACCCGTCGAGACCCAACACGGCTAAGAATTCCTTCACATCAAAGCACATTATGTCATAGAAATAGCTTTATCACAGCAATTAAAATCTTCAATAATATTCCAAAAGAAATAAGGGAACTCCCTCTAAAACATTTTAAATCCCAACTACACACATGGCTTATTGGAAATTGTTTTTATAGTGTAAAAGATTTTTTTGATAAAAAAGTAACAGATAAATATGAGATAAGGTAATGAGTTTTAATTAAATTACTTTATGTACCCTTATTATTGTTAAGTGTTCAAATAGATGTGTAATGTGTAAAAAAAAAAAAAAAATTTAACTGGTTTAAATATTTGTATGCCAGTCCATGGCGAAACATGTAAGATCATTGCTATATTATAAGACCTTAATGTACCATGTTTTAAAGCAAATAAATATATTCTATTCTATAACTTTTTTCTTTTTTTGTAACTGTTTTGTAACTGCATTTCCTACGCCTATATTCAATGCATGCTGTGGCAGCCTTTAATTAAGGCTACACTACAAAATGTAATAATAATATATGTGTATTTTAACATGTATTTTTGGTGTATGGTTTGTTGGTTGTCCTTAAATAAGTAAATTTATCGACTCTGAACTCACACTGAAGCTATGGCACGCAATTACTTTAACACCCTGTATATTATATTTTTGTTTCATTGGTCGATGCACAGATGTGGGCATCGTGTTCACGGGATTTTGTTTTCAAACTGCTTGGATATGAAAATTTTCGATAGTACCAATGTTACAAAATAAAAATCTAAATTCGCAACTAACTGTCGTGTGACTTGCTATGTTAAAAATTATAGGAGTATAAACGAAACGTATGTACTTATTCTGATAAAGTCCAACTCTCTGCAGGTGAGGTAGGTTATAAACTGACAGAGTGGCTGCGTTGGCCACTGCCTCATGAAAAGCTGAAAACAAATCGCAGTTTTAACTTTAGTATCATTGTCATTGTTAAGAGTTTTTATACTGAAAAAGGGCAACATCGCAAATAGCTGTCAAATATTTCGCTGTTTTAATTAATTTGGCAATAAAAATCTTGCGCAAGCGCTGTTTTAATAGAAATATGGCTGAGTAGTAAACTAAAATATTGAATATGAAATGCAATTATTAATATCGTAACCCCGAATATTTAAGATGTAAAAAAAAAATTGAAAATTTTCAAATGCATTTTTTATAAGTACATAAATCGGATACAACATCAAATTCAGTGTTATAATTGCAATTCATTATTAATATTCTAGTTCACTAGTTAGTCATATTTCTTATTTCCATACAGTAATATTGCCAAATTAATCGAAACAGCGAAATATTTGACAGCTGTTTGCGACGAACGCTCTGAATAGCTACACTGTAGATTTGTAGAAAATTTTCTATTTTGTTAAGTACTGGTACTTGTTGATAGGCCTACACTGTCCTCTCATACCTATTAACTCTGTAATTTGAAAACATGGTAAAAGCCATTTATTTTTAAAAGAGTAACCGTGGAGTTTCTTGCCGGCTCTTCTCCATAGGAAACGACCAATTGGAACCGTGCACCTATGTAGCTTCTGACGTTTCATAAGTACCCTTGTAGGTTTATGTGAAATATTTTTTTTTTACTTCTTCGTTCAAGCAGTACTGCTGAACATGAGGTCCTGGGTTCAAGTCCCGGGTCGGGCAAAGTGTTATAGGAATTTTCCATCTGGAATTTCTCAGTAGCATTTCTCTGGAGTCTGGATTTGTGCCCGGTTGACAAAGTCAAAGTCAAATCATTTATTTCAAATAGGCCCTTGTAAGGCACTTTTGAAAGTCAAAGTTTACAAAAAATTGAATTGATTCTAGTCGCCCCTTCCAAAGGGTAGTTTTCGTATGGAGAACAATGGGCAAGAAACTCCACCGTTACTCTTTTAAAATGTTTTACATTATTTTGTACATGCACGTACATTAGTTACATAATTATATGTGAAGACGACGGCAATAGGTTCGCCCCCTATTACATGGGACTTAAACATAACTGGCGAAATGTGGTTGAACTATAGGTACACCTCTGCCCAGGTATACGATACCCCTTGGTAAGACTGGTTGTCAGACTTTCGGGCTTCTGACGACCCGTTACTACTGTCATAGCTCCACGAATGACAGCCGGGAACAACGACTTAACGTGCTTTCCGAGGCACGGAGGAGTCTCGGTATGTAAAGATGGTCACCCATCCCCGACAAGACAAGACAGACCAACCCCGCCAAGCGTAGCTTAACCTGATGGATAAACATGCGATTCCGGGACGGATGATCGCAAAAAAAATTAAAAAATGTAAAAAAAAAAATGAATAATGGTTTAGCAGTAAAAAATTTGGTGCAGAAAAACCACAAAAAGAATCTCTCCGGCGGGGAATCGAACCCCGGTCTCCCGCGTGACAGGCGGGGATACTTACCACTATACTACCGAAGATGTATGAATAATGGCAAAATTATCGAGCTATTGATGTGAAGTAAGTTTTTTACAAAATAAAATAACAAAATATAACATCACGGGTTCCGGAGGTGTAGGCAGAGATGATCCTAGTACAGATTCCTCCAGAATGTTACAAGGCAGGCGTCGACAAGTAATTTTAAGTGGGGTCCGCATACTATTGAATTTTTTTATCAAGATCCAGTAAAAAAAAAAACTTATTATACTTTCTGGTTGTAATTTTTTTTTCATTTGTACTATGCTGCCCTGCTAAGCCGAAAGGCGCTATCTCAATCGGTGTAAGTTTTGAGAAAATTGACTTGTAAATTATTATCATTTATGATTTGTTTTTTTTTTTGTCGTAAGTATAAAAAATTACTTCATACTGGTTTTTTTTTATGTTTTACGTAAGATAGCGCTCACATAAATCATTTATTACTTTGCAAGTCCTCCATTTTCTACCGTCACATGGGCATGCAAATCGTATTTAATTTACACAAATTTAAAGACATTATAATTTTAAATAACAATTAGGAAATTATAATAATACATAATATAAATTAATGTCAAATCGTTCGAATTACTTACAGTAAATGTCAAATTAATACAAAAATGTCAACAAGGTTGCAGTAATCCATAATAAAAAAAAAAAATGGATTATTAGCATGTCAATCAGTCAGTGATTCATTATTAAGGAAGTCGTCAACTGTGTAATCATTTTTTTACAAGGTAATTATTATAAGCAGTTTTATACATATTTGAACCCGCACCCCGGTACTGAAACGCTCTCTATTGCGACACACAGCACAGCATAGCAACTGCAGCTATATAATTATGTAAAGCTATACTAATTAATACATGGCAGTTATATTCAATTGAATACCTAGTAGGTCAGTTATTTTCAGGAGGAGTTCGTGGCTAAGTAATAACAGCCGCACGGATCGATCGATCAGGTTAAGCTACGCTTGCCGGGGTTGGTCTGTGAATGGGTGACCATCTTTACATACCGAGACTGCTCCGTTCCTCGGATAGCACGTTAAGCCGTTGGTCCCGGCTGTCATTCGTGGATCTTTAACACACGTTACGGGTCGTCAGAAACCTGAAAGTCTGACAACCAGTCTTACCAAAGGGTAGCGTGCTACCCAGTAACTGGGTTATGGAGGTCAGATAGGCAGTCACTCCATGTAAATTACTGGTATTCAGCTGCATCCAGTTAGACTGGAAGCCGACCCCAAAATAGTTGGGAAAAGGCTAGGTAGATTGATTGATTTTTATGAAAAGCAGTAGACTCACCAGGGTTAGCGCCATCCCTGAACAGCTGCGGCTGCTCTGAGTACTGCAGGTAGTACTGCACGTGCGCCATCTCGTGGTGAGTGGACACCAGGTCCTGCATCGTCACTTCTGTGCATTGCTTGATTCTGGAGACGAGATAATGGCATGAACATAAGCTGACGGGGTGATTTGAAGGGTGAAAATAGTATATTATGCAATTAGTGAATAAAGGACGGATTTAAAGCGAGGGCCATAGATGAATCACGAGCAAGTGAAGGGTTCTAAGGACTGAATCACGACGGTTGGGAGTGATTCAAGTGTTAGAATCCTGAGCGACGCGAGTAATTCATAGCCCTCGCTTTAAATCCGTCTTTTATTCACTAATTACATAATATACTATTTTTGTATGAAAGGGTATGCTCCCAAGTTGGGCCCATATAAATTTTATTAACTTTTCTTGGATAGTTTTTGAGTAAGCTTCAATAATATGTATTTTCCCACTTAGTAATGTGAATGATATGATGATAACTTCCTGTCACTGTTATTTATATAGCAAGTTATTGGTATTCGAATTTGTGTGGGGTGAAAAAAAATTTTTTTTTTCGAAGTCGGTAGTTTTTTTTTTTTTTGGAAAAAGTTTTTTGTTAGAAAGCTTTTAACGTGTGCAATTGGCACCTAGACCTTGAATTTTTCGACCCTAATCTACCAACCCACACTGGGCCCGTGTGGTCGAATATATACGGCACACCCCCTCTCACCGGGAGGAGGCCTGAATCCCAGCATTGGGAACATTAAAAGGCTGATTATTATGCAGTCTTCGCAGGGTGGCTAATATCACCTGTATGACAGTAGAAGTGCGGTTGATGAGGCCTATGCCCAGCAGTGGACTGCTGTGGGCTTATGATAGTGACAGTTATTACCTATAGTCGATCCTGTTGCACAAGTCCCAGGCACTGGCTGTGCACTGCACACTGCGCTGAGCAGGCCGCACTAACATGGACCCGCGCCAGAACTCGGGAGGAACTGGCTTCAGGCCCATTGAGGTGTAGAATTCTTCGGCCATTTGGAACATTCTGGAAGAAATTAAAAGGATTGCAAGATATATTTTTTTTACAAAAGTTTTCCGTATATTACGTATTAGTCAAAGCTGACCTTAAGGCAACGATTAACGATTTTTAATGATTTTATTTATACTGAAAATTACGTCTAAACGAGAAGTGTTAATTATTTGAAAAAATATATGTTAAATAAGAGCATTATCTTAATAACTTTATCTGTGAATATTTTAGATTATGTGTATTATTACACAGTGTAATTAATTTGTAAAGTTATATCTAACGCGGATAAAAAACTGAGAATTACACAAAATCTATCTAGCGTATTTTTCAGAAACCTTTCTCCATTTTAAAGATAATTGAATTATTTATCTTTTAGTATACGTGTTTTATTAAAATACCTTTTGCTTTACGTATAATAAATTAATAATGCGTCTAATTTGGGACAGCGCTCCTTGAAGGGCGAGTCGTACGTACTAGCTGGGCGTACGACGCGTTGCGTGAGCTCCAGTACAGAACACGCAAGCTAACCACTCAAGGTCCCGTATGACCCTTTATACCGAAATACAAATATTCTCTAATTGTTTCCAGAAACAGTCGAAAATTGTACTTTAACTTGGGTTTACTGGTCGTCTTATGAGCCTGTGGCGGCATCTACATCACCACATGTGAACTACTTAAAGACTGACGTCACACAAGTCTTGCATCGCGCAAGCATAGTTTACCGCGCGATCAACATATATATTCCTTCATCAATCGTTGAGCAGTTGCTCACCAGACACGACACCCGCCTGGTCGGAGGATCCTCCCTTTTCTATGGAGGATGAGTAAACTTTACACCATGTTCCTCATATCTTTAAAAGCACTCATTGTCATGGTTCATTCTCCGGGTCGAGATCAAGCAAAGTGTTTTTCGGGTTATCCACTAAGAAACATTTTGTCCGGAATCTGGTTCTTGCCCGTTTAATAGCAATAGACTCGCCCCCATTACGTGAGACTTAAAAGCATAAAGGCGCTGGCCCACCGCGGCGCACGCTGTGCACGCGCACGCGGCGCATTTTAGCTGCGTGAGTTCGTTTGTTTGACAACGTGGGTCTACGTTTCCACTGCAGCACACACTATACGCGAATATTAACCCACGACTATGTCACCACGTCCCACCTCCCGTAGTGAAGCTACGCAGACGCACGCTTCAGTGTACCGAGTGTACATATAGCGTTGACAGCGTTGAGCTGCGTGGGCGCCTTATTCGAGCAAGCCACGCGTGTAGCAATGACGATCATTAATCTCGTATTCGTGCGTAGCGTGTTCGTGGTTTGCAGTGGACGATATCACATTTTTTTTTTTGAAAAGCGAAGCTAGTGCACACGTCCGTAGCCTCTCCGTGCAGAAAAGGCGAAATTAATAAGGATATACCTACTCCTCTTCCTACCTTTCGGGGAATAGAGCCATTAATAATGTATGTGTGTGTGTGTGTGTGTGCGTGTGTGAGTGTGTATATGTGTGTGTGTGTGTGTCTTAATAATGTTGTTGTTACTGTTACCTGAGTGGAGTGAACCCCTGTCTCAGCATCTCAGCGGTAACGTCGACGTTGGGAGACTGAGGAAACGGCATCACCAGGTCCATGATCGACTTCCAGTTCTGTGCCCACATGTTACCTGGTGACAATACACAAATTAAATGAGTTTATGATCCATAAACAGTTATTGGTGGAGGCTTACGTAGTAACTTCTTTTAGCAGATCTGGTGAAAATAAATATATAATTCTCCAGACCATTGCGGCCAATCTCAACGGAGACTAGCTTTCGGCGCGGGAGATATTATAGTGCACGCGAATGTGCGCAGACACAGATGCACTCTCTCTTCCCTCACTCACAGTCCGATGGGACGGCAATCCGACACGATCGGAGATCAGGCGCAGGACCAACGGCTTAATATGCTTTCCGAGGCACGGGAGTATCACACCGCCAATTTCCAAACTCCGGGCTGTTACTAAGAAATTCCTAATGGAAAAACCCCAATAACATTTTTCCCGACCCGGGAATCGTACCCAGGACCCCACGCTACAATAAGCTGTTGGTGCTATAACATACCCAACAAATGTGCAGGTATGGGTCCATCCGACCGCACGCTGGTCTCCCCGTACCGCTGCACCAACTTCCTCCTCACGTAAGTGAACAGCTGCTTGTAGAGCGGCTGTATTTGGTTGTACATCTCTTCGACACTGGCTCTGAAGGACTGGTCCTCGTATGCTGCACGCATTTGGTCGCCGGTGTCTCGGTATCCTAAGGAATGGAAGGTTGCGTGGTCAATTCACGTCGGGGTCACCGAGGCAAGAGGAACAGGGTGTAAAGTTCACTCATCCTCTATAGAAAAGGGAGGATCCTCCGACCAGACGGGTGTCGTGTCTGGCGGGCAACTGCCCAACGAATGATGTCGGAAAGTTTTATATATGTCGATCGCGCGGTAAACTCTGTTAGCGCGATGCAGGATTTATGTAACGTCAAGATTTTGTGTGACATTAGGATTTTGTTTGACGTCAGGTGTTTGATGCGTAGTTCGCATGTGGCGATGTAGATGCCGCCACAAACCTATTTAGTATAGTAGTACTTTATTTTTTATTTTTTGGAATTGCAATGTTTTGGTTTGGATGGATCGGGGTGCCGAAAGATTTCATACAGTACATGAGATATTTCAAAGTTTCTTCTAAGGTTGAAAACCCGTTGAACCATGAACCCGTGAACGGGACGTCAACGAGAACGAGACGTAACTATTGTATTTATTTATTTTATTTTTGTCTTATTGTTATTTCACTATATGCTGCACTGGTTGACGTCATCACGTCAACGCCGGCTGTCGCTGCCAGCGAAAACCGAAACCAGCGCTGGGGCTGTCTCGCATAGGGTCGCAGCATTATGCTGAGCGATGGCCGTTTTGCGTGGCTGGAGGCTTTTTTTGCCCCCAAATTGTTTATTTTCGTGTTTTGTTCTTTCTTTGCGTCATATGTACCGCAAATAAACGTATTTTCTTTCTTTCTTTCTTTTTTAGATGATGACGCCGAAGTAGCAACAGTACTTTTACTATGGCCGCGTAATCTCGTTTGTCGTTGACGTCCCGTTCACGGTGCGGTGGACAAACACTGTTAGTGTTGCTGTTAAGTGTTGTTTTTACTTTCCATTTAAAAGACGCACGCCGGTTTTTTGTCCAAATTGTCTTAACTTGAACTAGAATGAAAAAATATGCTTGCCTATTAATTTGGTTGCGGTTCTAGTAGTAATATTAATGGTTCCCGGCCCTCTTTCCCCTATCGTGGGTACCCCAAAAGGCTATCTAATCTGGATTTGGTCGCGATTTGCAAAAAGCAATAACATTGAACTTGCCTGGGAATTGAACGCGATATCTGCGTGTCACTGATTAAATACGCACTAAATAGGATACACGTATTATCACACTCACTTTTACATCCTGTCCATGTTTCTAAACTTTTAAATACACTATTATATCTATCAATAAAAGCGAAAACTGGGATGGATTTTGAAAATTTTCAAACTTCAAACGGCCTTCATCCTTTTTTACTTCATCTAAGTTTATCTTGTCATTGAAATGCTAGTGATTAACATAATAAATATCGACTATTTAAACTTTTCGGCTAGGATCTTCAAGATGCTGTTGGTGGAACTAGCCCGCGTTCAACTTAATAAAGATGCTGCCTTTTTTCCGTATTAAATAATGTCATAGGTTTATCATCGACATTATATCAACACTGACAAGAAGTTATTAAAACATCATCCACATAGAATATGCGGAAAAAATAAGTATTATTGAAGCTAACTCAAAAACTACCCTTGCAAAGTTAATAAAATAATAGAAAAGAAAGAAAGAAAGAAAAATGCGTTTATTGGCATTATAAAAAATTAAAAATTAAATACACCTTAAAACTATAAAAACAGAAAATAAATTATTATAATGCCAAAAGGGCCTCAGCTCAGCATAATGTCAGATGACAACACAAAGTGAACCACCTGACGCTGATTTTCAGCTGCAACCCACTAGTGCCATACGCTAGAATAATAAACATAGAGAAGTGTCTGTCCGTTATAATAAATAATTTAAACATAGTATACAAAATAAAATAAAATAAAGCTCATTTAAAATCAATTAAAATTTTGTGACATATATGTGTGTGTGTGTGTGTGCGTTGTGTTGTGATTAAATAAAAGAAACGAACAAAGAAACTAAACTAAATACCTAATATCTGTGTAGATCCTACATAAAATAATAAATCTTTTATCTATAAATAGAAAGTACCTTCAAAGTAAAAACGGGTAACTGCGTTGTTCTTCTAAACTACAAAACGGAGGTTTATGCGGTTTTATTATAATTTAAAATACCTATATAAAAATAATAACTGACAAATAAAAAACTAAAATAAATGGGTAAAATTAATACGGCTATTAATACGGCTCAGTATTACGGAGAAATCGATGAATATACATTAAAAATACATACAGACGAACATAGAACCTCCTCCTTTTTTGAAGTCGGTGAAAAAAACAAAAAGCTGTTATTTAGCTATGTCGAATTTTCATGTCTTTTGCTGTGTGTACCTACAATATTACATTATTTTTCTTATATATTTTTCGCAACATGACCGAGTCCTGATGCGGATAACTGAGGCCTGGGTTATCGAGTTTCTATCTCCTTTAATTTTTAAAGGCATTATTTTAAGTAACGTAGGTAACCAACACCAATTTCAAATTTGGCATCTCTATTATTACAAAGTTGCCTTGACGGACGCACTGACATTAAAGATGATTAGTCTTTGTTCCAAAAAGTGCACTGGTTTTCCTATTCCAACTCCGGTGCCGGTACTGGTTCAAAGTACTTAGTTGTTGTTTAAATCTTTTGCAAATTTTGAAAAGCCAGACCTTAGGAGTATTGTTCTATCTACTAAGTAAAAATAAAACTACCTAATTCAAATGCTGACAGAAAAACAATTTTGTTGTCAACCTTTGATAATAAAAAAATCTTTGGACATTTTTTCGTTTTTTACGTTATCAAAAGATTACGGTAATACATTGACTTAAGATGTGTCATGACGTCACTCTCCGGTACATTTTATATTGACTTGTGACGTAGCAAGCCCCCACTCCCCAACTTTAATGGGTTTTATCTAAACCATTTTAAGCTATTGCATAGCTTTTATCGGAGACTCTGAGCGCGGCGACCGAATGTAGAAATTCCGTAACGAAAAAAAAACCTGACGCGAAAGTTTGTGAGGATGGATGGATGGATGTTTGTTACTCTTTCACGCAAAAACTACCGAACGGATTTTAATGAAACTTTACAGTAATGTGGCTTATATATCAGAATAACACATAGGCTACAATTTATAAAGATTTTATGTGATTTAGCCATAATATAACGATAAGTATCCAGTAAGTCGGAAAAAATCCTGCCCTCTGCGATCTATCTTTGCGTGCGCTGCCTAAACCGCTGGAGTTACATGAAAAGAATGTATTGTGGGGTTGTTTGTCTTAAAGAGTTCTAAATAAAAGTCCGCGACAGCATATATCTACCTTTTATGTGGAAGCCATTATAGCCAAAATAGTGAGCTATAAATACATTTAAATTGAATACTTTTTTTAAGTTGCATATTTTAGAGTATTTAGTTAATTCGTATCAAAATAAATACCTTCATCGCTTTTGGTATTTAATGTAGATAAAATTTGTCTTTTACACTAAGTAATTTGGACTAATATTTTAAAAGTTAGAACGATAAGAATGACCTGCGATGAGTCGACGGCGGGCGCGCAGAACGAGGGTGGAATGGCGGGATAGGCAATGACGCGCGATCGCCGAGTGCGCGACCCGAACGCGGGCAGACGCGTGAGGGCAGACGTCATTGACGGTTGTGTAAATTCTGCGATTTAGGGGGGGGGTATAGGGGTATTTTTTTTAAAAAATATTTTAAATCAACAATATTATCTTCTTATTTTTGAATATATGCTATGCAATAGCTTTACCGCGGCAGTCCTCGAGTGCCACACGTATTTTTTATTAATATGATAAAGCAAAAAATACGTGTCTAATATTTTTTATACCATTCCCCCTCTAAAAAGCTTATTTTATTCACTGTTTTCAGTGAATAAAAAGCACTTTTAATCACTGTTTTGGTGTTTGAATTTAGAACGCATCTATATATGTGACCTCCATCTCGATGCTATACAACCTCCTTCCGAAAACATACACAGGAAATAAATATCGCTTCTCAAGTTGATTATTATTAGTAATAATAAGAAAATTGCTTTTAATTTTATTTATTTATTTTATTATTTATGTACACACAGTAAAATACATAGAGATACGACATAATTATAATTTGAGTACAAAGGTACTTTTTTTTAGTAATTGTTCCAATTTTAATGTGCATTTGAATTAATTCAACCTTCCTTTTTTCTTCATTAAATGTCTACTTTCGCTTAAATCTTTATTTTTCTCGTAGTCATGGTATAAAGTATAGTATGCAACTCTTGAATAAAACGGATTTATATCGAGGGTCATGAATTACTCGCGTCGCTCAGGATTCTAACACTTGAATCACTCGCTAGAATCCTTCACTTGCTCGTGATTCATCTATGGCCCTCGCTTTAAATCCGTCCTTTATTCACTAATTGCATAATATACTATTTATTATCTGACTGACGGACCACGAGTAAGTAGTTTTTTTTCTCCAGTCAACAACCCTATTGTAAAGTGAAAACAACCGACTTAAAAAAAAAAAAATGAAAATTTGGACCCCCTTTATGAAACCCCTAAACACCTAACACTCTACATGTAGGTAATATTTTTTTCATACTTTCCATACAAAAAATGAAATATTCCATATAAAACACGTCGAGTGTACACCCCATGCGCGCCTCCGGCTCTAAAAAAAATCACAGGTTAGGGCAAACTACGGGTACCACGTGGATTCGCGATTGTCAAATTCAATTTTAGTTGTGTCAAAATTATTTTTTAATTTAGAGAATTTGATTTGCAGAATAGCTCTAAGATTCTCATAGCCAAAAGTAAGTAATTTTAGTCTTAGTTTAGTTAGTTTAGTTCGGTGTACAAGAGAATCGGCACCAGTAACGAATTCGGTGGCAAAAAACGAAAATTCAAAACCAAAGACACCGACTTCCGTAATTAAAGTTATTTTTCACTTTGTAGTGTTTTTTTTCGGCGAAGTCGACTGTTTTTTTTTTTGTAAGGAGTTTTTATTTTTCACTTTTTAGTTGTGGTACCTACCCCGCACAAATTCGAATACCACTACCTGCTATGTAAATAACAGTGATAGGAAGTTATCATCATATCATCCACATAATATACTAAAACGGGAAAAATACGTATTATTGAAGCTTACTCCAAAACTATCCAAGCAAAGTTAATAAAATTTGTATGGGACCAACTTGGGAGTATACCCTTTCATACGAAAAAATAATTTTCAAAATCGTTCCATAATTGACGGAGAAATCCACGGAAAGACATTTAAAAAAAACATGCATACGCGACGAACATAAATACGTCCTTCTTTTTGGAAGTCCGTTAAGAAACGCACCACGGAGTGAGTAAATAAACGTAAAACGCGTTCCTTTTCCGTATCGGAAAAGGCCTGCAATAAGACAGTTACAGATTGATAAACAACATGTAAAAGAAAACCCTGACTGACCCGTGAGGGGTAGTTTTAGTGTAATTTCTGTAAAATTCCAATCTTCCAATCTTCTTTGTTAGATAAATTGACAATTAGTTGACAGTTAATGCATCGCAGATTCGCAGTGCGCCCGCGTCCCTTCGCTTGTCACCATAGATAATAGTCTATACTATGGACAAGTGATGTTGGAACGTCGGGCGTGAATAGATTTATTTATTACTTAGTTTCAGTTTTTATTTATATTTTTGTTTTATTTTATTGCTTTATTTATTTTTACATCTCATAGTGGGATTTATCTTAATCCGTAGGTGTGTCCGTGACATCACAGTGGGCCCTATCAGAATACCAGCGCTGCGGTATTTATTTTTTAAATATCGCCGCATTATGCTGAGATAGGAGCCTTTTTGGCCTCGCACAGGTCGTTATAATTCTTTTCTTTTTTTTTGTATTTATTTTGTATTTTTTTTATTTTTGTTATTACCTACTTACTGTTTGTATTTCCTGTGCGTGTCCCAAATAAAATATTTTTCTTTCTTTTCTTTCTTTCTTAGTTAAGTATCGTACTGAGAGTCTATTAAGTATGTGGTAATTCTCAGAAAAAATAAAAAAAAATCGCCTCATTTTTTTCAATGGGGAATTTTACCGGGTTATATGAGGTGCGTACGGCCGTCGTTTAGCGGGTGTCTACAAATCATGACCCCTGTTGAAAATTGACACATTTTTAATGAATCTGAGGTAATTTTGGTACAAAAAAATTGTATTTTAAATAGCAATATATATATTTTTTTCAATAATATTAAGATTAATTATTAACTACTTTTTGGTAATGTTATTGCAGTAGGTACCTATGTGCCCCTTTCAGATCGGACACTGGATTTTTAAAATATATTTTATAAAATTACTTACCAGTAGCCACAGCCGCCTGATTAGCCAACTGTACATATCTCATAAACCTATTCCTCAATTTCGGCCCCGTTTGATCCCGAAAACTCTTCCAAACATACAGCAATTCACTCTCAATCCTCGAATGTGCTAAAATCCTAGATATCTCAGGATCCAGCTGCATATCACAGTAGTTAGATTCCGTTGATTCAGTGTAAGGTTGGTAGTGCTGGTACGGTTGGTTTGCCAGTTGGTAGCCCTGGTTCATGTCCTGGTATTCGTTGCTGTAGGGAATCCTTGGTATGTGAGGGTCGTAGGGCTTTTGGCCGTAGGGGCAGATTTTTGCCGAGTTATAGATTTCTTTCATTTCGGAGATTAGTTGTTGGAGCTGGAAGAGAGATTTATAAATATTTATAATTGCAGTTTTTTTTAAAAGCTGCGGCAACTTGAACATTCGTTCTTGTAATAGAGAGGCATGGTAGATATGCTATAACACCTACTGTTCAAATCTATACACGCTGCTCAGATTTTTCGGATTCATGTGCGTATTGTTTTATCACTTGCTTCAAAAACCGTGAAGGAAAACATCGTGAGGAAAGCGGCATGCCTGAGAGATATTTCTCGACGGCATGTGAAGCCACGTCAGAGACGTGAGCGGCATAAAAACTCCGACATCAGTGCCCTAATTACGCAACACATTTTCGTTGACAATTCCGACTAATCTGTTTCAATTTGACAGGTCAACAACATTCATTGTGTTATTTACGTTGTTGAGCAGATTTTTATTTCGAACGTACGAAGCAATGGATTAGCAATCTGTTTCAAAACGATTCAGATTCTGATTGATCGTGTATTACGTAATTAGGGTACTGTTCCATTTTGACAGTTCAACAATATTCATTGCGTTATTAACGTTGTGCAGATTTTTTTTTCGAACTTGTGATGCAATGGATTAGCAATCTGTTTCAAAACGATTCAGATTCTGATTGATCGTGTATTACGTAATTAGGGTACTGTTCCATTTTGACAGTTCAACAATATTCATTGCGTTATTAACGTTGTGCAGATTTTTTTTTCGAACTTGTGATGCAATGGATTAGCAATCTGTTTCAAAATGATTCAGATTCTGATTGATCGTGGTATATTACGTAATTAGGGTACTGGTTTGTCACTAACCACACGTAAAAGAAAAAAATCTATAGTAAGCTGATGATATGGAATTAATGTTAATTTATTCTTTTTGTAGAAAAATAATTTTTAAATATGTAGTTACAACTGTTTTAAAGGCACCGCCCGCAAACAGGCTTGACGCGACAGCGCCACGCGACAGCGCCACGCGACAGCGCCACGCGACAGCGTCACGCGACTAATAAAACAATTTCTAAGAAAACTTCACGGTAGAACAATTACCGAAGTCGCGTCGCGCCTTTTTAATATTTATACTTCTAAAGTAAACGATCGCGTTTAAAAATAAACTATGTAGGTACTAAGTTATTTGTGTATTCATGATTTCATTTCAAGAACTCTGTTTTGGTTTCTCGTATTATTAATATCTAGGAATATTAAAATTTATTGATAACATCATTGGGCTAGTCATTGGTCTACCTATCCAGTTACTCATATACTCTTTTAGGGGTATGAGGAACAGGGTGTAACGTTCACTCATCCATGTATTTTTGTTGTAAAAACAAACTTTTTAAGGCTCGTGCAGACTGGCGCGACTTGTCCCGCGACACGACACCGGTAATGGTTCTACCATGAAGTTTTCTTAGAAATTGTTTTATTAGAGTCGCGTCGCGCCTATTTGTGGGTTTTTATAACACATTCCAGGTACAGAATACAGGTATGGAAACCTTACCTTTGTGATCTTACCTCGGAATACTTATCATCAGGCAAGGCCGCCCTGCTAGCCTGTACAATCTTCATCAGCTGCCGTCTCCCCTGAGGGTCGGAGAGCCTGGAGGAGTCATAAGCAGCCGCCTTCCTCCAGGAGAGCCTCTCGAACTTGGAGCTGAGAGCCAGTTCCTCCAGCATACGGCGACGATTGTACTCCGTGATGTTGGTTACGAACTTCCATTGGGACATTGTTACTCTGGAATAGGATTGAGGAACCTTGATTAATTTGAAATGAGGGAGAGAATTTATTTTAAATTGTTTTCGAGGAAAACCTTTGTGTGAGACGGATGGACGCCTTCCCGGACGCCTGCAGTAAACAAAATCAATAAAATATAATATGATATTCTTCAGGATATATGCTAGTTAGATAGTGTGCTGAAAATATAATACAACAATTTTTTTATTATTGAATTTATAATATAAAATATATTTTTTATTATAGAAAAAAATCACGAAGATATCTCAAAAAAAAAATGCGGTTATAAACCATATATACCTGCAATCATTTTAATTTTTTGTCAGATTATTTTATTTTTTTAGTCCCGTCAATATTTTTTTTGTAAATAGATATTGTTTCATATTTTGCAATAAATTACCAGCGTTGTGTCATGGCGCTTCTCTTTCATTTCTATGCAGTTCGACAGAGACCGCGCTCTATCTTGTGCCAGCTTCTTGAGAAAACGAGTGTGACAAACACAATCTTTTTCATTTTAGCACGGATTTACCTGAAGAACGTTCTTGAACCGAATGTCATACCACCTATTTTTTTAAGGGAGTGAAGATCCTAAGGAATCTTACCTGTAGCACATTCCAGAAGCTTCTCTGTCATACTCTCGAAGAAACTGTGATGCCTCTGCTGTATTTGTGTTGACACCCTGAAAATTAGGATTAATTGTAATTAGATGACTGCCTGGGTTCGATTCCCAAACTGTTATTAAAATGTAAACTGCAAAAAATTCTCAATAACAGCCAGTAGTCTAGATTAGGGGCATAATATGCTGGTGTGCGTGACAGGTACGTCTTACCGGGTGACCGCTGAAAATCAGCGTAGTGCTGTGGGTCCCCATAGCACAGCATCATGCTGAGTGGAAGGCTTCTTGTCACAGTCATGACGTGCCAGCAGCTGCCGACTATTTCTGTTTTGAGCTCGTGATTATATTTAAATCTATTGTGTTTTATTTTCTTATAAGATAAGATATATATGTCTAGATAGACAGACAAAACTTGTGAACTCGTCGAAAAAAATAGCGTCCAACACACTTTAAAAGCACAATGACGTGGCGCGAGTGTAAGAAAAGAAAGAAAGAAAGAAAAATAATTTTATTTGTCACAGAAAAACGTGCATCTATATTAAATAAAAATGAATTGCTGTTCGTTAGTCTCGCTAAAACTCGAGAACGGCTGAACGGATTTATCTTATCTTAGTCTTACTCTTACTTGGTCTTGGGCCGTGGAGGTCTAGGGAAGGTTTAAAAGGTGAGAAAAATTCGAATAATTGCCGGGAAAACCCTAAAAACAGCACTTTTCTTCTTCCCATATTTTAAACGTTTTTCTAAATAAAATTTAGAGTCAATTTGAACTTTATAGATATTCAATAAAGTTCTTATTAAATTATAATCACTCACTGTGTTCATCGGACCTCATATTACAGCTATGAAACGGACAAATTTTTTAACGGTAGGGTATGTAGGGTAGGTAGGGTAGGTAGGGTAGGGTAGGTAGGGTAGGTAGGGTAGGTAGGGTAGGTAGGATAGGTAGGATAGGTAGGGTAAACTCGAGTAGAACAAGAAAATAAAACACAATAGATTTAAATATAATCACGAGCTCAAAACAGAAATAGTCGGCAGCTGTTGGCATGTCATGACTCAACATGATGCTGTGCTATGGGGACCCACAGCACAGCGCTGAGTTTCAGTACAGCACACCAGCATAATTATTTAGTTCTTTTGCAGTGCGATAAGGGATCTAGACATAAATCATCAAAGCTACCCACTTAAAAATATACTATGACAGTTGAACCTTTCTGGTTCACTCTCCAGACCTTCGGTTACACAATTTGTTACCTTACTCAGAAAAAGGTCATAATACACGAGATGATTGTAACAAAATCGGCGGAAATCCTTACGTTATTAGATGAATTGCTAGCGTTACAGTAATCGTGATCGTAGGCGACCTTGAGTTGGTCATACAATGTCTTTGTGTAGCCTATGTAGAACGATGCTTATGATAGCTGTGTCCTATGGCCTTGTGTGGAGGGAAATACATTTTCTCTTACGACGTGCAAAGCCGTGGAAAAATGATTTTTATGTGTCAACAACGTTGACAGCGGAGCCGACTGTTCATTTTCTTTTACGATTTCCCGGCAGTGATGGGTTGGGGGCTTGGGTGTTGAAATCCAGGCAAGTACCCATGTGAATTTTTCAATTTGTACCTTTATACTTTCTGAGTTTATCTTGGATATTACTGACATCGGTGAAGGAAAACATCGTGAGGTAATCTGGACTTATAGTTAACTAGCTGCGCCCCGCGGTTTCACCCTTATAAGTCTCGATGCTGTGGGAATATCTGGATAAAAAGTCTCCTTTGTCCTAACCTAGGTCATTGTCTACCCATGTGCCAAATGTCATACAAATCCATTCAGCCGTTTTAGCGTGAAAGCGTAACAAACACGCTTTCGCATTTATAATATTAATTATTTAGGATATGAGTTCATCACCCGTTGGGCTCTTGTCACCGCCAGGGTGCCAGCTGTTTTAAAACCCAATGGATTCGCACGGACCTGCCTTGGAAGTTGGGTAGGCCTTTGGTGTGAGACGCAACCTGTGTCGACACCCTCGCAACATCCCATCTTCCTAGCACGGCGGGCTGTGTCCGTAAAAAATGTAAAAAATCAGCATCTGCCATCCAAAATGTCAATCCTGTCAGCCTTTTGGGCACTTTTTCCACTGACAGCGATGCGGACGAATTTTTGATGCCCAATGACCTCTTCCCTTTTTTTGTATTACGTGTACATATTTTTAATTTATATAATTTAAGTGTCAGGTTGTATATTTGAATTAAGATATTTAAGCGTATACGCCGGAACAAACAAACAGTCGGACAATTAAAATTTGATTATTTGAGTACCGTATTTAAACTAATAAGCTGTTATTTTGACATTACAAGCAGACCCTTCAATTTTATTTATTTGTCTAGATACGTCTTTCATTTCATTTCATATTATTGATAATATGTATCACGATAGAGCCCTGTAGTATCTAGTAAAGAGTATTGGTAATACCCATAAAACGTCAATAATGTTAGTAGCAAAGCTAATGTATCATCACCCGTAGAGACACGTCTTTGTAAACTTGAGGGGCACCTTCCAGTTTACAAAATCAGAAAGAAGTCTCAGTATAGCCAAATTCAAGAAATTAAAGTAAGTAGATATAACGTTAATAAAAGAAGCGAAAGTGTCAGCCATTGTCAGTAAGTCTGTACATCCGTTTGTCTATCACAACTCGGTAACAATGGCTCAATGAAAGTGGTCAGTCAAACCACGTGGTTTATTAGTGATACCGTTCGGAGGTCAATTTGTTAACGGAAATTATATTGTTGGAAGTTTGTTGGTAATTTTGTTTTTGATTGGGTTTGAGAATATATAGACAACATGAAGTTGGATATGATTTCAAATACCTATGAAGGATTGTGGTGATGTCAAGTTAGTTATGAAAAGAATTCACTTTGACAAAGATGCCGTCCGCAAACAGATGTTTATGGTTTTATTCGCCAGTTCAAAACAAAGTTTCTATGCCTACCACAAACAGGAAAATTCTGTTTCTGTGATAGCAGTATGTAATCCATAAAATGGTCAGGCGCTCAGCAGTTGATGCGAATTTGATTGTGGGCTAGTTTTAGTAAAAAATCTACTAAGTCAGTTAGTATTTTTCTTTTATGGCAGCTTAACTGTCCAATGTCAAAAAGTCTTTAAAATTCTGTTTCGTTTCAGTAAAGTATTTTGGGTTTCATCAAAAATGTTTAAATAGGTATACTTAATGAGATTAACGTTTGGTAGGTAAAATTAACAATAGAGCGTGTCCTATAAAAAATCACAATTAGAATCTGTAGTTTAATTTGGGTTGCAACATTATCTCTATAATTTTCTACCATGTATTTTTTGCCAATTTGCAAAACTACCAAAATCTGAAAACTGATTAAAAAACCGACATCCAAAGTAAACAATGAAATAACCCAACTATATTAAGCGCAGGATCACAGGGCATGACGGAAAATAAAATTTTAAACGCTTTAAAACACACTTTTTTAAGGTTAATCTAAAAAGCAATTGACCAAAATGACTTTTTATGCATCTTCCGACCAATTTGTCATTTCGGTCATGCCTTGTGCGGACCACGAAGGTTGTAAGACAAAAAATGTCACATATAATGGCATGGGTATATACTGGTACATGTAAGTATGGTCATGAGCGTGACTAAATACAATAAGACTATCTGGGTCATGTTTACGACGGGGTTTTGCTGGGTATACAGATGTTAAGGTGTTTAGGATACTGTAGTAATTATAGGATTATATTTATAAGTTATGGTTTTCAGTAAGTTTTCATAAAGGCAGGTTCTTTTTTTTTCTAGCTAGCCAACAAATTCTTTTTATTTTTTAACTGTCTTTTTTTATTTTTTCTTCTTCTTTTTGAATATTTATGACCTAATTGCTGACCCGACAGACATTGTCCTGTCAAAATTTCAATAATTCATTCAAAAATACCATAGAAAAAGGACGCTCCGTTCCTGAATTTGAAAATTTTACGGGAAACTTTTCCAATTTTTCTACCATTACAAACATAACCAAATCGGTCTAGCCGTGCTGAAGTTATAATATTATACGCTTACCAACGAATGGCATTTCATTTTTATTATATAGTAGATTATGACAAAGATTGTGAAAGTGGGCAACGTCGCAAATAGATGTCAAATATGTCGCTGTTTTGATTAATTTAATTTGGCAATATTACTGTATGGAAATAAGAAATGTGGCTAACTAGCGAACTAGAATATTGATTATGAAATGGAGTAATAAATATCGTTACGCCGAATATTGCCTTTTTTACACCTAAAACGAGTACAACATCAAATTCAATGTTATAGGTAATTGCAATTCATTATAAATATTCTAGTTCGCTAATACATCACAGTAATGTCGCTAAATTAATCAAAACAGGTTAATTTTTGACAGCTATTTGCGACGTTGCCAACTTTTAGGATAAAGCTCTTAATGCTGTGTATGTATTTCTTTGGTAAACCTATATCATTAAGTAAAGAGGAAATATTCAGCAATGAAACTGATGAGCAATGTACTGGTCCATTGCTCATAGCTCAGTCTAGGGTTACATATACATTTTTGTTTATTTTTTCTAGTATAAATCTTAAGAAATTGTGCACAAAAAAAATGGAAATATTATGTTCAAGAAAGCACCATAAGTAGGTATAAGACTTTTGAACGTATAGGGAGAACAAACAAAAATGTCTATAAGTTCAAAAGTCCCATTGTAGGAATCGACCATTCTGCGAACAGACGAACGCAAGCCAGAATTGGACTTGCAAGAACCCACTGAAAATAATGTGCCAGGGCGCACCTTTCGTTTGTGGACCGTCCTAGGAACCGCATAGCAAACCATGTAGGTATGAATTATGTTCTGTTTACATTTAGTTTTTATTTTTAGGGTTCCGTACCTCAAAAGGACAAAACGGAACCCTTATAGGATCACTCGTGTGTCTGTCTGTCTGTCCGTCTGTCACAGCCAATTTTCTCCGAATCTAATTGACTGATTAAGTTGAAATTTGGTACACATATGTATTTCTGAGACCCAAACACGGACGTGTAAAATAAATAAATGAATTTTGAATATTGGGGTCACTATTGGGGGGCAAATAAGAAAATTAATATAAAAGTTTTGCAAACTGTACCGTATGACATATCAAATGAAAGGGCTTATTGCGAAGATCTCAAATACATGTTTTTAATCATATTAAAATAAATACTTTTAAAGACATTTAAGAAAATAGATGAAAATTGACCATTCCCCCCATTATCTACGAAACTACTGATCCTAAAATTTTGAAAAAATACAGAGAATAGTTCTATGCTTATAGATTACAGGAAAACCTATAAGAAGTCTATGGTCATAAAATAACATGGTAAGGCACTCAATATTGTGCCTACAAACTTTTTGCAGTTGGAATGTATGGGGGAACATGTCTTTCAACGACAATGTAAAGTTTGTTTTTGGGATAAATTTTATTCATCCCAACTACGGAACCATTGGCGTGTGCTAGCTGATAAGGCTAATAATTTAAATTATGTTTTGTGTTGCTTAATGTAAATTATTTTGCATACTAGAAACAAACACCACCACCACCACCATCTTATGTTTTTTGTTTTTTTGTAGTTTTTTTTTTTTCTAATTGAACTGACAGCTGTGCTGCTGGGGAGTATGTTGCGCCACTTCTTCCCAGCTAACGCACTACGAAGTGGTGAAGGGTGGACGTTTTGTGAGACTGTCTTATGTAATTTTGACGTTCGAAAAGTGTTGATTCTAGTTTGAATAAACGACTTTTGAATTTTGAAATAAGAATTCTTAATGACTTTTCTTAGTTTCGTTCCTAGGTACCGGCACACTATTTGAAAATGCAGGGAGGCATTACTATGTACACAACATTCATACAATTCTAAGTATCGTCCGTCACGCGTCTATGGTTTTATCGGTAAAGGTGTCTAACTGTTTACAATAATACCATCATGCACTATTCTGCATTGACTATGTCATACGTAATTGTGTATAGAGTGCACGTCTTTTGAACGTGGCTGGTCTTTAAACAGTATACTAGTTTTTTTTTATTATACACAATAGGGATGTCGACAGAATTTTTTTTTTGTTCGTCAGTTAGGTTATTAAAAAAATATTGGACACGTATTTTTTCTTTTTTTATGTAATCTAAAGATTATGGCAATACAATGAGTTGAAATGTAGCATAATATCACTCTTCTGTTGGTTTTATACCGACTTGCGACGAGCGAGCCCCCCACTCAACTTTAATGCGTTTTACATAAATATTTTTTTATTAATATGATAAAGCAAAAAATATGTGTCTAATATTTTTTTATTATCTGGCGGACAGTCTAAAAGCTCGTGCAGACCAGAGCGACGCGACGGCGCGACGCGACTCGAACAATACAATTTCTAAGAAAACTTCACGGTATAACAATCACCGGTGTCGCGTCGCGCTGTCGCATCGCGCTGGTCTGCACGATGCTTTAATCGTATTTTTTTTCCCAGTCAACATCCCTATTATGGATGGTAGTGCCTTAGTCCTTTGTCTTACAAGAAAAGCAAATTGTTAATTGTTCATTAAGTAATTTTAAGCTTTGGGAGAGCGAAGTGTCCCAATATGCTCCTTAAAATTCTGAGTTGAGTTGCACGATTACTGGCAAATGCGTGCACTGACTGGACAGTTCCACTCAATCTGTGTGGTTCTTTCCTCAAAAAACCATTTCAGACACCAATCTACATGGTCTTCACATGATCTGACCAAGATTATGTCTGGACTTTAAAAGAGACTGAGTGTGTTTCGGCCTTTCTTCTCAGAATAGTCAGATAGGAAACGCAGACCTCGTCTAGTTTTTAAAATATGAATGACGTGTAAAAGTTTTTATACGAACCTACTTACAGAAATAAAATCATTTAACATAATTATAGCCAATAGCATTTATTACTTCAATCACTAGATGTAGTAAATCCCACCCGTACGCAAAATACGCGCTTTGACGTGGAGTTGGGGTTACCAGCCCGTATTACTTATTTATTACTTAATATGTAGATGTAATAAAATACTTGTGTAAGATTATTTATATTTTTTTAATATTTGTATTGTCTATTAATACTTAAGATTTTCTTGAAATTCACCAACTATTAAACGGTGCAAGAAGCCCTTTGTGATATCAAATAGGTAACGGTAGTTCTGGATGAACCCGGCTGATGGATGGGCTGGATGTGGAAGGCCGGGGGGGGTGGCCATTGGTCATAATAAGTCCAGCAGTAGACTGAGATGATACATAAACAAAGGGCGTTCTACGTTCGTATGCATCTCTTGTGTTTATTTATCATCTGAATTATATATATATATGCATCTGAAGTACCTACCTAATGAATGTACTTTGGGATGCATGAAGCAGAAACTTCATTTCTAAAAGATATAGAACAGAGATAGCTTGCACAGCATAGGGGACAATAGTGTGATTGTATTCTTAATTCTTAGATCCAACTAAGATTTTTCCAGATTGACAATGCAGTTTTCCTTAATAAGAGCGTTTATACAGAAAGTGGGCAACGTCGCAAATTGCTGTCAAATATTTCGACACCACTTTACTGTGTAGAAATAAAAAATATGGCTAACTAGTGAACTAGAATATTAATAATGCATTGCAATTATAACACTGTGTTTGTTGTAACCGTTTTAGGTGTAAAAAAGGCATTTGGAAAGTTTCCAAATACTTTCTTTTACATCTAAAACTAAATATTCGGTGTTACGATATTAATTATTGCATTTCGTAATCAATATTTTAGTTCACTAGTTAGCCATATTATTTCCATACAGCAATATTGCCAATTTAATCAAAACAGGTACGGTTTGACAGCTTTTTGCGACGTTGCCAACTCAGGGACCGAACATTCGGTCGGCAGCTGGCATTTCTATATGGTAGTAAAATCTTGGTAAGATCTTATAACAGCACAATAGAATACATTATGTTACTTTTGCAAGTCTTGCTGTCTTGCACACAATGTTACATAAGCAAGAGATTCAGCATCACAATGCACTCGAACGAAGATTTTACGAGATAAAAACTGTATAAAATTTACATAAACGAAATCATTAATCAGTGGAAATTCAAATTGATAATGAATTTAATTGGTACACTTACCATTCTAAAGTACTCCTGAGATAGCGCATACCGTGTGAAGAAAGCAAAAAATACTAGACGCACAGCCGCGCCTTTGCTAGCGTCCATCTTAAAAAATATAACTCCCAACTGTCAGTTACAACATCAATTCAAACACTTATTTAACAAAACAACTGTTTTTAAACTTTTAATTAACTTGTAAACTTATTATGTGATTAACGTAAGACATCTTCATGAATATTCATTTTGTTATAAACTTAGAAATTAAAAAAATATTTGATTTGCATAAATATTTTGGCGGTAATTATTGACAGGTTGTTTTTAAATTATTCTACTATTAGGCAATGGTAAGCAAGCACACAGCCGAGGTTTTCTTTGAATTATTTAAGGATTATAATGAAGTGTTTTGTATAGAAAACTGTCCTCTGGGCTTTCTTGTCGTCGACTGGAGTAATATTTCCGTTGCTTTTGTTTTCTGCATGCTTTGATGAGCACGGCGTGACTTGCGAGGGAGCGGCACGAGCCAAGATTCATTTATTTATCTTGAGATTGTTTTACTTTTATTGTGAAGGCATTAACAATCAAGCAGGTTGCAACCTTGCAACGCAAAGCCAGCAAATCTTTGATCACCCATTCGAATACCTACCTGCCTACCTGAAATTGACTGCAGACACCTTAGGTAGGCACAAGATCTTTTTTGGTGAGATAGCACATTTTATTTCGGTGTTGATGATAGGTAGTGATTATGTAATTGGTTCGTTACATTCTGCAAGCTTTAGCTGAAATGATACGTTAATCGGTTAAGTACAGTATATGTATAAATAACTATCTTTTTCTTAATTTTGTGTTCCAGTAGGTACCAAACTAACAAAGTCTACAATAAAAACAAAATTTGAAAAAATAAACTGGCTATTTTATTACATGAAAAACTAGCAAAGAAACCGTTTAAAAGTATTATTTTTTTTCTCATTTTTATGCAGCTTGTAATCAGCCAATAGTATTCTCATTGCTGGGACACAGGCCTCCTCTAAGTAAGAGGGAGTAGGCCACCCACCACGCGGGCCTAGTGCGGGTTGGTAGATGTCGCATGTCTTCGAATTTTTGGTTCTAGGACATGCCAGTTTCCTCACGATGTTTTCCTTCACCGTTTTGAGAGCAGTGGTGATGAAATAATTTACACGAAGTAAAGCGCCTGTCAGGGCTCGAACCTAAGACCTACACTGTGCCACCACTGCTCTCATTTTTTATGTCATCAAGAAAAATTTGAAACATTCAATCAGCTTTTTCTAATATTCGACCAAGAAGTCATTTGATTTTTTTTTACCTCTAACGGAAAAGTTAATGGGATGTGGTTTTAGGGGGTTAGTTTGTGAGTGTGTGTAACAGTATTATAATACGTATTGTGGCTATCCACAAGAAGGCACTGAATTAGAAGAGATTAATTATAATAAGTGGTACCTTCAATTAAATTAAAGAGCTCCTGAGAAGACTTCAATCTCCGTAGTACTATGATTAACGTTTAAAAATTCCTAACCTATCCCAGGAATTTTTTCTTCTAAATCTTACAGGTAAGCAACGCATATCTTCAGACAACCCATCAGATATATCCCAAGCTAGTTACCTCGTCTGCGGCTGCGCATGCGACGCGCCATCGCGTGCGTTACTGCGACATACTTGACCAAGACTAATAAGTTGTAGACAAGACATTGGTACGTAGGTACCTAAAAATATATATGTAAATACATAGCAGGCGGTAGTCGGCCCTCTCCTTTTTATTTTGATGATTAATGACCTCCCTGATGTGGTTACGAATGCCAGAAACCTCTTATACGCTGATGACCTAAAGCTATTTTATGAAATAAATTCTGAGCTCGATTGCCAAGCTCAATCCAAATCAGACACTGATTCAGTATATAAGTGGAGTTTAGAAAATAAAATGGAATTTAATCAATCAAAATGCTACGTGATGTCTTTCGGTTGAATGCGGCGCCCAGTCAAGTTTCTATACAAACTGAATGGTGATGCAATTACAAGAACTGATTCCATGAAAGACCTGGGAGTCATATTCGACCGTAAGCTCACTTTTCACGACCACATCACATCAACTGCAAAGGAGTCCTTTAGGCGCCTTGGCTTTGTTTTAAGGAACTGTCGTGACTTTCATAACCCCCACGTTATCAAGCTTGTTTTTGGGGCATTGGTCCGTAGCAAACTCGAGACTAGTGCGTGCGTATGGAACCCTTTTGAGAAGCAGTATGCTTTAGCTTTGGAAAAAGTTCAGAAAGCATTCCTTAGATACCTTTACAAGCACTTGTACGGGTTTTATCCTTTCTTGTATCCCACTAAATTCCTGTTGGGTTGCTTAAGTTTCAATTCTCTAGAAGTAAGACGGTCGCGCGATCAGATGATTGTAATATTTAAAATTCTTAGGGGGATTATTGATGTTCCTGATCTGCATAACGAAATCTGCAATCTATTTGTCCCAGACAATTACTGTCGTGGCAGGAAACACCGCTTACTGACTGTTCCAACTTGCCGTACTGTTGCACACTCCAAGTCACCTATTCCTCGGACATTAGCCGCTATTAACGCTCTCCTGAACTCAAACACAGATATTGATATGTTTGCGGATGAATGGAAGATGATGCTGTCAGAATGTTCGAATTTTTGTGAGAAGAATGCATGACTGTATTAAATAAATTATGTTTAAATAGTGTAATTGGCTTCGGCCGTTCTATTTAAATAAATAAATAAATAAATAAATAGCAGACATTGCAGGTGGTAAGTACAGAAATATCTAGCTTGCAAAAATCTACTTTTGATTCAAATAGTTACATTTTTAGGGTTCCGTTGTCAACTTATGCAGTTTTTTGTAATAAGACGATAATAATCGTCTTATTACAAAAAACTGCATAAGTAATGGTTTAAACCAAGACTAAAAGGTCTTGGGTTGTTACGGGAATAAAGCTAGTTCCAGGCTCAAAATGTGTTCCTATTACAAAACGAAGACTATTCGAGGATCAGTTAGTACCAAAGAAGGTTCATGGTTCAAATAATATCCACAGATAAGAAACAAAAATGGCATTCTTTCATTCGTTCACACAGGCTTTATATGAAGAAAGGTTCTGTTTCCCTAAATGTTGATATTATAATAACACTTTGAAATGCTTAAATAATTATTTATCAATACAAAAATATGTCATAAATAGTTCTTTGTTTAGCTTACAATATATTGAACAAGCACAACTTGTACTTTTGACGCGCTTTTTATAATCATGTTCTCATATTTTTTTACACTCATGACATTGGTAATTAAGATAATCAAATAAATTATTCTCTATTGTAGCAAGCATTTTGAGATGGAACTAAAAAGTCATTTGTCAATCAAATTGAGAAAATCACAACTTAAAATATTTCTTTAAAAATTACCAGTTCATTGACTGAAGAAAATCCTTTTCTATTAATATATAACAGACCCCCATCAGCATTTACTTTCTTTACTCTTATATGAGTGCAGTCTATTGCCCCAATTACTGTAGGAAAATTAGCAATACTGCGGAATTTCCTAATGCTTTCCTCCTGTTCATTTAGAGTACTGGGCATTTTTATAAATCTTCGGGACATCCGTGACAAAATGTCCGCTACCTTTTTACACGTTTTGCTGACAATTGGCTGAAAAACACTATGCAAATCAGCTGTATTGTCTTAAATCTACGAATAAAACAATAATATTTGTATATTTTTTGGATTTTATCTTTAATGTTAGGTTAGCATTGACCAAGCTTACATACTTCATGTCGAGCCCAGTTGCGTAATGCGCAAACTACTTGCACTTCAGGACTCACAGGGCATCCTCGAGGGTCGTGGGATAAATCCACACGTAAAACATCCACTACCTATCTTTTGTCCAAAACGTTTTGTGAGCCTATACTTATATCTGAAATCTTCCGTCACTCAATTCGAATGGATTCTCACGATGACGATGTCTGTAAGATCGCCGAGACGTCTCCAACATATCCAGATCTTCTAAATTCATCAAGTCGATCATATTAATATCTATTTTTTATGATTTTTATTTCAATAGACCCGCGCAAACACCAAAACAATGACAACCCAAACGTCAAATAAATTAGTACCAAAGATAAACTAGGGGACTCGGCGGACTAACTTTAGTACCATAAATAGTTCTGGAACTAGAGATAAACTTCATTTTATAATAACGTTTTATTTAGTCATGGTACTAAAGCTAGTACTAATCCCAGTACCAAATTTAGTCCGTGTTTTGGAATAAGACAGTAGTTTCGCCATATCTGTCTGTAACCCCGAGTACTATGAAGGCGGCCCCCTGTCAGAAGACCCTTGCGAAGTTGGATCGAAGTCGGCATTTATTAATAATGACTGTGTTATGGCGACTGGGATAATGGTGATCATGGTGATTGGGGACTAGACTACTCTTGCAGTGCAGATTACCCTTGCAGAGTTGATTGATGTGCGCTCGCGTCTTACGTACTCGGGGGAATGTCGTTTACATTATTGTTCATTACCCTAATGTGATCAGAGATATGTGATTATTCAGAATATTATTGTGTTTCATTTAATACATCTCCTAGCCCGCAAAACCACGCATAGCAGAGAATAATACGTCTTCTGATAAAGACGACGTATAACCTATAAAATCTCGAGCTCAAAACAGAAATAGTTGGCAGATAATTTAATGTCCTGTCTACAAAATAATCTTTGCATATATTTATGTAGGTCCGTCACAAGATGGAGAGAGCTTAATGATTTGATATATCGCTAATAACAGTAAGAGAGGAGATGTTTGGTTAAATTATCTGATACACGCGCAACACGCAAGTCGATCTGCTGGCAATGACTCCTGTATGTCATGACATGACAAGACAAGACATGCAATTAAAAGTAGTCACGATGAATAAGAATTAACATAAGTAAACGAGTAGAAATAACAAAACAAAAGGAATTTACAAGGCATATGTGAGTGGAAACGCCTGGACGCCCTAGAAGGACATGGATCTGTCTGAAGAACATCACCAGTAAGGTCACTATACAAAGTAGTGACTTAGAGCAGTGGCTAGCCACCACTGCTCTAAGTCACTACTTTGTATGGTGATATGGGTCGTACTTGCAAAATCGAGTACCAGGGCTTCCAAGTACGTCCACCTTTAGACACCAGCGCCAAAAACCAGACTTCGAAATACTTTCAAGTATTTTCTTTCTGCATGGAAAATAGATCCGTAAGCTCATATAAATAAGGAGTACAATCGCGTATGCAAAAAACGATACTTCCAACTTCCAACCAAGGCTTGGTGGAAGAAAAATAATTGCATAGAACATTGATTCGTAACCTAATATAAATAAGGAGCCGAATCGCGTCTACAAAAAAAAAACTTCCAAACCTTTAAAGTAAAAATACTTGCATAGAACATTGATCCGTATCTAAATATAAATAAGGAGCAGAATCGCGTCGAACGTAGACGGAGCAAGATACTTTGAAGTCTTGCGAGTATTTCGGGTCGGCACTTGGTCGGCGTACAAGCAAATAAATACCTAGTAAAAAAACCTGGTTGCATAAATACGCATCTTCCCTAGTGGTGGCTTATCGTGGCGCTGGCGGTGGCTTAACTTCAGATCACAGGCCCTGGTGCAAACTGGAAGTTGGGGCCCTGTCACCTATCACCCCAGCGTGTTTCTTTTTTAACTCTGTCAACCTTTGTTGTTTTTTTCGGATAATTAGGTAAATGGAACTTTTGTATGAAATCATTAATTGTTAACCCCGTAACCCTAGTACCGTGCGAAAATTGTACCAGCCTCGGAATCCTCGGATAGGTTTGATTTTCAATTTTCAAACCTATCTGAGGATTCCGAGGCGGGGGGTGCTAGAATTTTCAATTCATAAATTGGAGGGGCCCATGCCTTATTGGATCACGTTATTCTAAAACCCTTTCGCCGACGGACGCCCCAGGCTGTCGTACCAGGGCCCGCAAATACCGCGGGCCCTGGTACACAGCACCACTTTGCAACTTATTAGCTACGCCACTGTGACACAGTGGTACTCGTAACGGCCCCGACTTACGAGTTGTATGCTGTGGGTTCGAACCCAAGCAGGCGCTTTACTTTGTGTAAATAATTTAATCACCACTGTACTCAAAACGGCGAAGGAAAACATCGTGAGGAAAACGGCATGTCCTAGAACCAAAAATACGAAGATATGTGACATATACCAACGCGCACTGGGCCCGCGTGGTAGATTAGAGCCTCTCGAAAAGAGGTCACCATAATGGTGACGTTTTTCAGACAGGTCCGTAGTACTTGCAACAGGCGTGCGTGTCTGCATCACTCGAACGTAAATTCCTCCTTTTCCATCAAAATTTTTGTATCTTGAATTAATGATAAAAATATGATTATTCAACAATGAAAAATTGCAAAACAGAATGTGAAAAAGCCGTGTAAAAATAAAGTCAGTTCTTTTTTAAGCGGTTCCCAACTAGAATTTTCAAAGATATAAAAAAAAAAGAATCGCCGAACATACATGGGGTATTTTCGGATACCCCTGGGCATGAACGTATTTTTTTTGTGACGTCTCTTTTTGGACCATCCTGTCTATTAGTAGTTGATCGCTGACTGTTCACACCACCGGCGAGTATTCGTTTGTCACAACGACAAGAGTTATCAGAGAGTTCTCGCTCAGCGACACTTGCTTGGCGGGCAGAAAACTCGCTGAGAGTCGCGCATCTCTACTTACTAGCGAGTAATCGCTCGTCGCCGACGCGCACTCGCTGCTCGACAACTCGTTTATAGTTGCTAATATGCTACCTCTACGCGCTACTCGTTAATTGCCAGCGTTGGACAGGTGCCGAAGTCATTATAAGATTGCATGAAGGCTCATGCAGATCAGAGCGACGTGACGGCGCGACGCGACTCGAACAATACAATTTCTAAGAAAACTTCACGGTATAACAATCACCGGTGTCGCGTCGCGCTGGTCTGCACGAAGTTTTAAGAATGGGTAGGTAATCTGATATCCTCTGCATTTTATATCTGAAATATTTATCATTTCTGAGGCCTTTTTGGAGTTTAATTTTATTTATTTATTTTAATTAAAGTGATCCATATTTTTATTTAGGTAGGTACTCCTAAACCTAACTTATTCTGAATCGATTTTCATGTAAGTCCTCCAGTATGGAAATTTTACGAGGAGTGAAATTTATATAGACGTAAAAGCTTGTTTTATTCGTAAATAACACGGTTTAAACATTTGAAAAAAACATAATTAAGTACCTACTACATATTTCGCACTGCGATCTAGATATTTCTGCCATTTTTTTAAAATGTGTAACGTCTTTTCTCTCGGTTTCCTGCAATCTGTGCACAGAACATATACCAGTCGGATCCGGTCATTAGTACGGTCGCTAAACGAAGCGCAGCACGTGATCCGAGTAGTGGCAGCACTAACACTCGGCTAACTTCGTGCTACGACGGAGCTTAGCTAATGGAGAGGCGCCAGGGCGAGCGCACTTGCCTTCCGACCTTTCTAGAGAACAGAACCTCCCGTCTAAGAAGTGTATTGCGTTTCGAATAGTTGTGTCGTGTGAAATGCTAGTGTAAGTAATGTTATTATAAATTATAATTTGGTCTGAACTGCAACTGTTTTTCTATTGCGCATAACCAACACTACCCATTAGTACGCCCACAGTAGTTAAAATATACCTGATAACGAGAGAGATTCATACCATCAAAATCCGACATACCTATAATGTACCTTGAAAATCTGTGGGAGTGATTTCGTGAAAAGGGACGGAAGTGTGTAACAGGAAGCCGGGGAAGCGCGCGCTATTTGATTTGACCAATGAGTGCGCGCGGTGTTAAAGTTGGCTGTCAGAAACGACCTTGACGAGGCCCCCCCCTTTAATTTTGCTTATTACCAAGGAGAGATGTCAGATGTTACACTACGTCATATGCGACTACTGTAAGGCTCGCTACTTTTTTTTTAAGAGATGCGTTTAATTACCCTTTTTGCTTATTGCGTAATCAAAGACAATCGTATTAAAGAGTAGGTAAACACCAGTCGTGCGTCGAAACAAGATTACCCACCGTTTTCACTCAAAAATCTACACCGCCAGAATGCCCGACAAGCCCCGGCAAACGGTCAGCAAAACAAAAGAGTGGCGACACGAAACGACGCGCGACGCCCGCGCCGACGCCAGATCAACAATACAAGTTTGCAGACCGTAGCGTCGTGTCATGTTTCTTACTATTGTAGGTACCTACTCATAGATTTATTAGAGCGAAAATTACCTAAAATTACGGATGTATTTCTAGTAGGTGGGCAAATTTATATAGGTATACTTAATAGGTACTTATACTGTATACCTACCCACAATAGGGATGACGACCAACATTTTCTTTTTAGTCATTTATGGAGATTATAAAAAAATATGGGACACGTACCTATTTTTTCTTTTTTTACGTAATCTATAGATTACGGCGATACATTGAGTTAAAATGTGCCATGACGTCACGAGTATGTAGATTTTATATTTACTTGTGACGTAGCGACCCCCACTCCCCAACTTAAAATGCGTTTTATGTAAGTAATTTTTTATAATGATATAGCAAAAAATACCTACATGTCTATTTTTTTATTATCTGACTAACGGACTTATTAGTTGTTTTTTTTTTACCCAAGCGTCATGAAAGCGTCACGGTAGACGTAGTGTGGATGCGAGGAGCACAGAACCGGTCGAAGTAGCGGTGCTTGGGGGAGGCCTATGTCCAGCAGTAGACGTCTTTCGGATGATGATACCCACAATTCGCTGGTTATTTTTAAGTCTCGTGAAATGGGGGGCAAGACTCTTGACATCAGTCGTGCACGAGCCTCCAGACTGATACAAAGAAATTAAAAATGTAAAAGCCCATTAACACTTTTCCCGACATGGGAATCAAACCCGATGCATACCACGAGCTCTTAGCGCGATCCATTTTAGGACCTAAACTGAACAGCTTCACGCTCATCAGTCGCCTTTCAACGACAACCAACGAGTCTTTTACGTCTCAATTTTTTTTTTCAGGGTTAAGTAAGAACAACCAGAATGAATAATAAAATATTGCTTTATTTACTTAGGTACCATTGAAGAAGTTCACATCTAACCACCTTAAGGACTGTTCTTGCTTGCAGCGTTCGGAGGCTATAGAACCGGGCCAGTAACAGATTTGGTCATCGCGTTCATGGGATTTTGTTTTGAAACTGGATAGTTATGAACTTCTTTGATGGTTCATACATAAGAACTGTATACCTAAGAGTAAGTATAATAATAATTATTGAATAATATGTACATTAAGGGTGCGAACACATTAACTAACAAACAATATTTTTTTCACGAAAACTTATAAATGCGGCAAGGACAGCAAAGGTTTATGCACACACGTCAGTCACATCGATATGTCACCGATCACGTCACGTCAAAAAATATAGTTAAGTACGTAAAAGTTGTAAGACGTTGGCTACACATCAGCCACGTCACTACTGGCGCATCACACTCAGCCGTCGTCGCGTCACCAGCACGCGTAGCATGAACACCGTTTTGTCGACGGAAGAGAAGACTAAACTGACGTTCCGTGTAGACAGTACGACGTCAGCAAAGTAGAAAGAGTCGACTGCACTTTTTACGAAATTCACTCTTTTACATAATTCGACTCAGGTTTCTTTGTTTTGTCATAGGATTTATTTTTCTGTTTGATTCTCAATTTTTACTGATATTAAGTCACGTATATATAGACAACTACAACTATTTTTCTCAGTGTCGAAGAACCGTATTTTAGAACAATTTCAGTAATATTGGCCTTAACCGTTTCCTTGGTTTCCTAATAACGAAATGATGTAAAATATGAGAAGATAGCTTTGTTCTTCTATTAATTATCACAGTTTTGTATTTAAATGCTCTCCTGTAAAATCATTATTTTGTAGATAACCGTTTATACTTTGTGGCCGTGGAGACAACTGTAAGTTGTCAGTGTGATTTTGACAGTTTGGGATAGAAAACTTTCTTCTGAAATAGTCTACATATAAAAGGACCTAGACAAAGATTGTTAGAAACGAAAGACAAAATGACAGATTGTAGAAGGATTTCTACGGTGCGATGTCAAAAATGGAGAAACAAAATGTCACTTTGTATAGAAAGAGCTGTGTCTATTCTTTGTAGACATAGAAAGCGTCATGCTACGCGTGCTGCAAGTTAAAAGATGTAATGCTACGAACGAAACATGGATATCGCTACCTTTATTTAATTAACTATTCTGTCCATTTTCACATCCTGAAATAAAATTTAAGCTAACGCAAACATGTTTCGAATTAATATTTAAGACCAGGCACTCTAAAGACGATTTCCACGCAAGCTCTGTCCCCACGCACTCCGCTACTCACTATGCGGTAAACGCTAACACATCAGTAATAAAGTTGAATATCGCGTGCGCTCTTTGATCGTGTTCGAGCACGGAACTAAATGGCGTAAATCTCAATTCTTATTTCGTTTATAACTAAACTAATAATTGATCTAGAGAAAAAATATCTTGTGGTTGGATAATAAACTATATTATTTTACTGTGAATACTAATTTTTTAGATATAAAAGCCCAGTTTCTGATTTTATTTAAATAATCCTTTAAAAAAGACATGATTTTCGAATAAAAAATGAATCGAGCGAAAATGTTACAATTACGTAACTGTCTTGTACATGGAAAGAAAAAGATCCAATAAATCATATTATACTAAAGTTCCAGTTTGATTGTATGCGTGACTGTTTCAGAATATTAATGCAAATTAACATACAATTTAGGGAGCCTCCTCTTAAGATCACGCCCCCAAGATACAGGCGCTGCCGATTTTGAGGACCACTGTTTTAATACTATGTTAAATATTCTAGTTACAGTAAGCGTACTATATCATTATTTTCTGAAATTTATTTTGTAACAATGGACCAATAAATTATTCTTATTTTTATATTGACAAAGATAATTTGTAACCGAGGAGTTGGTGACTATCTATTCTGTACCCTAATTACGTTATACACGAGCAATCAGAATCTGAATCGTTTTGAAACAGATTGCTAATCCATTGCTTAAAGTTCGAAAAAAAATCTGCTCAACAACGTAAATAACGCAATGAATGTTGTTGAACTGTCAAAATGAAACAGATTAGTCGTAATTGTTTATGAAAATGTGTTGCGTAATTAGATAGCTGTTCTCACACGTCCCTGACCACTAATCAGCGACATGGCGTTGACGTGACTGACGTGTGTGCGTGTGCGTGAACAGCATATTCGATTGTGGAGGTCAGATAGGTAGTCGCTCTATGTGAAATACGGGTATTCAGCTGCATCCGGTTAGACTGGAAGCCAACCCCCACATAGTTGGTAAACAGTGAGGCAGACGATGAAGTTACAACATTTATCTTCAAGCTGATTTTCAAGGAATGAATACAAATAAATAATAGGGTTCCTTATGGCACTCTTCGGGTACGGAACCCCAAAAAACACTGTTGATTTAAACAATATTTTTTTGTGTAAATAGTTAATTTTTGATTTAATTTTACTACGATGACATTTGAAAGAAAGAATCCACATTAAGCCCACGTTCGCACGGACTTAAAAATATCGCGGCGGGATTTTATCGCGCACTGGATTTTTAACTCTCGGTGGTGAGCCGAGCGTTGAGAATCCAGTGCACGAAAAAATATCGCCGCGGGAAAAAATCGCTTGTACGAACCTGAGCTTGGGTGCGTTTCCACTGAAGCAGAGACACGCGGAACTGAGTGGAGACGTGCAGGAATCGTCCAAACACAGATGGGACGAGAGACGCGATGAGGATTTCAACAATAATTGTGATTGGTCGGTTCCTGCAGGTCTCTGCTTAGCTCCGCTCGTCTCCACTTCGGTGGAAACGCACTCTTATACTCACCACCAGTGCCGGATAAACCATGTAGCAAGAGTAGCAATTGCTACGGGCCCCGCGCTAAAGGGGGCCCCGCGTATTCAAACCCGGGCCCCACCTCCGCCTGAGCATAATTTTTTGAGTGAAACTTATTAAGAAGTGGTATATTGAATTTACTTGATGTCTCAAAAACGTGATACGTACTACCTTTGCCGACTAAGACGTCAGAATATGGGTAATACAATTTCTAAAAGTTGATTGCAAATAGACGTATTGAGTATTGTTTTTTTTTTACCACTTTATACATAAGAACCCATAGCAGATCAACGGCCCGTCTATAAAATTTGCTACGGGCCCCGCGCTTTCTTAATCCGGACTGCTCACCACGGAGTATAAAACTTCGTGATACTCACTCAATCCCTCCCGCAACACATGCCCATACCATGACAACCAATTTCCACACTACATTTCAGTCACCATTGTGTTGTCACTTTCAGACTTCCTCGTATAAACTTATTTCTTATTCTCCCAGTCGCGCACCTCACACATACCTACTCACCTCTTTGCTTTCTTATCTCTAGCTGTAAGCAATTTTCAAGCCTTTCATTCATCCATTTTGTGGCCAACATTCTAATCCATATCATCCTTCAAAGCAGTGTATCTGAATAAACATTAATTTACATTGTTGTGTCCATTCTTGCGCATCAATTTGGAGGGGAACTTAACACACCCAATGGACAACACAAACAGAGAATGTTTATTTATTTCATTCACAAGAAATTCAGTTGTAATCCATTCTAAACGCGAAAGTATCTATCTGTCTGTCAACCACTGAACACTGAACAAAAACAGGGGTTTTAATTAACAATTACGTTGGTTTATGTTTAAATTGAATTGTTTCGTTTGATTAGACAAATGAAACGATAATTTAAATGCTTTGTAAATATTTTTTAACAGAATGGTGACTGAAAATCTTTCCTTAATTCGTGTTTTGTTGCAATAAACTGGTAACTGGATAGTGACGTAAGTATGTGTCACTCCTGGAATGCTAGACCTTGTTTTATTAGACCACGGGTACCCTAAACATGAAAGTAAAAAAAACCGGCCAAGTGCGCGTCGGACCACGCAAAATGAAGGGTTCCGGTTCGCGTCCAATAACTTTGCCGTTCTGAAGTTAGGTTGCGCGTGCGCGCTACTATTTTATAAGTAAGATTGACTACTGCGCAGTCATTTGTAGCCTAATTCAGAGCGGCAAAGTTATTTGTCGCGAACTGTAGTTGGGATGAATTTATCGCAAGAACAAACTTAACTTTGCTGTTGAAAAACATGTTTTTGCAACCGCAAATGTAAGTTGGGCAATTATTACTCGCTAACTTTTAAAGTCTACTTACCTGTAATAGTCTTCCTTTTAATTTCGTTAAGTATACATACTACTGCGGTAAATTTTTGGACAAATCCAAAACCAACCATTTAGCTAGCACACACACTTGAATCTAACAAAAATTAGCACTTTAAAGCTTAATGTTTCGCAAACGGACCCTTGAATTCAAAAATGGTTTCAGAAACTGACAATATTTTCGAATGACCTTTCCAACGAAAAAAAAACATTTCACTTTTCGTGTAGGGGAGGGACAGAAAAAAATATATTTTTTCGTGTTTTTTTTTTACTACGTTGTCGGCGAAATTAATATGTATACCCATGCCAAATTACAGTTTTCTAGAACAAAGAGTCTCTGAGCTAAGCCGCGGACTGACAGACAGATAGACATGGAGACAGATGGACATGGCGAAACAATTAGGGGTCCTTGTTAACTACGGAACCCTAAAAAGGGCCTTTGCTCAAGTGTCCTTAAGTGTCCATGGGCTTTCTTGCCTGTTCTTCTCCATAGAAACCTACTACGCTTTGGAATGGGCAACTAACTTCATCTTTCTGACTGACCGACTCCTTGACAATTTACGTGCCTGTAATTGGTTGAATTGATTGATAAATGCTTTGAGTTTGAGCATAATGAACCACTTTTACTAAAGGAACAAACTAGAAAACGATTTAAAAAAATTTGCTGCTCCGTACATATATTATTATGTTCATTAAAATTAAATTACAAGATTCACAAAATATATGGGAAATCTGTTTTATTTCGCTATTTCAGTGTTGGTTCCATACTAAAAGTGTAAAACAATAACAATGTAAGACAATGATAATAATTTATCTAAAGAAATTCTTATTCGTGTTCATTCCACATTAAAGAAACAAGCTTGAAGATAAAAATACATTTTAACTTTACCGAAAACAGTATCTATGTTTGATTCGTCTCAACATCACTGCGTTCTAAACTCGGTTCATTTTCAACAACATTTGTAGTATACCGTTTTCTTGACGTATCAATATTATGTCTGCGCTTCATATGCTTCTTAAAATTAGACCCATTTGTGAAGTCCCGCTGACAATACACACATTTATAAGGCTTAGCACCCGTATGTTGTCTTACGTGTAAGTTCAAACGGGTTTTAAACCTGAAAGTTTTGTTACAATACTCACACACATAAGGCATTAAGTCTGTATGCACTATAGAATGAGATTTCAAGTGTCTTTTAACACGGAAGCTTTTACCGCACTGCTCGCAAACAAATGGTTTGGTTCCGGAATGCAGGCTGAAGTGGGATTGAAGGTTCCCTCGAGCCCGGAATGCCATTGGACAGAACTCACATTTGAAAGGTTTTGTGTCATCATGCGTCATCATGTGAGTACTTAAAGTTCCTTTAGTAAAGAACATTTTGCCGCATATATGACAAGAGAAGTCTCTACTACGCTCTGTGTGTATGAGTTTGTGTTGCTGTAAGTTACTACGTGATTTAAATTCCTTTTGGCAATGTTCACATTTAAGTTCGAATTCTAGTGTTTCACATTTCATTCGTTTTCTGTAGTTTTTAGTGTAAACTATGATGTGGTCTTGTAGTTGTTCTTCATTCTCAAATATTGAACCGCAGTTTTGACACATAGTTCTGTATGTGTTGATGTGACAAGTGTTTTTATGCTTTTTCAAAACGGATGTCATTGTAAAACGCTTGTTGCAAATCTCGCAGCAGTATCTAAGCCATTTCTTGTGTGAACGTACATGGTTGACGAATGACTTGTAGTTATTGATAACTTTGCCACAGTCTGAGCACTTGAATATGCAGCAACGGGTGTGTATTTGTAATGCGTGTAACCGTAGGGACATGACATTCTTGCATTGGGCATCACAGTCTGCACAACGGCACATATAATCATCCCAAGTACATTTTTCTGTCCCTTTTTCGTTACTCTCAGCATTTAAATCAGAATTGTACTTCAGTTTCTTTTTCTTTTTAAGCTTCTTCTTCTTAACAGCCATGTACAGAGGTGCGTCACTGTCTGTGGTGTTAAAACCATCGGAATTTTGAAGGATTTCGTCAACACTCAGTCGTTCTATCTTCACTGCAGCCGCAGCTAAGTCTATCAATGAATTAGGGTCTACAGTTACTATTTGCAGTTCTTCATTAATAATTTCCGGTTTTACTTCTCGTTTCGTATCCTCAAAGTCTTCCCAATCGATATTTACCGGTTTTCCATCGTTACTTGGGTCTATTTTGACATCAGAACGCGAATTCTCCTTGTCATCTTTTTTCAAGAATATCTCGTTCAATTTTGTTTGTGCAGTCCTTACATTGTGTAAAAAGGACCATGTACGTTCTAGTAAGTCGAAACATGAGAAGCAAATGCTTTTTGGAAGAGCTTCAGAGGTATTAACATCGATATTTATCCACAACAATTTCGTAGCTATTTTGGAGTTGATTCCTACATCTTCGTCTGGCGATATTAGAGTTTCTTTTGTCGTTGGTTCAGCGCACAGGCGACAGTAGGCTTCGTCTTCGTCACACATTGTTAATTATCAACTGAATTTACGTAACATTTGATTGGAAAATGTTTATTTTTCGGAAAATTACTATCAATGATAAACAACCATTTTGACAATAGACGCGACGGTATTGCCACTTCTTTAAAACAAAAAAAATCGACTATTTTACGTAAATATTCAAATATATAATTATAATTCCATGACCTAATAACTGTAAATCGCGTGCCGTTTTCTTTTCTTAAATTGTTTTAATAATAAACAGTTATTTTAAAACAAATTATAGTATTTTTTTAAATCATTATTTATTTTATACAGTGTACACTGCACTGTTCTGAAACTATAATAATGGGGATAACTGCCACTTGCTCACTTCAGATGTCGCTACTATTTGACAGCTAGCTGTAGAGGTGTGCCGTACTAGATAACTTTTGTACTCCAGTGCGTTCATTACAACTTGTCCCGTGACGCGATTGGTAACACTGAATTTTGCAGTCATATTGTGATTGGTTGGGTACAGTTCGATTCAAACTTAATGGCGGCTCCGAAGTGCGGTACTCGCTGCGCAGTACTTTACCCCTCATCCCCGCTGACCCATGAATTCGTTACTGCACAGCGACTTGACTCATGTTCCGAGTCGCAATTAAGTTTTAATCGGGGTGTAGCTTTATTTGAATTCTATAATATTGAAAACAGTTTGACAAGCAATAGTGTCAATATGACGGCAAGGGACATAGTGAACGGGTCCACCTAGTACGGGGTGAGGTCCACCTAGTACGAGTATCGAAAAATACTTAGTCCAAATACCTGTTCCGTGTACGTAAGTATACATTTTTTCAGACAACTAAGTTTTTGTGAGCTGAACAACTTAGCAAGTCCAAGATCAACCGTCAAGCAGCAGTCTTTCATTTAAAATTAACTTTCAGTTCATTAAAACATGAATAGACTGGAATAGGCGGATACTAAATACTCGATAGCCATACGCTATGAACGTAACTACTTCGTCAAAATTTAAATACAGACTCGTAATGGATCGTGTCCAGTATTGGAGAAGTATTAAAATCAGAGTAGTCCTGACCACCAGCAGCTTGGACCTTGTTCCTGATGCCGATGGGCTACTATTTTTTATATATTTTTTTTTTTAATTTCTCACAAATAATTTAATAAAGATAATGAAAAATATTTAAAAATGTAATAAAGAATGATGTAATATACAATGTCACCCATGGGTATGTGCCCACCCGTATTTTTCTGATTATTCATGAAAAATTATCGAAAATTAACTTTAAAAGGTCTACTTATCTTTATTATTTTTCATGTTATTCAATTTTTTTTTTCACCTTTGTAACTAACAGAAACATCATAGCTCCATTGTCTTTGGCTATATTCATTTTTCTTGACAAGTACTATAGCCCAGCTATCTAATTACGCAACACATTTTCGTAAACTATTACGACTAATCTGTTTCATTTTGACAGTTCAACAACATTCATTGCGTTATGTACGTTGTCGAGTTGATTTTTATTTTGAACTTATGAAGCAATGGATTAGCAATCTGTTTCAAAACGATTCAGATTCTGATTGATCGTGTATTACGTAATTAGGGTACTGGTTGAAGTCTAGAGTGATGGTGGAGCCAGAAGGTGGCAACAGGAACTTCTCAATTAGATACGATAGCCTTGATGTGTTTGGGCTCGTAGTTTTGCCTTGACAAAAACTGTAGACCAAGGTGTAGTTTAAGGTCTGATGATAGTGCTGGAATGTGGCCACAGGAACACCTCGACTTTACAAGGTAGCCCTGTCGGTCGATTCTGTAAAAATATCAACGTGAAACTTAGGTGAAGTGAGCGTAAAGTGAGCTATCACAAATCGACCGGCACGATGCTAGGGATTAACACTATTGACAGCTCACTTCACGCTCACTTCACCTAAGTTTCACGGTGATATTTTTACAGAATCGATCGGCAGTTGTGTTGGACTCATTGTATTTGTTTTGACAAGTGCTTTATAAGAAGTGAAGGTGATAGATCAGATATTTAATCAAATTGTAATGCTAAAAAGTAAAACACAAAAATATAGGTATCTTTATAAAAACAAGCTTTTATTGAACTAAAAAGATCAAACATACGTAAACATAGAACTTTAAAATTTTCTTAAAAGCTTGTGGCGTGAACCTTCTTACACATAAAGGTAAGCCTCAAGCTTTTATGAAAACATCAAAGTTAATATTAAATGTAACTTTTAATTTGATGTACAAGTGTTCTGTGTCTGTAAGTGTACATGTTGTAATAAAAAGACAAATTTTAACTTAAATTATATTATGTAAAATGCACATTTTACATTGATTGAATAAAATCCTCATCTAATTTTTTACAATTTTACTATAGATAATGGCACCAACACCTCTTTATTAGGTCAGCGCTCTGGAACAGACAAAATCTTTATGACACACACCTATCATCACGCTTGTATTCCGCGATGGAGTAGGTAGAGCCGCAGAGGTATAGAATACTTACTGTGTAATTTACTGCCCTACCCGATCATCGAACCCAGGGTGAAACTACAGCTAGATAGACTAACAAAACAGCCGAACTTTATGTAACGTAGGTACCGGAATTAAAGGCACAGATTTTGACAGATCCAAGCATAAGTTTACGCTAAGTCTCGGCTCTGTACTTACCCTAAAGCCCCCAGTACACATTGGGCGATCAGTCTTTTTGCGTGTATTTACCGAGGTCCACCACGCGGGCCCAGTACGGGTTGGTAGATGTCACATGTCTTCGAAGTTTTTGATTCTAGGACTTTCCTCACGATGTTTTCCTTCACCTTTTTGAGAGCAGTGGTGATGAAATAATTTACACAAAATAAAGCGCCTGTCAGGGCTCGAACCTACGACCTATACAACTCGTAAGTCGCGGCCGTTACCAATGGGCCACCACTGTCCCTGCTTATTGCATATTGTATATGCCTCTAGTTCCGGTACGTTGCATATAGTTCGGCTGTTTCTTCAGGCTATATAGCTGTCGTTTCGCCCTAAGCTGGTGATCGGGTGGGGTAGTAAAACATACAGCTTTCTATTCCCTTGCGGCTCTGCCTACACCTTCGTGTATTTTATTTTTTCTAGGAACACCAAACAGCTACATTATGGAATATTACACACAAAAAAACATATAACTCAAGTAATAATGTAAATAAAACCTTGAAATCACTAAGGAGGTGAACTGTGCATGCAAGACAGTTACACTAACATTCAAAGCAGAAATTAGAAAGTATTTTAAAAACAACAGCAAACAATTATTAGTCTGAGAGTTCAAGTATCTTATACAAAAGGCTACGAACCCTTTTCAAAGAGCATATAAATATGTCTGTCTTCGAATACTTCATTACCTACACTGAAGTATTCGAACACAGACATACATGCTGCCATTCGCCGAACTGGTGAACGTAGACCAGTGTTAGATCGGCATGTACCTGCTGCAAAGAGTTTGCCTGCACGCACCTGCCGTCTATGGACAGTTCTGGGGACTGCGTAGCACAATATATTATATTTAAATCTATACAGTCAAAATTGCCATTAACAATGTCATCACCGAACGTGTACTGGGGGCTTAAGAAAGGCGATACGTACCCTATCTCCATGATATTCTTAGTGAATCTCTCTGTGCCGTTCGTCACGACGAGTTGATAAACACCCTCGTAATCTTTGGTAAATGGTTTGATTGAAAAGTTGATAGTAACCGTCATGATTTCTTTATCATTCCCTTTCACCATCTACACAAAAAAGTAAAAACATGCTTGAAAATTAAATATTTTTAGTGCGACAAGGTTCTTTCGTCGCTTGAATGACATTATTGGTATAGTTTCACCAAGACCGGTTCGCGTCGAGGTGGTCAGCTTTGAAGAATGAGCGGTGGGATGACGTGAGCGGCCTGCACTGCGCCCCTCGTCTCGTTGCGCACAAATAGACATTTTGTAAAATTGTTTTGTGAAATTGCGTTAAAAAAACAAGATGGCGGCGTTAATTCAGATTTTTGCCGCGCGCCAAAAGACGTTTTGTAAGTCAATAATATTCCGCAGGAGTCCTCCGAGACTCAGATTCCATGTTTTTTACGTGCCGGATAACTAACTACTTCAATTCGCCGCGGCATTTTGTAAACGGCGTTTGAATTGTCCACCAAATGTTGTGGCATATTATAAAGTGACAAGGCAATTTACATTTTGCCTTCGGCATATTTCATAACTACCGGCGTTTGTAAACAGACGACGCCATTTGGAAACAGCGGAATCATACATATTGTCGGCGACATATACATCGATTTGATGTTTGGAGTGGCTACCTATCTATAACTATCAGTTACAGGCCACAATTTATAATTACGTTCTATGCTTGACCTCGGAACCCTGAATAAAGTATAGATCATGACGTAATTAAGTCCTACGTACCTCTGAATTGTAGGAGTATAAGTGATTTGCATCATCACTTTTTAGAGTTTTGTCGTTAATGTAAATCTACGAATAAGGAAACAAAAACAGAATTATTAAATACTTATTAGTAAAATATATTGGAAATTTATTAAATACTTATTAAGCTTCGTGCAGACTAGCGCGACGCGACAGCGCGACGCGACACCGATTATTGTTATACCGGGAAGTTTTTTTAGAAATTGTATTGTTTGAGTCGCGTCGCGCCGTCGTGTCGCGCTGGTCTGCACGAGCCTTTAGTCTCTCAACGTCAGAGGAAAAGAACGCATTTTTTTAAAATAATGAATTAACCTTCTTCAAATTAAAAATGTGCGATATCTATTCACTAAGCCATTCTGATCAAACTACTTTGATTACAGTCGACCTCGTAATGTTTGCCATTTTTGACAACAATAACAATCAATAAGGTTATGACTAACTAACTGGTACACATGGATCTAAAAAAAAAAATATTGACTTAGAGTAATGCGCGCAAGATAAGTCTTCGCGCGACTGGTGACATCCTTAATTCAATACTTACGGATATATATAAAATATAATATTAAATCCATATTAATAATTTAATCTTAATATTACGTATTAATCTTATTATTTTAAATTAAATAATTCTATACTTAATTTTTCCCGCAAGTTCATAGGTTATTTATCTATTCTTAATTCTCCATCTTACCATTGCGGGGTCACACTTGGCAACGTTGCAGGTGTAGACAACTTTGTGCTTGAACTCTTCCGACGGAGGAGGCGGCTCTACAACACTCACGGTCACGTTAATCACTGGAAGATAACACAAACATAAATTAACCAATCAGAGCAAAGTTCCAGCTGAAACAAATTAAATAAAAGTAAATTGTGGAACTTACATGGTGCTGAAAAATTTATACATAAAATTGAATTTGAACCTCGACGTGTAAGATAGCTCACAAATCACAAAACACTGGGTGCGTTCTATCATTGTTATAATTAAGGTTCCATTGGGTTTGCACATATATTTCTTGTAGCGCACTCACTGAGCGAGAGTGCTAATAAAACTCCTTCACTGCACAAGATGTAGTGCCTTTGGAATAGATATAAAAACAAACTTACAGCTATCTGAAATAAAACATAAAAAGAAAATTAATTTATTCGAAATGAAACACGAAACACCCCCCTCTCGTCTGGCATCTCATCAAGACTAGATAAGTGTCAAGGGGTCACGATCTGTTGTCTCATCAAAACTTGATGACCACTATTGCTACAGATTAATAAAAAAAACTCATGCTCAAAGTTGCACAAAAAGCACATGTCAAACATCTGACAATAGTTCGCACCGTAATGTTTATTTCTTTACGGCCAGTGACAATCAATCACAATCCGTTTAATTTTGACAGTTAGTTACATGCTACTGTAGGAAGTCGTGACGTAGAAATTACGTGACACTGCTACAGGAAGTGCCTTATTTATTACGCGAATGTCAATACTAGCCTTTGACAACATCAGATCGCCGATGCAGCGTTAACGTCAATCGATCAACCAATAGCGCGAACTGGTTATATAATGATGATGAAGACTCATTCTATATTCCTACTTCGAGTAGGAAGGAATACCCGTATTATAGTTAACTGGATTTATTTCCCAATTCCCACTTCGTGTTGGACGAATCCTCGTAGGATAATTAGTTGTAGTTAACTTTATTAATTAAAAGTTGTTTTAGGAATCATTTCGGTTTTTTTTCTGATCCTCCGGCTGTGCTGGTAAACGTAATTAGTTCAACAACTTTCATTGCGTTATTTAGGTACGTTGTTAAGCAGTTTTTTTTTTTTTTGCTACCTATTTGATTTCAAGGAATCAATTAGGTAGCAATATCCTTTAAAATGATTCAGATTGTGATTGATCGCGAGTTACGTAATTAGGGTGCAGGTTTAGGTTATACTTAATGGCGGCTAAAATCCGCTGTTTTTTGAGTCTTTGTGTGTGTGTAATAGTATGTATGTACCATCAAAGAAGTTCATAATCTAACCAGTTTCAAAACAAAATCCCGTGAACATGATGAACACATGTGTTACCGGCCCGGGTCTATAGCCGCCGAGTGCTGCAAGCAAGAATAGTCCTTACGGTGGTTAGATATGAACTTCTTCGATGGTACCTATTATATTAATTTGTTAGGTAGTTTCTGTAGCCTACAGAGCTTGAGGGATTTTAATAAATAAGATATCAGTAGCTTGATAACGCGAGTGAACGACACTGGCTGTAATAAGGATTTAAAAAATTGGCAGTCATGAACTGCCGACAGAAGTGAACCTTAAAACTGCTATTAGCGCCATCTATATTCTATAGTACAGCACTATGGCGCGAGCTTGTCGGTGACGCCAATCCATAAGTTTATCCCTATCAAAAATCGCGCAGCGCTCGTAAAGAAGTTTTCATTTGAAAAATCTTTAGTGTAGTTGCAAGAACACTTTGTTTTTCTTTAAACTTACTTTCAAGTACTGCTAATGTTTTTCTATGTTCAGTTTGGTTGATTTTGAAGATTCCCTTATATACGCAAGCATTTGTATCCTCAAAGCTGTGAAAAAAATTGTTATTAAGATTATGTTTATTGTCGTCATAAACTCCTGCATCGCGGTACCGTCTGGTCGGAGGATCCTGTCTTTTCAATGGAAGAACTTTCCATCCTGGTACTCCTTGTTACACATATAAAAAGCCCAAAAACACTTATGGGCAGAAGCCCAGCAGATTCAACAACCGTCGTCATAGTTATAAAAGTATACTCAAGTACAAGACAAGGTTTTGTTAGGCGTGTGTCCATAATTGGAACGAACTTCGTCATCTTGTTATGTCGATACAAATTTTGTGACACAATTTAAAAAAAAATTACCAGCAACACCCCCTGTCAATGTCATTCAGGCGCCAGAACGTCCTTGTATAGTTTGACCGAGACCACTTGACTGTACCGCGCCTCAGGAGTGCGCGGCGTGGCGGGGGGCGGCGTTGAGAAATAAGCAGCGGGACGCCGTGAGCGTTAATGAATGGGCCTGCAGTGCCTCCCGTCTTGCCGCGCACATACCTAAGGCGCGGTACAGCGGTCTCGGTGAAACTATAGCACTTTATTAGGTACTCACTGATCAAAATCAACGTTGACGGTGTTGTTGGTCGATATACCGAATCCTGTGGTAACGTTCTGTCCGCGACAGCTGACGGCGACGAGCTGGCCGCCCGGGCAAACGTACTCGACTATCTTCTGTTTGTATGCGTGCCCCGGTTGCACCGACTCCCGGAGTATATGCACCGTACACGCTGGCAAGTACAAACGATATTAGAAAATCAGGCGTTAAGCTTAAGCATAATCAGCCTATAACGTTTCGACTGCTGGGACACAGACTTCCACACTGTGAGGGGGCGCGGGCCATAATAAACCACGCGGGCCCAGTGCGGGTTGGTGAATGACACATGTCTTCGAATATTTAGTTCTAGAACATGTTGGTTTCCTCACGATGTTTTCCTTGACGTCGCTTCATTGCGCAAAGTAATGTGATAGTATAGTCAGGCCCGTTATCACTGGACCACTACTGCTCTAAGTCAGGCATGACTTCGCGGAAATCCTTCACATACAAAATACAAGGTTAAATTAAGATAATCTAAAGTGATCCGGTACTTTTAACAATGAAATAAAATGTGCACCGACTTCATGAACAAGAAAACAATGAATAATGTAAATTAATCGCTTAGGAAGTTGGCGACAATTTTTTTTTCTAAAATCCAAATCTTAGTTTATACTCATTTCATTATTATGTCTTTGGTTTTGGTGATACTTGGGGTCAGCGCAACACTTTTGTTTCTTGTATTCTCGCTTGTTAGCTGTCTCTTCCACTCCTTTTTCTTTCACATCATCCCTCACACACACAATCCGTCCATCCTCCGTAACCGTATTCCTCTCCCTCTCCATCCATCAACATTTACATTCATCACTCTTTTGGTTTCATTTGTTTCATCCCTCCACATCACATACCCATGCCAAGATAAACTATTCCCTTTCATCAAAGTGTTAAATTCTCGTTAATCTATTACATTGTTCCATTTTCTCTCCACTGCTGCGAGTCCCAGGAGGCTGATGTTCTCCGCGTCCGTCGTCGTCCGGTGGTTTTACGACCGACTTAGGCTCCAGATTTCTAAGGTATTGGGGTGTCAGCATTGTCTCATCCGTTTCTTCCATCCCGTCTGGATTCACGTCAACATAAGCATTCATGAATTGATTGATCCGATTCTCCTTAAGCCTGCAATAAGTAACAACTTCATGGCACACACGCCTGTTCCTCAGAGGAGGAGGCAGAGGTGTAGTCACATTTCACCAGTGATGCAAATCAGCTGTTCCAGATATTTATGTTCACTTCTTAATAAAGTACGAGTAAAAGTTTTTCTTGATGTTTACTTAATTCGAAAACTCCTTTTCTGGCTTTGCGTTATTCCAACTACACCTTGTATACAACTAGTAAAGCAACGGGTAAAGCCAGCATGGGGCCAGTAACAAATTCTACCAAGGTTCTTAAGTTAAGGAGATAAAATAAAAAAGTAATTTAAAAAAAATAACCGACTTCGAAAGAAATTAACTAAAGATTATGAAATAATATTTTTATCATACACGAAATTAACCAACAAAACGAAATCAAAAGTAGGTACGAAACAAATTACCACTGGGGGCAACCACTGCTCTCGTTAACGTCAAAGCGCCGGGCTCCACAAAGTGGGAGGCTTGTAGCGTCTGTTACACCTTCTACATACGTGGTCAACCCGCCTCTGTATACATACAACATACCCTATTTCCATTAAATCTTTAGTGTACTGAAGCCCGTTGATGAGGAACTGGCCTTGGTACATGCCCTCCCATAACGAGATGTACTCCGGGATGCTGATTGTCACCGTTCTGTTTACGGGCTGAAAGAAAATTATCTTATCTTATCTTATCTTATCTTATCTTACTTATAATAAATCTGTAGAGAGATCAATTCTGTACATGATATATATTTTCAAAATAACTATCAGGGGGTAATTAGTGATCGATACTGATGCCAAAAATGCGATCACAAAAAAATTTGTCTGTCTGTCTGTCTGTCTGTATGTTCCTTATAGAAACAAAAACTACTCGACGGATTTTAACACTTGAAACTTGGTACAATTATTCTTCATACTCCTGGGGAGGTTATAGTATACTTTTCATCACGCTACAATCAATAGGAGCAGAGCAGTGAAGGGAAATGGTGGGGAAAACGGGAGAAGATGCTCCATTTTTTAAGCTTCCGTCGCGTGTGAAGCCTTAATGGTTAAAGCTACATAGAAATCATTTATGACGGAAATGTTCTACATAAAATTATCTAAAAAATATCCCACAACAGCATATGTCTATCTTTTATGGTTGACTCACAATAACACGTGGAACTCCCGATAGCTTAGCAGTTCGGAGCTTTCTGATTATATTTGTTTACTCTTACGTTTATAATACTCTAACTCATCCCTAATTAAAAGAAGTTAATATTATTACCTATTCAATAAAAAAATAATCATAGTAATCGGTATAGAAACACCAAACTTATACATGAAATACGCTAATAAGCCATCGCGCCGTCGCGCGTGAATACTGAATCATTGCCATAAGGATTATTTTTGTGTAACGGTTGCCGCGCTCGACGCGGGTCGTGGCGATAGGATATAAAAAGGCGGGAGGTCAAAGTAACCCAGTTGCAACAAAATGTAATCGAGGCTCAAATTTTAACAGGCTGCGGTGCAGGAGAGACCGTCTTTATTCCCAGAATTCCATATATACCAAATAATTTTCCATTCCAATTTAAAAGAACGCAATTCCCAGTATCGGTGTGTTATGCAATGACAATTAATAAGGCTCAAGGGCAGACTTTTCGTGTTGCTGGAGTAGATCTCGGTGTCAGTTGTTTCTCGCATGGTCAGTTATATGTCGCTCTTTCCCGGGTTAGCAGTTCTAGAAATCTTTATGTTCATGTGCCGGACGGGTCAACTTTCAACATACCGGTCAACTGCCCTAACTTCACCAGGCGTCCTATGTTTGCCTATAATGAAAAAGATGCAATATCTTTTTGATTTTACTTGTATGGCTATCGAAACTTTGAGTTTTCATAAAGAGCTTTAAGTTTGGATTGCCATACAAATAAAATGAAAAAGATATTGCATCTTTTTCGTTATAGGCAAACATAGGACGCCAGGCGAAGTTAGGGTAGTTGACGGTAGTTTACCCGGAATCTTTGCGCTGAAGTATTTTCGTTCTATAGGTACTTAAGCCTCATGTGAAAGTGATCTTTTAAACAATATTACCAATACATTAACTTAATAACATACAAGGAGTTACACGCTGACGGAGTCGCGGGCACAGCTATTAATAATAATATTCTGCGGTTCCTTATTGCGATATTTTTCAACAGTATTGTGGATTGACATATTATATTTCCCTACTAAAATACGAAAGTTAATCTGTCTGTTACATCAAAACCACTGAACCGTGAGGAAGGACATATGGTACTTTTTTACGAAAAACGACGGAAACGCGGACGAAGTCGCGGGCAAAAGCTAGTAATAAATAAATAAACCCTAAGTAAAGTGAATATCATCACGTACGTGCTAGAGGATATTTTGACGCCTGAATAACATTAACAGGGCGGCGTGGTTGGTAAACATTAGTAAAATTTTCACAGAAATTGTATTGACAAACCAAGATAGCGGCGTAAGTTCCGATTTTGGCCACGCTCCAAAAGAACCTTGTAACGTTGTACGTACCGAGTAGTAGGCCCCCAAGCTAGCATTCGACCCTTGCGTGGCGAACTCCAGAGGGATGCCGTTGGCGGTGACCTAGGAACAGGAATACATTAGGTATGTATATTCGACCTCGTAATTGTCACCCTAAGATGTGACGCCCGGTTCACGGCCTCGAGCGATGCGATTTCCGTCAAGTAACACACGCGCGCGTCATTTCTTTGTTAAGCTAAGCGTATGCTGAGACGCAGGTGATGCAGCACAGCACAGCACAGCATAGATTTTGCAGGGTAGGTCAGGCGAGGCAGACATAGGCCGCGAGTGCATGCTGCAACGCAGCTACATAAGCAGACACATTCGCGTCCCAGTTAGAACAAACAATAGACTTTGATGTCTTTTTTTAATAGTTTGGATGATTATTATTATTGTTCGGTTTTTGACCAACCTTTTTAACAAAATATTTGCTGGCGGCTTGTGAACCTTAGAATGTTGAAAGTAAAGTATTTGTGGGTGGAAATCGTTCGTTCCTATATCTCCAAGAAAGCCATTGAACACCTAGCTTGTCTCAACTCCCGGGTCAGCAGGAGAGCTTCAGCGTGCACGGCACTTCACAGATAGGTAGTTTAGATGTACTCTGGGTTCAAAAGTCTTGAAGACCGCACACCACGCGGGAGTAAGTCCATAAACACTACAGATACTAAAACGTTTAGCTTGAAACACGATCACAAAAAGAGAGGAAGAAACGTTCATCCAGCTCAGGGCGCAAAATCGTACTGTCCGCCACGGATGCCGCCGCGACGTAGGTCGTGAGCAGGTTCGGTGATGATTTACCAACTACCCTCAATTTGATAATAAGAATTATCATACAAACAAGGTTCACAACGAACTAATTCAATTAAATGTTCTGTCATTGCAACAAAATTATGAATCAGTGGTAAAAAACACGTGTCGACGTGGACGCGTCGCGCAGAAATCTGTACCGGTACTACAACGAGAGCAGGACAGACATGCTGGCTGCGCCGCACGTGCCTGCGAGGCAGCATACGCAGCTCTCAGTACGTTCATGCATTACAAAATCTGCTCTGCCGGGCTCTGCGAGGACCTGCGTCTCAGCATACACTTAGCCAAGTCCGTCGCTCCGCAAGTCGCGTCGCAGTGACTCGTCGCACACTCTAAACAACTTCTTTCATTTGTTTTTACCGCAGTCGCTGTCGCGTGGTGAGAGTCAAAATGGTGGGTGCTAAACGAATTAAACCATATACTGAAAAAAATATACCTAAAATGTACTATTTAGTACCTAGGTTTAAAAAATTGTACCTCGTTCAGAACGTAATCAAAATTTACGTACACCCGCCATATTGACGTCAGAATTGTGGGTTTATTTTTGTGTAGCCAAGATTACTGAGAAGGTAGATATAAAACATGCATGGATATTTAGTACCTAATAAATTGGTACCTCTCAAAACAGACCATAAGTCAATGAAAGCTCATCGGAAATCGACAGAAACTGAAAAATTCATCAACAGTCATTCCTTTATACAGGTTGTTACAATAAGTTGTTTGTTTGACACAAAGAGTATAATCGTTTTACCGGCCAAAACCGTATAAAATCGTTAGTTTAGACAGTTCTGCAATGCTATTCTGTAACCATCTCACCGTGAAAACTTTGGTGAAGTGAGCGTGGAGTGAGCTGTCATTCCACAGGGATTGACACTATTGACAGCTCACTTCACCCAAGTTTTCACGGTGAGTTGTTTACAGAATCGCATGGCAGAACCCGTCTCAGTTTGCAGCACTAGTTAGAAACGTCGCAGTTTTATGGGGGCCCATTTCTGCTATTGCAGACGGTTTTATTCCAACATGTCTGATATTAAAACAGTACATTGGTTTCGTCATTTTATTACGAAAAAAAATAGTTTTTAGACATTTTGCGCGTCACGTGTGGCCTAAGCGCATTTTCAATGTCAAAAAATTTTTGCGACCTGTCAAATGTCACCTATAATTCATACATAGATGATATATGTCATATTTATAGATGAAGTGAGCTGTCATTCCGCCTGATACTAAGTATACCTATAGTCAAGTATCCCCGGTCTCCTCTACTTGTGTCAAACAAACAACATATTTTGACACCCTGTATCAAGGAATGGCTGTTGATGAATTTTTCAATTTCTTTCGAATTCCGATGAGGTTTCACTGACTTTAGGTATGTTTAGAGAGGTACCAATTAGGTACTAAACATCCATGCATGTTTTATATCTAAATTCTCAGTAATCTTGGTTTCATAAAAACACACCCGCCATTCTGACGTCAATATGGCCGGTGTACCTAAATTAAGATACAATTATTTCGTTCTGAAAGAGGTACTTACCATTTTTTTAAACCTCGGTACTAAATAGTACATTTTAGGTACATTTTTTTGATTAGTTAAGATACTTAAGGGGCGCTAAGGTATCCCGCGAGATTCAAGTTTTCTTACGTTTTTTCCATTTTGCAGGTCACTGTCAGGTTGTATGTTGATTAAAATATGATTCGCGACCTTAACAAATATGGCTTTATATAATTATAATCATTACAATCAGCAATACAACTCCAAAAGTTAGCATAATTGTCAAATGTCATGATTTCATGAAATAGTCATTCAATGGGATTACACGAAATAAGTGAGTTGTATTGATCATCATTTTTATGATTATAATTCTATAATTAAACATTTGATACGGCCGCGAATCATATTTAGATCAACATAGAACATGATACTGACCTGCAAATTGCAAAAAACGTAAGAAAATTTGAATTTTGCGGGCTGCCTTGACGCTTTCGCCTTAAGATTTACCCGCCAGTTTGACTCTCACGACGCGTGTCGGTTGAGCGTGTAGCTCGTGGCCACAGGATAAGATGACTGTACCGATTTGAGGGTGCACGGTTTGTCGCAAACGAAATCGAGTTTTTGCTCGAAGGGCGCGCCCTCCGCGGGTGGCGGCAAGATTAAGTCCCCGCCGCCTGTGATGTTAATCACTGAAACATAAGCCATTGTTTATTAATTTTAATAACTAAGATCTGCCCGTGAGTTCATCCGCGTGTTTTAACATTAACATATCCTATGGCGCTCCGCAATAGCGTAGCTTTTTAAAGAATTTTTGAAATCGGATGAGTAGTTTCGAAGATTACCTCCTACATACAAACAAACAAACTTTACCTTTTCATAATATTAGGATAGATTAGGTATAGAAAACCTATTAATAACCTGATATTTGAAGTTCGCACCATATTTTATCCAAGGTATCGATCAACATAAAGTTATAAAATTGAGTTTTAAATTACTTAAAAATAGATAAACGTAGGAAAAAATAGAATAAATTATTATATTACATAATATATTCGGCATCTAAAGATTCGGCATAATAGTAAAATGTTGTGTACGGTGTCGAACCTTCTACGTGCACACTAAATAAAAGTTTCGAGTGCAGTCGTGCGCAATACAAGAGATTCTATTTAATAATAGGCAGATTTCTCGTCACACAATATATTAAGTATCGTACTCAGTAAGTTAGTCGATTTCGTAATTGTCACTCACTTGCACGTCATAAAACATCAAGGTCTATTTTTGCTTTGAGGCTTACGTGACAGCTAGATAGTTTGACACATATGTGACAGCTAGATAGTCTTAGACATATGTGACGGCTAGATAGTTTGAGACCTATGTGACAGCTAGATAGTGACCGAGTGAAGTTTTTATTCGGAGCTGTACGAGTTACTTTTGGCGCGTAGCCCGAATCGGAACTAATGCCCATCTTGCTTTTTCAATACATTTCACAAAACAATTGCACAAATTTTTACCAACATACCAACAGCTCCCCCCCACCTTCAACATCATTCGAGCGCGAATCCTTGAAGCAGTGTACCCACTGGTAGTTTTGTCAAAAGTGGCAACTCAATTACGAGGCGACTATATCTAAACGAATGACTTACCTTCATCATTCGTTTAGTCATCAACAACGCTGCTTAAAGAGACAAAAATATTCAACGCACTTTCAATATTTATTTTATTGTGTGCGTATAACTCTTGAAAGCGAGTCGAACCACGCACAATGAAGGGTTCCGTAGTTGGGATGAATTTATTCCAAGAATAAACTTAGCATTGTAGTTGATAAACATGTTCTCCCTTAAGGAATGTATGGGAGATCATGTTTTTCAAACTGTAAATTTAAGTTGGTCGATTATTACTCATTTACCTGTACAGCCTACTTAGCCGTGATAGTTTTCCTTTTAATTTCAAGTACATCCATTTATCTGGCAGGGGGGGGAAACTTGACTCTTACAAAAATGTTCACTTAAAAGCTTGATATTTCGGAAACGGATCCTTGAATCCAAAAAACATCCCCAGTTTACGTGTAGGGGATGTACCCTAAATAAAAATATATTTCTTGATTTTATTTTACAACTTTGTCGGCGTAAATAAAATGTATACCCATGCCAAATTACAGCTTCTAACCGTCTCTGAGCTAACCCGCGGATAGACAGACAGACAGACAGACGGACATGGCGAAACTATAAGGGTTCCTTGTTTAGTACGGAACCCTAAAAAAGACTTCTCAAACAACGAATAAAAAAATAACTTATGTACCTTTATCTGAAAAATTAAATAATAAAATTAATTTACCGGGGACTCGCTGTAACCTTGCGGCTTCACAACAGTATATAAGTCGAGTATAAAATGTCTAATCACGTCACTAAAGGGATGGCCGACAGATGTCAAGTGATGCGCGTACAGACCGGCAGGTTATGGGGCCAATTGGTACCTGAAGTGAGCTTGAACTTGAACATACATATAAAACATCCCAGGGTTTGAATAGGATGCCGAACTTTGGAAATTTATATGGGGAAATGAGGAAGCCTAAGTGCCAACAGGGTTCTAGTGTTTTGGAAGTCCGATATTTTGAAGTGACGACCTGGGACTTATTGTCAAATTAAGCCGACACCCAGTGAGTAAGGGTGGTAATCAAAGTCCTTGATGAAAGAAAGGTGCCTGCAATTTTAAAATAAAACTTACTTGGATCTGAAATTTAAAATGAATTGAGTATTAAGAGCGGTTATTCTGAAAGTGGGCAACGTCGCAAATAGCTGTCAAAAAATTACCTGTTTTGATTAATTTGGCAATATTACTTACTGTATGCAAATATGAAATATCTCTAACTAGTGAACTAGAATATTAATAATGAATTGCAATTATGACACGATGTTTTAGGTGTAAAAAAGGCATTTGGAAAGCTTCCAAATACTTTTTACATCTAAAACTAAATGTTCGGTGTTACGATATTGATTATTGCATTTCATAATCAATATTTTAGTTCACTAGTTAGCCTATTTCTATACTTCGTGATGTACGAACGACTTGTAGTGAGAATACAAGAATCTGGATAATATTACCATTTTGTAAGCGTCATCGACGAGTGTAAACCCGAGAATTGGCCTCCAGCAGTACATAAGCTACATTTTGAACCAAAAACTTAAATCTTGTTTAAAACTTACTACTAAGAATAGCTACTATTTTTCTGTAAGGAGTGTCGCCAATCTTGAATATCCCCATGTAGACGCAAGCAGAGCTGTGAAATTAAATAGTTTATCAATTTAGAATCCTGAGAGGATTACTAAGCGTTATTACTTATTACTCCCTCTACCCATTAGGAAATTCTCAGTAGGTTTAACAGTCGATCAATCACAATCTGTTTCATTTTGACAGTTCAACAACATTAATTGCGCTATTTACGTTTTTCAGCTGACAAATTTTTCGAACATATGAAGCAATGGAATAATAATCTCTTTCAAAATGATTGAGATTATGATTGATCATGTGTTACGCAATTAAAGGTACATAAAAAGTGAATAGTCATGAAACCTCTCGCCCGAGTTCAGGACAGATTGCTACGTTATCTGACCATAATCCGAACGAAAGCCTTCATGACTGCCGAGTCATACTTCTTAGCAATTACTTGAAGGATACTGTTAGTGCTGCCCCGCACTCTGCTTAGTAGGGAGCCGGTTCGCTTGCGCATGGAAGCCATCAACCCGGGCCTCCACAAACATAGCCGAATCGCTGCAAAAGCGATTAATGCCAATGCATGCTCTCTTTCTGGGTGAGAAGTTTCGAAAAGTGATAAATAGTGCTCACTTATGCATGTAGATGACGATGGTCTTGGAGGCGGGATCGATCTTGAAGAGGCCGCGCGGGAGCTGGCTTACGCCTTGGCACAACACGTCCGTGATTTCGCAGTCGGCGCACGAGTACGTTACATTCTCGTACTGTTCGGTAAAAGTCAAATCCGCAAGCAATCGCCGCACCTGGATCGCTGTGGAGTAGCAGAGGGTTAGGCCTTAAAAGTATAGTCAACCTCGTAATTGCTTTACCATCCTTTCAATATTCAATCAATTATTGCATTCCACAATTTGTACTTATGTAGGTAGTAAATTAAAATTTTGTGTAGCCATTATGACTACACAAAATTTTAATTCTCGGGAACAACAAAATAAATAGTCGGAAGCTTTTAAAACTCCTCTCGCCTCTCACCGCGTCACTCTGGTGTATTTACACATGCCGCGTCACTCTGGTGTATTTACTTACACACACCGCGTCACTCTGGTGTATTTACACATGCGGCGTCACTCTGGTGTATTTACACAAAGCGCGTCACTCTGGTGTATTTACACATGCCGCGTCACTCTAGTGTATTTACACATGCCGCGTCACTCTAGTGTATTTACACATGCCGCGTCACTCTAGTGTATTTACACATGCCGCGTCACTCTAGTGTATTTACACATGCCGCGTCACTCTAGTGTATTTACACATGCCGCGTCACTCTAGTGTATTTACACATGCCGCGTCACTCTAGTGTATTTACACATGCCGCGTCACTCTGGTGTATTTACACAAAGCGCGTCACTCTGGTGTATTTACACAAAGCGCGTCACTCTGGTGTATTTACACATGCCGCGTCACTCTAGTGTATTTACACATGCCGCGTCACTCTAGTGTATTTACACATGCCGCGTCACTCTAGTGTATTTACACATATGCCGCGTCACTCTGGTGTATTTATACCGCCGCGTCACTCTAGTGTATTCACACATGCCGCGTCACTCTAGTGTATTTACACATGCCGCGTCACTCTGGTGTATTTACATATGCCGCATCAATCTGGTGTTTTTTTTAGTGGTTTTTGACAAAAATAAAAGACAAAAAATAAATGACAGATGTTGTTTTAAAGCTGGTACAGACCAGCGCGACGCGACGCCGCGCCGCGACACGAACAATACAATTTCTAAGAAAACTTGACGATATAACAATAACCGGTGTCGCATCGCGCTGTCGCGTCGCGCTGGTCTGCACGAAGCTTTAATCGGTTGTGGCGAAGCGAGAGGATTTAAGACAATAATATGTCCAAGTTCAGTAAAGTGCACAATCGCGTCTCTTCTAATCAGAAATGCTCCCAATAAACATATAATAAATTAACACTTTGTGTTCCGGGGCCATCCAGCGGAGAAAAAGCCGGGAGCATCCAAACCAGTCTAATACAATGTGAAATTTAATTCGTTTGAATCCTCTTAAGAGGTAATTTTACTTACAGCTCACTTCACCTAAGTTTCACGGTGATATTTTTACAGAATCGATCGGCTGTTCTAAAATTCATATCACTACATATTATATAACAAATTCCCCCCGCCACGTCTGTTTGTCTGTCTGAACGAGATAAACTCAAAACCTACCGAACAGATTTTCACCAATGGACGCAGTGATTCATGAGGAAGGTTTAGGTGTTATAATTAATTAAGGTTTTGTGTAAATTGGCCGACTGGGAGCTTTACTGGCGTGCGCGTAAAGGCGTGTACGCATGAACGAACAAAACAGGGTGAACACGAACATTGAACACGAAACATTTGGTATTTGGTATTTGGTTCCTAGGTGTAGACGTAAATTAGCAAAGCGAACACGAACACCATACGAACACAGTTCGACTTGTGTTCATGTTTAATTGCCCCGCTCTCTTTGGTACCCCTGGATTCGCCAATGTTCGCAATGTTGCATCAAATTTCTCCGAACACAGAACAACGGAGTTCGATCGCCGCGATCGTTTTTGACGAACACAGTGTTTGATGTTCGTTAGCGGTACGCACATTCGATGTTCTTGTTTACCATGTATTGTTCGTTCTTGCGTACACGCCTTTACGGTAAGTAGTACCTACATTTCCACTGGATAATTTCCAATATCCACGCGGGCGAAGCCGCGAGCAAAAGCTAGTTATAATTAAAATAGAACGAAGCATTATCATAATTTAGATTTAGAGTAGACACCCTATGGGTACGGAAACCTAAAAAGCGGTCTTTTTTTTTTTGAGGGTGGGAAATTATCAAATAACTTCTCCCGCTCTGGGCGGAGCGGGAAGGTGTGTCAGACTTTTACTGTCCAAAACCCATCCGTGTTCCTTCCATTGCCTGTGTGCCGGGGTCGCGATATCCCTTTCGGACAAACTCCCAACCCTGGCAGGCACTGGCCCTTACCCCGTCAGTTGGTGCCGACATCTCTTTGAGGCGCGCGTGGAACACAACGCGCCTAAGTTATAAATTTTCAATACTTACTAGTACCTACAAAGATAAAAAAAAAAAGTTTTTTTACATTTCTGAATACTAACCTGAATATATCCATAATGAATTTATTTGAATATTAAGACTACCTACATAATTAATTACATTAATAAAATCGACATTACCGATATCTGTAATATAAACGTAGTTCTATTAGTTGTGTTTTGCGTCGATGTTATGTTTCTCCATTTCTTTAAATTTATAATAATATTAATTGATTGTGAATAAGAAGAAGGTCGTGTTTGACGGAGAAGAGGATGTTCCGGTGTGATGTGGAAATAAATGATAAGAGTGTGGAGCAAGTGAGTTTGTATATCCGGGGAGTCTGTTTACAAGAGATGGAAAAATTGGTGAAGATGTGAAAAGCAGAGGTATTGCGGGAAATAAAGTGAATGGTGCTGATACATGCGATTGTGACCAACCAGGCAATGTCTAAAAGGGCTTGACTGGCTGTTCACAATGGTGTGCTTAAGTATGGAAGTGAACGATTGGTGTGTCAATAGAAGCATGCAAGTAGAAAAAATGCTGTGGAAATGCGTTCCTTGCGAAGCAAATGTGGTGTGGCTATGAATGATAGGCTGAGGAATTATGTGATAAGGCAACGGTGTGGTTTAAAAGAAGATGTAGTGACAAACATTTAAAACAGTATGCTTAGATGGTGTGGTCATGTTGAGAGGATGAATGAAAGGCGACTAATAAAAGATATTTACAAGACAGGAGTGGAAACGCTGGGAGGGGACGCCCTAGGAGGACATTTATGGCGACCTTATTAGTAATGTTCTTCAGAAGGGTCAAGTGCGTAGTACTCGTAACCGGCGCGGCGGCGTGCGTGTACGGCCATAAGTAATATTTGTATATATATTTGTAACCACATTCTAGAAAACGGCTCTAACGGTTTCGATGAAAGTTGCAATATAGGGGTTTACGGGGGCGAAAAATTTATCTAGCAAGTCTCTCCTAACTGGGACAATTCGTTTTCTCCGTATTTTAACCCGAGCAGAGTTCGTTCGGCCAAAGTTTAGAACAAGATGGCTACCTTAGAATCATGGCAGCATGGAATTAGTAAGAACCTACTACCATGGCAGCATGGAATTAGTATGAACTTTCCTATACTATTAAATGAGCATTCTCTATTTTCACCAGAGCAGAGTTCGGTCGCTCAGGTACTGAACGTAGGTAAACGAGGCAAAAGGAGTCAGGATCGAGCAGGTGGTGTTCTGTAGTTTCTGTCTACCTCGATGGGAAGAATTCGTGTGTTTATGAATGAATCTTTACGATATACTATGAGTGTACACAATTAGGTATTATAATAATAAAATTGTTTACTTATCCAAATAATACACACAGACACAGTTCAAAGGAAAGTGGCAGAAATACAATGAGCATAATAATATATGTAGCTTTGACCACAAAAGATTTAAGTCTACAAGAAATAGTCTATGTATACAAAAATAATATGAACCCTGTCTCTTAAACTAGGAGGCCTGTATCTTAAGAGACAGTGATCGGCTAAAATTTGTATTTAATAAAAATGAGCTTTACACGAGTGAAAGTGTGTCGATTTACCATTTAATGCTTATTAATATATTAGTATTTATCAAAAATATGGGTGAGTGTTGTGTGTGTGTATGACTGTGTGTGTGTGGGAGGGGAGAAGGAGTGTGTGTCGATGTATGTGTATGTATTACTAAAGTTATATCAGGATACTGCGGCTATTGTACGCTATTTGTAGGTACCTATAACCTTTCACTATGACTTGTCCCTTGCCGTCATTTTGGCTCTATTGTTTGTCAAGCCATTTTGAACTCTATAGTATTGAATCTACACTTGAAAAGCAATGGTGCCAACATGACGGACGGCAAGGGAAAAGTTATAGTGAACGGTCAGTACATCAATTTGACTTACCAGGGACTAAAATAGAAATAAATAATTATATAAATCAGTACTCTTTTCTGCAGCTGTCCTCAAGTAGGCACGCATTTCACAGTGCTCCGCTCCGCCTCTATGGATCTTAATTTCCATATTTATAATTATAGGGTGGCTAATTCGGATGTGCCTATACAACTTCTTAACCCCCTTTCTGTCTTTAAGACCACGACCACTGCAATACTTAAGTAATTTTATCCTCAAGTTTTTAAACGAATTAAAAAAAAATGAACCAATATTTGTAACATGTCATTATGAGTGGGAACCATAAAGCCAATACCAGTAGGCAACAGGTAGGAATACCATTTTGATCACTGATACATTCGCGACACCTCCTGACTTTATGTGGGATTATCTAAAGGGACGTGTCGTGGTCAATCTTGAAAACGATAAGTAGAATATTTGTGACTTTATTAGCGGTATACCTAATATTGTATGCAAAAATCTAATGAAAAACACGATGAAAAGCGATCGCATTTTCAACCAACTTCCCAAAAAAGGAGGAGGTTCTCAATTCGGTTGTATTTTTAAGTATAAAAAGGAGGAGATTAGTCAGATCTCAGTTCAATTCAATTCAATTCAAAATTTTAATTATTTTAGATAGAATGATTATAAATTAACGGAATTATTGTAAGATTTGTGGATTGGACTGTTTTGGCAGAACAAAGCTCATTATTGATTTACCTTTGAGAGTGAGTGCTTTGATCTGATCTTCGCCGCAGTCATCATCTGGTATCATGAGGTAGTAGTCGCCGAAGTCGCGTGGACTTATCAGATCGGTGTTTAGCTCGATAATCGATTGCCTAAACATATGTATTAGTCGTAACTTCAATCAAAACAGAATATCGCAGGCCACTGCTGTACATTGACCTCTTAAGCATACTTACATAATATGTAACACGTGAAAGATCTATAGTAGTATGTGTTTGGTTTACTGATTTATCAATTAGTCTATGACACTAAATAGTATTGTTATAGAATAAGCCACTACACGGGCACAGCTTGTCATTCATAATTAAGGAAGAGAAGAGGGCCCAGTACACTTCCTTGCAGAACACCGACCTTATTTGTTTTAAAAGTAGACCCTGAATAGACACAAGTTGATCATTTAATTGGTTTATTTCAACACATTGCTTTAGGTAGCTTTTAATCGTGTCGAGAAGCGTCGTGGAGCGCGCCATTTTTTTATTTTTATTGTTTGCACTTTTGTTTATAATTTAGTTTTTAGAAATCACATATATTTCACCAGGGTTTATGTATAGTTTTTATGTTTTTTGACGTACCTCGAGCTTCGAGCAATGTTTTGACATTGATAGGGCGTTATTGGTAAACTCTGTGAAATTGTATTGACAAACCAAGATGGTGGCGTTAGTTCCGATTTCAGTCACGCGCCAAATTAACCTGTTAGCTTTGTAATGTAGAAATGCATAACGTTGTAACGTGCAATACTCAACTCTACTCCTTTACTGTAGAAATATAAACTATTAAGTATTATATTCGTTGTATCGTCGCGGACGCAAGTTAGTCGTGCAAAGCGCTAGTGGGGGTATAACATAATCGTGCAAAGCGCTAGTGGGGGTATAACATACTTGTGCAAAAGCGCAAGTGCAAGTGTAACATACTCGTGTAGTGCGCTAGTGCGGGTATAATATACTTGTGCAAAGCGCTAGTGGGGGTATATAACATACTCGTGCAGAGTGCTCGTGAGGTTATAACATACTCGTGCAAAATGCTCGTGTGGGTATAACGTACTTGTCGTTCAACTTGCGCAGCTGGTATTTCTTCACGTCCACGTTGCGCATGGAGCCGTCGTAGACTCGCAGCATGACGGCGCGCAGCACGCAGTGTACACACGTGAAGGTAATGCTGGTAGAGTTGAGCCGCTGCGGCGGCAGCCAAAACACCAGCTGCGCTGTGAGCTGCGTTTGTCCTATGCCTGCTACGTTCGTCAACAACAAGAAACGATGTGAATTAATCTATATAATAAAAAATAATGCTTTTCCTTGGTAAGCGCATCACTTGAGAACGGCTGTTTTAAGGGTTCCGTACCCGAAGAGTGCCAAACGGAACCCTATTACTAAGCCTCCGCTGTCCGTCCGTCCGTCTGTCTGTCAGCGGGCTGTATTTCATAAACCGTAACAGGAACCCGCTATTTTAAATATCTAAAAAAAAAACGCTTATCCAGGAATTCCGCAGTGGTGTAATCTACAGATACGCAAACGCTTTTGAGAGGTCACAAAAAATGCCAATCGCATCCTGGGACTTCTCCCAGGATTCCGAAATGTGACTGATGATTTTACATCTGCGTGAGTCGTCGACCTACCTTTCGTGAAACCAAACTGACGGCTATGTAAAATCCCATTTGAATTAAAATGAAAGAGAAATGCGTTAAACATTGGCATTACAAAAAATACACCTTAAAACTATAAAAACAGAAAACAAATTATTATAATGCCAAAGGGGCCTCAGCTCAGCTTATTGTCAGATTAAGAATGAATGAATAAAGGACGGGCCTTTTATTTAACAATTAGAAAATACATTGTTAATGCATTAAGCTGAGGTTGCTGTTATTCTAGTCGCTTCATTAAACATACTAAGACACCGACTTTTGAAATTTTTCACTTTGTTGTTTATTTTTTATTTTTGTAGTCGGTTGTTTTTTTGTAAAATGTTTTTATTTTGGTTAGTTATCGCTGATTAATTATAAATTGATTTCAAGGAATTATTGTAAGATTGTGATTTTGGCAGAACAAATCTCATTCTTGATTTACCTTTGAGAGTGAGTAGTTTGATCTGCTCCTCGCCGCAGTCATCATTCTGTATCATAAGGAAGTAGTCGCCAAAATCGAGCGGAGTTATCAGCTTGGTGTCCAGATCGATAATCGATTGCCTAAACAGATATATTAGTCGTTACTTCAATCAACTCGGCCTATCGTAGTCCACTGCTTGACATAGGCCTCTCCCAGGCTGCACCACAATACCCTCTCCTCTGCCTTCCGCATCCAGTCTGTCCCAGTCACCTTTTTTAAGGTCTTCAGTCCATATAGCTGGGGGGCGTCCCACACTATGCTTGCCGATACGCGGTCTCCACTTCAGGACTCGTCTGCTCCACCGGCCATAGGTCCTTCGATAATTAAACATGGCCAGCGAACTACCACTTCAGCTTGCTTACTCTGCAAGCTATGTCGGTAACTTCACAACGTCAGCTGAGCGATCTTGAATTTGTGCACTATCCCGACTGTCAGTGTCATTACTTGTCTTGTATTAACCCTATACCATCTTACGACGTAACAATAGTTTCTCAGCTATCTAAAGAGTATCAGTACAAGAATATTTTGGTGCCTGAATGACATTGACATTGTATTGACAAAACAAGATGGCGGCGTTAGTTCCGATTTTACCCGCGTGCCAAAATAACCTGTTAGCGTTGTTATGTAGAACTCCACCCGACAGACCTACATATTATGGACGCGATCGCGATCGCCTTGTCTATTTGTATGATAGGACAATAACAACGAACTTTTAATAAGAAAATGTAATGTGTAATACTCAACTCTACTCCTTTACTGTAAAAGAAAAAAATACTAAGTATTATATTTGTTTTATCGTCGCGGACGCGAGTATAATGGTCGTGCAAAGCGCTAGTGCAGGTATAACATAACCCTTCAAATCGCTCGTGCGGGTCTAACATACTCGTGCAGAGCGCTCGTGCGGGTATAACATACTCGTGCAGAGCGCTCGTGCGGGTATAACATTATCGTGCAAAATGCTCTTGTTGGTATAACATACTCGTCCTTGAACTTGCGCAGGTGGTACTTGTCCTCGTCCAGTTTGCGCATGGATCCGTCGTTAACGTGCAGCATGATGCCAACCAGCACGCCGTTTCCGAACGTGAAGTTAATGCTGATGGCGTTGGACTGCTCCGGTGGCGGCCAACACACCACCTGCGATGTGAGCCGCGTTTGTCCCATGCCTGAAACGTTTGTCAACATCAAGAAACGATGCGATACAATCTTCTATATAATAAAAATGAATGCTGTTCGTTGGTAAGCTCATCACTTGAGAACCGCTGGCCCGATTTGGCTATTTTTAATAGCCCAATAAGGTTCTTAATTAAAGACAAATTGGAAAAGCGTCCCGGAAAATATTCAAATTCTAGAAAAACTGAACGTCCTTTTTGTATGAATTATTGTAATTTGGACAGGACAACGACTGTCGGATTAACTATTAAAAAATAAATAAGTGCCCTAGAAACATTATAATCACTTAAGATGATTTGACTTGGCTTGATTTTACATACAAGCTATCATTTGGTTTTTAAACTTATCCTATTAATATTATAAGCGCGAAAGTTTGTGAGGATGGATGGATGTATGGATGGATGGATGGATGGATGTTTGTTACTGAACGGATTTGGATGAAATTTGGCACAGATAGTTTATAACATGGATTAACACATAGGATACTTTTTATCCCAATATTCCCACGGGATCGAGACTTATGCAGGTGAAACCGCGGGGCGCTGCTAGTCTTCCATATGTCGGAAATACGTCACTGATTCAACTAAAACTTGAAATTTAATCATTAGGTTATGCTACTAATAGGATTTGGATGAGGCAGACAGATAGTTTATAACCTGGACATATTTGATATTTTTTATCCCCGCAGTAGGTACGTTTCCATGGCATAATTTCCGACCTCCACGCAATCTACGCCGCGGAAGAAAGCTAGTAATATACAAAGACACTGACTGCCGAAACTAAAGTAATTTTTCACTCTGTAGTGTTTTTAGGGTTCCGTATTAAACAAGGAACCCTTATAGTTTCGCCATGTCCGTGTGTCTTTCCGTTTCTCTGTCTGTCTGCGGAGACTCTTAGTACTAAAAAGCTGTAATTTGGCCTGGGTATACATATTAATCACGCCAACAAAGTGGTAGATAAAGTGGTAAAATTAGTCCTAAGTTTTTTGTATTGTTATTAGAGTTTATGTAGTAATAAGTTCTCGTATAACCATGTACTTAAATGTAAATATTCGTATGCCGCTTTTAGCGGCGGATGTGTCCTGAACATAACTATACCTAAACAACTTGTACGTACCATATCCGACGAATAAATGTCTTTGTCTTGTCTTTGAAAATCATGTTTTTTTTTTGGACACTTTTTTTTTGTAAATATTTTTTTTGGGTATTTAACGCTGATTAATTATAAATTAACGGATTTATTGTACGATTGTGGGTTGGACTGTTTTGGCAGAACAAAGCTCATTATCGATTTACCTATGAGAGTGAGTGCTTTGATCTGCTCCTCGCCGCAGTCATCATTCTGTATCATGAGGAAGTAGTCGCCGACGTCGTCCAGAGTTATCAGCTTGGTGTCCAGATTTATAGTCGATTGCCTAAAGAGATGTATTAGTCATTACTTCAATCAACTCAGCCTACAGCAGCCCACTGCTGGTCATAGGCCTCTCTCAGACTGCACCACAATACCCTGCCATCTGCTTTCCGCATCCAGTCTGTCCCAGCCACCTTTTTAAGGTCGTCAGTCCATACAGCTCCTACGCGGTCTTCACTCCAGGAGTTGTCTGCTCCACTGGTCATCGGTCCTTTGATAAATAAGGCCAGCCAACTGCCACTTCAGCTTGCTAAGATACTCTGCAAGCTATGTCGGTAACTCGCCAGTTCTTCATTTCTAATTTGATCCATAAAACAAACTCCCATCATAGCCCGCTGAGCGACCCTGAATTTGTGGACCAAAGAGTAAAATAAGTTGTGGACCCCCCCGACTGTCAGAGTCCAGTCATTACTTGTCTTCTATTAATTATATAAACTTAATCTTACGACGTAACAATAGTTTTTCACCTACGAACAGTGTCAGTACAAGAATCTCTTGGTGCAGGCCAACGCCCCCCTGTCCGTGTTATTCACGAATAACATTGACAGGCGTTGTTGGTAAACATGTGTGATATTGTCACAGAAATCGTATTGACAAAACAAGATGGCGGCGTTAGTTTCGATTTTACTCACGCGCCAAATAACCTGTTAGCGTTGTAATGTAGATCTCCGCCCGACAGACGTACACATTACGGACGCGATAGCCAACACTTGTCTATTTTTATGGTAAGACATTGAAAACGAACTTTAAATAATGTAGTAGTTTTAGTAATATGCAATACTCAACTCTACTCCTTTACTGTAAAAGAAAAAGAACTATTATTATATTTGTTGTATCGTCGCGGACGCAAGTATATTAGTCGTGCAGAGCGCTGGTGCGGGTATAACATACTCGTGCAAAGCGCTCGTGTGGGTATAATAACATACTCGTGCAGAGCGCTCGTGCAGGTATAACATACTCGTGCAAAGCGCTCGTGTGGGTGTAATAACCTACTCGTGCAGAGCGCTCGTGCGGGTATAAAATACTCGTGCAAAGCGCTCGTGTGGGTATAATAACATACTCGTGCAGAGCGCTCATGCGGGTATAACGTACTCGTCCTTGAACTTGTGCAGGTGGTACTTGTCCTCGTCCACTTTGCGCATGGAGCCGTCGTGGCCGCGCAGCATGATGCTGCGCAGCAGGCAGTGTGCGCACGTGAAGTTAATGCTGACGGCGTTGAGCTGCTGCTGTGGCAACCAACACACCACCTCCGATGTGAACGGCGTTAGTCCCATGCCTGCAACGTTCGTCAACATCAAGAAACGATTCGAAGAAATGTAATTTATTAAAACCGGCCAAGTGCGAGTCGGACTCTGACACGAAGGGTTCTGTACCATAGTACCATATTTATCAAAATAAATTAAAATACTAAACTTAGAATATTTTTCATCTTAAATTAAAAAAAATCGCCAAGTTAAATTTGTATTTAATAATAATACGTGAAATACAAAGTTATTTTTTACAGTTACAGTAAATCATGCATATTTTACATAAAATACCTTATAAATCGGTGTTTTAAATATTTGTTGATTAAATAGAGTAATAATATACAAAAGTTTCAAATTCCTAACTTGTTTAGTTGACGCGATGGACCCCAACAAAAATAGTCTAAAACTAACATGTTTTACGGCTGCCTATTTCTTAATTTTTGAAGAAAACCTATTACAGTTCATGTTTGATTGCCTATTACGGTTCATGAGATACAGTCCGCTGACAGACGGACAGACAGACAGCGGAGGCTTAGTAATAATGTTCTGTTTGGCACCCTCCGGGTACGGAACCCTATATATGAATGCTGTTCGTTGGAAACCGCATCACTTGAGAACCGTAGACCTCCGGTGCATTTTTTTTTTACGTCTGCTGGTAATCTCTTTTCCTGCATCTAACCGCAGGATGATCAGGCCTCAGGTGGAACCGAGCTTCACCCGAAAACCTCAACCACATAGGAACTGGCTTTCTCGCCTCTGTTTCAAAATGTTCGTAATACCCCGAATAAGGTTCTTAAGGAAATAAAAATTGAAAATTTTCCCGGAAAATCTTCATATTCGGGCAAAGCAAAACGTCCTTTTTTGTATGAATTATTGAAATTTGGACAAGACAACATCTGTCGAGTCAGCTAGTAAAAAAATAATCTTCTTTTCGTGTGGTAAGAGTTTAACCTGGTGTCAGAGTTTTAAAGCCGCCCTTATTAAATGGTGTGCACAGAATACACCTTCATTCCAACTTTCCTCGTTAAAGTGCAAATAGTCACCGAGTGAAATGACGAAATTATAAGGGTTCCGTTTTTGCTATTTGGCTACGGAACCCTAACAAAAATAGACAAACAAAAGTAGCGATGGATACTTGGAGAGGTAACATGCTTCGCAAGAAACACGAGAAGAAATAGGTAATATAGCAATATAATAACAACTTGGTGTCAAAAGCAAAACAACGGTAGCTTGTTCGACTGTACAATGCACATATAGCTAAATACTATCTCTCTCTCCTCTCTCTCTCTCTCTCTCTTTCTCTGTTTTATTTATATCTCATTATATGCTGCACCGGTCGACATCATCACATCAACGCCGGCTATCGCTGAAAACCAGCGCTATACATCTGTCTCGCATTTATAGTGTCACAGCATTAAGCTGAGCGATGGCCGTTTTGCGTGGATGTGATGTGACTCATATTTTCCCCCAACTTGTTCTTTTTTGTGTTTTGTTCTTTCTTTGCGTCATGTTTACCGCAAATAAACGATTTTTCTTTCTTTATTACTTACGGAAGGTAACCAGAGGTATGTGGACGAAGTTCTCTCTTCTCGCGATCTCTTCAAACCGCACGTAGTATGTCATGGCGTCCTCTGCTCGCATCGGGCGGAAGATCATACGGATATTGACATAATTGCCGGCAACTTGGCTTTTTACCTCAATATTGTCGAAGTTCTGAAATAAACACATTCTTTTGGTATATTGGCGCGTGCTAGCTAACATAAAATGGCAAATAATTTAATTTTTATGTAGCGTGTTTCGTAATTTTTCGTCGGTTATAAAAAGAATCTGCTGTTCCATACATTTTGACCGCGTAGTTATTGCACTTTTCTATGAAACAGCTGATTTTTTTTCATTCAATATTGATTTTAAATATATATTATTTAATTTAGGACTAGCATAGTATTAAGTACCTACTACTAACACCAAATGTCGACCAAGAAATTGTCTTTAAAAAAATAAATGTATGTTTATGTATGTGTTCTTAGCAAAGCTGTCGAATTTGACGGTGTAACGCACAATTTTAAAATTTCCCGCGACACCGTGTATGAGAACCTCGCGGCATCGAGTGGCAACATCGTCACTGGTCGGCGGAACGCGCGCCGCACTTGACAATAGCCGGCACGACTCAGACACTGATACATTATAAAACCTATAATTTGTGTAATCCGGTTCCATGTCAACGTCTTGGCACAATATAAATATGAACAGTATGGAAATTCGACCTATTTGTTGAAATTATTACCTACGTTCCGTTTGTTTTTATATAATTATATGAACATTTAATAAATTAAACGAAATATTATATCAGCTAATTTTTTAATAATTTTAACAAACATTTCGCAAAAACTACCAACCATTTGGTAGTTTTTGGTAGCTTTTAAACATTTATGCAACTTTTTAGTTTTACTTGTTGCCAGTCATTATTAGAGACTGAAGTTTTTAGGTCTCACATAATAGAGGAGAACTTGACAACATTGGTCTAGCCCCCGTAGGCATTCCAAGGTTTACTTAGTGAGACGACAGCTTGCCCGCAACTGACAGCACAGCGACAATCGCTCGTCGTCGCTCGGGTCTCGTCAATGAGCGCGTCTGTGTGAGTGTGCCGTTTCGAACGTTTACTACATATTTTCTGTACATTCCATATTTTTATACTGTGGTCTTGGCGTTTATTAACTTGCCTAATTATAAACTGGAAGTGTGTGTACAAGTGTTGTTTGATTTAATAATAAACTATTACGAGTCAAAAAGATTTAAAAGAAACTTACCTCCAAAGCCTGTAACGTATAATGTAAAGCATATGTATATCCAATTAATCATAACTATACTATTTCTGGAGGTGTAGAACATAACTGTACTATTTCTGGAAGTGTTAAATGAGAGGCTCATTGTCGGATAAGGCTATATGTGGCGAAAGAGATAAAAAGCAGCTCAATAAATATTTGTACAGACGCCAGCACATCAAGCTACTACAATCTGTCAGATTTCTTCAATAGATTTTGAACTTTATTCCTATTGTATAAGGTTCAAGGTTGATTGGGAAAATTTGACAGTTTCGGGTAGCTTGACCTGCTGGCGTCTGTACATTTGCTCAACTATGCTGCGTGATATAAACTTTCCTTGTAGGTCATGTATTGTGTCAAACGCGTCATTTTCCTGCAAATTACGTATTATATTCAATGTTCATCAAAATCCGTTCAACCGTGTTTGTTTGTCCTTCCCGCTTACCGCAGGACGGCGAGCTACCCATTGCTCACCGTCCTCAAGCCCGCGCCTACGGTGGCCTGGAATCGGCCTGCGATTCCCGTCGCCCAGGGCGTGTCCTGCGGCGGCTAGGAGCGTGAGGGCGCAAAATTTGCCTCTCCCTCACGCGTTCCGCCTCCTTCTTCGCGAGCAGTAGGAGGTGACGGCTTCCCACGCCCTCTCGCTTCGTACGATGGCCTGGACCAGGGCTGGACGCGAGAGATCACTGCCGCCGATCGCCTCCACAAGGACACGGCGGTGCCCCGCCCAAGCCGGGCAGACCTCCACCGTGTCCTCCAGGCGATCCACACAGTGCTGACTCCCGGGCGTTTCCTCCCGCCTGATACGGAACAGGCCTGCGGTACCAACATTCTATAGATTGTATTGCTTGTTTTTATTCTCTTATGATTTGTAGTCGGGTTTTTAGTTTTTTTAATTACTAACTTTTTTAAATAATAGAATAGGTTAAACCCATAACGGTCAGTAATTTCTAAGTAGGTAATGAAACACTTACACCCTGCCTTCGACTGACGCGAGTCTGAAAAATAAATGAAACGTAGAATTCACATGTTAAAGTGTTACGGTACACAGCTTTTCGTAGGACGCCGGAGTAACAGGCTTGTCATCATAATCATCATTACAGCTGAAAGACCTCCACTGCTATACATAGGCCTCCCCCAAAAATCGCCACTTCGACCGGTTCTGGGCTTCTTGCATCCAACAAATTACTGCAACCTTCACAAGGTCATCGGTCCACCTTGTGGGACGCCTTCCAGTACGTGTTCGCCAATCCAGAACCCTTCGGCCATGTGCCCACTGTCACTTACATTTGGCAATTATTCGGGTTGTGTCGGTTACCTTGGTTCTCCTACGGATATTTTCAATTCTGATTCAATCACGTACGAGAACTCCAAGGACAGCCCTCTCCAGTGCCCTAGCAACAGACATTGGAGTAACAGGCTGTTTTTTTTTTAAAGGGCAGCGGTCAGGACGCACTGTTTGACGACTTTACTCCTCAAACATTGCGATATGGGTGGCGAGGAGACCTGACATCATCTGCATGATCCTCGCAGTCTTGATCTGACCAAGATTATGTCTGGACTTAAAAATAGACTGTGAGCTCTGAGTTTGTTTCGATTTTTCTTCTCAGAGTTGTCGTATAGGAAACACAGAACGTATCTAGTTATACAAAATTTATTTATGTCGTGTAAAAGTGTTTTTTTTAACCAATTTACAGAAATAAATATAATCTCAGAGGTTCGTTTGTCAGTACTGAACATGTGCTTCATGCTTAGCATTGCCATTCAATGTGGAAATGCTGCCAGTCTTCTGGGCACGTTTCCGAATGACAGCGATGCGGATGAGTACTTCGACGCCTAAGGGTCCTTTTGTTCACGTTCTGAGCGACCGAAGTTTATAATACATATGTTTATGTTTAGTGTTTATAATTGTATGTTTTTTTTTTAGTTTAACTATATTAAACACAACTTACTATTTACTACATTAAATGACTAACTATACAAAAACAAAAGAACGATTTCAAATTTAATTGAAATCGTTAGAGTCGTTTTCCAGAATGTGATTACAAATATATTATATATACACAAATATTGCGCGTTTAATCGTATAGGATTATTATTCTTAATCTTTCTTTCATACAGTTGGTGCCGCTTCGAGGGCAGCATCGCCTTAGAACTACATAGGCAGTAGAGCTTACCCGCAGTCCGTTGGGCAGGTACTTGCCGACCCCGTGGTACTCGTAGCCCTTGGGTATCAGAACTTGGCGCGTTCTCGACACGTAGTTCTGCGCCAAGAATGTCGTCTCAATCATATCGTCTGAAAATTTAGTTTTTTTTTCAAAATTATTCTCCTACGTCTACTTAATAAAACTGGGATATTCCAAGGATAAACTTAACATTGTAGTTGAAAAACATGTTCTCCCATACATTCCAACAGCAAAATATAAGTTTGTACGCACAATATTGGGAGATTTACCATGTTATTTTAATACCATAGAGTTCTTATAGGTTTTCCTGTAATCTATAAGCATATAACTATCCTCTGTATTTTTTCAAAATTTTAGGATAAGTAGTTTCGGAAATAAGGGTGTATAAGTGGTCAAACTTCAACAATTTTCTTAAATATCTTTAAAAGTTTTTCATTTTAAAATAATTAAAAAAATGTATTTGAGATCCTCGTAATAAGCCCTTTCATTTGATATATATATTTGGTATTGTCTTATTAGTAATTTTGACATTATTGATGGCGATTTCGACATTATAGTTATGATTTTGATATTATTATTAATGATGATTTTGACATTGAAGTTGTGATTTTGATATTATTATTGATGGTTTTGACATTGCTAGTAATTATGACCAAGATTTACCAAATATTATTTTGTACTAACAGTAGTGTTTAAGAGGTGTACGTAATTACTAACAAATTGGATTGTATGATCTGGAAATAAAATCATTTGATTGATTGATTTTTTTCTGTGTCCCACTACTGGGCAAAGGTCTCCTATTTTTCCTTCCAAACCCCTGTCTTATGCGATCTCTGGCCATGTTGGCCCAGCAAACATTACCTATCAGATCATCACACCATCTTCGCAGTGGTCTACCTCGATGGCGATATCCTCCGTCAAGCGTCCAGTGAGTGACGATCTTTGCCCATCTTTCCGGGTGCATTCGTGTGACGTGTCCAGCCCGCTATCACTTCAGCCTGGCTGTTTTTGTCTCCTTAATCAGCTACTTGTGCTATGGAACGCAGCATGGTATTTCTAACACGATCTGTTCGCTTGACACCTAATATGCCACGCTCCATTGCCCGTTGGCAAATCTTGAGTGTGGACTTCAATTTTTCAGTGAAGTTTAGTTAAGTAATAAAATAATATAATGCAACGTACATACCGGGAACAGCTAAAATATAACAATAATCAATTAAGACTGCCAATAAGTTCAACAAAAACAAAAGAGTTAATGTATTATCATACTTACGGGGTACAATTTCTGTAAATGTTAAAATAATCAGTGATTAATGTATTTCAAAAGTTAATTTACATTACATTACATCACGCCCTGTTTCCTCGAAGGGTTGGGCAGAGGTCTACGCATGGTACACACACATTTCGCCCGTTATGTATAAGTCCCATGTAATAGGGGGCGAGCATATTGCCATCAACCGGGTGCAACATTCAGATTCCGAGCGAATAGAAAAGATATTTGTGCAGGAAAAAAAAAACAGTAGAACCTCTGTAAGTCGAACTTCGGGGGAGATGCCACATGACGCCGGAGACGCACCGGCGCGATGCATAGCAGAAGAAATTGTGAATTTTCCATACAATTTTCTATTATTTATTTATTTATTTATTATTATAAATTCGAAAGTAACTGTCTGTCTGTATATTATAACCTGAATTAATTTTTTTTTGTTTTTGTCCTCCACGCATGTAAAGCCGCGGGCATTAGCTATTCAAACTAATATCTTAACTATAAGATAGTTAATTGACTCAGGCCTGACTTTGCTGAAATCCATTATAAAATACAATAGACGTAAAGAAAAGACCTAAAGAGTCATAAAAAACCCTGTTAGAAATCGACATCCCCAGGATGACGATTGACTTGTCGCGAACCTGTACACGACGTGTTGCCACGCCGAGCGCTGGTCGCAGAGATCCTAACTATAATCCTAATCAATATTATAAATGCGAAAGTGAGTTTGTTTGTTACGCTTTCACGCTAAAACGGTTGAACAGATTTGGATGAAATTTGGTACATGGGTAGACCATGTTTGGATGTTTGTTACTCAATCACGCAAAATTAGATGAACAGATTTGGATGAAATTTGGCAGACAGATAGTTTATAACCTGGATTAACATAAAGGATACTTTTTATCCTGATAATACGTTCCCGTGGGATAATTTCCGACATCCACGCGGGCAAAGCCGCGGGCAAAAGCTAGTTATATTATAAATGAGAAAGTGAGTTTGTTTTGTTTGTTACGCTTTCACTCAAACGGTTGCATGGATTTGGGTGAAATGTGGCACATGGATAGACTTTGACCCTTGAAAAGAACATAGGCTACTTTTCATTCTGGATCGCAGACGAAGTCACGGGCAGCTGCTAGTTAAGAATAAAGAGAAAAGATTTGATTTTATGTACCTATGTTAGTAAGTTTTATGTTTTTTTGTTTGTTACGCTTTCACGGTAAAACGGCTGAACGGATTTAGATACAATTTGGCACATGGGTAGACCATGACCTGGGTTAGGACATAGAATACTTTTTATCCCGATATTTTTACGGGATCCATACTTATGCGGGTGAAACCGCGGGGCCCAGCTAGTATATAATATAATTATATTATTAATCTTACCTTCTCCTAAAACGAAAAAATCGCAATATTATTATTATTCTCGTAAAAAACGAATAAAAAATTAATTCAGAATGTTCAGAAAGATTTTTTTTAACTCTATAAACTACTTACTTGAAATTTCTGTCAGAAGAAAGAAAGAATAACAAATTATTAACGATAATAAAAAATTTAAAAAATTAAAATGTACTTATTATTTTTTTATTTTACCACAATCAGTGTCTGAAAAATAAAAAAATTAAAACATGATTAGGTACTTATTTATAGCTGTGAACACTCTCTGCGTGGATATCGAAAAATGTCGAAGCATCATCATCATTTTTCATCAAGTAGGTGTGGAAGGTAATGGAATGTGGATTACCCAGTTGAAAAGTTGCAGCAGCATAATTAAGGCGACGATAATGGCTTTATACTTAAGATCACGTCTAAACGAGTAAAGTTGTTGATTTGGAAAAAATATATGTTAAATAAGAGCATTTTCTTAATAACTTAATATATAAATATTTTAGATTATGTTTAAATAGTGAAAATAATTTGTACAGTTATGTCTAACGCGGATTAAAAACTGAGAATTACGCAAAATCTATTCAAGCGTATTTTTCTGAAACCTTTACCATTTAAAAAATAATTTAATTATTGATCTTTTAGTATACGTGTGCTTTACTAAAATAACTTTTGTTTTATTTATAATTAATTAATAAGGCGTCTAATTTGGGACAGCGCTCCTTAATGGGCGAGTCGTACAACGCGTTTCCTGAGCTCAGTACAGAATACGCAAGCTCAAGTTCACTGGCATATATCGGCGTATTATGGGATCTCGCGCACTAGACGGCCACGACTCAGGCCAGTCGTGGCCGTCTGGTGGTTTTGTATGGTCTGCGGCTAGTTGGCCGTTGCGACCAAGTGCACGATTCGTATCGGTTTCTATAGTTAACCTGGTCGTGGTCATGGCTGTCTAGTACGCGATATTCCTATAGCCTGAAATATTGAATAGAATACTTGCCTCCAGCTGAAAATAGAAAATATAGTTAATTTCGTTCCTTGTAAATAAATAGTATTAAAAAAAAAACCTATAATACATTTCTTTTTTTTTGGGTTCCCTACCTCAAAAGTAAAAAACGGAAACCTTATAGGATCCTTCGTTGTCCGTCTGTCTATCTGACTGTCAGTCTGTCAAGACCCTTTTTCTTAGGAACACGGATATAGCAAGTTGAAATTAATATCAAATACGTAAGTCTACGGTCCCTTGTAGTCCGGTCAATTTAGACCAAAAAATGAGAGTGAAGTTACATAAAGTCCCAACAAGCTGAATTTCAGTGAAATTGTTCAAAATATAATTATAAACAATTTCTAGAAGTTCCCCATCATTCCCCTGTAAGGAAAAAATTTAATTCAAGGTCAAAGGTCAAAAAAATGAGTTTTTCGCGATTTTCAGCAAAACGGTAAGTTTTATCATAAAAGTACCTCAGACAAAAATTGTAAATCATAAAATTATCTATAAAAAATGTATCAATACTTTTTTCTTACGAGCCACCGTTTCTGAGATATAACGATTCAAAAAGTTATAAAAGTTGTTATCGTCATAATATGCATGAGTACGCCACGTATATACATCTAGAGTTGTAATATTTTATATAATATTTATAATATATATATATATATATATATATATATACATAATATATATATATATATATATTATATATTAAATGTTTAAATATTTTTCTATCGGTCATTGTAACTTATACTTACAATATAAAATATACATAAGTTTTAACTACAAGAATATCAGGTAAAATGAAACCCAGTCCCTTAATCTTTAAGCCAGTGTAACTTCGAGACATCTGTCTCTTGTTCTATTGTGTGCGTGGCTAGGGTCTTATACCTGCTATAATAAATGAAATACTGTTAGTCTTGAGCGTCACTCTGTAGTGAAAACACGTGTTTATCCAAACCTACACTCGAGAGCAATGAATCCGGGTCACTTAAAGAATCCTAAAAATCTCGGAAACTAAAAATGCTAGGTTAATGCAATAAATTGTATTTAATAGACAATGTAATACTCCTTAAATGAAAGTAAAAAAAAGATGAGTCACCATACATTTTATTAACACAAAATTACATAAAGAAAAAACTGCTGATCTCTCCTTAAAACAAAAATAGGAAACATGAAATTTTTGAACTTTCTGATTTTAGATTTCTGATTTTTGAGATATTCCGAAAAATCATCAGCTCTTTCGATACTTGCATTAATTAATGTCTTCATACCACGTTCAACAGTAACAACTTCACTTTCAGTTAAAAGTTTAGCACAAATAAAACAATATTCAGACATTTTTAATATAAAACTCAAAACAGCACAAGCTGTTTTGAGTTTTATAAATTAAAAATTTATATTAAAGAGCTGATGATTTTTCGGAATATCTCAAAAATCAGAAATCTGTGACAATACATGAAAATTGCCGTAAAAATTATACTCGAAAGTCTTCTATTGCTGCAGCTAATAAAAGACAACGTGAAGAACAAGAACCCAGTAGGTACATCCACAGCAAGTCCTCCTCGTACTAGAAGAAAGAAAGAAAGAACTATGCTTATTTTGTGGCGAGAAATTAAATGAAGAGAGTGAAAGAAGAAAATCCTCAGATTTTCGGCGTCGAATCAGCCAAGTACACTTCAATTTAAAGATTCAATTCTGGAAACAGCTCGGGCTCGTGACGATGCTTTAGCAAAAGCTGTTCTTGCTCGAGTCGAATTTGAATATGATTTAGTTGCTGCTGAAGCTAAGTATCATCGAGATTGCTATGCAAATTTTTTTAAACCTTCCACTGGAGCTAGGAGTAGGCCTACTGGGGAAACCACGTTAAAAAAAACGCGTTAAGTACACTACCTCACAGGTGGCGTGGAAACGTGTGCATATTATGATGATAACAATTTTAATAACTTTTTGAATCGTTATATCTCAGAAACGGTGGCTCGTAAGAAAAAAAGTATTGATACATTTTTTATAGATAATTTTATGATCTACAATTTTTGTCTGAGGTACTTTTATGATAAAACTTACCGTTTTGCTGAAAATCGCGAAAAACTCATTTTTTTGACCTTTGACCTTGAATAAATTTATTTCCTTACAGGGGAATGATGGGGAACTTCTAGACATTGTTTATAATTATGTTTTGAACAACTTCACAGAAATTCAGCTTGTTGGGACTTTATGTAACTTCGAATGTCTAAATTGACCGGACTATTGGAGCTCTAAAATTAAGCTTCTAAGTCGACGCAATAAAAAGATACGGCCATTTATGCGACATATTTTCACATTAAAAAAAAAATATATTACAAATTTACATTTGCAGTTAGAGAATTGACAGTGTATATCGACGTATGTTGTTGTTGTTCGAGAACATGTTTTTCAACTAAGTACTATGTTAAGTTTATTTTTGAGATAAATTCCTCCCAACTACGGAACCCTTCATTGTGCGTGGTCCGTCACGCACTTGGCCGGTTTTTAGAATAATAAGAATCGTAAGAACGAAAGGGGTGGTTCTACTCGCATTTATTTATTGAATTTAGTTTAGAGGCAAAGTAGAGAAAAAAAATATTCTATAACTTACTGTAGTCATCTGAAATAACAATATGAAAAACCATTAAAATGAGAGTAGGTACTTGACAGCCCAATAAAACTAAAAGGTACGAGTATTAAGGCAACTGCCCACTTGATTGTAAGTATTCGCCTATCAAGGAATATCTTACATCTGAAGAGGCGTTGCAGATCCGACGACATCCCGAAGTGCACCCACATTCTTTTAACGGAATCAGCCACCTTCATCAGCTGTACTAGGTACGGAAGTAATTCTTCCATCCACTACAAACCGAGACTCCTCCGTGCCTCGGAAAGCACGTTAAGCCGTTGGTTCTGGCTGACATGTGTAGATCTTTGACAGTCGTTACGGGTAGTCCGAAGCCCAAATGTCTGACAACCAGTCTTGCCAAGGGGTATCGTGTTACCCAGTAACTGGGTATTGGATGTCAGACAGGCAGTCATGTCAAATTCTAGTATCCGGTTAGACTGGACGCCTACCCCAACATAGTTGGGAAAAGGCGAGATAGACGATGATCCTTCACGAGGAGCTGTACTGTTAGGTATGAGACTTACGCCACAGTTCGATGGCCGGCGAGGCCTGGTCGGGTCCGGGCAGGCTGAAGATGTAGCCCACCTGGCAGGGGTTCCAGTGCTCGCACACCTCGCGGTCTGGGTCCAGCTCCGACACAAATTTGTACGACTGCGGGGAAAGGGAACGTTATGTATGTATTACAGTCGGTCTATTATATACAAAACTCGCCAAAAAACTTAGGTGAAGTGAGCTGTCATTCTGGATTGACACTAGTGACAGCTCACTTCACACGGTGAGATATGTAACAGAATATCCCTGCAGGTGTAACTTAATAATAATAATAAGTCTTTTAATCTGAACTAGCTTCTGTCGCGCTAAAATAGTGCATTGGTTTAGTGTTAATAATTTACTTTTAAACGAGAAAAAGAGTAAAAATGTATTAGATTTCGCGCGCAAGGAGAGATAGGTACTCACTTTGTCGGGATAGTACCGGTAGTGCACCACCACGTCGGCCGTGTCCTCGAGCGCGCACTTCTGGCTGGTGTAGTTCAGCGAAGTGCGCTCGCTTGGTGGGCAGCCGATCACGGTGGTGCCGTTCCGCGGTAGGTCAGGACCCTCGATCTTGTGCCCTGCACAAACGTCAATACAAGTTAAAGCAATCATTAAATCAGAGTTTGGACACCTCATAGTGCGTCGTGGGTTGGCCCCCACAGTCTGGATTGCCGACTTAGTGACAGTCGCGGGAATCCGCTGGATGCGAACAACGCATGACCACGGGTTGTTGTGGAAAAGCATTTTATAGTATTTGGTTCAAAGTTGACTTTCAAGCAGAAATACCAAGATTGCAAGGAAAAAAAAAGAAAAAAAAAACAGCTAAATATAAACTTACGGTTGCAAAAGAAGTACTTATCGTCTGCCACATAGAGCTCCTTATCCTCTGCGGAGAGGCAGGACTCGAACATGATCGGCGTGGGGTCTATGTTGTCTTCGCAAAAGATGGCCCCAGAGCCGTCGGGCTCCCGCGGCGCGCGGTTTGTGGGGCAGCGGTACGTCATACCTGTGACAACGAACGGTCACGGATTATGATTATTTTAAACGGCGAATAAAGCGACAGAAAGAGAGATTGATTAATGAAGAAGAAGAAAGAATGGTCTACATTCTAACCGAGTCCTTTTTTTCTGTCATTTAATTTAATATTACCCAGTGGCCCGGAACTACACGCTCAAGTGATACGCGTCTTGCGATAGCGACTGCGGAGATTTTTTTTTAACAAGTTGTTTGGATCATCCCATCGCTCAAAGCCGAGAACGGGGTCTTACCCCTTGTCCGCGACATTACCGCTCGCGCGACCTGCATCTTGCGTTTGCGACCGCGGTGAGACCAAATGCTAGAAATTATTAAGAGCGAGCCATAAGTTGCCCCGGTGCGACTTGCGGAGAGCGGCGCGGAAACGATCGAGCGTCGCCCCGCGCCGCAAGACGCACGGCAATACGCACCGCCCTATGTCATGGACCTGGCCTTAAGTATGTTAAGAACAAACAGTAACAACGTACCCTTCCGTATGAAGGTGGGCGGCTTGTTGCGTATCTCGGCGAGGGTGACGCCCTTCTCTCCGTTCTGTATGGCCGTCATGACGCGCTGGTACAGCGTGATACGCCGCTCCTGCTCCGCGATGATGTACGGCAGCAGCTCCTCCGACAGGACGTCCACCTTCTTCTTCGCTTCGGCGTTGATCTGCGACAAAGTATTTTGGAATGGCATCACGCAGGTCAACCTTGGAGGCTGATTAAACGGGCTATCCGTTAATAAATTAAGGCCATTGAGTTGATAGCTTTTCTAACATTAATTTTGAGCTGAGCTAAGTAAGAACAAGGTGGGGCAAAACTGCAAACGTAATGTTATAATGTGAATTGGCTGTAAATAGGGATGATGACTAAAAATTCTTGTTTCGTCCGTCAGGTAGATTATAAAAAAATATTGGACACGTATTTTTTCTTTTTTTACGTAATCACAAGATTACGGCGATACATTGAGTTAAAATTTGCCATGATGTCCCGAATAAGTAGTACTTACTTGTAACGTAGCGACTCCCACTCCACCTTTAATGCGTTTTATCTACTTAAGTATTTTTTTATTAATATGATAAACCAAAATATATGTGTCTAATATTTTTTTATGAAAATATGACTGACGGACTAAATATAATTTCTTTTTTATACCCAGGCATCATCCCTATATTGTTGAAAATGAAAATAAATTAATAGTTTAAAAAAAACTAAAAAACACGCTTTTACGTGCACCTTTACAAGACCTTTCTAACAAGTCCAAACACGGCTATGATACGATATTTCATCATGGAATGCTAGTGCCTATCTTCCGGCTTCATCATCAGACCTTGAAACCTAATCATGGCCAACGTTCATTACAAGACCTTTCTAACAAGTCCAAACACGGCTATGATACGATCATCCATCATGACGTTCCAGTTCATATCTTCCGGCTCCATCATCAGATCAGCTCGACAGTACCATGTTATTGTATTGTCATCAAAATCACATACAACTGCCAATTTTCATAACGCTACGATCTTTAGAAGATGGTTAAATTAGTTTTCTTAGATTTGTTTACATAGTTACATACTCGTACATAAAGGTCGACCTAATAAAAGCGTGTTAAAAAAATTGGGCCGTTTTCACGAAAGATGAAACAGCTGATGTTAAAGGTGTAAAATTAATGACATTAAGTCAAAAAATTATATCGCTCGAATGACCTTTTGAGTTGATGCACATCTGTGCTCATTTTACGGCATTTTGTATCAAACTAGCTCCAATTTGGTGATTTCTTGTTCAATGTTGGCTTTCAAGACTTGCAAGGTTAGTTAGTAGTTTATGTTGGCTCGAGATTTCAAAAAGCCCTAAAGAAAGAAGTCTGGCGCGGTCTGGACTGGTGATCTGGCCAGCCAGTTCAAAGAGGCGGCGGCGGCGGGTGGGTGCGCGGGCGGCGGCGGTTGACTCAGCACGTGGCGTGATGATCTCGGAAATCGCCAGCGCGCGCCTGCGTTCGCCGCGCCCCGCACCATCCCTGTACTTACGAGCTTTATCGCTCACGCTCAGTAACTCAGTAGGTAGTCAGTTCTCACCGAGCACATGCCACGCAGATTGGCCGCCACGAATATCTGGCCACCCTAGGCCTGGGCCTATTCGGCCTTAAGGCTAATCCGCCCCTGCCGATCGACTAGCATATACACAACATACTATTCATACTATTGTACAATAGTGTTTGCATACTATTGTGTAGAATCAAGTTTTTTTTTTTTTCTTTAACTGAACAGACAGCAGTGCTGCTGGGGAGTTTGTTGCGCCACTTCTTCTACCCAGCTAAAGCACTAGGAAGTGGTGAAGGGTGGGCGTTTTGGGGGACTGTCTTATGTAATTTTGACGTTCGAAAAGTGCTGATTATCAGCCCTGTTTGAATAAATGGCTTTTGAATTTTTTGAACAACGTCCCGACATCAATCGTCAGTCAATTGCCCACCAGACACGACACCCTTCCGGCCAGAGGATTCTCCCTTTTCTATAGAGGATGAGTGATCTTTACACCCGGTTCCTCATGCCTCTATAACTTGTAATAATTAATTGCACCCTCTATTACATGTGTGACCCGTTTAGAAGCAACTTAACAAGAGAATAGAGATTAGGTAGGTACGTGGTATGGAAGTCGCGAGCAATAGGTACTTGGCTATAATTGATTGCTTACCCGATCAGCTTCCTGGTTGAATTTGATACCCGTGCCGTCCTGAAATTTTATACAAAGCTTTGTTAACACAAGACACAAAGGCTATCCTAAAAGTTGTAAAAAAAACGAGCCACGAGCCTTACAGTCAGTGCCGAATTAACCACGTAGCAAGAGTAGCAAATGCTACGGGCCCCGCGTAAAAGGGGGCCCCGCGTATTCAAACGGGCCCACTTCCGCATGGGCGTGATTTTTTGAATGAATCTTATTAATATTGAATTTACTTGATGTCACAAAAACGTGATAAGTATGTAATTTTTTTTCCGACTAAGTCAATCCACGTCAGACAATCGATAATATATACAATTGTTAACATATTTTTAAAAGTTGATGGCAAATATACATATTGAGTAAGTATTGTTTTTTTTTTTAACCACTATACTCAGCAGATCAAGGGCCCCTCGATAAAATTTGCTACGGGCCCCGCGCTTGCTTAATCCGGCACTGCTTACAGTAGTTGCGTATGATGTGTAACATATTCTGACATCTCACCTTGGTAATAAGCAATATTATGGTAATTAAGAGGGCGCCTAAAGGTCCACTAGCGCCACTCTTTTAAAAAAATATTATCTCGTGACTGAGAAGGAATTATGAATAACGGCTAGACAGGACCCTCGGTAAGTGTGTCTAGAATTCACAGACACGAAGCAACAAAATACGATCTAAAGAAAGGCGGCCACATTCCTCTAGATCGTATTTTGTTGCTCCGTGTCTCAATATGAAACTTTATAAAAGGTATTAGAAAATTCTAGACACACTTACCGAGGGTCCTGTCTAGCCGTTATTCATAATTCCTTCTCAGTCACGAGATAATATTTTTTTTAAAGAGTGGCGCTAGTGGACCTTTAGGCGCCCTCTTAATGAAAAACATTAAAGGAGGGTAATATGTTTATCAGCCTATAGATATATATATATGTATGTTTTATTCTTTGTGACGCTCTAGAGACCAAACGCGTGTGCGGAATTTGATGATTCGTCCGTTAATCGATTTGTCTTAATCTTGAGAGAGTCCGTGTGTAGAAATAAGTATAAAGAAATGACGGTAATCAAAATTCAATAAATGTCGACAAGGACATTTTGATTCGTTGTAGTCGAGTCCGTCATTTGCGAAACGACGAACTATGTCAAGTGAAATTCGTCGATTTTAATTTTTTTAGTTCATTTCGGGACTGGGAACGTTTACACGTTGGTTACGTTTACATCCATCGTGGGTTTATTTAAAAAAAAATGTTTTACTAATTTTAATATAGCTGTCAACGAGTCCTGCTGGGGAGTTTGTTGCGCCACTTCTTCTTCCCAGCTAACGCACTAGGAAGTGGTGGTGGGGTGGGCGTTTTGGGGGACTGTCTTATGTAATTTTGACGTCCGAAAAGTGCTGATTTTCAGCCTAGTTTGAATAAATGACTTTTGAATTTCGAATCGGTACTTACGACTGCCTGTCTCCTGGCGATGTTGGCGAGGTAGCGGCCGCGCCTGGACGACGGCAGCAGCACGCTGCCGGGCTGCACCTCATCGCCCCTCTGTTGTGAACAGGAGGCTTGTATTTTTTTTTGGACAATCGTCTCCTTTTACAATGTTTCTAAATATGTGAGCATATGTGAGTATCTATTCCATAATTAATTTAGCTGTCGTTGTTTCATTTTTCATTATTTTTACCTATTGTGATTTAGTAATTTTATTCTAGGTGTGTCTTCAAATAATAATATAATGGTTTATATTGTAAAACATTTTAAAAGAGTAACGATGGAGTTTCTTGCCCATTCTTCTCCATACGAAACTACCTCTTGGAAGGGGCGACTAGAATCAATTCTATGTTCTTGAACTTTTAACGTTCAAAAGTTCCTTGTATGTGCATACCTATTTGAAATAAAAGATTTGACTTTGACTTTGAATAACTTTGTTACGTTTTAAGAGCATATTTTGAATGTCTTTTAGGGCAATTAGTCCGCTGATGCTCTAGCCAAAAATGCTTGCTCATCAGCAGTAGCTGATCTCACCCACAATACTCATCAGCTATCTAATTACGTAACATATATTCGTAAACGATTACGACTAATTTGTTTAATTTTGACAGTTCGACAGTATTCATTGCGTTATTTACGCTGTTGAGCAGATTTTTTTTCGATCTTATGAAGCAATGGATTAGCAATATGTTTCAAAACGATTCAGAGTCTGGTTGATCGTGTATTACCCAATTATACTGGGTATGACTTGCTGAGCCTTCCACAAGTTAAGCTCCAGTCTTCATGATAGGAACAGTGGAATAACACCGGAAGAAAAAAGGCCAGGTTTTATTATGCAATACAACCAACCATAAAGTCAAAACCTTGGTTCTACAACTACAAAACAGTCTCTAAAACTGTTATATTCGTCCTTTGTCGTATTCGCCTGGGGTTTTGTTGCAATAAATCCGGGTTAGGGACTCCTATCTCTGTGAGTGCGGGTTGGAAGAGGGCACTCTAGTAAACATCTTCTTTGAATACTCAAACAACGTTCGATAGAGGTCGAAGGTTGAACGTTGTTCGATAAAGATCTAGAGATCTCTATAGCAGTCTCCCTAAATTTAATATCCCTCTTCAGAGTAACTTTCCCTCCTTGCTAACACATTCTTCTCCTGAACTGCTCGTGGCGCTGATGACCTTCATCCGTTACAATAACATAAAACTATAAATTATTATGTGTGGGTGTGGTATAATGCGTATTTTTTGTTTGTTTGCATCCCGTACTAACGTAACAAGATCTACATTGTGTTCAACTGTATCAATCGAAAAAATTTACGTGTGTCTTCAGTTATTTTTATTTTTTTTCATCCATACTTGTTTTGCCAATGCACTTTAGACATTGGCGGAATAGTCCACATCGGATTTGCTTGCCATTTAAAATAAATAGAAAAAAAAAGTACAGAATTAATCTCCATTAAATTATCTATATGGTATAATGGTATATAAATGAAGTAGGTTCTGTGTACTAGCAGGAGTGTAACAATAAAAACAGTTGCAGAAAGGAGGCAAAACAAATTTTTCGATCGCAGAGCACTCTAATGCTTCGCATTATGAGTAATGCTTCTATTTTTGCACGTTCACAAGAGTCGTGCAAAAATAGAAGTTTTGCAGGGTATCACTAAAGAGTACCTATCTCATTGTTGGAACCTTAATTATCTGGTTGGCGAGGGATGTAAATGAAATGCCAGAGTCCAATATAAAGTGTATTGATAATCCAGGAGTTAGGTTACAGAGGTGTTCCTTACGAGTTATTGATAGGACACAAGTTAACACTAGGGCGCGGCGCGGGCGACTGCCCTCGAGCTCGACCGTGTGTACGCGCGGGGCTCCTTGCAATTTGCCAGTCAGTTCAACATTTCGCCGTTTATCTTTCTAATTTAGTTATAAATATTTGTAATACTACTCGTATATAGCTTTTTCCCGCGGCTTTTTCCTCGCCCGCTTTGATTGTTTTACCGGGATAAAAAGTATAGTGTTAATCCAGATCCTAGGCCGTGTTTTGTGATTGAGTAACAATCATTCAAACATACTGCCGTCATAATGTCCAGTTAGAAAAACTTACTCAATAACCCATTGGTATAAATTCAGAAGAGACTTTAGCACCGAAAATGTTGAGAAATTTATTGAATGTCTAAAAGCCCTAAATTTTACTGAATGCTATGAGGAAAGTGACGCAAATGCTTCTTTTGAAGAATTCCATAAGGTATTTAAACTTTTTTATGACCTCTGCTTTCCAAACATCAAAATTAAAGTTCCAATTATTCGCAAAACCAAATGGCTTAGTAAAGGATTAAAAATATGTTCTCTTCGTAAAAGAATGCTTCTTAAAATATATCGACTCTCAGGTAAAAAGTCAGATAAGGGTAACTTTAATAATTATGCAAAAAAGTTTAAAAGAATTGTAAAACTTACTCAAAAGTCGCAAAATAATTATTATATGCAAACAGCCACAAACAAACCTAAAGCAATATGGCAAATAATAAATAAAAATAAAAACAATAATCCCCCTGAAAAAATTGATAGATTAAGATATAATAATCAAGTTATAACGGCCCCTGATACTATAGCACAAACATTTAACAATTTCTTTATTGATGACATCTCGAAACTGACAAATAATAAAATAAATTACGCAAAGATTCTAAGTTATAATAAATCAAACTCCTGTTTCTTAACCCCAGTTACCCTAAACGATGTTGTGAAATTAATCATGGCATTAAAAAACACCAAAAGTACGGGCTATGATGGAATTTCAACGCAAATAATAAAACGTGTAGTGTACATAATTGCCCCAATCATAACTCATATTATAAATCAGTGTCTTGAGGAAGGCATTTTCCCAACATATTTAAAAACTACGGTGGTTACACCACTATTTAAAAAAGGAATCCCAGAAGATGTACGATGTTACAGGCCGATTGCTCTCATTCCAATATTCGCCAAAATATTTGAAAAAGTACTAAATAATAAACTTACTGAATATTTCGAGAAAAATAAAATAATAATAGATAATCAAGTAGGATTCAGAAAAGGGAAATCGGTAAATTCAGCAATTCATCAGTTTTTAGAAAAAATACTTACAGAACTAGATAAAAAAAACCAAGTTACAGCTCTATACATGGACATGACAAAAGCGTTTGATTATGTTGATCATGAACTTCTTTTGCAAAAACTGGAAATATACGGAGTTCGGGGTAAAGCACTACAAATAATCAAATCATATCTATGTAACCGAATACAGTTCACTGAAATAACACAGTTATGTCCATTTACAAAGAGAGAGATCAAGTATACATCGAGTCCTAGATTTATAAAATATGGTGTACCTCAAGGGTCAATACTGGGACCACTACTGTTTCTCATTTACATAAACGATTTACCTAACGCTATTCAGCAACCTATGGTTTTATTTGCAGATGACAGTACGGTTCTGTTCACAAATAATAAAAACAAAAATCATGAACAAGAAATAAATGATTCATTATCTAAATTAATAAATTGGCTTCAAATAAATAATTTACAAATTAATCTCACAAAAACACATTACATGAACTTTAAAAATAAAAACGCGACATCTATTCCTTTAAGTATTGCATACAATAATGAAACAGTAGCTGAAGTGGCAAATACAAAATTTTTAGGAATCCATATAGATTCGAATATGTCATGGAAAACACATGTAAATAGTGTATGTACCAAATTGAATCAATTTTCTTACGCTCTATACATGCTTAAAAAAGTATCCAACCAGACCGCGCTTCTTACTGCTTACCATGCGTATGTGGGATCCACTTTGTCGTATGGGTTACTATATTGGGGAAACTCGACTGATAAAGAAATTGCGTTCAAAGCCCAAAAAAAGTGTATTAGGTCTATATGTGGGTTACGCCAAACGGATTCATGTAAACCACATTTCGTAAATCTCAAGATTTTAACACTCCCTGCTCTATTTATCTACCTGGCCTCAATTTTAGTTAAATCAAACATTACAAGCTATGATACGTTAAAAAGCAGAAGACTTAAACATACCTTAAGAGATAAAACGTCCCACACTAGAGCGTACAGTAATAGTGTTTTCTGTATGAGCACAAAGATTTATAACAAGCTACCTATGGACATTAAGATTATAAATTCAATTATTATTTTTAAAAGAATGCTGAAAATTTTCTTAATTAAAAAGGCCTTATTACTCAATAGCAGAATTTCTTGAGGAAAAATAATTTTGTTCAATAAAGTACCTATCACTAAAGTGAATATAATTCAGTAAAATATTTTTAAAAGGATTATGATAATTAATATTAAATGATTACAATACTGTGACATAATTGAATTAATGAATAATGATAATTTTTAAATCAGGTAACTCATGATATGTGCATTTTTATTTAGGTATGACTTTAATAATTTATAATTAATATGATGTAAATGATAAAATTATATAATGTAATTAAAACGATGTCCTATATAAAATTTAATATTTATAACTTTTTTCTTTTTAATTAATGAATGTAAATAATGCATGTTCAACTGTTACTGTTACAATTATAAGCATATATGCATGATGAAATTGCAATGCCCTAACAGGGCCACTATGTTCTAAGAACTGATATCCTCTGTTAAGAACTTTATTTATGTACACATAGTTAGCAATAAAGAATTTGAATTTGAATTTGAATTTGAATAATGAAAAAAGGCACAACTAACATTTTATAAATATGGAGAAAATCGACTTTAAAGTTTTTATTGGTTTTTGGCGAAAAATATTGACTTACACATTATTTTTCGAAAATAGATGAATTAAAATAAATTCATTATCACGATTCTTATACAACTAATGAATTTTGAAATTATACAAAAATAAACAGGTAATAAAACAATTAGGAAATAATTATAAATTTTTTATTTTAAAAAGGTAATAAAAATTATCGTCTCACAACTTTAAAAAAATTACATTAGTTAACTGAAATTACCAGTCTTCAAGAAACTTATTTGTTTTTTTTTTAATCACAGTCAGGTTATTAAATCAACTTCTAAAAGTCTTATAAGAATGTTTGTTAAATATGGCAATTTTAAGGTTATCACAATTACAATCATTCTGGCCATGCCCTACAAACAACATTAAAATTATCAAAATAGGAATAAACACAAACTAATTCAAAAATTAAAGGAAAAACCTTCATCAAGGAACTTAGGTATTCGTTTATTTTTTTTAAATAAAAAACGGATATTTAATCAGCTAAAACATTATTATAAAACTTCTACTAGAGAAGTTTTATAATAATGTTTTAACATTTTTAAGGTTATCACCTTTTTGAACAATTCTAGCCATGTCCTTTGAACAACATTAAAATTATCAAAATAAGAATAAACAAAAAAAAACTATTTGAAAAATAAAAAACCTTAGGTACATTATTATGTTAAGTAATTAGGTAAGTTATCACAATCATCAAGGTACTTATAACTAGAACTTCAGTCAAAATGAATAAATTAATAAAACATCCTCGCGGCAACCTGGTTTTACAAAATATTTGTTTCTTATTTTTTCCTCCGTCTTCAGTCTCTTCCGATCCTTTATGCTAACGTTATAAGTTTTGCGCTTTCTAATAGTTCCTTTCTTAGTCAGCTGAACATGGTTGGTTTCTTCATCTGATTCTGCCGATCATTCTAAAATTGTTTTTGCTGGAACTGGCTGCGAGCATGGTATAAAGTCTTCTGAGTCAGACCCATCTGTATCGCTGTTTTTTTCCCGTACTTTTGGTAATTCATAATTTTTATCCAATACTGAGTCATCAGATTCTGTATCTAATACAGATAGCGGTGTCACAACATGCTCCGAGCTTGATGCTTGCACCGAGTGTTGAACGCCACTGGTTGACGGCTCGGGAGACCATTCGCCTACACCATTATCGTTGCGTAATGCTGAAAAAAGAATTAAGTCTTTGATAAAAATGACCTGGTAGTATAAATCCAGTAACAATTATTGTTACTGGATTTATACTACCAGGTCATTTTTTTATTGCGCGTATTCTAAATTATTTACGATTTGGTAGATACCTACTAAAAATTTCGTTATATTTTTTAACTAAATTGCAATTAATCACTCAAAAATGTAGCCAATAAATACACATTATTATATCCATATTAATGTGTCACAAAAGAAGTTTAATATAATAAAAACACGCAAATGTAACAAAAACTTAATCTTACCTGCGCAGCACATTGCGTGGAATCGTCGAGACACGTCGGGCACAACTGGCGCGTTTCAATCAAACCCTGCCCTCCTTTCCTCACCCCTAATCGTAAATAATTTAAAGAAAAGGCACAACTGGTTATTTGTGCCTTTTATACGTAAATTAATTGAGCCATGCATGGATCATTAATTAAGTAGACAGGGCACATCTGGCATTTGAGCCTTTTCTTTATGTTATGTTGTAAGTGTGCCTTTTCAAAGTAGTTTTTAGTAAAAATCTGTATGAAGTAATAGTCACATCTACGTATTTGTGCCTTTTCAATATAATGGTAAATATATGTGCCTTTTCATTCTATAAAACATGAATATTAGTCTCATTTGTGCCTTTTGAGCCTACTGTATCTCCGAATTCCTTGAAGATAAAATTCTATAAAAAATTGAGTAGATGTGCCTTTTTTTTTCTGATTCTAAATATGTATATAACTCAATTTTGACAAAAATGTTGGTTGTGCCCTTTTTTCTTACGACGGCAGCATAGGTACAAACTTTTACATTTATAATATTAGTAGGATAAAGTAGGATCTCCTGCTTCGATGTCTTAGTTGTCTCCAAAATTCGGTCAAGAGGACTATTAATAAAAATAAATGAAGTGAAGGTGCTTACCGGTTGATAACCGCAATTTGCAAAACCAACATAATAGAAAAAAAATAAGAAAATGAACAGTTTCTCCCACATGTCTATGTACCTACAACTAGTTCATTCGCAGAACTGAATCTAATCGGAGTCTAACTAACAAGCAATATTTTATTACTATAAAGTAATTGGGAAGCAAATTAGATGGTGTTCGATAAGACTAGGTAATTAGTAACACCAGTGTAGCTCTTGTGCGCGTTAGAAGAGGCAGTATAAACTTAATAAGTAGGTTTATACATATGACGGCGAGGGCACGTCTCTTTTGATATCATCAGCCATATTTTAAATTACTGAGGGCGTACTATGGGTACGGTTGGTTATTGCGCAATAGAAAAACCGTTTGCAGTTCAGATCAAATTATCAATCAATCAAATGAATAACACTAGCAATTCATACACTGTAGGTAGGTACACAAAACAAATATACGGAAGGCGTGACAGTTTCTAAACGTGTTCACTGCTTGACCGCCACCGACAAACAGCAACCCGGTCGAGGGTAATGTTGTAGACTCTGTCGAGCGCCGCTAGGCAGCGCTAGCGCCCCTATTAGTCAAATCAGTGACTTATTTCCGACACATAAATATTACCTAAATTGCTAACTTTGAATGTCATGATGGTTACTGGTTATTTACTGTTTGTGAAAGTTCTTATGAATATGGTTTGTAGGAAAAAGAAGTAAAGCACAGAGAGACAAGGCTAGACATTTATTTCAATTAGGCTTATCAGTAATTAATCAGAAAGCTAGTCGTTCGTTCGCAAGCCTAGGTCTTTATGGAGAAGAAGGACAAAAAACTTCATGGAAACAGTAGCCTTATATTATTCTATCAACACCTTTCTTACGGTTAGGTACTGTAAGAAACTGTGTTACCGTTAACTCAAAAACAGTTAATTCTATGTCTTGTTCAGAATAATAGCAACATAATAACAATGGTAAGGAAAAGAACATGAATATTCCATTGACAATTATACCCAACACAAAAACATAATCGTTAGCAATAATTATGGTACCTATATCAAATTACCTGGTCGATCTGTTCCACACAACGGCACTAGAACCAACCAACTAAACATCTACCGAGCAACTGACTATTCGATCACTTGATCCACTACACTTGTTTTTAGTCAAGGTCCGCGCAGCTCAAAAGCCAAATAGAAAGTGACCTCCCACCGGTTCTTTCAAACAAGGTGAGGTGATCACGTGATGTCATCACAACGATACTCTAATATACCTCGTCAGGGAACATGGTTGTCGTAATCCATAAAAAATAATAAATAAAATTATGTTTAATTATCTGAGAAAGCCAAGCCAAAAAATGCACCGGTGAAGCTGGATATTGAACTAACCTGGCAGCGACGTTGTTAAAAGATGCCCATCCATAGATAAATATCACCCGTCTCTCCACTATTCCATTACCTACTCTAGGATACATATCCGGTACGGCTCACAAAACCTTCCATATCCTAAGGGCAGGTCTTCCCTACCAATCAATCTGCCTAGCCTTTTCCCAACTTTACTGGGGTCGGCTTCCAGTCTAACCGGATTCAGCTGAATACCAGTATTTTACATGGAGCGACTGCCTATCTGACCTCCACAACCCAGTAACTGGGTAATACGATAACCCTTGGTAAGACTGGTTGTCAAGACTTTCGGTCTTCTGACGACCCGTAACGACTGTCAAAGATCCATGAATAACAGCCGGGACCAACGTACTCATCGCGGTAGCGATATGGCATTCAAAGCGAAGTCCACGTGGACTAGAAGGATGTCCGGCCAATGCGGGCCGAAATGCAAATAAATCATTAGCCAATGACATGCAATCGCGCGAAGTACCGCTCCGCCCATTTCTTTTGTTGTTGACTGCCGCCGGCCGCCCGGTTCGCCGAAGCGGTGGCCAGTCTACCGAAAAACCGAAATCTCTCGAGCGAGCGACGTATGCGTCCGATGTAATTACGTCACAGGCACGCATCGCGCGTTTTTAGTGAAAATGAGTTCATATTCAAATGTGGAGTGGTTGGATATGGTGCGTTTTTAGGCAATTGCTGGTGACAATCTGGCTGAAGCTAGGCGCATGTACTCTCAACCAGAACATTTAGCAGCGCTGCGTAGGCGAGGGATCTTGAACCCGCAGATTCCCACACCTGCTACAATACTGGCAGCTACACAGTGGCTACTGGATCACGGCCAATTCACAGTGCCGAATCATGCCCAAGGACGTGGTATTGGTCCTCAGTACCTACTCAGTCGCATTCGAAGAACAAATACTCGAGTACTTCGAACGCAAGCTTCGAAGCTCTGTGATGTAAGCAAGTAACTAAGTAGGTAGGTACCTACTTTACTCACCAAAATTAATAATTAACTTCAGCTAGAATTTCTGACCGTCCTAAGCCCGATAAGTATGAAGGGAAAATTGGAGTCAATGTTGTCTTGGTGCACGCGGAGCTAACCCGGTTTTGTGGTAAGTTTTGTTTTTGTCTCTTTTCTGTAATATTGCAGTAAATAAATAATACCTATTAATGCCACGTTAGATACAATAGGTAGCCGTACCTAGTACCTGATAGTAGGTACCTACCGTAAGTTCGCATAGAACGAAATTATAAAATTAGAGGTCAGTCACCTCGCCGCGCCGTCCGCGTCAGTACGGTGCGTCGCGTCGTGCATTCGTGCATTCGTGCATAGCCAGTAAATACCTACCAAAATTGACCATAGCCAAAGCCATACCAAGCCATAACAATCTGTTTTAAAGTAGCCTCTTATCAGTGATAAGATACCTACCGTACTTTTAAGTTTGGTATTTTCTAGTAAGACGTACAAAAATAAGTGCTCACTAAATTTCGTTTATGGAGGTACATTTCCCTTTTTTTCACACACAGCATTTAGACAATGCTGTGTCCCGTACGTGAGCGAGCCGCACGCCGCGCCGGCTCTTGAGTAATAATGTTTTGTGATCGGCATGCATTAGCAGGCAACAGCTTCGATGTTCGGAATTAAAGTGTAACTAGTACTCAATTTTTTTTAAGTTGACGCAGCTTAAAACATTTAACACGACATACATACTCACACACACATACTAAGAAGTTCCGAAAATAACTAAATCAAGACAGAAAATCAGGAAGTACACTAGCACCCATAAGAAAGCATGTTTAAAACTCTTCGGCGCATAAATTAATGAAATAGCAGAAAGCAAAACTCACGTAATAATAAGTTGTGCTGTGCTTCCTAATAATTGTCGGTACCGATGGCGCAGTGACTGGCTGCATTACGTGTCGCGAATTCGATTCCCGCACAGGAAGATGCAGGTGAGAGTTTGTATTACGCACCCACATTAGCTACAAAAATAACTAAGTACTAGCGGGGGGAACGTTTTAAAAAAGAATGAAGAAGAAAATGGATAATCTTTGGTGAATTGTAAGAAACAAAAGTTAATAAAAAACAAAGTCTAAGAACAGTTTCAAATTAGGTACCTACATGTAATGATTGTAATATCATACTACTTTCTTTTTTCAGTAGACAGCATTTTTTTGTCAGTTAAGTGCACTAAAGTCAGTTAAAGTGTGGAAAATTATTATCCCAAATAATAATAATATCTCAATTGAATTTGCTGGCAAAACTTTGACTTTTAAAATGTCCAATGAATGACGCGTCTGTTAATCCTTGAAATTATGCCCTGCTGGCTGCCTGGCTGATACGCTTTCTGTCGTAGTGACCGCACGATGGCGGAGCACAGGGGCGACAACCGACACCGGCGCATCGGTTCCTTTGAGTGCGCAGCCGCGGGCGGGCGCAGCGCGCGTGTCTTTAGATGTTTAGTAGAAGTAGGTACCTAAACTTCGATGGCCGCGCGTGAAGTTTGTCGAAACAGCTGATTGATTGATTAATTGAATTCACATAGCAGTTTAGTTTAATGTTACAATTAATTAAGTACTTACTAGTTTAAAATTTTATTCACAGTCATTTTAAATCGCTATGGCACAATAAAATATTTTTATTAAATAAATACCAATATCAAGTAAGTAGTTAGTTTAAAACTTTTAACATAATTTTGGCGAATTTAAATGTTGTTAGGATAATTAATCGTTTAATTATCCGGATCTGCTGTTTGTGTGTGTGAGATTTGAGTTTGAAACCTAGTTTAGAGCAACGTTTAAATTAAACTTGTAGGTAATTTACCTACGTAACTTTGTACTTACCGCCTCTCTGTACACACACTCACGTGCCGCGCCCGCCGCAACAACTTTGAGACGCGAGCGCGCCGCAGTGTCTGTGTTGTAGGGAGTAATGATAATCCCGACATTTTTAACTTTGTATAATTTGTGTTTTTTCAAAAACTAATGACGTTTTTTTATTATTGGATGCTGTAGAATGGTTGTAGACCATGGTCTGAACAACGTTTGTTCTAGCAAAACTGTGATTCAAATGTCACGGTGTATAAAATTAATGGTACCTATTCTATTAAACCTCACAAAAAACGCTGAGGTGTGTCTTAAAAATCATGAACATCGGTTAGTTAAAGTAAGCGACAGGAGGTGTGACACGCTAAAATTGCAAGTTTTGCTTCTTATTTTTAATTAAAAACAGTTATTAATTAGAAGTCGGGAGCTTGTATGTCCATTGCGCGGTAAACTCAAATTGCGCGATGCAGGATTTATGTGACGCATCAAAGACCAGCTATCTAATTACGCAACACATTTTCCAAAACCAACTCAGTAAAATTTCTTTCCATTTCATTAGAATTTCTTTCATTTTAAAACTTTCGAATTACGTAACTCTAAAATCTGTGATATCAACTGCGCTCTGTTTCAGACGCTATAGAGTGAACGATAATCGTCTAAAAAGGCTATTATTCGAATTACGTTACCATTTTGACATTTGAAAATTTATATGAAATCGATTTCGTGCTGTCAAGTTAAAGCGAAGGCGGCTTACTGGTCGCAATCAATTTTCTTTACAATATTTTTGGGATTTACTCGTTTAATCTCCTTAATTATTACAAAATTATGTAAGTGAACGTCGTCTTCATTAATTGTGAATGTGTTTTTGTGTAAAACCTCAATGATAAATCAATATTAGTGGTCTGTAAAATATCGAAGCAGCGAGGTGGATATTGTGAAAGTTTTCTTCTGTTACAAGTGCTTACAACCTTAATTAAAGATGTATAATATGATATTTCAGAAACGAGGTATTTTGGTGGCAGTCTTTCCTTAAGAAAGACAAATTCGTACCTCGTACCCTAACAAACTTATCATAAGCCACAAGCTTAGCAACCCAGTCGAGCTTGTACTTCATTGGAAAAGCAAATATAATAGAGGAAGAACAAATATTATAATATACTTTGAAGCATTTTATGTCAATGGATTCTGTAAGGACATCAATGAACATACTCATCACATCACCATACATAGATCTATTTCCACATCATTGTCTGTTTAAGGTACCTACTTAATATCAATATTATTTTCTTACTTAGTGTTGAACATTGAATGTGTGTTTTGCACAGCAACAGTTTTACACACAATCATATTGTTTGTTGGTGACTATGAAATGCACCATCAAACGTAAACTTACCATACATTTAAATAAAGTCAATTGTAGGCACCTAATTGCAGAATATTGCTGTTCTATAAAGTAGATAGATTGTGCATTGAAGTGTTAATGGGAGAGGCCTATTCGACTTTGTGGATGGATGTAATGGATCATGGAATATATTGAGAATTTACTTAAATTCTTTTTTTTTTATTTCAGGTGTTAGTCACATTATACATCTACATTATTTGGAAAAAAATTAACTCTCATGCGCTTACAGCAAGAATTAGCACGCAGTACATACATAATCCATGATGACTTTCACCGAAATTAGCAAGCAGTACATACATAATCCATGACTTTCACAGAAAAAGACATTAGATCCCAAATTCCACTAATCCTTGTAATATATTTGTTCCTATTTCTTTTTGAACCATGTCCAAATATTTCATAATAATGTGAATAAATGCTATTGAAGATATAATAAAAGTTGTTTTTGTTTACCCTAATTTATTTATTGTTACCTAATGAACAAAAACGACAGTTACTTTAGGCAAATACCTCTAAATAGTATCAATATAATAATCAATTGGCTGTGTTTATAATAAAAAGCATAGTATTCAATTCTTAAATATTTCTTAACAACTTATTTTTATTTCTACCTCTATAGTTCATAATTAAAACACTTTCTTAAAGTTTACACTGTTATCAATTAACAAATTAGGAACACACATTTATATCGCTGTCGTACAAGACTGAACAGGTTAAAAAAAAAAAAAGAAGATTATCGTTCATTATCAATCTTCAGTTTCTACTTTAGTTCTTGAGAAGCTTGATAACTGAAGTAGCAGAGCAACAGGACAACACAGCATGGGTGACATCATTCATGCTGCCTTCATGACTTCATAGGTGAAACGCCCCAGGAACTCTAGTTTTAAAACAAAATCTTATTATTTTCTGCTCAAATAAAGTACTTAAACATTATGTGGCTAAGTAAAGTAGGCATATCAACTAGGCCTTCATTAGGCCCATGGCTGGACAAAAGCCATCAGCCTAGTCATTGCTGCTGGTTGTATAATTTCTTCTTTATTTAGGGCTGATATTTCAGTCTCCAGATATTTTATAATACAACATTTTTGTAGTAAACAGTAGTTAGGCACACACAAAATGTATGATGTGTCTAGTAAGTTCGGCCAAGGAAATATATTCATAATTTTATAATTAATTCACTTGCTATGCTTGATTCTTAACTATGTGTCAAAAAGCTTACCTTCAATGATTAATACAGAAGATTGGTTAGCCAATCCATGTTTGATCAACAAGATTCATGTTGGGTAGCGGTATTCTTGTATTTTCAGCTCGAGACACCACCTGTGAAAATAAATTATAAATATGTTTTGTAGTTAGTTGTTATTTGGTTAGTGGTTATAATAGTTTATTTCAACATCTACTTATGTACATAAATATCAATTTAAAAAATCACTTAGAATGTGAGGTTGACGGACATAGTAAAGATACTCAATAATTATTTAAATCACAATAAATAGTTAACCTCAATACCTACAACTACAATAATCGAATGAGATACGAAGGTACTCTCTTACACAGGTTATTCCTATTTATATTGGCTTACTTACTTGGTGATAATATCCACTTAGGTACTTTTTGCAATTGAGCAAAACAGCCTATGAAAGTCTTAGTGCAGCCAGTAAAAACGAAAACAGCACGCAGTGTCTTGAACGAGAGATTTTTCCGACTTCCACAAGCCACAAGAAAAATGTTCAAAAACTGCTTAGCATAGGCCCATGTTTCTGTAAGAGAATAGTAAATATAATTTTGTATGTTGAAAAATATAAACAACGCCATGATTGATAGCATATTCTCCACAGATTTCAAAGAATGATTGAATGTTTAACATGTAATGTTATATGCCCATCCTGTTCTTTTCCCTACACACTGATAAAGTTAGAGCAGCAAAGGTATACTTTAGACAGGCAATACTTCGCATCGTCGTTTCAATGAAACGGCAGATCGTTAAGTCAGTGCTGCCAGTTTTTTTCCCTGAGTCCAATATAAGCATGCGTCAGATACATCAAAACGAATTTCCGATTTCAGTCAGAAATGATTAGTGTTAAAGTATTGATTATCCAAACTAGACAAACCGATTTCACAAAACCACGGCAAGAGTATCTTTGCGTAAGGAAGTATTTGTTTATGTTTGAATAGTTTTGATCGATGCACTTACAACCGAATAATATTACTAGAGACGATCGAAACTGCGAGCCGCAGCCTCTCCTGAAATCGATTTTTAAAAACGAATGTTGAAAACAATTTCAAAATCTGAACTGTTTGCGTAAGAATCCAGAAACGCCCATGTCTAGTCCACTAGTGGTAGTTCTTCAAACCAGCAGAAATAAACTATACTCGATTAATAAAATAAGATTAGACATTTATATAAACGTTTTTTACAGTCCGTTCAACCGATTTTGACTTCTATTTCGTTGGCGGTATGACAAATGGCAGCCGCAGTATAATTAATGAAAAGATGTTTGTTTTCAAACGGCTTAACGGCAGATTTTTTTATCCCGGAAGTATGTTCCCGTGGGTTTTTTTTTAATGACTTTGTTTTTCGATCTCTCGGGCGGAGCCCCTGTGTGTCTTCAATATATTCGTCATGCTGTGTCAGTCTAACCTAACCTAACACAGGTTTTACACAAACAATAAAACATGCCATTATCGTGTTATTTTAATATTTTCTCGAGTCAAAGTTTTTGTAATTGATTGTATTGTTTTCTACAAATTGAATAAACTAACCACTAGACAAAACCACCACATCTGAAAGCAAAATTTCTCCGCCAGTAGGGGTGTCCAAACCCCCAGGTTTAGTGGAAATCCTACTAAGTTGACAACACTGCATTTCTACGATTTTGTCATTGGCCACAGATAACAAAAACGTGAAAAGAAAAACGTTTTGTTACGTATTTCAATTATGGTAGTTTTTGGTAGATAGTGTTTTAAAATTTGGTTTTAGATTTTTCTGCAATCATTGTCCATTTTCATATATAAGCAGTAGTAGAACATCAGTTGTAACTAAAAAAAATAAAAAAATTGCACAATAATTTGGAAATTAATCATTCCTATATGGTGTAACAAAATCACAGAGTAAACAAATTATGGCCTTTTGGTTAGAACATCCCTAACCAATTTCCGTCTGTTGTTAAAAAATGTATATCGTAATTCCAATTATGGCATGCGTTTAAAACTGGAGTTGGTTTAAATTCAGAATTGTAATCAGAAATAAAATGTGTTGCGTAATTAGACTGCTGACTTCACACAAAATCAGGATGTTGTGTGACGTCAGGTCTTTGATGCGTGGTTCGCATGTGGCGATGTAAATACCGCCACAAATCCATTAAAATTAAATTTGTTAACGAAACTGCAATACGGCGACGACACTAAAGAGTCCAAGACCGATCCTTAGTGAAACCAATTTTTTTGAGTTTTAATTTTTTGTTTGTCTTATTTTATTACTACATAAAATAAAAAATGGATAACGAAAATATAACCATACGCAAAAAGAAATCAGTGTCACACAGTGAACGAAATTTTTCGTCCACTGGTGTCACATAGGGATGTGAAAAAATAATCGATTATAGAAAAAATCGATTAAAAATCGATTTTTTTTTTAATAATAATCGATTTTTATTATTCATTTAGATATTACAAAAAATCGATTAATAAAAAATCGATTTATTTTTCACTGTCGATTTTTTTCACCCGCAATGGCCGCAACACAGAGTTTTTTAGTCAGGATCGTGAAGCCGCAAAGTGCCGCGAACCACTAACTACGAAGTTCGTCAATAAATGATGCTAACGCCATCTGAGATTTTAACGCTATGTCATCAATTCTGTACGTAGAAAACAATGTTACGTTGAAGTAATCAAACCTAAGTACCGCGACTAGAAGAACTGTTTTGCCGACATGACATTCATGACAGATTTTATCGGTGTCGGTAGAACAGTGTCTTTGTCAACAACAATAAAAAATTTAAAGTTTTTCGTGAAAAAAGTAAAGACTAAAGAGTATTATTTTCTAGTATTTGTTGTTAGTTTTGTGTTGATAACTTTTTGATAGCAACAATGTCAACAACCAAAAAGCCGAAGAGTAGTTGGCGCCAATATTTTCATGTTGACAATAAATCTGGCAATGCCAAGTGTAAATATTGCCCGAAAATTTTAAAAACGTGTAGTAATACGACCAACCTAAAACAACACATGGAAAGAAAACATTCTGGCATCATCACCAGTAATGAAAACAATGAGGTACATATTTGTATTTAAATATAGTGATAACTTTTATTAGAGTTATTTACATAACTACTTTGTTGCAATATTGTGTAAAAGGTAGGTGACTATTGTAGTTAAAAATTTTAGCACGGACTAACTATCGAATGTGAATGTGACACGTGTGTTAAAAAGCTAAAATGCTAAATGTAATTAATATTGTAATATCAATTGATTCTGTGGAGAGAAGTTGAACGGAAAGCATGGTCAATTTGTTTCAATGGTTTTAATTTATTGTTTAGGTAATAGACTTTAAACAGTCATCAGACATGCTGTAACGTCATCAAAGTCAAAAGATACAATTCTTTACATAGGTACATACTCTGTGGTAAAAAGACAGCTTTGAGCGTTCTAACGGGACTTCGGAATAATAGATATTCAGATAAGAACTTTTGTAGGTTATATTTTTGTCACTAATAATGCGTAATACAGCTGTTATTAATATAGTTTTTATTCTTTAATATAATTAGAAAAAAATCGATTAATAAAAAAATCGATTATTTTATAAAGAAAAATCGATTATTTATTAATCGATTTATCAAGCTACGAAAAACAATCGATTAATTAATAATCAATTTTTATATAGAATGTGACATCCCTAGTGTCACATGAGTCGCTAAATGATTAATTCCAGTCAACACTGTCAGCTGACGACTATCTAACAACTGCTGTGACAGTTGGCAGCCCCATTTATCTAGAAAATTTTCTATGATTTGAATGCACCCAAGATTTGAGAAACTGTCAACTGTTAATGTCATTACTGTCAGTTGTTAGATAGTCGTCAAGATGTCAAGACTTGTCATGTCAAAACTTAAAAGACTGGACGTCATTGGACGATATGGTGTTTGCGTATGAACTGAGTGTTGTATTTATTTGTGTTTTGAGGTGTTGAATTTCACCAAATTGTGTATTGCATATGATAAAAATGGCTCCACAAAAGCGTATAAAGATGTGTTGTGTTGTTAAATGTGTAAATAACTCGTCAAACAGCAAAGTGAACTTTTTCAGCTTCCCCAAGGTGCGAAATCGATCAAACCAAAGAAGTAGATGGCTGCAGGCTATCAAGAACGAAAAGTAAGTAGGGATGGGTTACCTATAGGTGTTATTCCATAAACTATGTTATCGCTCGTGAACATCCTCGGCTGGAAATAAGCCACACACATCATACTTAGCCGTTTCAATGTTCCTGTTGTTTTTAGTTGACTTGCATGATGCACTACTGGTAGATGCCAACAGCACCTCCTCAGATTGCTAATTTTCAAAGATTTTTTGAATGATTTATTATTGTCCAATGAGTAATTGTCACAGCAATAGACTGCACAGCTGAGCAACTAAACAAACTATGAGTATTCCAATTATCCACCCCAAAAAATCCACTCTAAGGTGGATACTTGGAAACGTATGCCAGAGAATCCACCGCAGACGAATCTCCCTTGACTGTGAACCGTCATTTAGCAAAATGAGCCCAAGATACTTAGTAGACATTAGCATACCAATAAAAATACATGTAACTTTCTTCTCCTTGAAGCTGAAATCATTGTAATTGTCTATCAGTCAACGTGATAATGACTTTACTTGGGGTAAAAGTCGGAAGCACAATCAAAAGTGATTTCTGATTATGTTGACAGATGAACACACGTTTTCGAGTATATTTTAGGGTGGACAAACGGAATAACCGCAAACTATAATGTGAAAAAAAATCTGTACTTATGAAATATTCACAATCTCATATATAAGCAAGGTATAGTCAACTTTGCTCTGAGAATGCATTACTATTATTGAGAAAAACTCAGTTTATTGATACTTCACCAAGATTGTAATTATTTAACTTTCACACGGTCTTAGAGCAAATTATAGACTATCAGCTTTTGCCTGCATCAATGTATTAATTCCGTAATTTTACATAATATTACACAAATTAAAGTGCTTTGAGTTTGATTATGAGGTCGCCTATACAATGAAATATTTTGATCTGAATACCATACTATATCTAGTACTAGCTTTTGCCTGCGGTTTCAACCCCATGGAGGTCGGAAATTATCACATGGGAACATACCACCAGGATATCCTACGTCCCAACCCAGGTCATGGGCTAAACATGTACCAAATTTCATCCAAATCCGTTTAGCCGTTAAGGTGTGAAAATGTATCAGACAGAGAGAAAGTTATATTGTATATGTATAGTAACATTACATGTAATATTACTATTGCCAGTGGGTGTTGGTATGCACCGCATGCGCACAGCTTCGTCTGCAGCGACCACTTCGTGCACGGGATGCCGAGCACCGACCCTCAGGAGATCAACTATGTGCCTTCAATTTTTATGAATACGAAAAAAGCAGAGACTATTAAGTAAGTAACATTGTGTACACTGCCAGCTGCATCCGGTTAGACTGGAAGCCCCAACATTGTTGGGAAAAGGCTAAACAGAATGATTTTTAAGGCCAGTTGGTATGGATCATATATCATCATAATTTATCATCAAGTGCAATTGTTATGACACTTTGTATATCATATTAATACTTTCATTAATGAATCGGGGGGTAATTATTAAAAAATATAATTATGTGCTTGTTGCATCTAAAAAACCGCATTAATCCCTGTGAGTACATTGAAAATGCTTTAATTTTTCACTTGTTAGTATTAAAGTATTGATAAAAAGGGCCCTCGTGATAGAAAAAATCACGCAAGTAATTTCTGTTGTACAATCCAAGGTTTTTGAAAATAAAAGAATAATTTGAAAAGTACTATCAAAGAAACTCATATCTAAGCAGTTTGGAAACCAAATTGCGTGAACATGATGACAACATCTGTTTAACGCCCTATTTTGCGACGACCAATAAAAGAAAAATACATAGTAATATTTAGTTTTTTGTTCGTGTTTTTTGTTACAATGATCACAGATGTCTGACACTAGGAATAGAACAAAAAAAACAAAGATGAAAAAGTTTGAGAGATGAAAAAGATGAGATTTCTATAGCGGCCGAGCGCTGCAAGCAGAAATAGTACTTACGGTGCATAGATATGAAATTTTTTGATAGAACATTCGAAGGAATATCTCCAATAAAATTTTCCAAATCAATAGAATAACGAAGAGCCCTGCTGGATATAAACCGAAATTAAATGCCGTTTCTGTACGTTGAATATTTTCGTTCGATTAGACAAGTACGTTCAATAAGCTATCAGTCTACATAGGTTTTGTTGCAGTGGCTCAGGGGCCCAGCTAGGTAGAAACGTTTCACTCACCGATCAAACTCACTTCAAATTTTGAACACAATTATTGTTTAGCTTATAAAGCAAGGAAAAATATAAATATACTGCAATTTCAGTCCAGTTTCCTAGATATACGAACTGCATAAGTAACTTTGTAATCGCATATTATTTATATAGGATTACAAAGTTACTTGTGCAGTTCGTATATAACGGAACTGAAATTGCGGTACATTAAAATTTTTACTTGCTTACTTTTTAATTACTTTTGCAGTTCATGCAATTTTTCGTTTTGGTCACTTACACTACCTAAATAGATAGATAGGTAGGTAAATTGAATTGAATTTCATACATAAACGAACAGTTTATAAAATTATTTATCACCTGCGCTACCTATTTACACAGGGACTAAGTGCTTAGTGTACTTAATATAGGTTCAGTATCAGTATCGGGGTATATACCTACAAAAATAAATGAGATCCCATCAAAAAAATAACAACAAAAAAATGCAAGTCTCGCAGCGCAGTTCTTCTACCGCAAAAAGATATGAGATCTAATGTAAAACCAAGTCTGTTTCTTGTTCTTTAATAAATATAATGACTTGGCAATCGCATACAGCAATAGAATCTACATTCTACAGACAAAATCTACCTAATATTAGCGCTGCGTTTTATTTAATTAGGACTATTTAAAAAAGTGGATTATTAATATGTAATTGTGTTGCCGTGCGATGGCCAAGTCATTATATTTATCTATTGTTGGATATCGTTAGTAAATTAATAAATATGGATGGCAGTGCAGTTTTTAAAGAGGATGACAAATTTTGTCTTATCCAGTTAAGTTCTTTGTTTCGCGTTTGAGATCCATGTAGCAATGTAAAATTCAATTTAGTTTTACATAATTATCAAGTTTTGGAAACACAAACTCAATGTCATACGTAACAAAGTGCAAATTTCATTACAACTAAAATTGATTTAAGATCTTTTTATTACTAACTAGCTGCGCGCCGCGGTTTCACCCGCATAAGTCTCGATTCCATGGGAGTATCGGAATAAAAGGTATCCTATGTCCTTCTCCAGGTCATGGTCTACCCCTGTGCCAAATTTAATCGAAATCCGTTCAGCCGTTTTAGCGTGAAAGCGTAACAAACAAACAACTCTCGCATTTATAATGCTAGTTAGGATTAGGATGGTTACTCAAAAATCAACTTTCACTACATAACGCTAAAGTTGATAATTGAGAGCGTGTTGTTTGCGTAGGTCCCGCTCCGTGTCGGTGAAGAAGTTCGGGCTCGAGTACATCAAGCACGACGCGTTGCTGGAGAAGCCCTCGCGATCAAACGCCAGCAATGTGAGTGTTCACTGTTTCTTATACTGGGTGGATTTTGAGATGGGGCAGTAAGTGCAGCTACCTTAACCGTTGGGGCTACAAGAAAACGGTCTTACGAGATTGTCCTTAACTTTTTGAGTCATTTTGATCTGCATTCACAGATTTTGAAAAAAAATTACAGTCTACCTACATGAAAATGGGCAGTTTTCACAAAAACTTTTTTTGATGCCAATCGATTCTGCTTCTTATAAGGATCAAAAAACTCTATTGGACCAACTGAGGTTTGAGTACTAGAAAAGTCAGAAATCTCTAAAAACTTTTACCTTACATTTCGTAGGAAATGAGGTTACAACCTACTTTTTACGGTGGATAAATTGGTCGAAAAAAAAAAAACAAAAAAGAACTAATTTCGAACGAATACTTACGTGTTAAAATTGTATTTGATTTGTGAGCAAAATTTAGACAGTTTGTTGCTTTTGAAAAAACTTTTTCCATACAAAGGTTTTTTGCGATTTCTGACTTTTGTAGCGGACAGTCTTTTTTAACGTTTCCCATACAAGTCTCAATTTTTTTTTTGTCACTTTGTCGGCGTGATTAATATGTATACCCATGCCAAATTACAGCTTTCTGAGCTCTGCTCTGAGGTAAGCCGCGGACAGACGGACAGACAGATGGACATGGTGAAACCATAAAGGTTCCTTGTTGACTACGGAACCCTAAAAACGTGCAGAAAATAATAGTTCATTGTACAACAAGTGAATTAGTAAACAGTTGAAATCTGATATTATTTTGTGTGTTCGAGATAAGAAAGTTATACTCATCATTTTCACTGCTGGGTAGATAAAATCATCTTAAAATCACGCGACGAGACATTAGTAGATAGCTTATTTGTACTAAGTTAATTCAAAAATTCTAAGATAGCCGAACCGCATAAATTTTGTGGCAGTACTGCACCTTGTGTCCAGCCATGCTATTCTGTAAACATCTCACCGTGAAAATTTGGGTGAAGTGAGTTGTTAATAGTGTCAATCCATGTGGAATGACAGCTTACTTCACGCTCACTTCACCTAAGTTTTCACGGTGAGATGGTTACAGAATAGCATGGCAGGACCACCGCAAGTGCGCGCACGTGAAGCCGAAGCGCATAAGTTTAGTGTTAGTACTTTACATTGTGTTCAGGATCAGCGCAAGTGCGCGTACGTGAAGCTGGCGGCCGCGCTCGGCATCCCGGTGAGCATGGTACGCGGCTGGGAGCGGCGCTTCAGAGTCTACTTCGACGAAAAGGTGACTTTATTACCTTGTCATAGAGACTATATTAACCGTTGTTCACTCATTTTGTTTCATTCGTTTTCAAATATCTTTATTTAACATCAGTACAATGAACAAAAACTGCATTTAATAATGCCTAAGCCACATTAACTCACTATAGTTAAGTTCACTTTATGAGGCTAGCGATTCACCTTTTAAAGCTTTTAAGGGATATTTTTATAACTGTTAACAACTTTACTTAATTATGATGCAACAGAAAAACTTGTGGAAATTTAACATCTCGGAAAAACACCCACTCACGACACACAACTCACCACACCCTCACCCTCTCTCACTCAACATGAGGTACTCACACACACGGCACTTTTTCTCAAATTGTATTATTTTTATTATTTCTTTTCTTCAAATATTTGTTAAAATACCTTTGTTACGTATTCGTCTTGGAACAACCTACCCCCTCACTAGGAGTCGGGCGTTGGTAGCTGCGCCACAATTTTAACTTTTGCAGCTATCATCGTTTAACATTTTTGTCTTGTATGTATTAGTTTATTTTATTTTTTTGTTCGCAAGAAACACACAATAATCATGAGAACATGATGACAGTAACGCAAATTATATAGCTAGTTATAATTTACTGATTGCATGTAGGTATGACAAAAAAAAAAAATCATATAGTAAATTTGCTGATCGCACGGTGTACCGTATGTAACCGTTGTTCACTGAAAGAAAGAAAGAAAAAGTATTTATTGAGACTCGCACAGGAAATCACACATTAAACTTAAAACACACTAAACATAAATAAAAAACAAAGTAACATTAAAATTTAAAGAATAAAGTCCCGTACGAGGCCAAAAGGCTCCTATCTCAGCATGATGCCGCGACATTAAAAAAAATAAAAATGTCGCAGCGCTGGTATTCTGATAGGGCCCGCAGTGATGTCACGGATAGATACAGAATTAAATAGGTGTGTGAAATACAGTGAAGTGTAAAATATATGTAATCCGCGTGTCTGCATCCGACGTAACATCAGTTACTTGTCGAGACCTGGTGTATGAGACGCAGTATTGTCGTGTTCAGATGGCGGAGCCGCCCGATAAGAGGAAGCCGTCAGCGGACGACCAGCCGCACTGGTTGACCACGGTGGCGGAGCGACTCTACGCCAATCCCATGCATGTACGTATACACACATAAAGTCCGTTTTTTTTTTGTTTTTGAGGGTAGGAAATTATCAAATAACTTCTCCCGGTCTGGGCGGAGCGGGAGGGCTGTCAGACTCTTACTGACTAAAACTCACCCGTGTTCCTTCCGTTGCCTGTGTGCCGGGGTCGCGATATCCCTTTCGGACAAACTCGCAACCCCGGCAGGCATTGGCCCTTCCGGACCCCGTCAGTTGGTGCTGACATCTCTTTGAGGCGCGCGTGAAACACAACGCGCCGTCGACCCGGGCCTGGTCCCTATTCGACGGCGAGCTACCCATTGCTCACCGACACATAAAGTCCAAGTCAACAAATAAAAGGCATTTTTGAACGTCAAAATTAACAAACAAAAAAACAATAGACGACGTATATTTAGTAACCTAATCCGCTTAACTATGCTTAAAGAGTCATAAAGAACCCTGTAAGAAATCGACTAGAAGAAAACAAGGGTTCGCAACAAGTCAATCGTCATCCCGAGGATGCCTCGTTGAGAGGTAAAACACGTGTCGATTTCTTACAAGGTTCTTTATGACTCTTTAAGAACATTTACGCGGATTAGGTTACTAAATATACGTCGTCTATTGTATTTTATAATGGATTTCCGCAAAGTCACGCCTGAGTCAATTAACTGTGTCAAAATCAACAATAAAATAAAGTTGATACTAGTGGCCCTTTCCAAAAGGTAGTTTCGTATGGAGAAAAATGGGCAAAAAACTCCACTGTTACTCTTTTAAAATGTTTTACAATCTTTAATTATAATTATACATATGTGAAGACACCTAGAATAAAATTACTATACCACAAAAGGTAAAAAGAAATAAAACCCGCATGATTCCCCAATCATTTACCACACGTCCCCCCATACAACCTCGCTACACACCCCTACACCCCCAAACACCTAACAAACCACCACTCCTTCCACATACACCCCAAACTAGCACACACACCCACATATAGACACACCCAAATACACACACCCATATACACCCACATACACACACACCCACATATACATACACCCCACCCCGTAACACTCAACACGCACACTTACACACAGACCCCATATCAAAGCAGCTAAAATGCACTGGTAACGTTGCTAATCTCGAAATAGTTACAAGAGGGTCGGCACCATACATCGAGCAAAACAAGCGAACAGATGGGTACGTACGGCGATCCATGCTGTATTTAGTGCTATACGGACGATCCGTACGGACGACTGTTATCTGGAGCTACGAGTATCGTATAGAATTCAACTATTACGCTTAGTAGCGCACGGATCGCAGACCGTCCGTCCATTTGTACGAGGACTGTCCGCGGAGGGCGACCGTACTCCGTACGTCCGTATCAGGATGCGCTAGGCATCTAAAATAAAAAACAACTAATAAAACAACTACAACACACAACAACAACACCAACAACACACAACATCACACACAACACAACTATTAAAATAACTAATATACTATACCTATATACACAAACCTAATAATATACAATTATACATAATTATACACCCAATTAAACACATCTAATAATTTATAATAATATTGAATTACTGCTTAGCCTTCTTCCTCTCTCCTTATTTTGCTGTGCCCGACAGGGTCCATATTGATCTCTTACTTATTAAACCATCTATGTAATACATATGGAATGCAATAAAGAATTGAGTATTGAGTATTGAATACACGCTGAACGGTCGCAAAACTAAACAGATACATTTGTGCGCGACTATACTCGTTCGACCCGTACGTTGGTCCGTGGACCACATGATGTTCGTGATGTAGGATTTGTGTGACGTCAGATATCAAGCGTAGTTTGTATGTGGCATACCTGTTGCTACATGTCTTATGCGTGCGTGCGTTCACGCTCGTTGCATGAACCCGACCCTTGTACTTATCTATTTTGTGGTGGAGATGTGTCCGGGCCGTAAGCACATGAATAAATAACCGAGAGGAATGAAAAGTTACTAACACAGTTCAAAATTCGTACGTACTTTCATCAGGTACACGTACCTGTGTATGTAGTGTGCTCCGGCGCACGGCGTTACTATGAAGCTTTCATTCCGCTTGATTATTTATTCGTCTGCCGTTAGAGTGCGGTGGTAACGTTTGGTCCCGCAGCGCCCGCGCAGCGCGTGGGTCCCGGTGTCGCCGGGCGGCGTGGTGTCGGCGCTGTGCGCGGCGGCGCGCGCGCGCGGCACGCTGTGCTCCACCGCGCTGTACAACGACGTGCGCCGCGTGCTGCGCTTGTCCAGCGCCGTCAACGACTTGCACGCTGTCTGGTAAGTGTTTCTCCCGTGACGTCACGTGTGCGTGTCGAGTGCTACACTTGACTAGTCGACTCCAAACTGGCCGAGCGATCTCGCAAACGCTCGTGTCGTTGTGAAGACGGTTCGCGTGATTGCTATGATTTTTTCGGAATACCAAAATTCAGAATATTTCAGAATCCGGCTCCGGAGTCATTTACAGGAAGCCTAAATAAGACAACGCACTGACCAAAAGTCGTTTCCCAGCAATTATTTTAGTGCTATTTTACTTCGTTTGATGTACAGAATGCGTAGTTGAGAGCTATGTGGTGGGTTTTTTCCACCGTGTATAATGTTTGGTGCGCGCTGGGTGTCTGCGCAGCGCGTGTCGCTGCAGCTGGTGCAGGCGGCGGCGCGCGCGGGCGACGCGGCGCGCGCGGCGCCGCCGGCGGGCGCGGCCGCGGTGGCCGACCTGGTGCTGCTGCACACCGACGTCGACATCGTCACGGACGTGAGACCATCCTCCTCCGAATGCTTTAACAGCGTTTATTCTGAAAGAGGGCAACGTCGCAAATAGATGTCAAATATTTCGCTGTTTTGATTAATTTGGCAATATTACTGTGTGGAAATAGGAAATGTGGCTAACTAGCGAACTAGAATATTGATTATGAAATGCAATCATTAATATCGTAACGCCGAATGTTTAGTTTTAGATGTAAAAAATGTATTTGGAAATTTTCCAAATGCTTTTTTAAAACGGGTACAACATCAAATTCAATGTTATACTCGTAATTGCAATTCATTATTAATATTCTAGTTCGCTAGTTAGCCACATTTCTTATTGCCATACAGTAATATTGCTATATTAATCAAAACAGGTAAATAATTGACAGCTATTTGCGACGTTGCCAACTTTTAGGAAAAACCCTCTTAAGGCAGAAGCGCCAGGGTAGCCCGCGAAATTATAATTTAGTTACGTTTTTTTTTTCTTAAATTTTCTGTCAAATATCAGTTTGTATGTTGATCATAATATGATTTGCGATCGTAATGAATATGTATTTACAGATTTAAGAACATCGCTCATTATAGGCTTTAACACGGCAAATAATTTGTCATTCAAGTTAGCATTTTAAGCCAAATGCATTAAAGTCTATTTTACGATGGCTATAGAGAATAGTGGACGGCTCGCGGGCAGTGAGCGGCCCGCAAGCCGTCATAATCATAATCATTTATTTGCTTTGAAAGTAGGTACATAAATAAAGGTGTTTACAAAATGTTGAGATCCCTGTACAATCTACCAATTAGGCATGCAAATTATAAAACGTCGCATGTCGAGCGGACAGCACGATTCAAGCGAGGAGCCCGCTCCCCGCTTGTGAATGAACAACAAGCTGTCACGTCACCGGTGGCGTGCCGGCAGAGTCAAAGTCAAAGTCAAATCATTTATTTCAAATAGGCCCTTGTAAGGCACTTTTGAACGTCAAAGTTTACAAAAAATTGAATTGATTCTAGTCGCCCCTTCCAAAAGGTAGTTTTCGTATGGAGAAGAATGGGCAAGAAACTCCACCGTTACTCTTTTAAAAATTGTTACAATATTTGTATGTGTTACATTCGTTACATAATTATATGTGAAGACGATGCATCTAAAAAAAATAAAATAAAAATAGGTTACCACAATAGGTAAAAAGAAGAATTAATAAAAATGAAGCCACGAAAGATAAATTAATTAATGATGTGATAGATGTACGGTTTTCACATATTTACAAACATTGTAAAAGTAGATGATTTTCTTAAAAAATTTACAATTAATAAGTCAGTGTGTGAGGAAGTAATCACAGAATGCAAAATCAATGTCATGTAATACTCGTAAAAATAATAATTTATACAACTTAAATTAGCAACCAGTTTGATTTTGTCTAGATTCTAGATTGTCCTATGGAGCAGGACCAGCATGTTTCCAAGCATTCTTATCTTGGATATATTCCTCTAATTTGTAATAGGCTTGTTTACAAAGTGTACTTTTAATATGAGTTTTAAATTTTCTTTCATTTAATTGTAATATATCACAAGGTATTTTGTTGTAGCATTTAACACAGTACCCCATAAAAGATGAAGATACTTTAGATAATCTGAAAAATGGTTGATCTATTTTATCTTTATTTCTAGTATTAAAATTATGTCTATCACTTATTTTGTTAAAAATATGTAGATTTTTTCTAACATACATAATATTTTCATAAATGAATTGGCAAGGTACTGTCATAATATTAATCCCTTTAAATAGTTCCCTGAGAGATTCGCGACGATGTAGATTATAAATGGCTCTGACAGCTCTCTTTTGTAAAATAAATATGGATTCAATGTCAGCAGCCCGACCCCACAGTAAAATGCCATACGACATAATACTGTGGAAGTAGCTAAAATAGACCAAACGCGCGGTTTCTACATCTGTTAACTGTCTTATCTTTCTAACAGCAAAAGCGGCAGAGCTCAGCCGCCCCGCAAGAGATGTTATATGAGGTCCCCATTGTAATTTCTCGTCTAGCGTGATTCCTAGGAAAACTGTTTGATTAATATATTCCAGCTTTTCTCCATTCAATAAGATGTCACATTCGCTACTTCTAACATTAGGTAATTTAAATCTAATGCATTTGGTTTTTTTTTTATTTAGTACCAAATTATTTACCGTAAACCAATCTTGGACCTGAAGAATAGAGTTATTCACGTCGTCAAGATTTTGTGACCGTCGGTTGATTTTAAAGATCAATGATGTGTCATCTGCAAATAAAACCATCTTCGGTTGATTTTGGAGTAATTGGGGTAAATCATTAATGTAAACTAAAAAGAGGAATGGACCCAATATCGAACCTTGAGGAACGCCCATTGCCATTTCAGACCCCAATGAGTTTACGCCGTTTACTTGAACTTTAACCTTTCTATCTTTCAGGTATGATCTTAGTAAATCAAGAGCTGTATTTCTAATCCCATAGTGCTCCAGTTTCAGCAGAAGTGTCTCATGGTCTACGCAATCGAACGCCTTCGAGAGGTCGCAAAAGATTCCAATGGCATCTTGTGCTCCTTCCCAGGCATTAAAAATGTTCTTTATTAGGGTGACACCAGCGTCAGTGGTACAACGCCCTTTGGTGAAACCGTACTGTTGTTCATGAAAGATGGAATTTTTATTAAAGTGACGTAACATTTGATTGAGCATCAACTTTTCAAACACCTTACTGAGAACTGGTAGAATTGACACAGGCCTATAATTGTTGGGTTCTTTACTATCACCGGATTTGAACAATGGAACTAGCTTACTGTGTTTCATGAGATCCGGAAATACTCCTTGGTCTACACTGGTGTTAAATATGAAAGCTAAATAGGGCGCAATGGTTTCGATAATACATCTACAGACTTTTACAGACATTCCCCAGAGATCTTCTGTTGATTTAATTTTAAGATCTTTAAAAGCTTTTATAACAGCCTGGGGGTTTGTATGCTGAAACCTAAACTCCAAAGAGCATGCCTTCACATTCTGTCTAAGTAAGGCAGCAGAAAGCGCGGGTGAGGAATTTAAGGCTTCAGTAGTTTTAATGGGAATATTAGCAAAAAAGTTTTCAAATTCCTGAGCTATTTCTACATCTGAGTTGATAGGGCCATGTGCAGTCTCTAAATTAAATTCAGTATTTCGCTGTTTTTTCCTACCTGTTTCATTATTTATTATTTGCCAGGTAGTTTTTATTTTATCATCAGCTGATTTTATTTTATTGCTAATATAAAGAGCTTTGGCTATTTTGCACACACTTTTAAAAGTTTTTGAATATTTTGCAACATACTTATGAAAGCTTGTATTATTCATATGTTGCTTTAGGCCATAAAGTTCAAATAGTTTTTCCCTGCTTTTACGAATACCTGGAGTCGCCCAATCACTAAATAAGAACTTGGTGTAAATACTTTTAGTCTTTAGTGGAAAAGTGTCATTAAATTGCGTGTTTAATAGTGAAAAGAACTCGGCGTAGAACTCATTTGGGTCACCTATATTATTAAAACTCTGAGCACATAATTTACTGGCCAAAGAATTATTTAATTTCTCTAAACTTTTACATGTAATTGATCTAAACCTTATTTGAATTTTTTGTAAAGGTATGTAGGAGCAAAAAGTTATTGTTTGTCCACTGTGATCTGATGGCAACTTGTTTACAATTTGTTTGTGTAAGTAATCACAGTTACAAAAAATATTATCTATACAGGTGGCAGAGGAAGCTGTCACTCGGGTTGGTTCAATAAAAACATTTGACAAATCAAATGACTTAAAAAGGCTTAATAATCTGACAGTATTTGAGTTATTTTCTAATAAGTTAATATTAAAGTCGCCACATATAATTATTGACTTACTACTAGTACTAAGTTTCTTTAATACCTCTTCCATTACAGAATCAAACACGGATAGATTCTGGTAACTTGGAGGTCTGTAAACACATACTATAACATGCTTATCAAGCTCAACACAGGACAATTCAATGTTGTGTTCAACAGATAGTCTGATGATGTCTTTTCTTTCCTTCGATTTAATAGAATTTTTAATTAATATTAATGACCCACCATGTATCATCCGTTTTCGGCTGAAATGGCTAACTACACAATAATTTTCATAATTAATTGAGATCACTTGATGATCTTTTAGCCAATGCTCTGTTAAACAAATGACATCCAACTTGGTATTTTCCAAAAACAATTCTATTTCCAATAATTTGGAAGAGCAACCTTGGATATTTTGATTAAATAATTTTAAAGTATGTTGCACTCCCTTCGATTTATATTGAGTTATATTGCCAGAAGATACCTTTTTATTATTCTCTAATAATAATTGGTTAATTGAAGGGGTAACTTCTGTTGTCTTACTGCCTAGTTTAAACAATTATCCGGAGTAACATCCAAAACTACAAGAGAAGAGTCTAAAATGCCCGTATGAGCTCCAGCAGGAAGAGAATACTCTATCTGACTGGTAGTGGCGTCTAAATATGTTGGTATTGTAGGTGGATCCTCCTTCGTACAACATGTTAATACATAATTATTACTCACTATGTTGTTAGTATAACTAGACAACATAGACTCGTCACTAATGAGCAGTGAGCGGTCGCCTTGCTTACAGCAGTGCTATTCTGTAACCATCTCGCCGTGAAAACTTAGGTCAAGTGAGCGTGGAGTGAGCTGTCATTCCACAGGGATTGACACTATTGACAGCTCACTTCACCCAAGTTTTCACGGTGAGATGTTTACAGAATAGCACGGCAGCTCGTTGACGACTAGATTTACCGAGGCGGTGCCGGACCGATACTGCGCTGGAGCGGTGCTGTTATAATGGACGATGAACTTAATAATCATTAGAGTAATCAAAACAACGGTCTTAGTTTTTTTAGCCCTATTGGAATATCAGATGACTGTTTCATGAAAACATGAAATTTGAGATCGCAACCATGCGAATCGCAGTCGCAAATCATGTTTTAATCAACATACAATCTAACACTGACCTGAAAATTGCAAAAAAGTATTCGTTATTTCGTGAGCTACCGCCTTAGCGCAACCCCGAAGACTTTTAGTTTTCATTTGGTTGTACATTTTAACTTGTATGTCGTGTTGCGCAGGAGAGCGTCACGTTGTACGAGGAGTCGGCGGCGCTGCACACGCTGTGGCAGCTCGTACAGCGGCACCGGCTCGAGGACGCTGCGCCTGCGCACTCGCGCGTGCGGGCGCAGCGCTGGACGCGCGCGCACCGGACCTATCTCGAAAGGTATTAGAAAGAACACACACACACCATCACACACGTGTTCATCAGTCACTACAGGTAATTGTGTGGTCACAGCGGGCGCACGGTGTCGCTGGTGGTGCTGCAGCGTCGCTGGTACGAGCTCAAGCTGCAGGCGCGCGTGCGCCTGGCCATGCACTGGCGCCGCCCCCCCGACCCGCAGCTCTTCGACGACCTCACCCCCGCCCCAAAAACCGCCCCCAGCCCCGCCCCCACCCAGCTCGAGCTCTACCCGCGCCCGGCCCCACTTCACATCGCCATACTCAAACGGTCAGTATTCTGTTTCTATACTCCATTGGTTAGTGGTAATTAAACAAAGGTAAAAAAATCGTTACAAGGGTTTAATGACAAATTCTTGTTTCAAAATACGTTGAAACTTATAACAAAATTAAATAAATTTTTGATTTTTACGATAGCTTCCTCTTTTATGAATGTATGTTAAACTTTTATCATTTATTCTTAAACTACTCTTCGTAGATGTAATTGCTTGAGCACATTTTCTTAGTTTGATTACTGTAATATTTTGTCTATTGTAAAGAGCCATCTTCTCTAAACGTCAACGAATTATAACGTTGCTTAATTGAAGAGTACAACTGTGACAACTCAAGTGACAGGTATTACGTTTAGTCGGTTACTTGACAACTCTCTCGTCACGTGTATTTTTTTTGTTTACCTTTATTTAACGACCTAAACGAACGGAGTATATTCGAGATGAATCATTCACATGTTCCTATCGCAGGTACCCACACATAGCCACAGGACATTTCTCGACTTGGCGGCAACAAGTGATGCAGGGGACTATAGTCACCGAGCCACTGGTAAGTAAAACATTACTATCCTCACATCACATGCATTTGAATAGTTAATGCGGGTCCTACTACGCACAATATACAATATGTAAAAAAAAACCTGTGCGGTCCGAAAGGGGTTTGTTTAAGGGTATGAGGAACAGGGTGTAAAGTTCACTCATCCCCCATAGAAAAGGGAGGATCCTCCGACCAGACGGGTGTCATGTCTGGCGGGCAACGCCCTGAGGTTGAAGTCGGGAGCTTGTATATATGTGCAACGCGCGGTAAACTCTAATTGCGCGATGCAGGATTTTGAGTGACGTCAGGATGTCGTGTGACGTCAGGTCTTTGATGCGTAGTTCGCATGTGGCGGTGTAGATGCCGCCACGGCGCCGCGGTTTTTTATTATATATTTTAATAAAAAATCTTATTATTATTGAAAATAAAAAACTTATTGCTATTTAAAATTCTCATTTTTAATACCAAAATTACCTGAAATCCATTAGAAATTAGCAAATTTTCAACGGGGGTCATAAGTAAGTAAGTTCATAAGTAATTACTTGTAGACACCCGCTAAACGACGGCCGCCCGCGCCCCATGTAAAATTCCCCATTGAAAAAAAAAGTGGTGATTTTTTTTTTTTCCTTAAAATACCACATACCCTCACGGATCGGACGGTGTGATTTTTACATGTTGATAGAGTTTGTTTTGAATGACAAATATACTGCCAAAAACATTGTTAGCGTTATACGAGTCATGTATCGTACATGGCACGCGCGCAATGCATAGATCAGCACCTTGCACAAATTATATAGTGTAACGCGACAGTACACGATCAGCGTTCATAGTCAGCTGTACTGATTCACATTCATATAGCACTAGTTAGGGGTATGCGCTAAGGTAGCCCGCGAAATTCAAAATTTCTTTGGTTTTTTTTCAATTTGCAGGTCAGTTTCAGGTTGAATAGTGATTAAAATATGATTCGCGACCGTAACAAATATGGCTTTACAAAATTATAATCATTTGAATCAGCAATACAACTCCTTATGTTAGCATAAGCCCCAAATGTCATGATTTCATGAAAAAGTTATTCAATACGATTACATGAATTTATGGAGTTGTATTGATGATTTTTATGAATATAATTCTATAAATAAACATTTCATACGGCCGCGAATCATATTTAGATCAATATACAACTTGATACTGACCTGCAAATTGCAGAAAACGTAAGAAAATTTGAATGTCGCGGGCTACCCTGACGCTTTCGCCTTAAATATATTCAATAACCCATCATCTGTGGCTATCCGTGACTTATCATTTCTAGCTATCATCCAAGGTCTTTGCGACTCATTCAGCAGCGCATACATCTTTTTGGTCCTTCGAGCCGGATCAACGTGTTCATGATGATAATTTTACTTTAACCGTCAGCCGTTGATAGCGGATAATTATTTCACGAAAAAAAGAATATTTTTGTAGAAACTGCTTTAAGTTGAGAAATGATTACTTCTCTTTTTATTTGAGAACTGAAGGTACCCGTATATTATTCACTTCTAGGAAGAAGAAAATGATGCAAAGGAAACACAAGGCAATAAAATTGAAACGTCCATTGACACAACAGACACGCGCGACGACGCCGCGGACAAGCAGCTTTACCCCAATATAACTAAGGTCGAGCAGCCTACGGTCGATGAACCTATGGTTAAGCAGCTTCCGGACAATGAACCATTTACAGACGGGCCTACGGACACTGACCTTCTAGAAGAAGAAAATGATGTTAAGGAAGCAAAAAAAAATTTCAACGAACAGTTCACTGACACAACAGACACGGGTGACGACGCCGTGGTCAAGCAGCTTTACCCCAACATGAGTAAGGTCGAGCAACCTACCGTCGATGAACCTAAGAGTGAGCAAATATTTTACAACGTCCCTTTGGTTGAACAGAGTACACCGGACTACCAATTGGCTGAGCATACTACGGGCTATGTCCCTTTGGCTGAGGAGTCTACGGTTCATGAACTTAAGAATGAGCAATCATCGTACAACGTCGAACAGAATACAGTGGACGACCAATTGGCTGAGCATACTACGGAAAATGACCCTTTGACTGAGGAGCCTACGGTTCATGAACCTAAGGTCGAGCAAACCATCGACAGTGGCTGTTTAAGCGACAACCATGTGGCTGAGCAGACGACGGACAGTGACCTTTTGGCTGTGCAGCGTACGGTCGATGAACTTAAGATCGAGCAGGCTACGGACCTATTGATCAATCAAAGTACGGTGTGTACTCTTGCTGAAATTCCTGTGGGTCGCGCGGAAAGCGCCGCCACTGCGGGCATACCGGACATGCTGGACACACCGGACACAAAGGGCGGACCGGACATATCAAGCGAGCAGATACATCGCGCCGAGGATGAGTCAAGTACGTGTCCCGGTTATACATTGCGCGGTCGTTAATATGGCTCACTGCGTTGAAGAAAAAGTATGTTTCTGCCGAGTGTCGTCTTTGTTACTCTGAACAGAATAAACAATGTTTCTTTCTTCTTCTTTCATGCCTTTGTAACAACCTTTTTCTAAAATTCGAAGAGCCATATTATTACTCTAATACCTACTATATATTATGTAAATATCGATTTCTATATATTTTTTTAGTTTGTGTCTTTAACCGGGGTTGTTGTAGTTAATTTCAATAGCCTCATTTAAGTTCTACGACTAAATGGTACACCTGCACCTACATCTTCTGAAGAATTAAAAATACACAAATGAATTATCTTAAACCCACCCGTCACAGAATTCTAACCCCAACGCCGTATGTAATAACTTTCATTTTTTTATATCTAGATGAAGTCATACCACCGAAACGTGCATACTCTTCTGACACAGACACGGACACAGAAGACAATTTGGTCATTGATGAATATTCCAACAGGACACCGTGTTCATTCAAACGAGAACCAGTACCGCACACAGAGACACACGGTGTCGACACTGTGTCGCCACACGTGGTCCTCGAAAACGTAGCCCCTACCATAGAAGTTTTACACATGATAGATCCGAACACGGTCAAAACTGAGATTGTCTTCGAAAGTGATGAAGACGACTTTCAACCTTATAACGAAGGGGATAATGATGAAATTGAATTGGACGCAAAGAACAAAGTGTCGTTTATAAGTAACAGGATAATGTTCGCTGACGAGGAGCCGGTGAGTTGTGACGTCAAAACTGAAGATGACGTCACGGGGCTCATGGACTTTGAGGACGGGCAGATAATGGATGATCCTGAAAATGACACACCGACTATTGGTAAGTGTAATTGTTTTCTTTACATTGTATATCAGAATCTTCCTATATTAACTCTTACATGCGGTCAACGCGTGCATTTTTGTGAAAAATGTGTGGGTTGCGGAGGAAAGAGACAGCTTATGTCCGGAACTGCCGGCCTACTATCGCCTATCGTACTGTGTATTTTTTGTGACTTTATCCTGTTTTGTTTGTCCTGTTGGTGTACAAGGTAGGCGGGGAAATTTACTGTCGAGCAGATTAGAGTCAGATTGGTTTATTATAATCTTACAGTAGTGTAAAATACAATAGACGACGTATATTTAGTAACTTAATCCGCGTAACTATTCTTAAAGAGTCATAAAGAACCCTGTAAGAAATCGACACGTATCTCACCTCTCAACGAGGCATCCTCAGGAAGGCGTTTGACTTGTTGCGGACTCGGACCCGCCGTGTGGACACGTCAAGCGTCGAGCGCAGTGAAAGCCACTTCGCCTTGTTACTAAATATACGTCGTCTATTGTATTTTATCATGGATTTCCGCAAAATCACGCCTGAATCAATTAACTATCTTACAATAGTGTGTCAGATGTTACAATATATGGTAATGCCCCTGTGTCTTGCCATGTGGTGTAATTATTATAATAATTGTAACACCACAGCGATGCTCAAAATTAATAACATTTGTTAATAGATCCTAAACTTCTCATGGACACACAAGTACCACTCTTCAGAATAGATAAAACCCGCGCGTGGAAAAACAACGTTCGCAAGGACCAGTCCATCAGATTCTCTCGAATTCATAGGAGATATTACACACCGAAAACTGAAAATAAAAGTAATAATACTAAGAAATGTACTCAAAATACGCACCTGGACGAGGAGTTGCGATCATCAGCCCGTCTTACTGCTTCTACTGCTGAAACACAAGAAATCAGAGTAGACAATTCTTGTCTAGATAAAGTCGCCAACACACATAGTATAAGACAACTGTGTAGGAATATAAAACGAGAGCTGATTGAGGACGAACTGCTTGAAGGCGAAATACCGAATAAAAAGGCTAAAACAGAATCAGATTCGGACGATGAGAAGCCTTTACTGGTGCTCAGAGAAGGACATCCGCCGAGAGAGACAACAGATGAAACCTCCTGTTACACAGTCGACAGGGACATGGTAGAAGAGTCGAGCTCAGACGACGAATTGCTGAACGATGAGATGTTCAATAATATGCGAGGGGAGGAGAGGAAGCGGGGGCGTGGGGTATACGCCGCCTCCACCATCGAGTGGAGCGCGGCCTTCGCGCCGGCGCTCGGGCGCGTCGCCAAGCGCGTGTCGCTGCCCGACATCGAGCAGGTGCGCCGCTATAACAGCGGCATGCAGGTCGCGCAGGTGGCGCCCATAACCACTACTGTGAGTATTGATAGTGTTTATGTCGTGGCCAGATCTTAAATTGATCATTTCATGAAATGAACATCGACCACTGGTCACATCATGATGTGGTCTGGCCAGATCATTGAATACTTAACGTTTAACTATATGAACAGTTAAACGCACGACTACTTCATGATGTGGCCAAACATTAGTGATCATATCGTAAAATAGTTAGATTATCCACCGGTAGAGGCGTTGATGTCGCTTTGGTTTTGTTGTGCGTAATGGCGGCGGCATAAAACAAATCAAACAAGGTAGATCACGCTAAAAAAGTTGATAGACTTTTATCGTTTGTGTTTCCAAATATGATATTATGGAAAGCGATCAACTTACAAGTAGTGCTTGCCGGCCGCTGCCGGCGTGAAATGCAACAGCACTTAAAATTCGTTTTTTTTTTTAATTAAAAATTTACGCCACTATATGGCACCCCGACCAAATGGGTTAGGTTAGAACTGGGACCAACCGCGCTACTTCCAAGTTGGTCGCAGTTACTTGGCTATTTTTACTACACCTTACACCATGGATAGACCTTAATTAATGATATGGCCAAACGGCGACTGACATATCATTAAATGTTGACGCTTAAACGAAATGGCCAATGTAAGCTAGCCATTTCATGAAATGGTCAATTCTAAGATCTGGCCACGACATTTATACCTCTTAAAAAAGGGCACTTTCGAATTCTGACTATAATCAATTATTTGTAAACTAGGTATATGATTAATTAGACTCGCCCTGCTTCGCACGTGTGCAATCTACTATGGTGTACTCTAATTGATGGTGTAAACCCCATTAAAATACATTGTGTACCTAGTTTAGAAGAACTAAACCGACAAACGGACACACGTGAAAAGCGACTATGTCCCTCGCCGCGTCTGTTTGTCTGAACGCGATAAACTCAAAAACTACCGAACGGATTTTCGAAGGGTTTTCACCAATGGACGGAGTGATTCATGCGGAAGGTTTTTGCGTATAATTCACTAAGGTTTTGTGTAAATTGTCTGAAATATGATGATCATTGCCGAAGATGACGGAAAAAATCATGCTAACTGGAAGCTTTACTGGCGTGCGCCGCGTAAGCCGTAAGAGATACATCAAATTTATGTTCTACATAATTGTAGATCTTAAAAAGTTCAACAAAAAAGTCCGCGGATGACCTACAGTAACTATTTTTATCTTTCAGAATTTGATAAAAATTTCATTGTTATTTCCGATGCTATTTTCACCGGTATTATATTTATCCTTATCCAATAAAATATGTTATTTACATTGGGAATTGAATTTAGGTTAAAATATGCCTTGACATCATACCATTAAAATTAATACTTTAAAAGATATCACAGATTCAAAATTACGCCTGATAAAATCATTATGGTTGACGGCTACGCGGCGCAGCGGTAGGAGTCAATGACCTTTTCCTCGGCTATTAGGTATGTAATCCCGGTAGTACGTTCCCGTGGGATATTTTCCAACAACCACGCGGGCGAAGCCGCGGGCAAAAGCTACTACTACATATTATAGATGTAGAAGTATGTCGTTTTTATGGCCATATCACAGCCCTCTATGACTGCAGGAACCCACGAGCGGTGATGACGGCATGCAGGCGGGACAGCCCCCGGGTGACGCCGCCGCCGATGACACCCCAGAAGGTACGCCGAAGCAGGTGGTCATTGACTCTGCCTCCAAGCAGGGTCAATGACCGGTTGCTTCATGCCCGTAGTGATTACTAAGCTTCCAATATTTTTGAACGCTACCAGACAATGAGGAATTGAATGTCAAAATTCGAAAGAAAGATGTAAATTTATATATATATTGTTTTAGGTTGGTAGCTTATTCAGAATTAAAATGGAATATACATGCATAAATAACAACTTAAACCTAAAATATAATATCCTAACCTTACTAAAACTATTAACAAACTAAAATATGGCGTCTAAAAATTCCTCCGCATCGCTGTCGACTGGTAATGTACCCAAGACACTGGCCGCATTGCCACGTTGTATGGCAATGCTTGGCCTCTGGCTAAGACAAAAGCCAGCCCTTGGGTCACGGGACGTGTCAACCAGCCGTTTGGAGGTTTCGTTTAACAGAACGAAACACTCGGTCCGAGGGTTTCAACCCCAAACGGCTCGAAAATATAATTAATTCTGCCCGCGATTTCGTCAAGAATTGCGCTATCCAATGCGAAAATAATTTTTCAAATCCGAATGATGGTTCCGGAGATTACCCCCCCATACAAAAAAACAAACAAATATTTTTTTCCTCTTTATAATATTTTTATTGGTTACTTACGCCGTTTGCGGTTTTCCGCAGCCGCAGCAGCAGCGCCAGCGCAGCACGCCGAGCTAGACCCTAAAGGCCTACTCACTTTATGTGGAAATAAAGACATGCCGTACGGTCTCTTGCCGTCGTCGCGTATGAAGCCACCGGGTATTTTTAATTTCTTTAAATAAATTAAAAATAATTATTTCAGTGGATGTAAAAGTGTTTTCAACCTATTGACCGCTTGGTTTTTATATAAATTACCGTGCCTAAATAGACAAATAAATATCTAAGACAAAGAGGGTTGTGCAATGAATAAAAAAAACAAAAAATTAACATAGTATAAATACGACTGAAGCTGCACGGGCACGAAAACATACATAATTATATGTCGTATTAATCCGACTTCATTTACTTTTAAAAGAGTCAAGGAAATAATTTACGTTTAAAAAAGTAACCGTGGAGTTTCTTGCCGGCTCTTCTCCATAGGCAACGACCAATTGGAACCGTGCACCTAGCTTCTGACGTTTCATAAGTGCCCTTGCAGGTTTATGTGAAATAAAATATTTTGAATTGAATTGAGCTGTGGTCAATAGGTTAAAATATAATTTTGTTCAAATTATTTCATTTTAATTTCTGGAACTCCTCCCACGTAAAGCTGTCGTTGTTCTGTATCAAATCAAAGTAAAGCCATGAACTCACCTCAGAGCCATCTTGTCACGTCACGTCACGAATACACGACTTTACACTACTTGTGTCTGTTGCAGCGTGGCGCGCACTCGACCTGCCCGCCCACGACGAGCTGCAAGCCGCGCTCGACGACCTCACGGTATGTACACAAACCCACCCACACGCACACAAACACATACATCCACACGCACACAAACACATACACCCACACGCACACAAACACATACACCCACACGCACACACACACACTATAAAATAAAATAAAAGTAAAATTAATTTATTTCAGGTACCACATAACCACACAACACACTATACCGTGTCAGTTCTCTTATGCCAATAACATGTACAGTCGAACAAGCTATTTGCCGCTATGTATTCAGACACCTAACTTGGAACTACTTTTAATCAATTGTGTGTGTGCTGAGTACTCAATTGTTTTACACCATTCCTCCTAAGTATGCCACAAGCTTAAAGTTAAAAAATATAAGTATATACAATATGTCAAAAAATACCTGTCCGATCCGAAAAGGTACTGCAATAACATTACATTAAATTAAGAAAGATATTGCTAGTTAAAATTCATATTATTTGTAAAAAAAAAATATTGTAATAAATTTGTAAATTTTCAACAGTAATGTTAACTAAGTGTAAGTAATAATAACTTATAGACACCCGCAAAACTACGGCCGCCCGCGCCCCATGTAATAAACCCGGTAAAATTACCCAGTGAAAAAAAATGTGGGTAATTTTTTGTTTTTCCTGAAAATTTCCACATTAATATACTCTCAGTACGATACCTAGCAACATCCTCACGGATCGGTGCTTCAATAAAGACGGTTAAAAACCAATTACAAAAATGTAAGACAAAGTTTCTATATTATATTGGAAAACTTTGGCAGTGTAGTGGAAAGATAAATATTTTACCTGTATACCAAACTCCTTCTCCGACTGTACAGTCAGGACTGGGAATGTTTAGCACCTTAGGGTTCATTTTTACTTGCACCTTATTATATTCCCGACTACGTACTGTCAACATTTTCGATGAAAAATAGTTTAAATAAAAAAAAAAACTAAATTCAAAAGTCATTCCTTCAAACTAAGCTGAGAATCTGCACTTTTCGTACGTCAAAATTACATAAGACAGTCCCCCTTCACCACTTCCTAGTGCGTTAGCTGGGAAGAAGAAGTGGCGCAACAAACTCCCCAGCAGCACAGCTGTCTGTTCAGTTAGAAAAAAAACTTGATTCTATACAATAGTATGCAAAATAATTTACATTACTCAACACAAAACAGTAAATAACATTATTTGCCATAATGACAGCTAGCACACGCCAATATACCAACAAAACAATCGAAATATATACTCAATCGAAAATAAAAACTCAAAACTACACAAAAAACAATTGCTTAACATTTAGCTCCTTGAGTATACATAATATTTTTATTTTTTTATTTGATTTCCTATAAGTAATATAGGAAATCAAATTTAAATATTAATACATAAATAATAACATAATTTAATAATAATGAAAATACTTCTAAGAATTTAAATAATAACTACCTACATTATTCTGATGCAATACACAAAATTAAAATAACTAATATACTATACCTATATACACAAACCTAATAATATACAATATATACATAATTATACACCCAATTAAAAACATCTAATAATATTGAATTACTGCTTAGCCTTCTTCCTCTCTCCTTATTTTGCTGTGCCCGACAGGGTCCATATTGCTCTCTTACTTATTATACCATCTATGTAATACATATGGAATGCAATAAAAAATTTAGTATTGACTAATATAAACTTTATTATCAGGCTTCAACAGCCTACAGCGTGTTAGTATTACATAGCACCGTGTGTTCGTAGACTGCGCCTGCGGCGGAGGCGGTGCTGGAGCGCTCGCACTGCTGCGCGGCGCGGCGACACCGCGAGGTCAACGACACGCGCCGCCGTATCGGCCTCGTCGAGATACCGCTGCACAAGTACGTACTCTCACAATCACGTTCTAGTTAAATTGCCAATGTTTAATTCCCATGTAATACGGGGCGAACAACCAGCCACAAATCCAAACTCAGAGAAATTCAGAAATTGTAGATGGATAAACTCAATTACACATCGCCCGACCTGGGAACCGAACCCAAGATCATGCTCACCAGTAGCGTTTGCGACCGCTAGACCAACGAGTTATAAAGAGGCATAATAATAATAATACCAAACTATTATTGTCCCACTGCTGGGCAAAAGCTTCGCTTACAAAACGGTGACCTGTCTTTTCGGATTCATGTGCGTATTGTAGAAATACCTAATAGAAATAGTGGGATACACCCTATCCCACTATTTCTATTAGGTATTTCTATTGATGGAAATACTGGGCCTGATTCAGACTGATTGTCCCACTATTTCTATTACTGTCGGCTGCGACAAAAAAAACGCTGCATCACCTCTTATGACGGCTAGCACATAGAAACTATTTATTTTGAATACCGAGAAGTCGTGTTTTAATTTTAATCTATTCATTAAAAGTGGTAAACTTTTCAAATAACATAACTGCGTTTTCTTGTCGCAATAGAAATAATGGGATATTATTTGTAAAAAATTGATAGTTTCAAAACACAAAAAAACACGCTTTCCAGTTCATATCTTCCGGCTCCATCATCTCAGAGATCAGCTCGACAGTACCATATTATTGTATTCAGACCTTGAAACCTACTCGTGGTCAAAGTTCATTACAAGACCTTTCTAACAAGTCCAAACACGGCTATGATACGATATTTCATCATGGAATGCTAGTGCCTATCTTCCGGCTTCATCATCAGACCTTGAAACCTAATCATGGTCAACGTTCATTACAAGACCTTTCTAACAAGTCCAAACACGGCTATGATACGATCATCCATCATGAAGTTCCAGTTCATATCTTCCGGCTCCATCATCAGATCAGCTCGACAGTACCATGTTATTGTATTGTCATCGAAATCACATACAACTGCCAATTTTCATAACGCTACGATCTTTAGAAGATGGTTAAATTAGTTTTCTTAGATTTGATTACATAGTTACATACATACAGGTCGACCTAATAAAAGCGTATTAAAAACGCAGGTCCCACTTTTTCTATTTTGTATTTCCATGGAAATAGTGGGATACACCCCGTATTGTATAACTATCACTTGCTACAAAAACGGTGAAGGAAAACGTCGTGAGGAAACCGGCATGCCTGAGAGATATTTCTCGACGGCATGTGAAGCCAAGTCGAAGACCATGGGTGGCTTTAAAACTCCGACGCCAGGTTACTCACTAACCACACGAAATGACGAAGTAAAAAGCTGTTATTTTAACATAACAAAGAGAAACTTCAATTGTATTTATTTTTTCTTTTATTCATCGTAAAAAGTTGGTTGGGGAACCTACGAAATGTAAGGGAAAAGTTTTTTTGTAATTTCTGACATTTCTAGTACTCAAACCTCAGTTGGTCCAATAGAGTTTTTTTATCCATATAGGCAGCAGGATCGATTGGCGTCAAAAAAGTTTTTGTGAAAACTGCCTATTTTCTTGCCGACTGTAACATTTTTTTCAAAAGATGTGAATGCAGATCAAAATGTCTCAAAAAGTTAAGGACAGTCTCGTAAGACCGTTTTCTTGTAGCCCCAACGGTTAAGGTAGCTGCACTTACTGCCCCATCTCAAAATCCACCCTGTATAAGAAACAGTGAACACTCACATTGCTGGCGTTCGATCGCGAGGGCTTCTCCAGCAACGCGTCGTGCTTGATGTACTCGAGCCCGAACTTCTTCACCGACACGGAGCGGGACCTACGCAAACAACACGCTCTCAATTATCAACTTTAGCGTTATATAGTGGAAGTAGATTTTTGAGTGACCATCCTAATCCTAACTAATAAATCCAATCATAATATAATCAATATTGAATTAGTTTGAGGTAATTAACTGAATTATTGAGAGAATGTTAGTTGGATCGTTTTGGCTGAACTAACTTAAGACTTTGTGTCACGTTTGTCTTAGTCACCCGGACGGCGTGTGCGCATGTTGCTGCGCGCACCTGAGTGACGTGGACGCGCGCTGTCGCCTCGACCAACAGCTGCGCGCTTTGCACGAAGACATCGAGAAAATGCTCAGGGTATGTGTGTAGTGTGACGCAGTAACCCGAACGGCGTGTGCGCACCTCAGCTTATGAATAGTAGTGTGTAGCGTTGCACGGTACTGGACATTGACGCCACACTGCGGCGTTGTAGCCACGCACCGAACTAAAACACCATTGCTTTCTAACTTATTTGGAAATCGGACCACTTTACTTGTTCAAATTTTGTACATTTATCTATACTCCATTTGAAATAAGATTAAACATTTAAATAAATCTTTTTAGGGTTCCGTAGTCAACAAGGAACCTTTATTTATTTTTATTTATTTATTTATTTATTAACTATGGATGACTTACAGCTAAAACAAACAGAATAAAAAATTGTATGTGAGACTGACAGCCAATTAAAAGTCTTCACTTCTAAAAACAGATTGGCAAGAAAGAATGTGAACAGCACAACACAGCTACCAAAAAAGAATAGAAAAATAAACAGTATAACATTCAAGCTTAAACCAATTCACATTTTATATTTAAACAAGAATAAAGACCTGAATATACGAAATCTTAACTAAAAAAGCCAAGGCTCAGGCACTTTCTGACCGAGACCACACTTGTTAAGAAAGGATCAAAATCATGCTGTTTGCACATACTATTAAAGTTGCTACTTGCACGCACTATAAATGAATTTTGCCTGTAATTCGTAGAGGTAAATGGAACACGCAACGGTGCGTTCCATCGCTTCGACCTTCCGGGAACGTTAAAATAAAATTTGGATAGAATATCAGAGTTATTAATTGAATTATTGAAAATTTTAAATAATGAAATACAGTCACAGATTGTTCGCCGATTAATTAGGGGTAGAATATGATACTTCTTACAGAGGTTGAGGTAATCTTCAGACCGGTAGGGCACTTTCTGATGATAACACAAATACTTGATGAACCTTTTCTGGATGTTCTCTATACGATCAATGTACTTGTGGTAACATGGATTCCAGATTTCAGACGCGTATTCCAAGTGGCTTCTAACAAAAGTACAGTATAGAATCTTTAAAGTTTTGGCTTGAGTGAAGCACCTGGACAGCCGCATTATGAAACCTAGGGCCTTAGATGCTTTAGCGACTATGGCATCGACATGAAATTCAAAAGTTAGCTTAGAATCATGATAAACCCCCAGATCTCGGATGCAATTTGTTCTAGGTAGTACTTGATCACCCAAGATATACGATGAAGGTATAATCGTACGCTTTCGAGAATACGTTAGAACCGAACATTTAGCAGGGTTAAGATCAAGCTTACTCCCACGACAATAAGCCTCCAGACGACGCCAATCATCCTGAAGTAAAATCACGTCCACATGTGATGATATTGTGGTATAGATTTTCATATCGTCAGCAAAACATAACAGTTTGGATGAAATCAAGCAAGAGTTGATGTCGTTTATATAGATAATGAAGAGTAATGGGCCGAGTAATGAACCCTGGGGAACACCACTGGGGACAGGCACCCAACCAGAAATATAATTACTTAATACTACTGCTTGGGACCTGTTCTCCAGATAAGAAGAAAACCATCTGAGTAAATCGCCTCGTATTCCCATACCATATAGCTTTGATATTAAGATCTCATGGTCAATCCGATCAAAAGCTTTACTGTAATCAGTATAAACGACATCAACCTGCTTACCGTTATCCATGGCGTCAGTAATAAAATCATTGAGCAGAATTAAGTTGGTGACTGTAGACCTTCCTTTCAAAAAACCATGTTGAAAGGAACTAAATGAATTTTTAAGAGCACTATACACCTGGTTATAGATGATCCTTTCGAAGATTTTTGCCACAATACAGAGCTTGGATATTGGCCTGTAGTTAACAATTTCGGTTTTTACTCCTTTTTTGTGAATAGGCGTTATGAAAGCCGATTTCCAAAGTTGAGGTACAACACAAGTATCCAAGGATTTCCTAAAGAGAATTGAGATAGGTTGGGCAATTGAAGTCGGACATCGTACTAGAAATTTCGATGAAATATTATCTGGGCCGGCCGCTTTAGAAGTATCCAACTTGCGAAGCAAGTTAGAAACCTCATCAACGTTCACTTCAATGCTACATATATCAGATAGGCTGGAAGATTCAGTAAAAAAAGGGGGTGAAGATATTCCATGACTAGGGCCAGTATCCAGAAATGTAGAGTGGAAGTACGTAGAAAACGCTTCGCATATTGTTTCTCCGGTACGCAACGCTTCGCTATTATAGTTTAAAGTGCTGGGAACTGCATTTGAGTTATGTCGTTTTTTAACGAAGGTCCAAAAATATTTAGGATTTTCTTTAATAGATTTTTCGGTTAAGTTCAAGTAGTTTTCGTAACATTGAGATTCTAATTTCTTTACCCTTTCACGAAGAAGCTTAAATGTTGACTCATCCGCTAAATTGCCATACGTCTTGAACTTTTTTAAATATTTGTATTTTTCTTTAATTGTTTTAATTAATGCCGAATTGTACCAAGTTGGATATTTTTTACTACGATGTAATTTTTGTGGAATGTATTTTGCGTGTAAATTGAGAATAAATTGATTGAAAAGGTTTAATGATTCATCAATTGAACGCGCCGCAAACTCGGATTCCCAGTCAGCCGCGGAAATGTCTTTGTTGATAGATTCGTAGTCACCCTTGTCGAACAGATATTGCGTCCGTGACGCGCACTCTAATAGAGGGGCTACAACGAAATCCATATTAATTAGTAGTGCTGGATGGTAGGCGTCAATGGGAACCAGCGGATTTGAGCATTCAACCACAGTAACTAATTGGTTAGAAAGTACCAAATCTAAAATTTTACCATACCTATTAAGAACACCATTGTATTGTTCAAAATCTAGGGTACATAATTCGTCACCAAATAAAACTTCGTCAGAACCATTCGGGTTCATAGGGACGAGCGATAGATTTTCAGATAAGACCCAGTTAATACCGCTCATGTTAAAATCACCAATGATGAGAAAGTTATCAGAAGAGTTACTCATAACTACTTGGTTTAGTTTTGTGAGGTAATTACGAAGTTGTAAAGAAAAAGAAAGGCCTAAGTTTTGCCGACATAAATAAACAACACAAATATGTAAGGTAATATATTTACGTGTACTAGAATTTTTCAGTCGTATGCTGAGCCATAAATCCTCTGCTGTAGAATAGAAGGTAGGTTGGCATATAACTGAAAGCTCCCTGCGTGTAGCAATAAGCACACCCCCACCACGCGATTGCCCGGTCAAAACATAATCCCGATCACGACGCCACACAATGTACCGTTCATCAAAGAATTCGGAATTTAAAACTCCATCCAATAACCACGTCTCTGTAAGAACAATAATATCATACGAGTCTAGCAACATTTGACGATAGAACGTATCACTTTTAGTTCTAAGCCCGCGAACGTTTTGATAAAATATATTTAACTTAGGAGCCATTAAAAGCTAAAACTAATAATTGAGTATAAATCTGTATAATCCATTAAAATAAAGCATTTCATTAAATAACATTGTAGAATAAGTTTTAATATAATTAAATTAGTATAATGAAGGTAAAAGTCAATAACATTTGCACGAGCGCAAGAATCATACGATGTTAAATAGTAACCAGCCGTGCGAAAAAGCAAGCAATAGTGCGTGGTGCGTGCAAGTGCGAGAGAGAAAAACATATTATAGTGCGGTAAAGCTTTAAAGTAAACAGCGCGATAACGAACACAAAGCATACAACTATCTAAACAAAGGATAGGTGTCGAACTCATTAGTACGGCAGAGGTGTTAAACATTTTGCAAAAAGTTAATGTGAACCAAATGGTATTAAGCATTTTAAGCCATTGAAGTAAAATATTATAGCAAAATAGGTAAGTAAGTGTAACAATTAAGAAGCACATTAGACAATCTTGTTTAAATCTGACTCCTTCCTTATAATAATAACTTTTGAGTGATTGTTTTTAAGTATATGAATTTTACCATGTTTAACCCATACGTACTCATAATGTTTATCCTTAGCAATGGTTTTAACTTTGGTTAAAAGCTTTTTGTACTCCACGCTTAGGTGATCGTTAACATACACACGCTGAGATGAGCCTTGAAACCCGATGTCACAAGTGGATAGGTCCTTCCTGGAGCGTGCGGCCGAAATGAAATCTTCCTTTACATACCGATTTAAAAAGCTCACTATTATCAACTTTTCATTGGAACCAAAAATAGGGACTCTTGAAATGTAGTTCACCTGGGTTTTGGGGCAGCTGTAGTTAACTTTACGGCCGATTGCGTCGATAATTGAGTACAAATTCTCATCCTTCTTTATAGGAACCCCCTTAATTTCGACGTTGTTTAGCCTGGATCTCTGTTCGTAAGTCGAGAGCAGGTACTTCGTGCTCGCCAAGTCGGTCTGCAAACATTTCACAGATTCCTGAAGCTTATCAAATTCAGACACTTTTGCTTCGACTTCCACGAGTCTTGAATCAAAATCGTCGAGTCTCCCACCAGTGCCCTCACATGTCAATTTAAGCTCAGCCAACTCGTCCTTGATCGCGCGAATATCATCTACCAAGGTAGGCAAACTAAGTAGCTGCCGCTTCATGTCACGAATCTCGCTTAATATGGTATCCAGCGACGCAGGTTCAGGGGTAGGCACAACTGGTGATGAGGTTCTGCAAGCGGGGCATTTCCATTGTGCCATCCTATTGACACCCAGCTTTCTCCATCCGGTTTCTGAGATGTTAGCACATCCAAAATCCAGGTGTTTCTTGCAACTGCTACACTGGACGCCATCGTTGAACTGCACGTTACAAACTGCGCACGATTTCATTTTAAAATTTTATAATTTTAACCAAACTACAAACGCAAAAAGGTTGGCGATCTATTTCTTTTGAGTGGCGCGTACTGTGCATATGGGTGTCCACACACGAGTGATCCATATTATAGTTTCGCCATGTCATGTCCGTCAGCGGCTTAGCTCAGTTTTGAGTTGAGCTCCACGATTACTGACAAATGCTTGCACTGACTGGACAGGTCCACTCAAATCTGTGTGGTTCTTTCCTCAAAAGACCATTTCAGACACTGATCCACATGGTCCTCATATGACTTGACCAAGATTATGTCTGGACTTTAAAAGAGACTACGACCTCTGAGTTTGTTTCGGCCTTTCTTCTCAGAGTAGTCAGATAGGAAACACCGACCTCATCTAGCTTATTTTTAATATTTTTTTATATGACGTGTAAAAGTGATTCCGATATCCTATTTACAGAATAAACAATTTCATTTCATTTCATTTCAGAGACGGTTAGTACTTTTTTTAAATATTGTGGTTGGTCCATCACGCACTTGGCCGGTTTTTACAGACCGTTCAACCGATTCTGACTTCTATACCGTAGATATAAGGATGACATTAAAAGCAAAAAAGTGGTTACAACACCAATTGTTTACTGCAGCTGCCATTTGTCATGCCACCAACACAATAGAAGTCAAAATCGGTTGAACGGACTGCAAAAAAGGTTCATTTAAATGTCTTATCTTATTTCAAATGGGGTATAGGTACTAATATTTTACTTTTTATTTCGTTAACTTTTTAACATTAATACTCTTACAGCTAGTAGCAGAAACAAACTTTAACTTTTAAAGCTTTCATTAAATACTAATCTGCCATTACATAACTAGTTGCAGTAAGCAACATTAGACTCGAATTTAATGGTTCTTTGATGAAATTAATGAAATCATTAGCGGTAATGATCCATTACCGAATGCGGTATGAATCTTTGTCTTCGTGCAACTGGATGTTAATTCTACTGAACTAACTACATACATTAAATAAAAAACAAGCGAGTCTTACAGTAGTCGCATATTATGATGTGTAACATCTGACTTCTTGGCTGACGTATACAATGTAAAATTTAATTCGTTTGCTTCGTCTCAAGGGGTCATTGTACTCATCAATATGAACAACTTTCACTATGGGGCCAAACCTGAAATCGCGAAAAAAAAATCTGCTGTTCCATACATTTATGTTCGCATAGCTCTTTATAATGTAGGGAACAGCTGATTTTTTTTTCGATATAAACAATATTCGTTATCATCACCATCACCATCACTATCATCATCCTGTTTACAACCTCTCAGAAAATGGGTCGGTACCTTCTGACGACCAACTCTAGCACCGCGCGCGCTCATTGATCAAATCAACTAGCGTGCGCTTCCCCGGCTTCCTGTTACACACTTCCGTCCCTTTTCACGGAATCACTCCCACAGATTGCAGGAAAGCAAGAGAAAAGATGTTACATATCAATAAAAAAAAACGACCGAGCCTCATTGGCCAAATCAAATAGCGCGCGCTTCCCCGGCTTCCTGTTACACATTTCCGTCCCTTTTCACGGATTTCAGGAAAGCGAGAGAAAACATGTTACACATCAATAAAAAATAACAATAAAATTCCTAAATAAACAAATTTTTGTTCTACTTATTAGTGAAAGTTGTTAGAGGACTGTTGTTTGCTACTAGTACCGTTCAAAAAGTGCTGATTCTGAGCGTAATTTCAACATGTATATTTTGTTTTGTTGCAACACTAAGATGATGAAAACGAAACGAAAAGTACGACAAGAACGGAAAATCCAGGTATGACAGTTCTGTGTGCTTTGAGTGCATCTCTTACTCATTTTTTGCTCTATGTTCACCGAAAGTAAAGTATGGAATGCATGTAACCTTATCCAACTAAATAGTTTCATAAGTTTATAACCTAACACATAGGATTTACTACTTTTAATCTCAGTAGTACGTTCCCGTACATCGACGCGGGCGACGCTGCGGGCAAAGCTATATTATACAATATCGCCCATGGGCTTGTAACCGCCCGTATTTTTCTGAATATTCATAAAAAAATATCGAAAATGAACTTTAAAAGGGGGGAATCTATCTTTATTATTTTTCATGTTATTCAAATTTGAATTTTTTGTGTTTGCCATATCTCCGATGTTATTGGGATTTTAATTCTGATAATTATTTTTATGAATTATTTTATCGGATTAACTAAAAATTTTTATTACAATTTGTCCCCAATGAAAAAAAAACGGAGGTGAAGAAAGACATTAAAAAAAAAAAAAACAGTATTTGTTTAAAAATCACCAAAAAAAAAACATAAAATCAGGGATTTTAAAAAAATACATAAGAAAAAATAAAACATAAAATAGACCCCCTCTTTTAAAGTTAATTTTAATATTTCAGAAAAATACGGGTCTCACGTGGCCATGGGCAGCATTGTAGTAGGTACCTCACAAAAAGATTCATGTAGAGAGCACTTTAAAGAATAAGACATTTTAACAGTACCAAGTTTATATAATATCAGTAATCACTTTGCTAAGTGAGTATGAATCACAAGAGGAACGTTAGATAAGATAAAGCACAAGAAAAAAGGAATTTAAATACAAAATGGCTCCAAATTTAAATATACCATAGGTCGCTGGTTCAAATCCGGCTCGAAGGACCAAAAATGTAGAATACACTACGGGTAAAGGTTGGTAAGGTTGACGAGATTATTAGGAAAACGATGGTCACTTTTAACATACACTAAATCATTAACTGTGGATTAATAAATAGTGTATGTTAAAAGTGACCATCGTTTTCCTAGTAATCTCGTCAACCTTACCAACCTTTACCCGTAGTGTATTCTACTAGTTAAGCATTGTTCCAGATACCAAGCAGTGGAGTTATTTAATACGTTACCGACTCATTTAAAATTATTAATTTATAGCTCTCAGTCATTTAAAACTAAATTAAAAGTCTTCTTGTTAGGAAAATGTTTATTCTCGGTATCAGAATTAATGTCAAATAATAAAAATAGTCACATAAAATAATAGCAATGAACAAGCTTAAATTAAATTATCTTTTGACTTGAACACTTCGCTCCTAGGACCTTGATAAAGTTGTACCTTTAATATTTAGACATTGCATTTGACATTATACCTGCTATTAATTTGACATTGTATTTATTTGTTGACATATTTGAAATTAATTGAATCTTGAACTAAACATTTCACTTCAATATTAATTAGGCTTTTAAATGTATTGTTTCTGCATGTGATAATTTTATTTAATATGTGGCGGCATCTACACCACCACATGCGAACTACGCATCTAAGACTTGACGTCACACAACATCCTGACGTCACTCAAATCCTGCATCGCGCAATTAGAGTTTACCGCGCGGTGGACATCAACCTTTGGGCAATTGCCCGCCAGACACGACACCCGTCTGGTCGGAGGATCCTCCCTTTTCTATGGTGGATGAGTGAACTTTACACCCTGTTCCTCATACCCCTAAAAATATGTAATGTTCAACACAATGTTATATATAAATGAAAAGAAAATTAACAAAAAGCACTATGCACTTTAAAAAACGTCAGCGTTTAACCGAGTGCGTGCAGAATAGGTTTTCAAAGTCAAGTCAAATCATTTATTTCAAATAGGCCCTTGTAAGGCACTTTTGAACGTCAAAGTTTACAAAAAATTGAATTGATTCTAGTCGCCCCTTCCAAAAGGTAGTTTTCGTATGGAGAAGAATGGGCAAGAGACTCCACCGTTACTCTTTTAAAAAGTGTTACAATATTTTGTATATGTAGGTACATTCGTTACATAATTATATAAGAAGACGATGCACCTAAAAAAAAAAAATACGTTACCACAATAGGTAAAAAGAAGAATTAATAAAAATGAAGCAACGAAAGATAAATTAATTACTTATGTGATAGATGCATGGTTCTCACATATTTACAAACATTGTTAGACGATTTTCTTAAAATTTTACAATTAATAAGTCAGTGTGTGAGGGTGAGGGTTTTGGTGGTCTACTAGGATTCGAGTCTCTTCACCAAGTAAGATAAGATAAGTCTTTATTTGCCTTAAACATGGTATAACCTTGTTACAGTCTGATTTTGATATAATGTCCACATGTTTAGCAAAACCGAATATTGTATCAATTGCATGCAAAATAATTAATAACGAGTTAAAGGTGAGTTATAGAAGAATGTCGCAGATTAATTGGTAATGCAATAATAGTCATTCATGTCATCACAAACATTTTCAATAACGGAGTAAGGGAAAAGTGTTCATATTTAGGTGAACTGAAGTTTAGGTAGTTTTGGGTGTGAGTTTGTGTGAAGTGTGGGGTGTGTGGGGGTGTCTGTGCTGTATATGGGTGGGTTAGTGCGCGCATGCTTATGTGTTTTTTTTTTGTCGTTTATATTTCACAATATTAAGCCAGCATACATAATCTCACGCCGTTTTTTTTTTTTTTGCGCGTGGGAAATTATCAAATAACTTCTCCTGCTCTGGGCGGAGCGGGAGGGCGTGTCAGACTTTTACTGACTAAAACCCACCCGTGTTCCTTCCGTTGCCTGTGTGCCGGGGTCGCGATATCCCTTTCGGACAAACCCGCAACCCCGGCAGAAATTGGCCCTTCCGGACCCCGTCAGTTGGTGCTGACATCTCTTTGAGGCGCGCGTGGAACACAACGCCTTCCCGTTGAGTTTGGGAGAAACTACAGAACGCCAACGTTCATACATCTGGTCATACACGCACGCCGTTTGCGAGTACTAAACACCTGACCTTTCTGAAGAACATCACCAATAAGGTCACTATATGGCCTCCTAGGGCGTCACCTCCCGGCGTTTCCACTCACATCTGTCTTGTAAATACCTTTTGTTAGTTGCCTTTCATTCATCCTCTCAACATGACCACACCATCTAAGCTTATTCTTTTCAATGTTTGTCACTACATCTTCTTTTAAACAGTACCGCTGTCTTATCACATCATTCCTCAGCCTATTATTCGTAGTCAGACCAAGGAACGCATTTCCACAGCATTTATTCTATTTTCTGGCTTTTGTTTTTTATTTATTTTTGCATTATTAGTTTATGTACCTATGTTATCTAAACTAATATTATTGGCGTAGTTAATTATTTTATTTTTATATCTCATTGTATGCTGCAACGTTCGACGTCATAACGTCATCGCCGGCTGTCGCTGAAATCCAGCGCTGGGGCTCTGTCTCGCATAGGGTCGCAGCATTATGCTGAGCGATGGCCGTTTTTCGTGAATGTGAAGTGACGCATATTTTCCCCCAACTTGTTCTTCTGTTTAAAACGTATTTTCTTTCGTTCTTTATTTCTTCTTCTATTATAAAGAGAAAAGATTTGATTGTTTGTATATTTTTATGTTTGTTTGTAATGAATAAACTCAAAAACTACTGGACCGATTTAAAAAAATATTTCACCAGTAGAATGCTATGTTATCACTGAGTAACATAGGATATAATATATAAAGATATCACGCGGACGAAGTCGCTGGCGGAAGCTAGTGTAATATATTACTACTGTATGCAAAAGTCCTAGTTTGCCAAGAATTGCTCAATAAATTTGGAAGAAGTTACAAGTACGCGTTGCGCTCGTCGCGCTCGTCTTGTCGGGCCAATTCAGTGAGCGTAACGTAGTCAGAAGGTATAAGAGTTACGCGATAGAAAGAGAGGCAACTTCTAGGTGAATATAACTGTAGGTGATTAGCGCTGTGCGACCTGAATTGCACTTTATTGTGTCGTAGCAAGAGTCGCTTTTTATTTAAAGGATTTTTCGGAGTGAACAATCTGTATTTATCACTACTTATAAATAACTTCCAATACTTGTGTATTGTAAGTTATTTATCAGTAGTTGTGTTTCGTGCGTGTTCGTCTATATATCATAAATACTGACATATGATTTTATTTTGTATTGCAGAAATCTGCAGGGGGAAGTAAGTTGCAATTTAATTTAATTATTAAATTCATATTTGGTTTACAATCTTGTTCTTTGCTGAAAAATAATTCATTTATTACAGGAATTCAATCGAAACCGGCACAGAAGCATCCTCCGTCGCCGAGCCCCGCGGAAGCGTCTACATCGGCAACAACGGCCACATCGGCTACGATGGCCTCATCGGCTACAATGGCCACAGCGGCCACGTCTGCACACAAACCGGCCACGTCTGCACACAAACCGGCCACATCTGCACACAAACCGGCCACATCTGCACACAAACCGGCCACGTCTGCACACAAACCGGCCACGAAAGACGCGCCTTCGAACACAGCCACAGTGGCTAAAGGGTCAAAGGCTAAACCGGCTACTTACTCAAACCGCGCCAAAAAGCGCCGCAGCCGCGCGCGTGCGGCCCCGGGGCCCGCGCCGGAGCCCGAGCCGCCCGCGCCGCCGGTCGACGACTATGAAGAGTGGCAGCGACAGAAGAACATGAACGCGAAGTACTTTCATATTAACGGCAACGTTCCCTTTAAGAAAGATAAAATCACTACTGCGCAAGGTACTGCTGTACAAAGTACCACTGCGCAAGGTACTGCTTTGCAAAGTACCTCTGTGCAAACTGCAACTAAACAAAACACTAGCACCCAAAGTCACCAACAAAATGTATTACAACCAGGTTTAATGCCTTATATTCGTCAGTCTCGTCTTGTAACTCCGTTAGAGGAGCCTCCTCGTGCGAGACACGCCAAGCCCGGTCCACCACCACCTGGAACCAGACCTGTTAATATAGCGCCCAAGCTTGCTGACATGCACCACGCCCCAGAGCATGCACAGCTCAATACTGTTGGAGCCGAACTTGCAACTAGGACGGAAGGTACAAAAAATCTCACGATACCAATCTCACCAATCACAATGGCTCCATTCCAATCGAATCCAGTTACAAATCTCGTCAAGGGTTACCAATCACGAGCAATCGGTCCGCGTCGCATGAACCTAACGACGGAACAAGTTTCAAAACCTAATTCCCAACCAGTACAACCTATGACAGCCAACAGTGTGCCCACAGACAAACCTTTGTCTATACTAGAGGAGTATTCGCGCACGTTAAGTACTGAGCCGGTCAGCAACACGCCCGTCGTGAACGCACTCAGTCTGCGGGTCCCCGCCGGGCCCCAGGGGCCCAAGACCACCATTTTAATGGCTCTGACCTTACCTTCAGACGACGTTATAAAACAAACCATCAACAGATTATACGCGAACGAGACGGTTGACTTAACTGAAGAGCCAGAGAGATCCATGTCAGTCATCACAACAGCAGACTCTAAACAGAAAACGCAGTATCCGATTGATTTGGTGAGAGCTTTCAAAAACCTTATACATCCTGTAAATAAAAATAAGAGTGGTAGGAGTCTCCTGAAACCTGCCACCCAGAGTGAGGGCAAAAGTCTACTTAAAACTACAAACACGAATGCGTTAGACAAGCCACATGACACAACCGAGCCAACACCTACAGTACCTACAAGAGATACGGCTCCTAACATAATGTCTTTGTCTTCCAAACTGCACGATGGAGACGTTATAGAAATTGATGATACAGACTCGAATCAGTCTAGTAGTAGCGACGGCAATCAATCTACAAACTCAAATAAAAGTTCTATTCTTATCAATAAAAGTTCTAATCCAGCTGTTTATACTAATAAAGGTTCCAATCAAGCTAAATCTAATAGTACAAAGGAAAGTTTCAATCGAAGTATCAGTAGAACAGTTAAGAGTTCAAATCAAGCTGCTAGTAACAGTCGTGAAGCTGTTAGTAATACAAATAACAGTACCGAAGATGTAAGTAAAACAAATGAGTGTTCTACTCAAGCTATAGAAGATAAAAATAAAAGTTCCAGTCAAGCTAATAGAAAAAAAGAGAGTTCTATTCAAGCTAGAGAAGATAAAGATAAAAGTTCTCAAAAGATTGGCAAAACAAAAAGTTGTTCTAAAGAAAAATACAATAGGTTTACGAAGCCTGCTGTGTTCAAAAGAGCCAACGTGTCTGTGGAGGCCGTGACGTCGCACTCGATGGCGCGGCCGTGCTCGCGCATCCCGGTGCTGACGTCACTGACGGATGGGAGTCAGCGATGTCCGGCGCGCTTCGCCAACGTGGCCGCCATGACTGACTTCATGGCCACGCTCCGCCGAGCCGCCGCACAGGCTGATAAAGGTACGTACATCTCACTAAAACATTCATCACTTTTGGACTTCATCGTTCCATGTAAAAAGTCAAATAATTTATTTCAATTAAGGCACTTTTGAACGTCAAAAAAAAATGATTCTAGTCGCCCCTTCCAAAAGGTAGTTTTCGTATAGAGAAGAATGGGCAAGAAACTCCACCGTTACTCTTTTAAAATGTTTTACAATATTTTGTATGCATTAATTATATGTGAAGACGATACGATTACTATACCACGATAGGTAAAAAGAATGAAAAATGATGCAATGACAGATAAATTAATTATGTGATAGATACATGGTGCTCACATACTTACAAACATTGCAAAATTATACGATTTTCCTAACATTTTAACAAGTAATACTAATAAGTCAGTGTGTGACTTCAAGTAATCACAAAATGGAAAATCAATGTTATGAAAAATAATAAGTAGTAAAATTGATGACAGATGTATTCAGCTGCTTCCGGTTAGACTGGAAGCCGACCCCAACACAGTTGGGAAAACCTAGACAGATTTTGATTGAGCACTATCAATCAAAATCTGCCTAGGTTTTCTTTTGGTTGGTGATCTTATTGGCATAACTCACACATTAGCCAACAAATTAAAATTGATTCGCTATTATAGCTTGTCCACTCTTAAATGACGCGCCCTACTGTAGCATTATGGTATAACCGTGTGTGCAAAATGCGGTAGTGGGGCGCGTCATTTCAGAGTGTGTATGGTATGATATGGGCTTTATCAGTTTTTTTTTTACTTGTCTTTACACTGTTGGTCATGTTTGTTTGGCAGAGGTGTACTGTCACAAATGGTCAGCTGTGGAGCAGCCGGTGAGCGCGCTGCCGTGCGGCGGCACGCTGCTGTGTGTGGACGGCTCGCGCCCGCCGCTGGTACTACCAGCGCTCGAGCGGCGCGACCAGCGCGACCGCGCCGCACCGCATCCGCGCGCCCACCTCGTGCTCACGGACGCCGACCCGCCCTGCGCGCTGCCCACGTACTGGACGCTGGCGGCCTTTGGCCAAATCGCGCGCGTCATGCCCGACGAGTTGGTCAGCACTGACCCACCTGACGTGTCTGACGCGCCTGACGCGGCTGACGCCGAGCCGCATGGAGGCGGCGCCCGCTGGTGCGCCGCACGTCGGGAGTGGGTCACACCCAAGGAGGACAGAAAGATTTGTGAGAAGAATCATAACTTCAAGGTATACATAGAGAAATATTTATTTATCCCTCTTGTATCTATCATTACAGTTTTTTTTTACTGAAGACTTTTGACAGTAATGTTTTCTGGCCTCTTTATTAAATTTATTTACTTTTTCAAGATAATATTCACTTAAGTTAAAAACTTGCAGACTTAAAACAATAATAATTATATGTAAAAGTATATAAAAAAGTAGGGGAAATAATTATAGGGCATCAAAAAATTCTTCCGCATCGCTGTCAACAGGAAAAGTACGCAAACGACTGGCAGCATTGCCACGTTGTATGGCCATGCTGATTCTTTGGCCAAAGAATAGTATTTAATAATACAGTTATTAAATTTACTGATTTTTTTGTCACCTTACAAACGTAGATTAAAATATTAATCATAGCAGCTGAAACATTTTTTTCAAGCCCCGCCCAATATTCACTCGCGACCCACCAATGGGTCGCGACCCATAGTTTGGGAACCACTGACGTCAAACTAATAATTGTATTGCCGTTTATTTTGATCATCTCAATTTATTTTCGCCAACATCTTATAATAGGTCTTTACCTATGAAATTGCCGTTTTGTATGGAAATTTTTAAACGAGTTTTTTTCATGTATTTTTTATTTGTATTAATCGAAGTTATCACCCATGCAATCAATGCATCTTTGCCAACGCAGTGGCAGTTTATTGATGCCCTTCTTAAAGAAATCAGCTGGACGGGAGGCAACAAATTCTTCAAAGGCATTTTGTACTGCCTCTCGGGTATTGAATTTTTTTCCCGCCAAGAAGTTATCCAAATTCTGGAAAAAGTAGTAGTCTGGAGGCGCAAGGTCTGGTGAGTAGGGCGGATGACGGAGAGCTTCCAACCCCAGTTCTTGCAACTTGGAGACCGTCTGCTGTGCAGTATGAGGTCGCGCGTTGTCGTGCAGTAGCAGCGGAGACGAGCGATTGACCAATGCTGGTTGGAGATGTGCCAGCTTCTCCATCATTGTGTTCAGTTCTTCACAGTACACATCTGCAGTAATGCTCACCCCGTTTGTTAAGAAGCTGTGATGAATCACACCGGCGCTAGACCACCAAACAGTGACCATCACTTTTCTAGGGGTAAGTTTTCGTTTAGGGCATTGTTTAGTTGCTGAACCAGGATCCAACCAACTTGCTGAGCGCTTGCGGTTATCAAACAGAATCCATTTTTCATCGCAGGTAACAATGCGGTTTAAAATTCCTTCATTTGTGTGTCTGTTGAGCAGTGGCACGTCTCGACGCGTACTTTGTGCTGGCGATCATTGAGTTCGTGGGGCACCCATTTGTCAAGCTTTTTTACCTTGCCAATTTGACGCAAAGGACCAATATTGTTTTGACGCTAACGTCGAAAGCTGCTGCTAATTCAGCCGTAGATTGTGTATCATCAGCTTCCACAATCGCCTTTAATTCGTCATTGTCGACTAAAGTCTTCGGACGTCCGCGAGGTTCATTTTTCAGGTCGAAATTTCCAGAACGGAAGCGAAAAACCAATAACAGGTGGTGCGTTGGTTTGTAGTGTTAGCTCCGTAAACGTCGTTGATGTGCCGCTTGTGCCGCGTTGCTGCCACGACGGTACTCATATTCAATTCAATTACTCGAATTTTTTACGTATCCATGATGACGAAAAAGATTGAAATGCGATGAAAATGTAACCATGTTTTTAAAATAAAATTAATTTGAAATTAGAATTCTTAGCCAAACAAAAATTATTTTGATTTGAAATGGCCAGTACTGCAGAACGGCAATTTCATAGGTAAAGACCTAATATATCAGGCAAAATATACATTTATACACTAAGAACAGTGATTTTCACAATGTTAACACTAGAAATAAGGAAAAACTAAGAGTTCCTTTTCACCGGCTTCATAAGGTTCATAACTCATTTGTTGGGCTTGGTATAACCTTTTATAACAAGTTACCCTCTTCTTTGCTAGATTTGCCTTTTAATGCGTTTAAAACGAAAGTAAAATCCAACCTTTGTTCAAAGGCATACTATTCTATCAACAACTACTTAAATGATAAGAATAGTTGGTCGCTGTGATTAACTCAAGACAATTTTTATGTTTTTTCTCCAGAATTAGCTTACCTACTGACAGGTTATATGAGTTCATATAATTGTTTATTTCAATTTAATTTAAATTTATTGTTGACATAATCTACTCATTACAATGTTTTTTTTAATGAGTTGTATTACAATATGTAACTAGTGACCTCGACAATAGATCATATTATTTATTGTTATTAGTAATTAACTGTTTATTTATTTTACCTCGATGGTCCTAGTTTATCATTTATAACTTCCAGTTACAGCTTTATGTAAGCGGGCACGCCCTTTATGCCTGGAGGCTTTTATTAAGACGTTAAGTTTTGTTTACGTTTAGTTTTTATTTCTGCCTGAGTATAGTTCTCGATTATATTGTTTGGTATACTCGTATTGGCGTGTGCTAGCTAACATATGGATAATAATTTAAATTAGGTTAATTATGTTGAATACTTTATATATAGTTTTTTTTTCTTTTCTTTCTAACTGAACAAACAGCTGTGCTGCTGGGAAGTTTGTTGCGCCACTTCTTCTTCCCAGCTTAAGCACTAGGAAGTGGTGAAGGGTGGGCGTTTTTGGGGGACTGTCTTATGTAATGACGTTCGAAAAGTGCTGATTATCAGCCTAGTTTGAATAAATGACTTTTGAATTTTGAATTTGAATTTTTGACAATTCGACATCATTCATTGCGTTATTTTCTTTGTCGAGTAGACGAAGTTTTCAAATATATGAAGCAACGGTTTAGAAATTTCTTTCAAATCCTTCGCAGTATTAAAAAAAGTGTGTTACGCTGTTTTGCCAAAATAAACCAAACCACATCAAAGAATTCGAATGCTAATTGAGACTTGGTGACAGATCCTGACGGCGTTCTGCTCTGCGGACGGCATACGCCAGGCGGCGCGCGCGGGCGCGTCGCTGCTGCTGCTGAGCGTGCTGCGCGCGCGTGTCGTCGTGCTCACGCTCACGCGCCACGTGCTCCACGGCGTCGTGCGACACCGCGCCAGCACTGACGTCGAGGGAGAACTGCTGAGGGTGAGTGAAGCATCAGGGAAATTGATTCTTCATCTTAACTCTAAGCATTTATTTCAATTAAAACAGTTACAGGCACTTTTGAACTGTCGAAGGAGTCTGTAACAATTCAGAAAGATGAAGCTAGTTGCCTATATTAAATTATCTTTAAAATGGGGAAGTTTTCAGTGAAATACGCTTGATAGATTTTGGTTGATATCCGCTTAAGACATAACTTTAAAAATTAATTACACTATGTAATAAGACATAATCTAAAATATTCAAAGATTATAAACATATTTTTTTTTCCAAATCATTAAGAGTACTCGTTTAGACGTGATCTTCAGTATAAAATCATTAAAAGTCGGCCATCGTCGCCTGAACGTTATAAGTTTAATGTTGTGACTTACGATTGTATTTTTAGACCAACTGAATCTAATGTGCTGTGAATGCAAATTTGTAAACCTTGTTTAGCAGTTGTTCTGAAGTTTTAGCAGCACATAAATTAGCCATTTATGTTAATCGACATCAACAAAACAGACAAGTGGGGCGAATAACTAAAAACTACCAAATTTTACCGTCATGGTTATCATTTTAATGGTTTTTAAGGATGCTTATATCAAAAGTGACGACAATTTTGAATATCAATTTGGCGGCCATTTTAAACTTTGAATAAATACTCAAAGGCCTTTTTTTACATGCAGGAGCTCGAAGGTTTACTCGACGAGGCAGAGGTCGCCGAAATAGTGGGTGGACGGGCCGATTTCATCGGTCAATGAGGAGACGACAGGGATGTGTCGACCAATGAGGAGACTGGAGTACAGTTCATCGACCAATGAAGAGACTGTCTCGAACACGCGTATCACTTGTTAATAACATAGTACAGTACCCGGGCGTCAATATACATCATTGGGATTTTGAAAGGTACAGTTAAACATCGTGGGGAAACTTGGACTTTATAGTTAAGGGCCTATAATACCTCAAATTGCTTAGCACGATCCTCCGTTATATCGAAAATACTGCAGCATTCATATTGAAATAAACATATGTTAAGTTGAGGGTTACTGTTAAGTACTATGTTTGATGGAAACACGATGCCATACAATTATCTCGATTGAAAAAAAAACAAAGTTACCTCCAAACTGAACAGTAAACCGCTGGTATTAAAAAAATACTTGAAATTAGTTCATGAAACTTTGCATAATAACTGAACTAAGTTTATAGCAAATACTATGTTTTTTTAATTTATTTTTTATTACCGTTAATTTCGCCGTAAAAATAAATTACCTAAACTATTGGCGCCTTGGAGCCGCGAGCTCCCCACAGTCTCGCTCTCACTCAGTTCGCGAGCAGTATGGTGCGAGTGAGATAAAAAGAGAAATTTTAGCTGAGGTAGTATGGGCTGTTAATATAAGTCTGAAATCACCAACCCGTCTTGAGCAAGCGCGGTGATCAATGCTCGTGCCTTCTCTGTATGAGAAGAGGTCTTTGCCCAGCAGTGGGACAATAATAGGCTGGTATTGCAGGTATGAGTAATAAACACGACTCTACGAAGCAGAGCTTTCTCAAATTCGATGTGCCATATTGGCGGCTTCGTAATGCAGTTAGTTTTATGGACAGACCAGACTATACCAGAGCAAAAGCGTGTAAGCATGAATGAATAAGAAGATGGTGAACACGAACATCAAACACTTTGTTCGCATATGCGTACCACTAGCGAAGAACAAACACTTTGTTCGTAAAAAATGTTCGTGGCGATCCAATTTCGAATCCATGGCTATTAAAGAGAGCGAGGCGGTTGAGAACGACCTGTTCGTGTTCGCTTTGCTGATTTACGTCCACATGTGCGAACCAAATGTTTCATGTTCGAAGGTCGTGTGCGTACACGCCTTAAGAAATGTTATTGCGCGGCCTTCTGCGCAAAGTTAGGACCAGCCTTGATTTATCGACCGTATTGTACGTCCCGAGCTGCAGTACTGTGACTCGGGATCGACTCTGATTGCCACCATGTCATAACGATTGCATCGTATCGTGTGACAAAAGTCCAAAAATAAAATGTATAAGCAATTTTTGTATATCAAAGTTACTATTGACAATTCTATATACAATGTGGGGATTATGATACGACTAAACTTTGTATATCTATCCCCCGCGGTTTCACTCGCATAAGTCTCGATCTCTTGGGAATATCGGGATAGAAAGTATCCTATGTCCTAGCCCAGGCCATGGTCTACCCATGTGCCAAATTTAATCCAAATCTGTTCAGCCGTTTTAGCGTGAAAGCGTAACAAACAAACAAACATAAGTACAAAAAATCAAATCTTTTCCATAATCGGCTCATTACTTCTTTTTAGTTTGAAAAATACCTTTTCATTTCTCATACTTGAAAAATATGCTTGAGGTTACCTGATCAGAGGGATGAAAACAGTAATTTTCGTCCCGGGGAAACGATTTTCCCTGCTGTCAAAAATTTGAATTTTGTCTATTTAGGCACTCGAACTATTGGCGCCGTCACTACGCACGCGCATCAAACCATCTCGTGCCTAAATAGTTCCCTTTTATCCCTTGTATAACAATCTACTATTTTTTTTAATTCGATGATAAGTTTTATTTGATAGTTGTTTTTTTTGATAGCTTTGTCGTGTGGTTAGTGAATCCTGGTGTCAAAGTTTTCATGCCCCCCATGGGCCTCTGACTTGGCTTCACATGCTGTCGAGAAATATCTCTCAGGCATGCCGGTTTCCTCACGTTTTCCTTCACCGTTTTTGAAGCAAGTGATAATTATACAATACGCACCTGAATCTGAAAATTCAGAGGTCCGTGCCTTGGGTTCGTACTCGAGACCTATGACTTGGCAGTCTGACGGTCACTCCACTAGGCTATCAGTGCTGTTATAGTTTTAACTATCAACCATTTGACAGTTAAAATTCTTATTGCTAGTATTTCCATTTATTGTCGTATTGTTATCTCCACATTTTATATGGCGAATTTTTTTGATGTGAAACATCTATAGCCGCACGTAAAATCGATTTCTGTCGTGGCGACGCATGCCGTGGCGACGCGTCGCCACGCTATATGATGGTATATATATACAGTCTATATGCAGTAGTGTGTACGGTGTGGCGACGCGTCGCCATGCGCAATCGACTGTGCGATTCTCTCCCACTCGATCCGGTCAATGTCATAATAGCCGGTCATATTACTTTTACAAAATAATGTCGATGTTTCACATCTGCCAGGCGTCCCGTGACGGCTCACATTTTTTTTTAATATCATTGACTTGTTTGATTCCATATTTTTTTTAGACTTGTAATAATTTAACTATAGTTAATCAAACTATGCTGACTAATTACCTCTTACACCATTTTAGAAAGTAGCAATGTTTTAGTTGTAAGCACGTATTATATTATAAGATTAGAAATAAAAATATATTAGTATTAAGTTCACTGTATGTGTATATTATTGATACTATCATTTATGGCTATTTAAACACTGATATATATTATGTATTAAATAACAATCACAATGATAAATATGGCTGACTAGTGAACTAAAATATTGATTAAAAAATGCAATAATTAATAAATTACGCAATTTAAATTTTGTAAGTATCGAACACAATATGCTTAGTGGTATTTTTGTCAATCAATTTTAAGTTTTCAAAAAAAAAATATCTTAACACTCAATATTAAGGGAACGAAGAGCATTGGCGGTTCGATGCAACATGCTTGTCCGTAGGTTTGCTCGTTGCACGTGTGAAGTGAAACTGACGCTTTTTAAAGCATATTGTCAGATATTTTACACGTGCAGCCTCTGGACAGGTTGTACGCTGAGAGCCATCAATGTTCGTCGAGTTCAATACAACAATGTATTCAGGATGCTGTTCATCGGGAATGTTTGCTGATGCGCACACTGATGGTTTTGCAGCGATCAGACGTAAGCGTGCCGCATCGCTGCTGCAGAGGGTCCGGGGCAGCTCGAACAGTCTCCTGAATGTCATTGCGGGAAAATTTGATTGCCCGCTCGTCGATTTTTTGTGCAACCTGCATGTTTACTAACATAGTTATTAAGATCAATGTTTACTAACAAATTATGGAACTTTATTCTGAATTAAAATGATTATTATTATTATTTTAACATTGTGTATAATGAAATAGTACCAAGTGAGAATAATTGAATAAGTAATTATTATTATATTCTGGAGACTGCTAGTCCATTGTCCGTACTTAATCTTCTATAAAAGGAGAAACTGACTGACTGACTGACATATCAACGTAGAGCCGAAACTACTGGGACTAGGAACGTGAGATTTTGCACACAGCTTCCATTTATAATTTAGGGGAGCAATAAGAAGTGGTTTTTGAAAATTCGACCTTTAAGTGGGTGAAAAGGGGGAATTCGTTAATATAAAAGTCTTACTCCTTGAGTTAATAAACTTGAAACTTGACACAAAAAGTACTAGGCTTGCATGAATTCACGATAGTTATCATTATGTTATGCTACTTATAGGATTTGGATGAGGCGGACAGATAGTTTATAACCTAGATTAACACATAGGATACTTTGTATCCCGGTAGTGTACGTTTCCATGGGATAATTTCCGACTTCCACGCGAGCGTAGCTGCGGGAAAATGCTAGTTTTATTATTACTATTTTTACGTCTGACATTAATTTCTCGGGACCTTTGGAAGGCGTACGAAGGGCGGAAGCCAACTCGCAGAGACCTTAGACGCTTTTAATGAATTGAGGCATCAACCGACCCGATATCCCTGTATGCACTATGCAAGTGCACCCAAGGGCAACCCATGGTTTGTTTAGTACCAAAACATAATATTTCCTTTATTTGATTTATACAGGGTGTCAGGGACATCGACGCGAAAACTGGTACCATAGATTCAGTATATGATTCTGAACGCCCTGCGTTGAAAATTTTCGTCGGATGTTTAAAAAAAATTGCTGTTCCATACATTTTGACCGCGTTGGTATTGCACTTTTCTATGAAACAGCAGATTTTTTTTTTAACGCGTTTTTTTTTTCCTCATGGCAATAGACTCATAAAGATTATTTTCCCCTAAAATCCCGAGTCCTGAGTACGATTCCTAGAATCTCGGGGACGGCAGTGCCCCGCCAAGACAAGCCAAAAACAAACAAGCCGGAGGGTACCATCTACCTTTTTTCGAAGCGCTTCGTCATATTTTCAAACCTCAGCTTCGCCCTGGATAATGCTAGAAAGCACGAATTTTCAGGATGAGACTTTTCATTCGTCTAACTTTTATTCTTTGGATTTTATTAACACCGATAAGTCGATTTCGCAACTCACCCATTGAAATCTCTAGAGCACTTACCGTAGTCCTAGATAGCTGAAATTTGGTATGCAGGCTATTTGCACGCTAACAACAAAAAAAAATGAAATTTGTAACTGACCCTCCAACCCGCCTTAATTACCACTCCTGGGTGCAAGTCTTAAACATTTCATGTAAAGTAGGTTGCCAACGCACCTGATGAAGACGGTATGATGACAGCTCGTTAAAGTGGGCAGAGCTCCAGTCCTGAGAGAGCTAGCGACTCTTCAACTCGTGCCATCCAGGAGGGTACGTCATAGGCGTGGAGCAGAGGTGCGGTGGTTCTGTTCTTCAAAAAAGGTGACAAAACCTTGCTGAAGAATGATAGACCCATCTCACTTCTGAGCCACGTATACAAGCTGTCCTCGAGGGTTGCCACGAACTGTCACGATGTAAGGTTTGTAGTTAAGGGCTTGTTTCTACATTAGTACTGATAACTTTTTAACAATGAAACCGTTATGTGAATCTTAACAACATACTTTACATAAAATGTTTTTGGTGAGATAATGGTGGGATATCATTTGCTTTATAAACGGTGAAAGAAAACATCGTGACGAAACCAGCATGCCTGAGAGCTATTTCTCGACGGCATATGAAGCCAAATCAGAGGCCCATGGGCGGCTTTAAAACTCTGACACTAGGTTACTCACTAATCACACGAAAATAAGAAGCGGGATAACACTTTTCTCTGCATGGGGCCCGGTGCCATGTGGGTCTGCGCCCGGTTAGTGAAATGAAATGTTTATTTCTGTAAGTAGGAGTCTAAGACATTTACAAGTCAATTTGGTCAATAGGTTTAAAACTAGATGATATGCTCTTAGCTGACTGATCCCCGAGAAGTAATGCCGAAACAAACTCAGAGGTCATGCTCTCTTTTAAAGTCCAAACATTAGAGGGTGAGCCAAACAATGCAAGGCCATGTCTGGAAGGGCCTTTTGAAGAATGAGCCATTCCAGCTTTGAGTTGACCTGTCCCGTTAGACGGCGCGTATGCATCAGTCATCGTGTAGCTCAACATTGGTGGGAATAGATTCGCCCCTATAAAAACATAACAGAGCATTGGTGGCCCATTGGTATCAGCCCCGACTTACGAGTTGTAGTTCGTGAGTTCGAACCCAGGCAGGCACTTTACTTTGTGTTTTTATTTTCATCACCACTGCTCTCAAAACGGTGAAGAAAACATCGTGAGGAAACCGGCATGTCCTAGAACCAAAAATTCGAAAACATGCACACAACCAACCACACTGGGCCCGCGTGGTAGATTACAGCCCACTCCCTCTCGAAGAGAGGAGGCCTGTGTCCCAGCAGTGGGAACTTTATAAGCTGTTTATGCTGAATAAGCGTGATGTTGTGTTCTATCACATCGTGTTATGCATTACTAAAACCAGTCACAAACGGTCGGTGTCTGAGATTATGTAAACTACAACAAGATAGCGACACGTCTTGCCTTTGTACAGTAAGTGGTTATTTATCGCGAGTCGCGCGCACTAACCGCGTTTGTTTTTGAGTCAGATTGGTATTACACGTTCATACAAGGATAAATAAAAATAAAAAAAGACCCCGACACAAACATTTCCTCATTTCTCTTTCCTACTCCATCACCAGACCCTGTTCATCAGATGATGAACATAGATAGATATCTATAACCTATTCATTGGGACCACTCCAATGAGCCCAAACACGATACCTGCCATGCTATTCTGTAAACATCTCACCGTGAAAACTTGGGTGAAGTGAGCTGTCAATAGTGTCAATCTCTGTGGAATGACAGCTCACTCCACGCTCACTTCACCTAAGTTTTCACGGTGAGATGGTTACAGAATAGCACTGCTGTGCTGTAAGTTGATAAGGGAGTTGGGTATCCTGCAAATTCCAGGTGATGCATCATTTCAAGATTACTATGTTTGTCTAATATCACTGCAGTAACAGAATACCAAATTTCAAATCGATCAGACCAGTGGAAGATGCTTACATCCATTCATAAACTAGAAAAGAGCTGATAATCATCTAACTGCTAAACCCATTTTCATGAATCATAGCTAAGAACACTCGAGCACGTCACCTTTCAAACAAAAAAAAAAAAAACAAAAACAATCGGTTCAGCCGTTTGGGAGCTAGCGTAGACACACAGATAAAACCGTTTAACTTATAACACCCCTCTTTTTCCGTCGGTGGTTAAAAGGTGATAGGTATACTGCAACAGTGTTAACGTTGAGAACACTATGAATGTTAAACTGAACGCCTATTTCCGGGTTATGATATCTACCAGCTTATTACTGTCCCACTGCAGAGAAAAGGCCTCTCCTCATACCGAGAAGGCACGAGCATTGATCACCACGCTTGCTCAAAACAGGTTGGCGATTTCAAACTAACTAACTGTAAGTCCAGCTAGTCTATTCTGTAAAAATCTCACCGTGAATACTTAGGTGAAGTGTGCGTGAAGTGTGCTGTCATTCCACCTAATGCTAGAGATTGACACTATTGACAGCTCACTTCAAGCTCACTTCGCCTTAGTTGTCACGGTGAGATTTTTGCAGAATAGCTCAGCAGGTTTCCTCACGATGTTTTGCTTCACCGATGTCAGTTAGCTCGAAGATAAATTCAGAAAGAGTTCCGGGTTGAGCATTGTTAATGGGTTTCCAATAGATTTCCTGAACTCTGGACTTCTGCCTGTTTAATGGCAATAGGCTCGACCGGTTAATAAATGGGAATTTAACATAAGCATTTTGGCTATTAAGCTAGTCTTGCACACAAAATGCAACATCGTACCTACCTGCTTAAAAAAAAAAAACAAAACTACTGGACTACACTTACTTTAGTTATGTATTTATTCGCTAAGTGAACAATGTATGTTCTTTTGAATAAATAAAGAATTTTTAAACCCAACATAACAATCTTAATGTGTGTAGATACTACGCACCTTTGGTAGAACAAGGGCATAATTGTCATAAATTGCCAAAATGACTTAAATATGCAGAAATGCTTTAAAAAGGCCCTTTGAACTGGAGGGACAAAGACATTCGTTTGGCAATTTATGACAATTATGCCCTTGTTCTACCAAAGGTGCGACTAGTTCTCTACTTACAGCTCTGTCTATACATTTGAGGCATACAGGCAGGATTTTTAAGTTAAGTGAGCCTTTTGACCCAAAGGTTAACTGGTAGAGAATGCCTTTTAGCATTATGTGTACCTTTTCACCCGACTGCGCGACACCAAAATACAGGTTTATGTTTTGTGATAAAGTTTTAATTTTCGTTAAAAACTTGTAAATAGGAAGGTACCTACAGCAGTACCCTGCGATGTGTGGTTCCGTCTGTATCTAATTAGTGCGATGTTCGCAGTGAGTGCGTACTATCTACTATCAGCTATCAGTCGCTATCGGCGCGACAGAGCGAATCACACGCGTCACGACCGCGGCGCCGACCTTTACAGAAAACAAATTCGATTCAAACCGCGTACTAAGCGAAACGAAAATGTAAGTATGAAAAGACGCGGAGGAAAGCTACATGAACTTAGCTTTGCTTCGCATCGTTCCCAGTGTTGCCTGTGCTTTAGTGTCTCGTGATAAAATTGGCAAAACGGTATACTTTTTATTTCTGTACCTAATTAGGTACGTCTGTGTTTGTTCATCGGACATCTCTCTAGAGCCCTGACCACCGGCGGCGATTCGGACACTGTTCCGGAAGATGCTGTTTTTACATGTTCCCTACATTTTTGAAATTTAAGTTTAGGCACAAGAAAAGCAATTGATAGCTTTGAATAGTAATGCCACTAACCATTGCATTTTCTACCAATGTACCATAGGGTGATGCTGAGGCACGTCATGGTAGGTGCCATTTAATTGAAAGACAAAACGAAATAAAAATATATATGAAATACAAAAATAAATAGATATAACAAAAAACAGGTTGTTAAAGAAATTGCGTGCTTAGGGGTAGGTTCAGTATCGATAAAGGAACACAGGAAAAAAAAAACATAAAGAAAATGATTGCAAGATCAACTTAATTTAGTACCTACTAACTTAAAATAGCAATCGTTTAGAATTAAAATTATTTTATTTGTGTAAATGCTTTAATTACTTACTTTCATTGCGTTCGATAGTAGCTAGGTAACTCTAGGAAATTATGAATTAGCATTTAAACAAAATAAAAAATGATTATAAGCAGTTTTTTAATCAATTCTAAACGATTGCTATTTAATTAGTAGGTACTACATTAGGTTCATCTTATGATCATTTTCGTTTTTGATTTTATTTAAAGGTATTTATTTTTCATTTTTTACGGGTTCTTTTATCAACTCTGAACTCACCCTGAAGCTATGGCACGTAGTTTCTTTAACACCCTGTATACTTAGTCATCAGAAATAAAATAACTTACATTAGATGGAGGAAAACGAATACAAAAAGGCAACAATATTATGTTAATAATTAAGTTTACAAAAAGAATAAACGAGAATGGTCCATAAGTCGTTCGACAGTAAGTAATACTAATAAGCTATTAATAGTTACACCTACACAGTACATAATGCTCCTGGATATAATTCTACCTACCTTGGATATTTCAAAGAAGTCCAATCATAAATTATGATTCGTCACAGCTGATAATAAATTACAGTCAAGCGTGAGTCGAATCGTCTGTCATGTTCCGTAGGTACGTAAACAGAAGCATGAAAGTGATTTTTTTTTCTGATTTGATGGCAGAAAGAACAGAATAGATTACTCTCTATTGTAGACACCGTAAGAATTACAAATATAAATGTAGAAATTTTACATAGTGTAACACAATGGGCGGTCTTATCGCTAAAGGCGATCTTTTACAGACAACCTTTGGATGGATTAAAAGGAGAGACAATACTGCAGGTAGTCAGTGGTGCTATATGTGTTTTATCTTTAAAAATGGCTCATTTTTGATTAATCGCCGGGACGTCCTAGACTCACTTATAGTGACCTTATTGTCGATGTTCTTCGGAAAGGTCAAGTGCGTAGTACTCGCAATCAGCGTCCATGTATGACCAGCGGGCTTAAAACGGCCGCTTTGGCAGAATCATATTATGATAATATTATGAATCACGCAAACTGTCACAAACTGACTATTCATAATATTATCTGCGTTCAATTCATATTACGCAATTCATCTGTTTGACAGTTTTATATTTTATTGGAATAACATTTAAACTGTAGAAATTAAAAATTAAAATCTCATTTGATTAATAAGAACTGTAAAGAAAAATTGTCCGGTAAAATTACGGTCTTCATTTTTTTCATGCGGCAATATTTACACCGAATATGATTCTGATATGAATTGAATTGAATATGATTCAGCTAAAATATGTGTCACCATAGAGGGATTGCTGGGAATTCAGAAAATGAATTGCTTTTAGAGGTATTGCTTAATGTGGCCGTTTTGGGCCCCAGATATCCCCCGAGGCAAAAGGGAGTATGTAAGGAACATAGCAGGTGCCGTTCTGTAGTTTCTATATACATACATAAACTCACGCCTTATTCCCACGGATGTAGGTAGAAACTACAGAACTTCAAGATAATTACCAATTTTTTTATTTTTGTAAGTACGACCGACTGCCGATGTGGTGCTGGGTTGGAACTGCCAATAAATCGTTTTAAAACAGCGTTATTCTAATGGCTTATCGATAAATCATTTTATTCTGTGAATGAGTACCTAAACTTTAAAGATTTACACGGAAATTTTACAATTATAATTTGATAAATGATTGAAATTCTTATTCTTAATATAATAATTATATTGTACCTACCTATGTTCCAATTTTATCATCGTTATTTTCAGTGATAGCCTAGTTGTGTAACCATCAGACTGCCAAGTCATAGGTCTCGAGTTCGAACCCAAGGTACCTCTGACTTTTCGGATTCATGTGCGTATTCTATAATTATCACTTGCTTCAAAAACGGTGAAGGAAAACATCGTGAGGAAACCGGTATGCCTGAGAGATGTTTCTTGACGGCGTGTGAAGTCAATTCAGAGGCCCATGGGCAGCTGTAAAACTCTGACACCAGCTATCTAATTACGCAACACATTTTCGTTGACAATTCCGACTAATCTGTTTTAATTTGACAGGTCAACAACATTCATTGTGTTATTTACGTTGTTGAGCAGATTTTTTTTTCGAACGTACGAAGCAATGGATTAGCAATCAGTTTCAAAACGATTCAGATTCTGATTGATCGTGTATTACGTAATTAGGGTACAGGTTAGTCACTAACCACACGAAAGAAGAAGATCATCATAATTCGAATCATTCCTTTATTTAATTAATGTAATTTTGCATGATAGTTTTAGCGAATTGTTTTAGAAACTGTTAAAAAACCCGACCATCTGTAATGTATTACAGTTCTAGCAAATAAAATTAATTTAATTTAATTTCATTGATTCTCGGGTCGGGCCCATCCAACCCATAATATGTCCCACGCTATCCAATAACATTAAAAAAAACATAACCTTAGAGGTTCTTTGACAACAACGTTACGGAACCCCAAAAATCCGGTATTTAGCATCTTGTGGTTTCTTTCTGCGATGTGACGGCTGCAAGGCTTACGTAGGGCGGGCGTTTGGCGGCGTAGGACGGGCGGTGCATATATAGGGCGGCGCGGCGGTGCCTTCCACAGTCTGCGAGTCACCGCGCGGAAAAGTGCTTGTAACGTACAACTGAAGGAGTTACAGGTAATGTGACTGTTTTTATTTATTTAGTTAGAACTAAAGATTCATGCATGTTTTATGTTTTACGTTTAAAAACTAAAAATCTACTTTAATATTTATTTTTATTTTCAAAGGAAATATGAATAAAATAATTATTTTGAAACCACATAAAAAATTACAAGTTGTAGTTTAAATTGACAAAATAAATAAAATGTTGTGGAGGATATTACGAAAATACTATGACTTCACGTTCCAATTAATTTATAATGCCAATAGAAAATAAAAACATAAATAGTAATTTTTGCTAAATTTATTTGCAATAAAAAAAGTATTTTTTTTGAACCGATGCATTTTTAAATAGAGTAATAGTTTGGTACTGCTCGTACGAATTATAATTATAAACTGCATTTTTATAGGTATGTAAAATGGGCACTTATTATGTTCTTAATCATTATGTTTTTTTTTTACCTTTTTACAAATATACCAAAATACTCCAAAAAAAAAATTGTATAAATAATAATGATCATATTTTAAAAACACAATAGTGTGGCAACGCGTTGATGTCTTTTGTTTGCTACGAACAACGGCTACGAAAGTACGAGAATCACAGAAATAATAACAAAACATTATACAGCGTGTACAAAATATTAATAATTATTAATATTATAATTTATTTAAAATACCTTCATAATTATCATCCCAAAATATCTCAATTCAGTAGTGAAAAATGTTAGCTTTTTATTTCGGATCGTAAAAAAATCTAGATATTAATCTAGTAGATACAAACATAGGCAGAACTAAAGTGGTCTTGGTTTAAATCGTCTTCCAATACAATTGGCCAATAAAGTGAATGTTTTAATTTAAAAATGTTGCCGTCGTATCGGGTTACGGTGCAATCAAATTTCACTCAACTTTTATATGTACTTCATTTTATTTAAGTGCGTGGCCCGCGGGCAGGCCATAGAGGAACGTGGGGGTCACGGGGTAAAGAGGGTAAAGGGGTACGTGTATAAAAATAGAAAAATTACGAATGTAAAGTGTAACAGAATAAAAATAGCCGTACGGCGAAGTTGTGTAGGTAGATGTCACATTGATTGCTCAAAATATGGGGAAAAATCCTGATATAACAGGTTTTTTTTATTTTATTGAAAAGAGTGTCCGTGGAGTTTCTTGCCCGTTCTTCTCCATAGGAACCTACTACGCGTTGGAATGGGCAACTAGCTTCACCTTTCCTACTGACCGACCCCTTGATAATTCAAAAGTGCGTGTAAATAAATACCCCAACCTGGCGATCGAATCTAGGACCTCATGCTCGGCAGCATTTTTGAAAACATACTACACTTGCGTACAAAAAATCCACTTACCCCGTGCTCTTCGATTTTAAACAAGATAACTTAAAAAAAAAAAAAAAAAAAATATTAACAATAACCTAATATATTGCAAACAAAAGCGTTCAAAAAAAAAAAAAATTTCAAATATAAAGTAAAATTATGATTTAGATTAATTACAATCAACGAAAATTTAATTCTAACTGTAATGTAGACCTGCCTGATCTAGGTTAATGGAAAACCTGTGTTTCAGGCCATCAATTTACATCAAACATTTAAAAAGAAGACATAATATTTTCAATGACTTAAAGAGTAACTCTTTGGGTATATTATTTTAAAACTAGATTTTGTAAGACAGTTTTCGTCGGTTATTAAAAAAAACAGCTGTTTCATAGAAAAGTGTAATACCTACGCGGTGAAAATGTTTGGAACAGCATTTTTTTTTCTTAATATCTGACGTAAAATTTCAACTCAGGGGCTCAGAATCATGTACTGAATCCTTGGTATCAGTTTTCGTGTCGATGTCCCTGCCACCCTGTATAGATTACGTTAGTGAAAAAGTTATTAAAACGGAAGCATTTGTTTTTGAGAAAATCGCGAATTTTCAAACCGCATGTTTGAAAATTCTGAACCTCTCTTTTTAAGTCTGTTTAAAAGTTAAGTTAAATTATCAATAAACAATCAGAAATAAACAAAACAAAGCTTTCTGCCACTTCACTGACAAAATAAAGTCACGCAGTTTTTCCAGCAAAACTGCTGACGACAATCGAGGTGACCTTATCAAATATATTGCTTTTATTAAAGTAAGGTGCTCAGAGGCGGCGTAAGGCGGTCACACGCAAGGTCCGAGGGGCCTCGAACCTCGAAAGTTTATGCATTACTAAAAAGCCGCGAAAAAAAATTACTCGTAATAAAACGATTAATATATTGACACATACCAAATTTGTGTTTATTTAGTCTAGCAACATTTCCTGGCGTTACGTTGCTATCGCGGGGAATTCCCGCCGGTCAGAGTTGGGGATTTCCCATTCTGTTTGTTTACGTTATTTTCACGTTTGTCAACGGCTAGAAAGCCAATTAATCTATAAGTAAGTTGGTCGACTATTACTCGTTAATTTGTAAGGCCTACTTAGCTGTGACCATTCTAGGAATTCAAGCGAGATGCATTTACCTACAGTGTTTGCCACAAGATCGTGACCAGCAACATTTTAATGTAGACTATATGTCAAAAGTCGCTAAGTGGAACCCTATCTCAAATATAAGAAACCGTTCCTTACTGAGACACTTTGAAAAAACACTCAAAAAGATCATGAAATCATCGATGTTTTAGACTGGCCCTCACAGTCGCCCAATGCTAACCTGTACCCTAATTACGTAATACATGATCAATCAGAATCTGAATCGTTTTGAAACAGATTGCTAATCCATTGCTTCGTACATTCGAAAAAAAAATCTACTCAACAACGTAAATATAACACAATGAATGTTGTTGACCTGTCAAATTGAAACAGATTAGTCGGAATTGTCAACGAAAATGTGTTGCGTAATTAAATAGCTGATTAAAAAAAGTGTTTGGGCATTGATAAAGCTCAAGATATGTGTAAAAAAATACACATACCTGCCCAACTTAAGAGCGTTTATACAGAAAGTGGTCAACGTCGCAAATAGCTGTCAAATATTTCGCTGTTTTGATTAATTTGGCAATATTACTGTATGGAAATATGAAATATCGCTAACTAGTGAACTAAAATATTGATTATGAAATGCAATTATTAATATCGTAACACCGTATTTAGTTTTAGATGTAAAAAAAGTATTTGGAAACTTTCCAAATGCCTTTTTACACCTAAAACGGTTACAACAGCAAATTCAGTGTTATAATTGCAATTCATTATTGATATTCTAATTCACTAGTGAGCCATATTTCATATTTCCATACAGTAATATTGCCATAATTTGGCAATCAAAACGACATAAATAAAATAAAAAAACGGGATATTTGACAGCTATTTGCAACGTTGTCAACTTTTGAATGAACGGTCCTAAAAGTGACATACAAATGAAAATGACGTCCATTTAACCGAGACGTTGCCAAAAAGTAGTGAGAAAATGCCTCAAAGATGTCAAGCGATAACAGACAATGGAGAAGTCCGGACACCGTATTAATAATTGCATTGAAGTATAAATATTGACCGTGTGGTGTCGGGGTTAAAGAATAACACCACCCTATTTCTTCCTGTGGGTGTCGTTAAAGGCGACTAAGGGATTTACTAAAGAATGGGCAGCAGCGTTATCTATACATTTGCACCCACCTGGCGTGGCGATTACGGCAACCCCCCCAAAATGCCGTACAGAACCGGTGGAGGTGGGGTTGCGGTGCTTGGGGGAGCCCTATGTTCAACAGCGGACGTCTTTTGGCTGAAATGATGATGATGATGATAAATCCAGAACCTACTATGATAATTTTCAAACCCCGAACACGCTCTTGTCACACAGAGTGTATGTAAACTATGCATTGGGGATATAACAACGAACACTAACTAATCACATCTACCGAATCATTTGTGTTGTGAGTGACAGCGCGTCCCTCTCGACTCGACCTCATTAAGTTGTTCGCTACTAATTAGCAATCAAGGGGGTAATTGCCATACACTCTTATGGTAGGTCACTATTAGACGAAAAGTGAAGTCATTTGATCGGTTTAGCGATTGCGTATGTCCGGTGCAACTGTTAAGAGGAATTAAAGAAAAAATGCCAATTGCTCAATGATTTTTATGAAATTGAGTAAATGAATAAAGTGTTGTTCTATCTATAAATTAAAGACGCATAACATTATTTTACGAAAAAATTATATTACAGAAGTATACGTATAGTATAGTAGTAGCATAGTATAGTAGGTATAGTATAGTAGAAGCTAGGTATAAAATACAAATAATATGAGTAACCACATGATATTTCCAAACTTTTTGTGGTAGACACATAAAATAATAATAAATTCTCGATAGAAAAACATCACGAAGCTGCTTAGTGCGATTAGTGCGGTTCGGACAAGTCCTGTTGAAATTAGTGATTTATGTGGAATACCTCCTAATTTCCACGCATTTTCAATTCGTCCTTTATATGCTAATGACATCATCTGCCTAGCCTTTTCTCAAGTATGTTGGGGTCGGCTTCCAGTCTAAACGGCTGCAGCTGAATACCAGTATTTTGCATGGAGCTTCTGTTTATCTGACCTCCATAACCCAGTAACTGGGTAATAAATACACCATGACCTGGGTAAGGACATACTCGTAGGATACTTTTTATCCCAATATTCTCACGGGATCGACACTTATGCGGGCTGCTAGTTTTAAATAAATTGTTTATTTAAAGACTTCGGGATTTTATTATAAATCTTAATACACATTACTAGACATCGGATTATATGCAGTAACAAAGTGTCAAAATATGCACTAAAACTCTTCACGAAGGCCGAAATATGCACAATGCAAAATCAAAAAACCATTTTTATTTTTATATATTCAAATTAAGAAGCGTCTTAATTAAACGCGATGCGTCTTATTTCGCTGTTTTTGTACCATATAGACGATACAAAATCAGCGAAATATTCTTAAAGTTAATTTAAGCATAGTTTTTGTGACAGTATACAATTAAGTATTTTTCCAAATTTTCGAGAGCAAAGTGACGTTTGTCACCCAGTATTAATTTGTACGCAGAAAAAGACCTCTTTACGTCAACTGACGACATTGGACGAAATTTATAATTTGGTGACATTTCTGGAGATACCTGTTTAGGCAGGGTATGACCTGGGCCGTTGATGTAGGCTCACTATACGTACCTCCCGCAGTCTGCTACTAAACGAAATATGCACGATAAGTAAAATAGACTAAAATGCATGTAAGCACAGAATTATATGCATATGCAAATATGCAAATGCATAAAATTCGATGTCTACACATTACACATATAAGTAAGAAAAAGTTTGTCGGCAAATGTGTGTGTTAAAACACCGCTGAAATCGAAGTGGCGCGCGCCTGGGCAGTCCCCTGCTATCAACTTGTTGAGTGCAAAATAGTTTTACCACGGATTGGGCAATTCTCATGCCATACGAGAGAAGAAGTGTAATGTCAAATAACCATAACCATATCACAGCCTATAATGTTCCCACTGCTGGGACACAGGCCTCCTCTCTGTGAGAGGGAGTGGGCCGTAATCTATCACGCGGGCCCAGTGCGGGTTGGTCAAATACTCGTAATGTACGACAATACACGGTTCATAATGGTACAGTAAAAGTTAAGTTATTTTAATATATGCTGATGACTGACTTATTTTCTAGTGCGTTGGTTCTGTCACTCATACCTGTGACAGTATTTTTCATAAATTTGACATTCCTTACCGCCTGAGCACTTTAAATCGTAACCTTATTACCGAACGCAGGAATAAAACAGGATGACAATTATCTAAGTTATTTAGTCACCGTCCGCAATACGTGGGCATCAGCGAACTAACCAAACAATCGGATGAACTAACCCCCTTATACCACCGCTATAAATACGCCTTAGCCCTCGTACCCACGGGCGATTCTTTCCGGCTTCGATTTTATTATCGCACACTGGATTTTCAACTATCACCACCATTACCATTTATTTCAAATAAACCAATTACTCGCACCTTTCAATAAAAAAAAGAACAAAATACAAAATATTTTATTTCACATAAACCTACAAGGGCACTTATGAAACGTCAGAAGCTAGGTGCACGGTTCCAATTGGTCGTTTCCTATGGAGAAGAGCCGGCAAGAAACTCCACGGTTACTCTTTTAAAAATATTTGACTTTTGCGATATTTTCAAATAACAGTTATAATAGGTATGGGGGGACAGTGTAGTACACAACAAGTACCAGGTACTTAACAAAATAGAAAATGGTCAGTAAATCTACAGTCCCCTAAGCCTAGAGCGTTCTCACAATCACAACATAGAAAATAATATATATAAAAGATAAATAAACTATCAAGGGGTCGGTCAGTCAGAAAGATGAAGCTAATTCCAAAGCGTAGTAGGTTCCTATGGAGAAGGACGGGCAAGAAAACTCAAACTCAAAGCATTTATTTCAATTAAACCATTACAGGCAATTTTGAATCGTCAAGGAATCGGTCAGTCAAAAATATGAAGCTAGTTGCCCATTCCAAAGCGTAGTAGGTACCTATGGAGAAGAACGAACAAGAAACTCCACGGACACTCTTTTAAATCAACGCTCTGCCTAGCACCGAGACAGAAAAGAAATAGCACTACATACAGAAGCACAATTCAACATCCAACATATTGACGCGCTGGTATGCACTTTGTTGGATTCTCAATGCTCGGCTCGACACCGAGAAAATCAGGAAAAACAAGGGCGCGATAAAAAATAGTCGCGGGGAAAAATCGCCCATGTGTACAAGGGGTTAGCTCCACCGTGAACCGCCGGACACGGCCCGGACACGCTCCGGACGCCGGCCGACCGTGGGCGGCACCGGATGGTTGAGCAAAAACACGCTTCCGGCGAAAAAACAACGCAACGCCGGAGGTTATTGTCGCTTCCGCCCGACACGACAATATTACCGAGCGACACCGCAATAACATTACGATTTATATGGTATCTTAGAGCGGGACCGAGCTATGGAAGTTGTAAAGCGCCTGTTCTAAAGAGATGGTTTTAGCAACCAAATATCTAAATCATTTAGTTGCATAAAATGTGGTAGGAACCAAAGATGTTCCGTATAAAATTCAGTGTAAAGACATACCGCCAAGTAGTGATGGAACGCCAACAATTAAAACAAATAATATTCTTATAAAATTCATGACACATTTGTACTTCTGCGGCTTTTTACGCGCACACGTGAAAACAACATAATTTGCTTGAGATTCAAAAATTTTAGGTTTATTTAATAATTCATTCATAAATCTCACATTCATAAATCTTTAATTTATTTATTTAACGGCTTATGTACACACATATAAACAGACAAGAAAAAAGGAACAGAAAAATACGTACAAAGGTGGTGCTTACTTCTAAAGAAATAATAATTCTAATTTTATAATTTTATCTTTGTTTGTTTCTTAAATAAAAATTACTAACAAGACCAAGACCGAATCTCAACTGTTAAGTTTTTGCTTTAATTCTAACTCAATCAATTTGCCTAGCCTTTTCCCAACTATGTTGGGGTCGGCTTCCAGTCTAAGTGGATGCAGCTGAATACCGGTATTTTACATGGAGCGACTGCATATCTGACCTCCACAACCCAGTAACTGGGTAATACGATACCCCTTGGTAAGACTCTTAACGACTGTCAAAGATCCACGAATGACAGCCGGGACCAACGGCTTAACGTGCTTTCCGAGCCACGGAGGAGTCTCGGTATGTAAAGATGGTCACCCACCCCGGCAAGTTCCAACCCCGGCAAGCCGGCTTTAATCCTAACTAATATTATTATAAATGCTAAAGTGAGTTAGTTTGTTTGTTATCGCTTTCACGCTAAAACGGCAGAACGGATTTGAAGTAAATTTGGCACAGGAGTAGACCATGACCTGGAAACAAACATACGGATACTTTTCATCCTGAATCATAGACGAAGTCGCGGGTGACAGCTAATTATTTATAATTATTACTAGCTTTTGCCCGCGGATTGCCCACGTGGATGTCGAAGTATTAAAAGAAAGCGAAGCGATGACAGCATACCTAATAGCCTAGGAAAAGGGAACGAATAGTGTAATTTTGAATCTGTGATATATTTTAAAGTATTCATTTAAATGATTATGATGTCAAGGCAAATTTAAATAACATTTTTTATTGGATAAGGATTATAGCCAGTCAAAATATCTTTGGAAATAACAATGAAAGTTTTATTAAATTCTGAACGATAAAACGCGTTACTGTTGGTCATCCCTAGGTGATAGATATATGCCATCGCGGACTTTTTAGTTAAACTTTTTAAGATGTCCTCCGAATCCTGAAGAATGTTAATTTGATGTATATCTTACGGTTTATGCCGCGCACGCCAGAAAAGCTCCCATTTTTCCAATATCTTTTCCAATTATCGATTATGAAATTATACTCTTAATCATTCTTCATGAATCACTCCATCTATTGGTGAAAACCGTTTCGAAATCCGTTCAGTAATTCTTGAGTTTATCACGTTCAGACAGACAGACACGCCGGGGGGATTTTGTTTTTAACATGCTTTTATTAGGTCGACCTGTATGTATGTAACTATGTAATCAAATCTAAGAAAACGAATTTAACCATCTTCTAAAGATCGTAGCGTTATGAAAATTGGAGTTGTATGTGATTTTGATGACAATACAATAACATGGTACTGTCGAGCTGATCTGATGATGGAGCCGGAAGATATGAACTGGAACTTCATGATGGATGATCGTATCATAGCCGTGTTTGGACTTGTTAGAAAGGTCTTGTAATGAACTTTGACCACAATTAGGTTTCAAGGTCTGAATACGCCTATAGGTGCACGTAAAAGCGTGTTTTTAAGTGTTTTTTAAACTATTAATATATAATATGTAGTGATGAACTGAATAAATTTCATTTTTCTCCGAAGGTTCAAAGCCTCACCACAAAAATAAACACCCTTCAATACAAATTATACATTCCGCACAACGGAATAATTAATTCACTCAATTATTATTTTATATGAAAACAAAAAGTTTTTGTTTGTGAAATGTATTCCAGGTAGAGCGGGCAGATAGCTAATAAAACAAAATGTTTTAATATTCATATATTGTGGTAACATTGTTACGGCCGCCCCCCCTTCCGCCCCGCGCGTGCCTTACCCCGCGCTCGCCTGCCACCGCTAACTTTGTGCTAATCTAAGTTACAATTTGCAATAGTTAGTGGTAGGTAATTGTTAAATCATCACACGTTTCGTGAATTAGCATGATATTACTGTGGTTACATTGTGTGGGTGTTTTATACGTAAAGTCTATTTAGATCCTTGTTTCCAATTGATGTTATTTCCACTTAAACAATCATCAACTTTATGGTAGTGTAAATAAAGTTGATTTTAGACTGTTGAAAAAGTGATAATAAATATGAATTTGTAGTGCAGTTTGTTTTTCCTTAAACTCGTGTTTATTTACATTTTCGGAAAATAAATTGAGAACGCAGATTAAGTTGGTTGTGCATTATTTATCTACTTACTTTTATTTTCTTACTAGCAATTTATAAGGGCACTTATGAAACGTCAGAAGCACCTAACTTCTGACGTTTCATAAGTACCCGTATGCACGGTTCCAATTAGTCGTTTCCTATAGAGAAGAGCCGGCAAGAAGCTCCAAGGTATCACTTTCAAAAGTAAATGATTATTACAATGTTTCCAAATTACAGTGTTAAAAGGTATGAGAGGACAGTGTAGGCCCATCAACATGTACCAGGTACTTAGCAAAATATAAAATGGTCCACAGATCTACAGTCTGTTATGTCTACAACGTTCTCACATTCACAAAATTTTAAAGAAAATTATCTATATAAAAGATAAATAAAATAATAAAAATAAAAACCTATTTAAACCAAATGGCAATGGTTGCCACGGTCGGTCACACCACTAGGCTATCACTGCTTATAATAATTTCATTACTGTTTCAAAACGATGAAGGACAATATCGTGAGGAAATCGGCATCACATAGCGTAACATAACATCACGCCTGTAACCCCTGAGGGGTTAAGCAGAGGTGTACCTACATTTCGCCAGTTATGTTTAAGTTCCATGTAATAGGGGGCGAGCCTATTGCCATCAACCGGGCACAAATCTAGACCCCGGGCTGTTACTGAGAAATTCCAGATGGAAAAACCCAATAACACTTTGCCCGACCCGGGAAACGAATCCGGGACCTCATGCTCAGCAGTAGAGCTTGCAACCACTGGCCCATTGAGGCAGTCACCAGATTAACCTAGAAAAAAAAATTGAAGACATGTAACATCTACCAACCCGCACTGGGCCTGCGTTTTAGATTACAGCCCACTCCCTCTCACAGCCTGTGTCCCAGCAGTGGGAACGTTATAGGCTAACTGCTAAGTATTTCGTGATTTAATAATAATAATTTAGTCGGGTAATCCCGACTAAAAAGAATTTCACTGAAGTCAAAGTCAAATTATTTTAATTAAGCACATAGAAGGCACTTTTGAACGCCAAAATGTACAAAAAAAAAAAAAATTGATTCTAGTCGCACCTTCCAAAAGGTACTTTTCGTAAGGAGAAGAATGGGCAAAAAACTCCACCGTTACTTATTTATTTATTTATTATTGCATAATGTACACTCAGTTACAGGCTAGGCTAAAACTTATGAGTACATGAACCTGTTAGGGCGCAGCAAGTATTATTATTTTACATTTAACTTAAATCTAGGTTTAAATATTTGGAAGTTAACCTTATAATGTAAAATGTATGAAACCTTATAATGTATGAAATACTCTTTTGAGGTCTGTTACTGTGAATATTGTTCGTCATGATTCTGTTCTCTTAGTACTTTTACCATTTCTGTTCATTATCTCATCATAGCTATGTAAATTGGTTGAGTAGTTAATAGATTTGTGTGGGCGGTTCGTTCGTCGTTGAAAGGTTTTATCGACGATACCCTCAAAAGTGAATCGTTCTGTCGGCGAAATGTACATCGTAGAAGCGAAAGATTTTTTTTTCGTGTATTCAATTCCACCTAAAATGAAGATGATTGTGTAAAAGATAACGGATGCTACGGTAACGTAGCGCTACGTCGTAGTGGTGCTACATCGTAGCGGTGCTACGGTGGTGTGTTGCTACGTCGTAGCGGCGCTACGCCACTGTTTTTAGTTAGTCGGGGGTTTTCTGCTAACATATTTTTTTCTGCTGACATTATCATTGGCTGGTATTTATCATTCTGTGTCTATTGCCACAGGTGTCCGGTGTGTGGCAACACTGTGCCGTGTGTACGTAACACACAAACACTCGGCACAGAGTCACGAGTCGTGTGTCATCTGATGACGTTAACATTCTGTGTCCGTTGCCGCAGGTGCCCGTGTGTCTCAGTGTGTCAGCGTGTCGCGGCACTGTGCCATGTGTGTGCGCGCGCGAGCGAGTGTGTGCGCGTGCGCGCTGCTGCTCGCGCTCGTCTTCGCCGAGCACGACAAACGAGCTGAGAGTAAGTACTTTGCATTATATTAATAACTAGTTTCTGCCCACGACTTCAGCCGCATAGTAAATATATATGTACGTGTATCATAAGTTTATAAACTATATATATACTTGTGTACCTATTCTATTTATAATTAATTGTTGTCTTTTTAATATTTTTTATTTGTCAACAAATCTCGGGACCATAGGGTCCCGGTCCTTTGGAAGGCGTACGAGGGGCCGAAGCCAACTCGCAGAGGCCCCTTAGACAATTTTAAATGGAATGAGGAATGAGGCACCAACCGACGATTATCTTTGTATGCACTATGCAAGTGCACCCAAGGATAACCCCCGGTTGGTGCAGGACTATTGCAGAAAAATGGAAACAAAAAATATTAGGCTATGGGTTTGGGCGGTTATAGTGGGTTGGTTACCTAAAACTATGGAAGGCCTATGTCCCCTGCCTGATCAATGTTAAGATATACACGGATAAAATGGCAGGGGGTGACTTGCACACTCAATAATGGGCCCCCGAAAACTGTCGCTAGCACATGGTGACGTAGCGACAAGGGGGCAACATGACCTGAGGTGCTTGAGGAGTGGAGAGGTATTCCACGGCTTTTATCTCCTCTAAATCGGAGCACCTGCCATCTTATCTCTTCACCGCCTTTGGTTGACTGGTAGAGAATGCCTAAGGCATTAAGTCCGCCTTTGTACCTTATTGTGTGCGAGAAGTTTAAATAAATACATAAATAAATGAAGGGTTCGTAGTTGGGCTGAATTTATCCCAAGAAAAAACTTAACATTGTAGTTCAAACACAATGTTGACCAATACATTTCAATTGCAAATCTAAGTTTGTACGCACAATGTTGGGAGATTTTGTATATTATTTTAAGACCATAGACTTCTTATAGGTTTTCCTGTAATCTATATTATAAGTAATATAACTAATTTCTGTATTTATTTTTCAAAATTTTAGCTGGTTTCGGAGATAAGGAGAGAATGGTCATTTTTGATCTGTTTTCTTAAATAACTTTAAAACTATCAAACTCAAACTCAAACTCTTTATTGCATTCACGTGTACATTTAGGTGTTACATTTATGTAAGTAAGTTCCAACATGAAACCCGGTTAGGACACGGCAACATAATATACGTAGGTATATAATAGATTGCACCCAGTGCAAGTTTGTTAAACAAATATAATTAATTTTGATAATATTACTAGTATTAAGTTTATGTAGTTTGTTTATCTATTTCAAAATTATAATACAAAATATAGATGAGACCAGTTAAAGTTAGTTCCTGCAACTGTCTGTAAGAAAAAATACCGATACATACTCAGAGGTCAAAGTCTCTTTTGAAATTCATACAGTAATATTAATATTACATTATGCGTCACCTAACAACACTTACAGCCTAAAATATAAAAAATTTGTTCATAAAGTGGTTTCTTGTATAACGAAGCTTATTTTAAGATAAGATAAGATAAGATTTATTTGCATAAACATGTGTGTGTACATACCTAGAAAGTGCATACAAGATGATAAATTAAATTATTTGCAAACATGTTTGCCGCTACGTGACGCGCAAAATAATACATTTATACAATACAAAAGGATTAAAAAAAAAGAAAATAAAATTTACAAAATATTACAAGTTGTCAAACTTAATTATTAATGGGTTATTAAAATTATAGAGTAATTCAACATTATTATATAAGTAGCTCCAAATTAATCTAATTATTTTTGTCAAGACAAATTCATTTTCATTCAGGAACTCAGTAACGCTATAATATGCTCTGGCGGTCAAAAAAGTACGAAGTTTATTTTTAAGCATAGATTGAGGCAGTTCTCTCCAGCTTTATCGACGCGCTTTTTTTCGCTTTTTTATCGATTCATTGATTCCGTAGGCAACTGCCTACGTGCATTTCGTTAATGTGAAATCTAGAGATTTTTAAATTTTCTTATTTCTCTTCCAAAAGTGACCCCCATATTCAAAATTCATTTATTTAAATAACACGTCCGTATTTGGGTCACAGAAATTGATATGTGTACCAAGTTACAACAAATTCGTTCCTTTAGATTCGGAGAAAATTGGCTGTGACAGACGGACAGACAGACACACGAGTGATTCGATAAGGGTTCCGTTTTTTCATTCGGACATACGGAACCCTAAAAATGCTGAACGGGAAGAATACATGAGTTTCGGCTCGATGATGGGACTTTTAACACCCGTTATTACATAGTCATGCCAATGAAGCATTTATTTCTCAAACATTTCTCTAAAATGATCTTAGATTACGTATTGATATTATTTGAAATTGCTTAGTGTCTCCGATGCCGTTCCTGATGGCAACGCGTTACGGACGCAGCTCACCCCCGGTCCGCCACCTCGCACCGCGCAACGACAGGTAACAGACACACTCACACACCCCCCCACTAAGACACGTAACTCAGTATGAACACACACACACCACCCCCCAGTAGGACACGTAACTCAGTATGAACACACACACACACCCACTAGGACACGTAACTCAGTATGCACACACACACAAACACACCCCGCCACTGAAATGAAATGAAATGAAATGAAATGAAATGAAATGAAATTGTTTAATTTCCACTTGTTGTATTTCCACTAGAACACGTAACTCAGTATGAACACACACACTCATACACACATGCTTGTACAACTATTAATCTTACACTTTAATCAAGCGCACATTACCGCTGCGTCGATATTTCAATACAACAAGTGCGTGTCAGACCACGCACTATGAAGGGTTCCGTAGTTGGGATGAATTTATCGCAAGAACAAACTTAACTTTGTAGTTGAAAAACATGTTCATACGGAATGTATGGGAGAACATGTTTTTGCAACCACAAATTTAAGTTGGTCGATTATTACTCGTTAACTTGTAAACCCTACTTAGCTGTGATAGTTTTCCTTTTAATTTCGTTATATATACTACTGCAGTGAATTTTTTCACATATCCAAAACCAGCCATTTAGCTGGCAGGGGGAGGGGGGGGCCTTGAATCTAACAAAAATTAACACTTTTAAGCTTAATATTTCGCGAACGGATCCCTGAATCGAAAAATGTTTTTTTTACAAACTCGCAATATTTTTGAACGACCTTTCCAACGATACCCCACACTATGGGATAGACGAGAAAAAAAAACATTCCCACTTTACGTGTAGGGGAGGTACCCTAAAATTTTTATTTTTTTATTTTGCCAATTTGTCGACGTGATTAATATATATACCCATGCCAAATAAAAGCTTTCTAGTACTAACCGTCTCTGAGCTAAGCCGCGGGCAGACAGATGGACGGACAGACAGACAGACAGACAGACAGACGGACATGGTGAAACTATAAGGGTTCCTTGTTTACTACGGAACTCTAAAAAGCAACCCTCTTCTAATGTGCGTTGGTTCATACAAAAATATGACAGTGATGTTGAATGTCAATGCGATGCAGCAGCCTTAACACAACAGTTGGCAGGGCGACATGAGTATGAGTGTATTTGTGACTAGAATATGTAAGAGTGAAATTACAGTGGCTGCGGGGCGGGCAGCGGAATCCGCTGGCGGGTAACGCAAACACAGTTTTTGACTAAGGTGCACCAAGTGCGGGCGGGGCGGGTGAGCGGGAATCTCAGCGGGACAAGCGGGTGTCGCGAGTGGGGCGGGTGGATGCAAGTCAGTTTGCGTTTCCCGCTGGATTTGTTCGGACATGCCACTCACGACTGAAGATTTAATAAGTGGCTACGTATTGGCTCGGCCACCTTTGTGGAATTCTAGTGATTCAAGTCATTCGACTCGACAAGTAATTGCTTTTAGAAAAAAACGGTCCCACTTTATATAAGCACTAGCTTTCAAATAATCTGACATTATTATTATTATTTCCAATATTGCACGAGGTAGGTACGTCCGGACCGCTCAATCGCCCCGCTTCTACTGTGTTCATCCATGGAAATATGCGTTTTCTGCTTGACCCGCCACCCGCTCCCGCTGACCGCCCCGCGCCACTGTAATCGCTCACTAAGGGAGTGTGTTTGTGTGTCTGTATAACTCCAATGTTAAGATGATGATATTATTATGTGTGCAGGTTCTTCATGAGCACGCGGTACGGCAAGCGGTCGGAGGGCGCGTGGGGCGCGGGCGGCGTGGAGGGCATGGCGCAGCGGGGCGCAGGAAGCGCGGGGGGAGCGCTGCTTTGCGAGTTTACCGGCGTATTCCCGCTGTACCGCTGCCGACACAAGCCGCCCGCATACCGCAAGTGAGTCATTTGTACCTGGTACAACCATAATCTTGCAACCGTATTTTTTTTTCGATGTCACATGTCTTCTTCTTCTAGTCAATAAACGACCGAATAAAATCATTTAATTCGGTCAACAAAGAGATCCATAAATTGTTAGTGACAGGTTTGGGTCTAAAACAATATTGTAACTAACTAAAGACGAATTAATGAGAAGACCACCCATCAACTAGACAACGAGAAATGAAAACTATGGTATAAGTCTTCTCATAAATTGCCTTATTATGGCGGAGGAAGTATCTGCCGCCAAAGCCTTCAGGATGCTATTTTGACTGCCTCTTATTCTGCTGAGTAAAGCCGTTTTTTTCGGTTGGCGTGAAATCCATCGGTAGTAGTCACCCCCTTTAAAGCCATATCATTTTTCACACAGTCTACCCATTGTTTCTGTAATTCGTTTGAAGATGATAGAGACAGAATGAGAAAAATATTTAGCGCTAAATTCATTTAGTGACTGGTTGTGCAAGTGCTCAAAACATTCAAAATCAAAAGTAATTCATTCAAACTAGGTTGAGAATCAGCCCTTTTCGAACGTCAAAATTACATAAGACAGTCGCCCAAAACGCCCACCCTTCATCACTTCCTAGTGCTATATAAATTTCCTCATTTCTCCCTATCATTTGTCCCACAGCAGACAGTGGTCGCCCAGTGGTAACGGCCGCGACTTACGAGTTGAAAGACGTAGGTTCGAGCTCTGACAGGCGCTTTACTTTGTGCACATTTTTTCATTACAGTGGTGAGCAGTAGCTCTCAAAACGGTGAAGGAAAACATCGTGAGGAAACCGGCATGTCCTAGAACCAAAAGTTCGAAGACATTATGTGACATCTACCAACCCGCACTGGACCCGCGTGGAGAGTTACGGTCCAGTCCTTCTCATAGAGAGGAGGCCTGTGTCCCAGCAGTGGGAACATGGGGCTGATTATTTATACCACATTTTGGTATTTTTGTCTCATTCAACTCATTACAAGAAGTTGTCAATTGACGTAGCTGTCTTTATCACTGTGTTTTTGATTTTTCATTTTTGACGTCGTCGTTTTTATAAAACGATAAGGTTCTTAATATGACCAAGGTTTTTATAGTCCAACATTGTCACTGTTCACGAAAACTGTTTGTGATGCTTCCAAAGAGACATCACCTTAATATAGTACCTATAGTTACTATTACTAGTGTAACGAGTATGTGTTTATTCAGGAGGAGTGCAGAGGAGACCAGAGAGGAGGAATAATCCTCCGACAGACGACCAGGCCACCGCGACCCACAGCCGCGTCCGACACATCCGACGTGACCGATACTAGCCGTCCGACCACATCCACGTTGCCACCGATATTACAGGGAGACAACGCACAATATAGCCGACCAAAATAACCAAAGAGTTATAGATGTACAATAATAAAATTATTAACATAAAATCAGCTTCGTTTAAAAAACACCAAAGCAACATAGTGTTAAATATAATATAATATTTGTATACTTTGTATTGTAATTATTAAGATATTTAAAAACGTGATCTCACAGTAAGGTAGTAACATTTCTTAGTACATTACACTCTAGACACCAATACACCCTCACATACTCGTAAATACACAAACACACCCACATATTAAATGCAAGTGTGCGGGCGCGGTTCAACGGAGTGCGCAAACTGTACGCCAATGTACCTATACATACTAGTTATAATTGTACTTATATATTTAGTATAAACACTGGTTACATACTTCAGAAACTTGTGTTCTTGTATTTGTTTCTGAATGAACGCAAACACTCACAACTGTAAAACTCGACGTTGTGTTTATACGCGTTCAAGTAACAAATGTTAGATCACTAGGGTCGGCAAGTATAACACCTTCTGGTAAGTGGAGTCTGTGACGTGCTACGGCTGGGGGCGCGTCACTGACAGTGACAATGGTGCTGTGACTTGCACACACACTGTGAAACTTGCAGACACATAATGAATCTGACACACATTTATACTCACTTGCACACACTGATCAAAACTTGCACACACCCACTCTGCTCTTTGCACACAACCTACACCACGCATGCAAACTAAATAAAATAGTCCATTAAAACATCAACACGAAAGAAAATAAATGTGCAGTACGAGATATTGACACACACACATTTACACTTGCATACATACACACCCACATTTTAAAGCTCTAACATACCATCACACCCACACTCTAAACTCTTACACAATCGCACACCCTCATATCCTAACTCGCACATGCTGCCTACCGTCACACTAAGTCTCTGATGGTTGGCAGAGACTCTCTATTTATGACGAACTATAACTAACCAAAATACCTACGCGAACATAACTGGCAAAGTTTGAGAGTCCGATTACAACTCTACCTATGCCTTCGGGGTATACGGCGTGATGTCAAACCCCCCTATAAGGCTCATGCAAACGGTTGACTTGTCTTCTCATCTCTATTCAAATGCTCGGGGCGATGGATCATTGTGACAATGCAAATAATGTAAAATCTTCCATATACACATTGACAGTTAGCTATATCGACCTACTGAGATGTGACTGCTAACTAAACAAATTAGGAGCATCCTGTATTTTGCGCGTCATAACCAAGCTAATTTTATTTAAGGCTCCGTGCATGAAAAAAACCCTTCTTCGTCAATAACTTATATAATTGTAAGAAAGCTTGAAATAATTGAAACATTTATGCCCGTTTTCACCTTCACTAAGTGACACTTAAATGAAGCCCTGCATAAAAGTACACTGTTGGTGTTGAATTTACTTTGAACTTATTTGAAAAATCCCTTTCAGCCACATACAAAACTAAGAACTCGACTTTTCAAATCACAAATAGTTTTGTTTAATATTTTTTCCCTTTCTCACAACTAATGAACCAAATTGATCAACACAGCCTTTGAAATGATGTTGATTCCATGCAAACAATACTTAGATGTTCATACATTATGAATTGACATTATAAGTAGGATCAGCATTGAATTACTATTGTTATTGTTATCAATAAGTACTTCAAACTGACTTGTAGTAAATTTATTGCAAACATAGTGTGAACAATATCTTTTATACGTATAAAATAAAATGTATAAAATGCATGAATATCAATTGTTATGAAAGTAAGTACCGAAAAATCCTATGTAAAACACAAACCGTCTTATTTCAAACGACGGTCTAAATTTGGTACTGGGATTAGTACTAGTTTTAGTACCATGACTAAATAAAACGTGATTATACAATGAAGTTTATCACTAGTTCCTGAACTATCTATGGTACTAAAGTAAGTATGCCGAGTCCCCTAGTTTATCTTTGGTACTAATTTAAATATTTGACGTTTATTTTGATTATTATTGTGAATGTTTTTTTTAAGTGTACCTAACTAAATATAAATCAAGGTTGCATAAATGTGCAGATCTATTTTTAACCTTATCATATTTTACTGCGTGTGCAAGTCACTGACGCTAATGTATTTAGTAATAAATTAATATAATGTCATAGCTAGTTGTAAGCTATGTAAGGCCGCCGCTGTCTACTCGAGCACGATCAGTCAATATAAACGTACGCTCACAACAAACTTGTTTTCATTTCTGACCTCCTAGTACTTTTGACGTGAAAACGTCTTTTCGCTCGGAGTACAGAAGAGCAATTCGCGTAATTTTTTCCCGCATTCGCATCTCATTCGCAATCTGTCAAAAAAACAATGTATTTACCAACATCTTTGACAAGTTTGACAGATTGCGACTTGAATGTGAACGTTTTTTAAGTAAGAGAATTGGCCTTCTGTTAGTAAGTTCAATATTTCTGACCGTCAAAAATATGTAAGATTTCAATCACTAATAACTACAAGACTTTTAATACTAGAGTAATGGTTGAGCACGAAAAAGATACGTCATATTTATAACAATTTTGAGGCAGGATATAATTTGCCTATGACGTCACATCGTGATGCCAGGCGCATGCGCGCGTCCCTCTATTTTTCACACTATATGTCGAAATTCCAATTAGTATAAAGCAAAAACGTGTTCAGCTAGAACGGTGGTTCTGGTGTCGTTCCCAAAAGTTGACAAAGGACTATCAGGATTTAGATCCTGATAGTCCTGATGATCCTGGTAGGAGATATAGCAAAAATATTTCGTAAAATAGGGGTAAAAATGCATATTATGAAATTGACAATAGCAAAATAATTTCATATATTGACTCATATAGGCCGTAAATCTGCTCAGAAATTAAAAAAAAACCCAACTGAAGAAAGCATATTAATATAACATAATATTAATTAATATCTTAAATATCTACTGGCGCTACGGCGTAACAGATTATCTTCTAATATCGTAAATCCAAAAACCGATCTTAGCTAGAGAAAATGAATTGAACTCTGAAACGAATGTATCAGTAAATGATATCAATGAAAGTTTAGGGGTATGAGGAACAGGGTGTAAAGTTCACTCATCCCCCATAGAAAAGGGAGGATCCTCCGACCAGACGGGTGTCGTGTCTGGCGGGCAACTGCACAGAGGTTGAAGTCGGGAGCTTGTATATATGTCCATCGCGCGGTAAACTTTAATTGCGCGATGCAGGATTTGTGACGTCAGGATGTTGTGTGACGTCAGGTCTTTGATGCTTAGTTTGCATGTGGCGATGTAGATGCCGCCACAAAAGAAACAGTTTCCTATGTCAAATTATAATGGTGTTTTAATATTGTCAGTTTTACAAATTAGAATGTAAGTTTTCAATAATAACTTATACCAGTGCGCATGCGACCTTTGGCCTACATATAGAGTGCGGCTTCGTACAAAATGTCCATGAGTGTGAGCGTAGATACGCACGGGGGTCGGTGTTTCGGCCGGTCGGTCCAGCCGTTTCGGAGATTAGCTTAATAATTTTACTCTTTTTATAATTTGGTTAAGCTCTTTGTGAAGGAGTTCAGCCGGTGATGTCATCATCAGCAGATCCTTTACCCAACTATATTGGGGGCAGCTTCTAGTATAACCAGATGCAGCTGAATACCAGTATTTAACATGGAGGGACTCCTATCCGACCTCTACAACCCAGTTACTGGGTAACACGATACCCTCGATACCCCTAGTTACCAGTAACGACTGACAAAGATCTACGAATGAAGGGAGGATCTATGGAGAGGTCTTGGTATGTAATAGATGGTTACCCATCTACAAACCGACCTCGGTAAGCATTGCTTATCCATGAAAATCGACCAGTGTGGCTGTCATTACTTAGCCACGAGCCCCTCTGGGTAAGTATAGGGACATAAGACATTTCAGCTTTGTTTGTGTGATGGCAACGCATCTAACCTCGAAGTCTCTGGTATTGTAGATGGTCATAGGAGGCTGTGACCACTTCTTCTTCTTTTCGTGTGGTTTGTCTGGCTAACCTGGTATCAGAGTTTTTATGCCACCCATGGGCCTTTGACTTAGCTTCACATGCCTTCGAGAAATGTCTCTCACGCATGCCGGTTTCCTCACGATGTTTTCCTTCACCGTTTTTGAAGCAAGTGATAATATATCTACAATACGCACATGATACTCAAAAGTCAGAAGTGCGTGCCTTGGATTGGAACTCGAGACCTATGACATGTCAGCTCGACGGTCACACAACTAGGCTATCACTGCTAGTAAAAAAACATTTGAATGGCACTTTTCATTCAAATCGATTTTGTTCAGAATTAACAATGAAAACTGCCATCCCATTTTTAAGTGTATATTGTTATTTCAACGTAAGTAAGGAAGTACCTGCACCAATTAGCGAGTCGCCGAGGACCGAAGACCTAGGACCGCGTTATCAGCCCACAGCGGCCCGGCCTGCACCCGCGTGGTCCAGTTATAATAGAAGTACCACTACGAACAGTACTGGTTCGATGGGCTGTTGGTAGCAGACATAACTGCTGAGTTAGGAAACCTGGTTCCGAACCCCGAACCGAGACACTCACTCTGCCTAACCTTTTCCACAACTCGGCTTCCAGTCTAACCGGATGCGACTGAAAACCAGTATTATACATGGAGCAACTGTCTATCTGACCTCCACAACCCAGTTACTGGTTGACACGATACTCCTTGGTAAGACTGGTTGTCAGACTTGGGCTTCTGGCTTCAATCAATCAAATTATTTATTTACAGATCAAATCATCCGATTTGTTAGTTACATACACATCTTGAACACTAGTGTTAATACATAATAATATTCGGCAAATTTTGGTCATAATTACTAGCAATGTCAAAACCATCAATAATAATGTCAAAATCACAACCATAATGTCAAAATCATCATTAATAATAATGTCAAAATTACATATTATGCAATAGCGCGTATAGTGCTATAGTGCGGCTATAGTGCGTTTCATCAAATAGTTCCTCTACCGTAAAGTTGGCACTACTGTTAAATTTAAAAAATGGACCTTTTAGATAGCGCCGTACCGGTGTAGCGTTTTCTTATTGGTCCTACAACAGCAGTGCTATTCTGTAACCATCTCACCGTGAAAACTTAGGTGAAGTGAGCGTGGAGTGAGCTGTCATTCCATAGGGATTGACACTATTGACAGCTCACTTCACCCAAGTTTTCAGGGTGAGATGTTTACAGAATAGCATGGCGGTAGAGCCAACATTACGGCTTAGGAACTATTTGATGAAACGCACTCTACCCGTAACGACTGTCAAAGATCGACAAATGACAGCCGGGACCAACGGCTTATGGTGGTTTCTGAGGCACGGAGGGGTGTCAATAGGTAATGGATGGTTACCCATTCACGAACCGACCGCGGCAAGCGTAGCTTAACCTTTGATAGACTCATGCGGCTGTTATTACTGAGCTGCGAGCCCAAACCGAGAATAAACAGAGAAAGGGCTTCCTGCCTTCCAGGGCTGACTACGTGTTATTGGTTTTTAACTCCGGATAAGTTCAAACGTGTCGAACATTTGTTTAAAGCGTCGAGCAGACCGGCGCGAAGCGACAGCGCAACTCTAACAAAACAAATTCTAAGAAATATTTACGTTAGAACAATTACCAGTGTCGCGACGCGCGACAAGGCGCGATAGTCTGCACGAGCCTTAATGCACCGTTCATTCCGCCTGCGCGGTGCACTAAGTACGCACACGAAGCCTGCATTTGTGCCCAGTTGATGATACATTAACGGGATTTAAAAATAACTGGCATAATGATAGTGTACTTTTTCACCTCTGCCGATCCATTCAGAGAATACAGGCGTCTATAAAAAGGTCACTTTCAGAAGTAATTGGATCTCAATCTCTCGTAAGAACGCTATTGTCACATAACCTTCAACGTTCATGCGCTTATATCTCTAAAGATGCATTGAAATTCCTTCCAATTTTATTTATAAACGATAAATACCTTTAATGGGATGTTCGGAGAAAATTAATTTACCGTAATATTCTTACTTGTAAAGTAAAGTAATGTCTCCACGAGTAGGATTAATAAGAAAAACACCGTAATTTCAATTGAATGAGGAAAACGTGAATGAAAAGAGTGATTGAATGAATGAATAAAAAGTAGATATATTGAAAGGACACTTTTTAATTTGAAGTCTGGCTTTCGAGGTTTGGTCTGTTCCTAAGTTTTATAGTTTCAGTGCAATTTGTCTTTTGATAGGGTATCACTTACCGATGTAGGTGAAATTTTGTAGCTTCATTGTGAGAATTTGAGTAATTGGAAGATGTACCATCGAAGAAGTTCATATCTAACCACCGTAAGGACTATTCTTGCTTGCAACGCTTGGCGGTTAAAGAACCGGGCCGGTAACAGATGTGGTCATCGTTCACGGGATTTTGTTTTGAAACTGGTTAGATATAAACTTCTTTGGTGTGTGGTACATATCAGGACTGACTGGAGGAAACGTTGGAACTGAAGAATCCGTAGGATTTGTTACCATCTTCTATTTTGCTAAGTACCTGATACTTGTTGAAAGACCTACACCAATATTGTAAAAGCTAATTCTTTTTAAAAGAGTAATTGTGGAGTTTCTTGCCGGCTCTTCTCCATAGGAAACGACCAATTGTAACTGTGCACCTAGCTTCTGACGTTTTGTAAGTGCCCATGTAGGTTTATGTGAAATAAAATATTTTGAAATTGAATTTTGTATTTGATTAATTTTAAATTAAATTAGCCTGATTTAAAATTTTAACCGGTTGTGTGAAAACATGCCTAATAACCCCACATTTTCTAAAGTACCTATGATAATATTTGTGTATTTCTATTGCCGCTATAACAACAAAATAATAAAAATGAAATAAAGATATACAAGAAAAGTGTTTTTTTATTTATTTAGGTTAGCCAACAATTGTTTACACAATACATTTAACTACACAAAATTCCATAATTATAAATACATTTATAAGTGCAACAATCACTTACACACTTACTTACTTTTTAGGCGTTTTTTGCAAAATATTGTACTATCGAAGAAATTCATATCTAAACAGTTTGAAAACAAAATCCCGTGAACGCGATGCTATATCTGTGTATAGATATGAAGTTCTTCGATGGTACGTAGGTATGTAACCTTTCGTGTGTGAGTCCGACTCGCACTTAGCCAGTTTTTTTTTTTTTCATTTTTTGACGGCCTGTTTGTTCTAGTTGTCGCAAGTGCGACTCCTAAGCTCGAGGTCCTAGGTTTTCTTCTCAGGTCGAGCAAAGTGTTAAGTAAGTATTGAGTTATTTTGCCACTTTGACATAATCATAATCATTGTCATAATCAGACTGGGTACAAATCCGGGCTAAAAAGCCCGGATTTGTACCCAGTCTGATTATGCCTTGAAGTCTCTCTCGACTCGGGGCTATTCGTCAAGTCGTCGACAAACAGAGCGCCTGGACAAATAATATACACAAAGAACTCATTATTTTGATTCGCGAAGTACTGACAGATCAACAGGCTCACACTCACACCGATGTGTAATCTCGCTCATATAACGACTACAAACTAAATGGTAGCGGTATCTAACCGACGTTGACGATATACGCTAGTCGCGCAGTAAACTATGCTTGCGCGATGAAGGATTTTGCGTGACGTTAGTGTGTGTTTCCTAGTTCGTCTGTGGCTTTTGTAGATGTCGCCACCAGGGACTCGGACAAGATCGCTGCTATTTGGAGAACCTTGGATTGCAGAGACGGTAGGTTGGGGCATATATAAGGTTAGATCAAACCATTTATTTATACTAACCATAACCAAATATTTTCAAATCTGCTCTAAATATGGATTCCGGTTCTCTGTTCATCAACGAAACGAATGAATCTATGAAATCCTGAATAAGTTTTAACTAACATAAAGAAATCTTGTTCCGTGAGGACTATCGATAATTACAGCCGCAAGGTTAAATACGTTGGAGTCCTGAGAGACAGAATTATCTATATACAGTGAGAGGGTGCAGCAAGCTCAACAGGTTAGTTAAGAAGCAGAATATTAATTACAATGCGTTCATAAGGGCAGCACAGTGAGTAATATCCAAGTACATAATTATGCATAATAGTAAGTATCGCATTTTGTTCAATATTGTCATTAAAACAATAAAAAATACATATAGAGACAATGATACTACTGAATTATTAATAAATTAATTTACTTAAGTTGGCAAAAGTCTCCCTTAAATGTATATTAAACTTGTACGTCAAATAGCAAAAAATAGAGAAACTATATTAATAACAATTGAAAGATCTTGCATACTGTTGTAACCTATATTTTACAAAATAATAAAGACTATTGATTGAGTGATAAGTTCGAGAATCGCCGCACCATCGTTACAAGTACGCAATCTAAGTCATAGTAAATCTTCGCAAGATTGGTGTTCGGTGTGACACGCGGCCGGCGGACAAACGCCCCTAGCCTAGCGTTGTGCGCTAAAACAATTATTATTATCCTCTTGTTTTTATAGTCACCCTCCCTCCATCCCCACTCCCCCTTCAGGGTCACTGTTGACAGAAAAGTCGCAGACAAACGGACAGCGGACACAATACACAGTGTTTGGACAAACTATTTGATTGATACACGAATTATAACAATAAATAATTTTTGTTTCGAATAATTATGTGCAAAGGTAGCCCACGAAGTTCAAGTTTCCTCAAATGTCATGGTGTCATGGAACAAATATAACAGAGAGATGTATTCATGATTCTAATGATTTTCTGTACATATTTGTTATGTTCGCGAATCATATTTTGATCAAGATACATAATATCCTGACATCAGTGTCAAATATTGTTTATTCAAATCTGACGTTTTTTTGCAATAGCAGGTCAGCCAGCTATTGCAAAAAACGTAAGAAAATTTTAATTTCGCGGGCTATCTTTGTGGATTATATAAATATGTATTCTGTGGGGCAGGCTACTTTTTCCTTTTTTTTGGAGTAGAAAGTAATCTTTTAAGTATTCCAATTTTTTATACCTTCTACCTATATTGTAGCTAAAATGCTTACTCGTATATAAATACTAATATAAATACTAATCCACATGGTCCTCATATGACTTGACCAAGATTATGTCTGGACTTTAAAAGAGACTACGACCTCTGAGTTTGTTTCGGCCTTTCGTCTCAGAGTAGTCAGATAGGAAACACCGACCTCATCTAGCTTACTTTTAATATGTTTTTATATGACGTGTAAAAGTGATTCCGATATCCTATTTACAGATAAACAATTTCATTTAATTTCATTTTATTAAAGAACAGAGTATTAGCACGTACCCCAATGTATGTTTATAATATTAACAGAACGGACTACGCAACTATTCTCGAAGCGGTAAGTCCTGGGATTCGCTCCCTAGGTTGGGTTAGTTTTATTGGGTGGGAGCAGTAATGACTCCGTGGTCACGGCTCCGACTTATGAGTTGTAGGTCGTGAGTTCGAACCCAGGCGGGCGCTTTACTTTGCGTAAATATTTTCATCACCACTGCTCTCAAAACGGTGAAGGAAAACATCGTTTACAAACCGGCATGTCCTAGAACCAAAAATTCGAAGACCTGTGACATCTACCAACCCGCACTGGGTCCGCGTGGTGAATTACAGCCATCTTCCTCTCGATGGAAGGAGGCCTGTGTCCCAGCAGTGGGAACATTATAAGCTGATTATGCTTTCCGTCAGGAAATTCTTAGTCGCAGCCCCCAAACCCTGGATGTGTGACCGGTTGATGACAATAGGCTCGCCGCTACTACATGGGACTTTTACATAACCGACGAAAAAACCTGGAAAACTGTAGACTATAGACCTGCTGACTGCCTGAGCATACAGACATGATATTATATTATGTGATTATATGTAAGACGTATTGTGATGTCAAGTGGAGTCTTTTAACCGATGCGTTACTGTGAGCGATGTATTCCTCATACATTACTGGACTGGGACTCGAACAGTCGCAGGTGGCAAAGTGAGTGTTTTATCTGATTAGCACAGAGAGAGAAGTGGGTGTGATTCTGAATGATCTGACACAGACGCGGTACATTCTGTTAGGATAATAAAATGTACTTTCAATAAAAAGAGTACAGGTACCGTGGTACCAAAATCTACAACAAGTCCCGGAACACCAAACACACAAATTAGAATAATAAAGGCGCGGCTGCCGAGCTGTGTTTAAGATTTAGTAGATAGTTTTTAAGATTTTAAAAACTATCTTTGCATTGTCTATATTCAATTTCTTAGCATTGTATAATTGCATAGAACATGTGTGAGTACTATGTACCGACTATAAAGCTACCATTTAGGTACAGGGTATGTCTTTCATTGATGTGAATGTGTCCTGGCGGCTGAGAGTATGTCATGCTCATTTAGCTCCCTTCAAAATGGTTGAGCTGAATGGTGCTAATCCATGCGTCATGTTCGTGAACGGGCGCCGTCAGTAGGGACTGGTCATCTCTTAGCTACCACGGCTTATTTTAATTTAATTAAATTTTTGGATTGTTTATTTTTTTCTGTTACGGACGCTTTTTACGTTTTGCATCGTTCTCACATGTATAACTTCAACATGAATGATGTAACAAATATTTTGTAACCATATCATGATTTAAAAGAGTGTCCGTGGAGTTTCTTGCCCGTTCTTCTCCATAGGTACCTACTACGCTTTGGAATGGGCATCTAGCTTCATCTTTCTGACTGACCGACCCCCTTGACAATTCAAAAGTGCCTGTAATTGGTTTATTTGAAATAAATGCTTTGAGTTTGAGTTTGACTGTAAAGTTTATTCGGTTTTTATGTATGTATCTATATATTAGTATGTATACATTTTCGTGTTATATTGATAACAACAAACAACAACATAACACAACAAACAGGAAACAACATAACATCGGGTTAACATTGCAGGTGCAACATAAGGGATTGCCCTTATGTTGCACCTGCAATGTTTTGTCTCTGCATCACGCTAAGGTTGATTGGTAGAAAGTGCCTCAGGCATTAGGTCCGCCTTTGTACAGTATTTTTTACTTGTGCATGAAGTTTTCAATCAAACAATCAATCAAATTATTTATTTACAGATCATACAATCCAATTTGTTAGAACTTACATACACATCTTAAACACTAACACTAGTGTTTACATAATGTATACATAATAATATTGGGCAAATTTTGGTCATAATTACTAGCAATGTCAAAACCATCAATAATAATGTCAAAATCACAACTATATTTTTTTTTTAAGTTTTAATAAATGAATAAATAATTTAAGTTGTTATAATTATTTTTGGGATAAAAATCACGTACATTATAAATGACAGAATCAGTCAACGATTCTAAACAAACTACATTAATTCAGTTACACTTTGTATAATGGGGTAGGCGCTACGTGAGAAAATAAGAAGCAATTCTAAATTCTCGCTACTGATTTACCTATCTCAAGAGGACGTCACTTTTATGCGCCTATCATACACTAACGTTTTATGGAAACAATCACCGTATATTCAATTTTGAAACTTTTCATTCGCTTAGAGCAAATTCAATTCTGTCTCCCCACAGACAGGCGCGACGCGACTCTGATGGAACCATTTCTATAAAACTTCACGGAAATTGTAATACAAAAACGGGTCTCGGTATATTAAGATGGTCACCCAACCACGGACTGATCGCGGCAAGCGTAACTTAACCTGATCGATCGACCTGTGCGGCTTATTACTTAGCCATGAGAAGCTTTCTACAAAGGCGTTATTTTGAGGCATTTAATACTTTTCTAGTACTTCTGACCATCACTGCCATCCCACTATTCTATGGACGATAATAACACTGCAAACACGACAAATAAAGCAACAAAATAACTGGCTAAGTGCAAATCTGACTCGCGCACAAAGAATTCCGTACCACGAAAACTCTTAAACTTCGTTTTATTTTTACATTTAGTACCTAATATGTATAGGTGGCACAAACAAGTGGCTTTTCTTTTACGGTTAACAGGTTACGGAACCCTAAAAACGCAACATGACTATGTATATCAAGTGGGGCCGCCTACGTTGCTAGACAATTACTCGATCTAACATTATTTTAGAGGAATACGTAGGTACTAGCCAATCTGTCACATTTGTAATTGAATCTAAATAATGTGTCTCTGGGAAGACAAACTGTATGTCATTTTGCTTAAATTATCCCCGGGCTACATGACACACGAGAACAAGGTTGTGTAAATACAACAATAGTCATATACGTACCACATCAATTGTGGATCTCTTTGATAAGGACCTCGTCCGTGGAAGTACCTCTTCTGCCGCCATGCCTAGTTCTAAAGCCAAGCATTACTGTACACCGGTTCGAAGAATACCTTCAGAACTTTATGATCCCATGACATAACCATCTCGCCCTGTATTCCCCGAAGGGTAAGGCAGAGTTGTACGTATATTACATCTTCATTTCGCCATAAATCTTCACATAATATATTAATACGTGAAGCAAAAACTTTGTACCCCTTTTTACGAAAATTACGCGGACGGAGGAGTATGAAATTTGGCACAGTTAAAGTTTATATGGAGAAGGAGTGCAGAAAGCTAATATTATTATGTAATATACATTAGAAATAAATTAAATTAATAAAAAAAACATTACACACACTACCATGAGACTGGAAAATACATGCTTAAGATCTGGAATGGCAACGCATCTGGAATGCCTTCGGTGTTACAGATGACTATAGGTGTTACAGATACCTCGGGAGTTACAGATGTCAGGGTTGACTTACAACTTACCTTCAAATGACTGCCTCGCTGGTCTAGGGGTTGCAAGCGCTACTACTGAGCATGAAGAGCGTAGCTTCGATCGGGTCGAGCAGTGTTATTGTGCTTTTCCATCTGGAATTTCTCAGTAGTAGCCCGGAGTCTGGATTTATGCTCGTTTGGTGGCAATATGCTCGCTCTCATATGGGACTTAAACATATCTGGCGAAATATGAACTATAGATTAAAATATTTAATAAATTGCCGCTTGAGTTAAAAAGCATACTGTACACGGGCATTCAAGGCAAGGCTCAACAAGACATTCCAGTTGGAAAAATGCATCTATTCATTAGATGATTTATAGTCCGATTCTCATGTGTCATTCTTTGTCTATGGGTTATATTGTTCTTAATTTTTTTTTTTTTTTTTCATTTTTGTTTGTGTTTATTTTGCTTTTGATTTTGTTTGACATATTGTTTTAGAATTTATATTTGCATGGTATTATACTTTTTTTTTTAAATCATTTTAGTTGTTATTTATATTGAATTGCATGTTTTTTTTTATAATAATATTTGAGCATCGTTATTTTGTAATATTTGTGTATGATTAGGTTTCATGTTGGTTAATTTCGAACACTATGTAGATTGTTACTGAATAAATTGAATTGAATTGAATCCCTGTCGAACCCTTCTGGGAAACAATGTAATGTTACCTTCAGATGGTCCGTCAATTGGTTTTCCACAGAATAATATTAAAAGAAAGCGCAAATTTAAACACAGTGACCCACTATTGCTATATGTTAGGCTTTCTTTTTTAGATTTACTTAGAGCGGACAAAAATCGTCATATTTTAAATTAAAAGTACGCTAATCCTGAATCCGCGCTGCGCGGCTCCGACTCACACTTGGCCAGTATTTTAAGATATGCTTAATTTTCTTATTTTTCCTGTAAAACAAAAACTTTGTTGCTCTGCGATGCTTGTCTACTAATACTCTTTGACATTTCATTAGCGGACTGGTGGTCATGTCTACATTATTATTTATATTATTTTACTCTGTGGCATCGACTCGAGTTGGTGTCTTTAGGTTATCAATATGCATTTATTTTCTATTTAGCATAACCTCACACCTAAATCGTCGTAGTGTATACGCTAAAGAAAATAATTTGATGACTTTTTTTGAGGTCATCAACCGCATGTAATGTAGTCATTTGAAATATCAGTTTCAATTTTTTTTTTACGATGCATTTGTTTGAGAAGAGCGTTTTCCAAGCAGTCAATTTGTGCTTAAAGTGTAACTTTTTTTCACTACATAGTGCTTTTTACTTTTCAGTTTTTTTTTAATTTTTGAGGCCGTCGTGAGCCCTTCGCAAAGAGTTTTTATTATTTGAGAAAAGTTTAATTAATCAGTTGATGATGATAACGATGACGATGGCGATGGCAATGGTGATGACTATGACGATAGTCAAAATCAAAAAGTCAAAGTCAATCAAAGTCAAAAGTTAAAAGTCAAAGTCAAAGACAGTCAGGTTAATATTAAATATTTAAACACTTTCATTTTAAGATAAGATAACATTGTTGTATCGGCTTGCGCGGGCGGTAAGTACAAAGAAGTTTTTATACCTCCGCACGTGCAAGCGTTCTGCGCAAAAGGGCTGAACCAATCACGGGCCGGTAGCGAGCTTAGGCGCAGTTTGCCGGCCGCCTGGCTCGTACTTGTGCAACTTTTTATAGCAGTTTTTTGTGTATTTTTGAATGTACTGTGAGTAGAATAAAACCTGCGACGCACAAGTCCGAGGCTCTGTTCTTCCTGCGCATTAAGCTTTGTGCAGACCAGCGCGACTTGTCGCGCGACGCGACACCGGTTATTGTTATACCGTCAAGTTTTCTTAGAAATTGTATTGTTCGAGTCGCGTCGCGGCGTCGCGTCGCGCTGGTCTGCACGAAGCTTTACTTGTGACTAGTTTATTATTTCTGTTGTGTAAATTAAAAGCCGTATTATAAGACGAGCAGTTTCTTTATCGAATCCCTACGCACACGCTAACCTCTCGCAATACAACTGAACCAGCTCCCTGCACTGGGTGAGCTCTCTTGACTGTCAAGAACATATATCGATATCCATCACATCTGTGTAGTTTCGCTAGCTAATTTATTTCGACCCTATATAGATAGGTAGAAAAAATTGTACTCACAGTACCCGGGCGTTAAGGGTTCGTGTAAAGACAGAAAATACCTGTGGTGCACTTTTGCAATCCCCGGATTTCTGAAATAAAAATATGCTTGTAGTTCACGCAAGATGAGACGGAAGACTTTTCCTCAAAATAAGAACGCCTTCTGTGCTGAAAGCGTTTTTGATGTGTAACATGTTTCCTCTCGCTTTCCTGCAGTCTGTGGGAGTGATTTCGTGAAAAGGGACGGAAGTGTGTAACAGGAAGCCGGGGAAGCGCGCGCTATTTTATTTGACCAATGACCGCGCGCGGTGCTAGAGTTGGTCATCAGATGGTACCAACCCATTTTCCGAGAGGTTGGTACTGTAGGTCAGCCAAGATGTCAGATGTCCTAGGCGTCTACTGTAAGGCTCGCTAGTTTTTACTTATTTATTGATTGATATAGCAATTCAACGACTAACTCACTAACAAAAATCACATACAGTTTTAGGTATCGTGCATTCGCCACTTACAGAATTGCAGCAGAGAACTTAATAATTATAGGACGTGTAAGATACTGAAATGATACACCATTTCAGTACGAATGTTTCTATATTTATATTCTTTCACACATATAAACTTGGTAGATATACTTTTAGCAATATTCAACAAACCATTTAATTAGGTACTCATATAATATCAGTATAGAATTTTAGACTTCTTGAAGACAACATTGTGGTTCCGAGGCTCGAAGAACTTAGAAGTTAGGCGACGCTTGCTCCCATTCCGTTTCGATAAAACCAGTAATTTTACAGTAATTGTCAAATGAAATACATATAAACTTCATGGTTACACTGATAAAAAAATCATTTGAGGCAAAACACCTACTTTCAATGTTACATTTAGTATTTAAAATCACTACAAATCTTATTAATATTTGGAAATCATGACAATACCGTTCGTTGAATTAGTTACAAGTTATAAAATAAAGCGAAAATGAGCTACGAGTATGTTCACAAATACGATGGCAAGGGAAGTACAGAAATATTTAGGAAGTGTATAGAGAGCCGCTAGCGGCACTTTATCCCTATCAGATAAAGTGCCGCAATTTGCAGCATAATAGTGGCGCTGCCTCGGCCCGGCTAAAGTGCCGTAAGGATTGCATTGTCATAGTCACTGTCACTTGTTATTTTGTTTGTTTGTTGAGGTTAGTTCGCTGCCCTTTGTATTGATTGATCGTATTTGTTTTAGATAATTATATCAACACTGTATACAATACAATTACTGAATTTACGAAAAATTAAGTAGCAAATTAAAATGGCTGAAAGGTAGGTTAGGTTAGGTTAGAACTGTGACCACACAACGGGCCTGCCAGGTTCCGTTTAGACACAAAAGAATGTAATGTTTTGGGAATGAGGTGTTTTACAGCGAACTAGCCTCAACAATCAAACAAAATAACAAGTGACAGTGACTCAGTGACAGTTACAATGACAATGCAATGCTTACGGCATTTTAGCCGGGCTGAAGCAGCACCACTATTATGCTGCTAGCGGCACTCTATACTCTGCCAAATATTTCACAAAATGACAAAAGCCCCCATCCAGTTACGGCCGCTTATAGATAGGTAATAGATAATCTTCTCTTTAATAAAAGTAGGTACCTACAGCTGTTTACAATAGATATTGTAAACATATTATAACAGTAGGCACGTATCGTTAACATAACATTAGATTTAACCAAACAAGTCGGAACAAATATAATTTGTCGGCCATATTATACGAGGCGAGACTTTCAGACTGCGATAATTTGATACAAGATACAGTAATACTCTGAAATATCAGTGTTATATTAAGAATTTCAATCGGAGATCGAATTTCTAGGAGGTCGTGACTAAGTAATACCAGCCGCACGAGTCGGTCTATCAGGTTAAACTACGCTTGCCGGGGTTGGTCTGTGACTATCTTTACATACCGAGACTCCTCCGTGCTTCAAAAAACACGTCAAGTCGTTGATGCCTGCTCTCATTTGTGGATCTTTGACAGTCGTTACGGGTCCCGAAAGTCCGACAGCCAGTCTTACCATGGCGTATCGTATTATCCAGTTATTGGGTTGTAGAGGTCAGATAAGCAGTCGGTCCATGTAAAATACTGGAATCTGGCTGCATTCGTTTAGAATGGAAGCTGACCCTAACATAGTTGGAAATAGGCTAGGCAGATTGTAGACCGATTAAGAATTTTAATAGAAAATCAAAAGTCTCTAAAATCAGGCAACCAGTCTTCATCTTCATCATTATCCATAGCCTGACTTCGCCCACTGCTGGGCATAGGCCTCTCTTTCCCTGTGCCGATCCCCACGAGCTCCCGTATCCGTATCCAGTTTCTACCTGCGATGGCAACAATTTCGTCCGCCAAGGCCGCCGGACGACCAGTCAAACCAAGGTTGTAAATGTAGAAATTGTAAAATTTCTAAGTACATTTACATTTTAAAAGATTCAATAATTCGAAGGCATGTCATATCTACTAACCCGCACTGGGCGCGCGTGGTGGATTACGGCGTACTCTGTCTCACAGAGAGGAGGCCTGTGTCCCAGCAGTGGGAACATTATAGGTTGATTATGCTTATACTTACATCAACATCATTCTCCTACCCTTATCCCATTTTATTTAGCGTCGGCGCAACATGGTCTTCTTCTGCCATACTTCTCTATTAGTTGCCATCTCGGCAGCTATACAGGATAATATTGTGGTGTCATCTACATCGCCACATGCAAACTACGCGTCAAAGACCTGAAAGCCAGTTCTCGTACTTAAAAAACGTTCACATTTTAGTCGCAATCTGTCAAACTTGTGATAAATGTTGGTAAATTGATTGTATTTTTGACAGATTGCTAATGAGAACGTTCTTAAAAACTACGGGACTTACCCCTCTGACGTCACACAAAATCCTGACGTCACATAAATCCTGCACCGCGCAATTAGAGTTTACCGCGCGAACGACATCTATAAGACTATCCGACATCAATCGTTGGGCAGTTCCCCTCCAGACACGACACCCGTCTGGTCAGAGGATCCTCCCTTTTCAATAGAGGATGAGTAAACTTTACACCGTGTTCCTCGTGCCTCAAAAATATACTTATTCAGAGCCTGTTATAATTGATAGGCGGCTTCACAGACTTGGTGATTTAGTTAAATCTTTTATCCGGTGCACCGAGCTTTTGCCGCTAATGAATGGGGTAAAGAATGGACCAATAAAACCATACCTACCTATGTTTAGGGTGTTTGGTAAAGTTTAATAAAATAGTATCGTTTCCTTGTTGAGAAAAAGTCGGGAGATGTCGCGGGACACGGTTGGAACGATTTTTTTTTCCCTGTATACCTAATTTGTAATAATACAGAGCCATCTAATAGTCTCAAGTTAGTAGTTTTTTATTTTTGTTCACTCCGGCTGGCGGGTTCGAATCGCAACCGGAATTTTTGATAAAGTGGGTTTTGTGAACATTGGGTGGCAAATGATAAGTCTTGGTGAATTCACGCCACATACACAATTTACCGTAAGTGACTTGACATGCTTGAACAATATTTGATGAGTAATTCCGTTTTTTACATGAAATTTATGAACCGGGAGCTGACTTCTATATTTCCACTTCTAGTGTTACAGTGTTACCATGCTACCAAAAATGTATTCACATCTATGAATTAGTGTTGCAAGTAATTAATGAAAATCTCGATATAAATACAGATAAAATATGATTAGGGTATGGACGTTAGAACTTACATCTGATAATTTTATTAATAATACAGAACATTTTTATTTGCGTTAAGAATTTTTGTTACAGAATTATGTCTGTATTAAAAAATAATATTAATAGTTTAAAAAACACTAAAAAACACGCTTTTACGTGCACCTATAGGCGTATCAACCTAATCGTGGTCAAAGTTCATTACAAGACCTTTCTAACAAGTCCAAACACGGCTATGATACGATCATCCATCATGAAGTTCCAGTTCATATCTTCCGGCTCCATCATCAGATCAGCTCGACAGTACCATGTTATTGTATTGTCATCAAAATCACATACAACTGCCAATTTTCATAACGCTACGATTTTTAGAAGATGGTTAAATTAGTTTTCTTAGATTTGATTACATAGTTACATACATACAGGTCGACCTAATAAAAGCATGTTAAAAACAAAAACTTTTGACACTTAAAACGGATTTTTTCGGGCATAACGCTTTTTCGCTACCTGACGATTTCTACCAGTACACTCCTACCGCAAGTAGCGTTAAAGAAATTCGTCCCAAAAACGAAAACGCTTTATTCATCCTTGTGGTGTGTACCTTTAAGTCTGTGACAAATAAAAGTATATTCTTTCTTTTTAGGGTTCCGTAGTGAACAAGGAACCCTTACAGTTTCGCCATGTACGTCTGTCTGTCTGTCTGTCCGCGGCTTAGCTCAGTGACTCTTAGTACTAGAAAGCTAGAATTTGGCATTGGTGTTTAAAATAAAAATCATGAAAAAATAATATTTTTCATGATTTTTTTCCCTACGAGTAAAATCAAGATGTTTTCTTTTTCTCGTCTTTCCCATGGTGTGGGGTAGTTGGAAAGGTCGTTCAAAAATATTGCGAGTATGTGAAAACCATTTTTGGATTCTGGAATCCGTTTGCAAAATATTAAGCTTTAAAAAGTGATAATTTTTTATAGAGTCAACTACGGAACCCTTCATCGTGCGTGGTCCGACACGCACTTGGCCGGTTGTTTTTCTTTTGAAGACGGGGATCAAACCCAGGATTCTACGCTCAGCATTCAAGCCTACCATTATACCAAAGAAGCTCTAATAATTAAAAAAAAGTGACAATATTGTAACTTGACGATCCCTTTCACAAAGAATTAAAACTTTTAACAATTTGAGGGTTCCTGTCACCTTTCACACTTTAAAAAGTTTTCTATTTTGTTCTATTTTAAAAGTTAAGGCTATTCCAAAATGTAGATCTCTATGGAGATGAACGGGCATTCTTGCCCGTTCATCCAACTCCGAGGACAATCTTTTAAATCAAGAATTACAAAATCCTGGGCACATTATTCTTGTTCTACATGTGAGAACAATAAAAAACAATTGAAAATATAAGATTAAAAATAATCCCTGGCAGATAAGAGATGACCAGTCTCAACTGACGGCACCCGTTCACGAACATGACGAGTGGATCAGCACCATCCAGCTCAACCATTTTGCATTTTGTAGGTAACCGAATGATCCAACACACTCGCCACCATCAGCGAGACATTTAAGTGAACATGACATACTGTCAACTGCCATGCTCTTTCAAGTCAACATACATCTTATTAGCATAATAAACGGCTTCATTGTACACACATTTACAAAAAATTATAATATGCTTTATATATATCTATTTTATTTTATAGTTTTTTATATTTACAAAAGTATAGAATGCTATTAAAGTAGTATTTCACAAGGTATTTACGTCAGCACGCGTAATCCTGACATAGAATCGAGGTTTGTCGACATAAGAATAGACAAAATGACAGATTGTGATTGCAAATCTGCCATTTTGTCTATTCTTAAGTCGACAAAACCCGTTTCTATTGTGGTCATGCTACGCGTGCAAATCATACCGAAAAGAAAAAATAAACAGCGACAAAAATGTGAATAAATACCTATTTTTGCTTCACCGATAAACTTTCCTAAAAGTCGATTGTATTTTACATCCGCCATTTTTCTTTTACATAAACATTGCAAGCATAGATGTATTATTTAAAACGTATACTATGATTACAACCGTGCGTGGGTTGGAGCAAACAAAACGAGCAACTTCGTGTTATTATTGTTTTAATTTACATAAAATAATATGAGAGGCGAAAGTATTATAATTTGATTTAGTGGGTTTATTTTAATACGAACACTGTAAAGGTTACATGTGAAAGGCGACCTTCTATCGTACTGCTGATAGAAAAACAACTGGTTGCATTCGATCATTCAAGCGAGTTTGGAGTTAATTCTAACTAATATTTTAAATGCGAAAGTGAGTTTGTTTGCTTGTTACGCTTTCAACCTAAAACGGCTGGACGGATTTGAATGAAATTTGGCACATGGGTAGACCATGAGCTGGGTTAAGACATATAATACTTTTATCTCGATATTCCCACGGGCTCAAGACTTATGCGGGTGAAACCGCGGGGCGCAGCAATTCTAAAATAAACTAAAACATAAGTGGTTTTTAAGGTTCCGTAGTAAACAAGGAACCCTTATAGTTACGCCATGCCCTGCCGGCTTAGCTCAGAGAGTCTTAGTACTAGAAAGCTATAATTTGGCATGGTCATATGTATTAGTCACGCCGATAAAGTGGTAAAATAAAACCATGAAAAAAAATACATATTATTATGTTTTTTTTTACTCATCTATCCCATGGTGTGGGGTATCGTTGGCGGCATGGTCGTTCAAAAATATTTTAATTTGTGAAAATCATTTTTGGATTCAGGGATCCGTTTGCAAAATATGAAGCTTTTAAGTGCCAATTTTTGTTAGAGTCAAGTGAGTTTTTAAATTAATCAGTTATTAATTGCAATGTTAATTTTTTCCGGGAGCACAAAATAGACACAGTTTGTTCTTGGTCTTCCTTTGAATAAAAATCAATAGGCTTTTTTTTAGGCTGCGGGCAGCGGCGGTCGTTTATCGGGTGTCTTGGAGTCATAACTTATGAACCCTTTTGAAAATTTGATAATTTTAAATGGGGTAATTTTGATGAATTTTAAATAGCTTTTTATTTTCAATAATAAAAAGATTTTTTATTACTTTTTGGTAATGTTATTGCAGTACCTATGTGCCCCTTTCGGGTCGAACAGGGTTTGTTTTTACATATTGTAGACCGGCTCACCATATTGTGTCTGTTACGAGTGTTACGCATCTGACCTTTCTAAAGGACATCACCAATAAGGTCAAAGTATATCCCACCCGGCTACTGATTACCTGCTGTTATTAATATCTAATTAGTGTCCCTGCCAGCGGCTAGTCACTGATAGTCTCGCTCCGTGGCCCCTCGAGTGTCACTCCAGCCACTACATTGTGTTTTAGAGCACACTCGAGCATACAACAACTAATTTAAATTGTACGAACACTTTACGAAAACGTTGATCCGTTTTGTATTGTGTTCCATTAAAATCATTGACAATGCTGTACATATTCAAGTAAGTAATTATTCAATTTTAATTCATTTTAACACTAGAAATAGGAACAAATTAGATCAACCACGTTTTAGATTGTCTAAAGTGCACACTTCTTTTATGGGGTACTGTGTAAAATGTTATAATAAAATACCACTCGATATTCTTCAACTGAATGAGAAGAAATTTAAAACATGCATTAAACGCACACTATGTAGACAAGCATATTATAAGTTGGATGATTATATCGATGATAAAAATGCTTGGCTTAATGCTGGTCCTGCTCCACAGCCACTTGGGCTCACTAGTTAAAAAATTTAATGTTTGGAAGAGTTGCTTCCCCTTTTTATTTTTCTGACATTACGAACTTAATGTTTATTTTTTATTTAAACAAGTTTAATTGTTGAATGTTCCAATGGATAATGATTTTCTTTCTTTTTGGTAGTATCATTCTATTAATCTCTCAAATACATTGCATACTATAGTTTTGTATAATTTAGAAGCATTTTTTCAATTTTTGTGAATGTGAGTACCATGGAGCCGTATTTTATGTTATTAAGATGTTGACTTGAAAGAGCACGGCAGTTGAGAGTTTGTCATGCCCACTTAAATGTCTCGCTGATGGTGGCGAGTGTGTTGGATCATTCGGTTCCCTACAAAATGGTTGAGCTGGATGGTGCTGATCCACGCGTCATGTTCGTGAACGGGCGCCGTCAGTTGTGACTGGTCATCTCTTATCTGCCAGGGCTTATTTTTAATGTTATATTTTGAATTGTTTTAATTTTTTTTATTGTACATTGTTCTCACATATAGAAGCAACAAGAATAATGTACCCAGGATTGTGTAATTTTCTATATTTAAAAGAGTGTCCTTGGAGTTTCTTGCCCGTTCTTCTCCATGAAGATCTACGTTTTGGAACTGGGCAACTAGCTTCAACTTTCTCGACTAACTGACCGACTATTTGACAATTCAAAAGTGCCTGTAAATGGTTTAATTGAAATAAATGCTTTGAGTTTGAGTTTGAGTTCAAGTCTTCTTCTTTTCGTGTGGTTAGTAACTAACCTGGTGTCAGATTTTTAAAGCCACCCATGGCCGCCTCTGACTTGGCTTCTCACATACCGTCGAGAAATATCTCTCAGGCATACCGGTTTTGGGCACGCCACAATTGTGGCGATAAGTCCCCTCTTTGAGGAGTGGCTAGAGAGGCGCCACGGCGTCCTCACCTTCCGCCTGACACAGGTCCTCACCGGACATGGTTGTTTCGGGAGGTTCCTGTTCAGGATAAAGCGGGAGGAAACGCCCGGGTGTCACCACTGTGTGGATCGCCCGGAGGACACGGTGGAGCATACGGTGGAGGTCTGCCCAGCTTGGGCGGAGCACCGCCGTGTCCTCACGGAGGCGATCGGCGGCGGCGATCTCTCGCGTCCGGCCCTGGTTCAGGCCATGGTCCGGAGCGAGAGTGCATGGGAGGCCGTCACCTCCTTCTGCGAAGCAGTAATGCTCGCGAAGGAGGAGGCGGAGCGCGTGAGGGAGAGGCAAAATGCGACCCCTCGCGCCCCTAGTCGCCGCAGGAGACGCCCCGGGCGTCGGGAGTCGCGAGCCGACTTCCGGCCACCGTAGGCGCGGGCTTGCGGACGGTGAGCAATGGGTAGCTCGCCGTCCGATAGGGACCAGGCCCGGGTCGACGGCGCGTTGTGTTCCACGCGCGCCTCAAAGAGATGTCAGCACCAACTGACGGGGTCCGGAAGGGCCAATGCCTGCCGGGGTCGCGGGTTTGTCTGAAAGGGATATCGCGACCTCGGCACACAGGCAACGGAAGGAACACGGGTGGGTTTTAGTCAGTAAAAGTCTGACACGCCCTCCCGCTCCACCCAGAGCGGGAGAAGTTATTTGATAATTTCCCACCCTCAAAAAAAAAAAAAAAAAAAGGCATACCGGTTTCCTCACGATGGTTTCATTCACCGTTTTTAAAGCAAATGATAATTACATAATACGCACATGAATCCGTAAAGTCAGAGGTGCGTGTCTTGGTTTCGAACTCGAAACCTATGACTTGGCAGTCCGACGGTCACACCACTAGGCTATCACTGTTCATTATTCAAGTGCAAGCCGTGTGCAAATGGGGAACTGCCATGGAAATTTTTAACCCCTACTAAGAGATAAATTTTCAAAAATTCGCCCTTATTGCTCATTTTCGTTAGTAAAGGAACTCTAATGCAATTTTTTTTTTAATCTTCCTTCGGTATGCGTTGTCAGTCAGGAAATGCAAGATTTCAATTTCTTACTCAAATATACCGACAATTTAAGAGATGTGGTAACGGCCGCGACTGACGAGTTGTAGGTCGTAGGTTCGAACCCTGACAGGCTCTGTACTTTGTGTAAATTATTTCATCACCACTGCTCTCAAAACGGTGAAGAAAAACATCGTGAGGAAACCGGCATGTCCTAGAACTAAAATACGAAGACATGTGACATTTACTCTCCCTCTCACCGGTAGGAGGCCTGTGTCCCAGCAGTGGGAACATTACAGGCTCATTAAGATAATTATGATCTACACTATGAAAGAATCCTACTTTCTAAGAAATGTTGACCTCTATAAACTTTACTTTCTAAAAACACTTTCGTCTAGAAAAAGCTTAATTTAAAATACTTTAAATTACCTACCTTATAAGGCTTCGTTCTTCACGGAAAATGTTCTGAAAGACAAATTCTCTGAAGCTGAGGAAGGGACGTTGGATACACCTCTAGGAATATAGAACTAATCGTGTTCTACGTTCCATATTGGTTGTAAGTGACAAAGAACTGCAGTGCTATTCTGTAACCATCTCACCGTGAAAACTTAGGTGAAGTGAGCGTGGAGTGAGCTGTCATTCCACCTAATGCTAGAGATTGACACTATTGACAGCTCACTTCACTTAAGTCTTCACGGTAAGTTTTTTATTTACAGAATACGTCGGCTGGTACTTTATTCCAAATGTATGGGTGTGGTGTAATTCCGTCTCATTAAAAAACTATTCCAAATTCTAGTCCAACCCCAAACTTTCGAGCCGGTTATTGTATTTTGAACTTTAATCTGACAAATGTAGAGTTTTTAATGCGACGTCAGTTTATGTTATTAGAACTATCATCATTGTCGGAGTAAAATTCGACATTCAAAAATGGTCGATCGTTAAAATCAGGGTCTTTAGAATAAACCATGTTTTGTATATACTATGGCCGTTTATGTCGAGCTCCTTTGTAGGGTTTTGTACACAATCAATCAAATGACCGTGACCACAACCATTTTTTGAGGACTGCATCCGCGCCTGCGGCTCTTAATTTGCATTGGCGCATTTTTGCAATGCGGCGGCTGTAATGTGCGCTTAGCTAGTTATACTTTTGTAACCATATTATGATTTAAAAGAGTGTCCGTGGAGTTTCTTGCCCGTTCTTCTCCATAGGTACCTACTACGCTTTGGAATGGGCATCTAGCTTCATCTTTCTGACTGACCGACCCCCTTGACAATTCAAAAGTGCCTGTAATTGGTTTATTTGAAATAAATGCTTTGAGTTTTTTTTTGAGTAATAAATATTGTTAGCATTGCGATGAATTCTGTGTGAATATAGACTAGCTAACTATTGTTTTATTTTGATTCGATCCATTTATTATTTGACAGCACAATCAGTGTACAGGCCAGGATATTGACATCTGCACTTCCTTGTCGTTGCTACAGTGAACAAAAATATTAATTGTATTATAGTGTTGTTTTGTGAAGGTGTTTGGGTATGTAAAATTTGTGCTCTCAAGTGTAAAGGTAACGTTGGTTGTTGTAAAGAAATAAATAAAATCTCCTTTATTTGGCAACTTTTTCGGTTCTGTGCTCGTGATTACATAGATCTCGTTTCTTTTTTATTATTTTTTCTTTACTTCTCGAGTTATCTAGTCGTTACGGATCGTCAGAAGTCGGAAAATCTAAAAACCAGTCCTACCAAGGGGTATCGTATTACCTAGTTACTGGGTTGTGGAGGTCAGATTAGCATTCGCTCCATGTAAAATACTGGTATTCAGCTGCATCCGGTTAGACTGAAAGCCGACCCTAACATAGTTTGGAAAAGGCTAGGCAGACTGATTGACTCGAGTTATCTGATCTTTATGTATGCACGTGTTTCTGCGACAAATAAACACAGTCCTTCCATGATTGATTCAAACACACTATCTAAGATGAGAATTGTCTGTTATGTCAGATCATGTAGATTGGTGTCTGGAAATGGTCCTCAAAAGACCATTTTTGGACACCAATCTACATGATCTGACCAAGATTATGTCTGGACTTTAAAAGAGACTGTGACCTCTGAGTTTGTTTCGGCTTTTCTTCTCGGAGTAGTCAGATAGGAAACGCCGACCTCATCTAGTTTAAAAATAATATGATTGACGTGTAAAAGTGTTTTGTACAACCTACTTACAGAAATAAAAATCATTTATCATCATTTATCATTAGCATTAGACTATTTCGTGTCTCAGTATGAACCCGTTATTACCATCTCAACTCAAAGACTAACAAACGCGATTAGTCAGCGCGCCTCGCGACAAATAACCACTTACTGCACAAAGACAAGACCTGTCGCTATCCTGTTGTAGTTTTCCATAATCTGGGACTACGAGTGAACACATTTGGTGACACGTTCTTAGCATGCATCGGTATGAGAAGTGTGTAAACATAGTTAGGTTACATTTTTTAATTCTGTAACAATTTTGAAGTCGTTGGGCTGAATGTGTCGGGATTTCGGGAATTTTGAACTATTTCGACTGCCTCGTTGATCTAGTAGTTGCAAGTGCTACTGCTGAGCATGAGGTCCTGCATTCGATTCCCAGGTCGGGGAAAGTGCTATTGGATTTTTCATCAGACAGGATTTGTCCCGGAGTCTAGATTTATGCCCGGTTGATGGCAATATAGGCTCGCCCCCTGTTAAGTTTTATTTAGTCCCATGTAAAAGGGGTGAGCCTATTGCCATCAAGCGTACTCAAAATAAAAAAATAGACTGAGAAACTTGGGATATACCCATTAGCACTTTTCCCTACTTGGAGTCGAACCCAGTGTACCTACCATGTGCTCATTTTAGTACCGTTCAAATGCGTATAGTCCCAGTCGCCCCCACATGGATTGCCACCAGGTGGCAATTGGGAGAAAAAAATCCCAGTTGCCACCGGGTGGCAACTGGGACCTTATTGCCCCCACTTCAAATCGCTGTACATTGCGGTGTGGATCGCCAAACCCCCTCATCGCTATATTTCTTACGGCCGCGATGACGGGGTTGGCGGTCACATTTCCAATGTGGTATTATTAGTAGATAGGTATGTGATATTTTTTAGGGACATACAAACAAGATTTTCTTTATTGTAGTTGCTTTTAATCACTTATTATTATTAATCATAAAAACCTGGTGTAAATTCGTATCACAGAAAATCTTAGTTCAAAAATAAGAATCATGCGGCTGCACGCTCTTAAGTGATAAATCATAGGCGTTAGTGACTTACTTTTATCTTTATAAATCCCTAGCATTTTTTTTTCCTTTGGGTGCACTCCCACGTTTCTACGTCACTTTTGTTTTTTCTTTTCAAATTATACTGATGTCCTGCACGAAGAATAATTGTCCCATGTCGTCTTTTTATATATAGTATACTTTGTCCGGAGCTGCAAGACGCACTTTGCTCTGACATGATTATAGATAGACTAAATTGCATTTCAATGTCATAGATGCAAAAGCCGGTAAAGGGTAGGGGAAGGGAATGACACATCTATTGTGATTTGTGTACTCCTTATCGCTGAGTCGGTTTTGGAGAGCTTCAAACAAAACAAATGAATACCGACTATAGGCGGCAAAAAATAGCAATAGGTAAACTAACGTTTTACAAGCTTTTACGATTGTTTACACAAAAATAAAAGGATTGTTATACCTACCACAATCACATTCATAAAGTTTTAACTAACTCCTTCATTTTGACGAAACACGTGTTTTATGACTTAATCCGTCGGGTAGTTTATTGTGTGCATTGTTTGTATTGGTGTGGTTTTATTGATAATATTTTGTGGTTTTCTTTAAATCTTGTTTGTATGTCCCTAAAAATATCACTTATCTACTAATAAAACCACATTGGAAATGTGACGTGTCCCTTCGTCCAGCATACTCACCATGGAATCCTGATATTTCATGAATGTCAAAAAACTGTTCTGAAATAGTGCTAAATAGTGCCCAAAGGAAAAAAATAGTGCTCTTGTACTTGCGAAGTTATAGCCATAGTTCGATGAGTATGCTGGACGAAGGTTTCGCCCAGCATACTCACCTCCGTCCGGAGAATCTGTATACGCTTCAAACATAATTCATACTTCAAAAAATAGTTCCCAAATAGTGCCAAACGGTGCCCAAAAAGAAAAAACAGTGCTCGAATAACTTCGGAGTTATAGGCTTCGTTCAGTGAGTATGCTGGGCGTAGGTTCTACGCCCAGCATACTCACCTCAGTGCGCGAATATCGAACGAGCTATAGGTATAATTTACGTCTCAAAAAATTGTGCTTGAAATAGTGCCCAATATCAGTCCAATTTTTGCTTGACTTTTGACTTAGAAAACCATTAAATTTTAATGTAAACTTCTACATACTAACGTAAAATGGGGTACAGTCGTCGACACATGTTTTTGGACAAAAATATTAAACTTTCTAATTGTAGACTTCATGTTATTGGAAATAATTATGGTATTTTCTCACATGTCAAAAACTTTCGATTAAATGCATTATTATATATTTTATAAATAATAATAAATGAATGAAACTTTAAGCGTAAATGAAGTCTATTACTTCATTGCATTGTGTGTTTGTCTGAATAAAAACAGTCATTTGCAGCCAATAAAATTAATATCTTGAAAAATTGTAAAAAGGAAATTATACAGTTTCTTTTTGTATATATGTTGCAGGCAAAACTTATAACCAGTCAAAACTAGTACTGTGACATAGTTATACAAATTTTTAAAACTCTTTCCAATAGTTTCATCAATGAAAGGTTTAGCAATAAAAAACATTTTTAATTACTTACGTTATTTATTACTATTTAAAGGGCCAAAGTAATCAGAATTCTAGTTAACTAGTTCACAGCTTTTGTTAACATTCATAATATAATCAATGTAAATAGAAAAAATTGTAGTTTTAATATTGTATATAATATACTTATAAAAAAATGTTTAGCCAAATATTGGTAAAACTTTCTAAAATATAACACGTAGGTACTTGTACTTTGTTTTACTGCTACAACGTTTTAATCACAATAAAATTATCTTACAAATAAGTATAAATTGAGCAATCACAGTTTATAATCACGTTTTTTTTATTAATATTAAATACCCTATAGTAATTACAAATTAACAATCACAGTTTATAATCACATTTCTGTAAGTTATTAATAAAATAACTTTTACAAGAACAAAAAAAAAACAAACAAACAATAACAAAATAGGAACTAACAAGTTAGGACCGATCTTCATCTTACATTCGCGTATAAATAATGCAGTGTGGTACAGTATATTGGGAATTACTACAAACTTTTTTACTAAGGTCATCATAGCAGTTCCAAGTTCTCTTTAGCAATCGATAGCACTTTGACTTGTAATGCCCCATGCGTCCTGATTCACCATTTGTAAAATCTATTACCGACAGAATTTTAAAGGTGTCACCGTTTATTATGATCTCTTTAGGAATTTCATCAATTTCTATTTCAATTGAAGTATTAATTTCAATAAATACGAAGTCTAGTACTTCATATTTGTATGCGTTTTTACCGTTACATAATTGGTATTTACATTTCCTTTCAGTATCATTTACTAATAGAGCTTCATTAAGGGCTCCAATACCTTGAGTCGTCAATATGTTTACATTTATTGGAATCCAACTACATTTTGTGCCAGAACCTTTATTGATTTCACAGTTCTGGTTTGTACAATTTAAGTATCTATTAGCACTATAAAAACCATAACTTTGTATGTTATCTATTATAAAAGTTACATTACACTCACAATTTTTGCAACTACTAAAATCGGATTCCACAGTATCATATATTTTAGCCAATACCTTAGAACGAGTAGTGTAAATATCTTTTGGTTTTCTAGCCTTCTTAGTGATTTTCTTTAGATTGTCATACGTGATCAAACTTCTGGTCAGTTGTGAAAGATCGTTTTTTTTATCATTGATATATTTTCTAATATTAGGTCTATCTAAATATGCAATTGAAAAACTTTGGACCACGGAATCAAAAGCACACGTATTAATAAACGTGAATCTGTATGTTCCTGAAGTAGAAACACTGCCGTTTTGTAAAATATGTAATTTTGTACGACGATTGATTCGTTTTTTATTTTTCTTCTGTTTAGACACCAGTCCCCGCCAGTCTTCAATATAATTTGGTTCGCTCCTAAAAATTGAGTTTTCATAAAATGATTCATCATTGACGAGAGTATTTATTTGTGGTGTGTTATGGTCACTTATTTCATTTTTTTCATCGACAATATTTTCAGTTCCTTCTTGAACATCAATCAAGTCACTTTTGGCTAAGCGTATGGAACCGGTTATCAAAGGCTCGTGTTTAATAATAAACTCATCTACGCGGTACTTATTTGAATTTGTTTTAAAAAATAACTTTTTTACGTCTTTCATATAACTTTCTACATTTGAACTGGTTGGAGTACAATAATTACTGTTAAAATAAGTCATCATTATATTTCCCCATAGTGGAAGTTTTTTAAGAATCCTAATCAAAGTGTCCTTTATTTCCGGCAAGTAATAAATATTTTCGATTTCAGTTTCTTGATCACACAATTGTTTAATTAAATCTTCTTTCTCCTCAAGATCTTTATACATTTTCAGAAGCGGGTTTTCTTCTTTATCTAATCCCTCCCATAAAGAATGTTTAATTGGAACGTGATTTTCCGAATCTACATTTTGTATTTCACATTCCTGCAAATTAGTTTTGATCCGGTTTTTTAATTCTAAAATCGCCGTTTCACACCGTGTTAAATTTCCATTTCTACTGCCGCGGTGTTTATTATTTGCTATAATATAAACATTTTCTATAATTTTCTTTACCTCTCCGTATGAAACACATTTTTTAATCAGAATCATACAATCAACAAAAAATTTTGTTACTCTAGTGTCTATATTTTTGAAAATACTTTGATTGTACAATGTTTTTATGAAATGCGAAGTATCAAGGCGAACATAACAGGTTGGAATTTTTTTGGTTCTATTTTCTAAAATATTAAAACATGTATTTAAGTAGTCAGAGGTGGATTTATAACCACAAAATACTTTTACCACCGCACCTACTAAAGCTGCGGAATCATCAGTTACTACTTCATTTGGAGGTTTTCCATTAGCCAACCAAGATTGTAACCAGCTAGCAATAGTATCTAAAGAGTGACTTTCTGATATACACTGTGAAATTGGCACGCTACTTTTAACGGTTGTATCTGTCATCATAACATACAAAAATATAGGACTTTGCGACTCTTGAGATAGTTGTGTGTGTTCATTGACGACAGGCCGAAGATTTTTATTAAATATAGAACCTGTTGCGTCTATAGAAACTCTAATATAATTAAACTCTTTTTGGCATTTTTTATAATAATTCTTTTGATCGTCCGTCCAGTAAAATGTATAAAATGGAAAAGCAGAAACATATCTAACACATTTATCAAAAGGTGGTGAAACACACATACAAGTAAGTGACAATATTGGGTTGGGATGGAAAACATCAACTTTTTTATTTTCATGTTTAATTCGATGTAGTGTTTGTAATTTTGGCAATACTGGAGGTTCCTTGTCATTTTTCTTCATTAAAGTTGAGGCTAATTTATATCTTATAGAAGCTGCTGCTTCGTGTTGTAATTTTTCACCTAATTCCCTTATTTGGTAATACCGTAATCGGTTTTTTTTACTGGTGTTATGAGAGTACTTTTTATTTTCATTAATTATGCAACATTCTAGTTTAATTAAATTTTCCGTTTCTAAGTTAGTTGTTATAATTATTTTTGCGTGACATTGATTACAATATCCTGTGCATTTGATTTCGTAATTGTCTTTCACAATATTATTTTTAAAACACCAAGTGCATAAAGATCTTATTTCTTTCCATAGATGCATTTGAATTACATTAGTCCATTGGTTTGGTTTTAATTTACGTCTGACATTATACAGACTACCAGGGGCGATTTTGCTATTTCGGTGATAAAAATACCTTTGAGGCTTAATACTATCCCAAGTTATTGTATCCATATAAAATGTATGCGTACTGGTGTTCTCCGAAACACTATTAATGCTTTCGTTTGATGACGATGTAGACTTTTGATTTATCAAATTAGAATCATTATTACGAATTATTTCTTTTTTATCAACACCAAAAAAGTATTCGTAATTTCGTTTTATGCTTAATATGATTGATTTAATACTCATTTTGTAATTTAACCGTGTTTGAATTTGTTTATAAATTGAGTCATTTGCGGAAGGAATATTTAAAAAAAAGTCATCTTTGAATTCTGAAATTACTAATTTTTGCGTTTCTAATGAAACCTTTGGTTTAGGCCCTCGTTTTCCTTGCTGATCCATGTCGTTAGATTCACAAGAATTATCACAAATTATTATGCCATTTGTTTTCAATATTAACATAATATGAAATAACAACTAACTAACTAACATATAAATCAACATCAATAACATTATGAACACTTGTGTACTTATACTACCTATATTACCTGAAAATACCAACTATAGATGTAAAAAACATAACGGGCCCCACCGCTCACGCAGTACGAGTCAGAAAAAGTTGTCTTCTAACGTGGTAAACATTGTGTCTTCAAGATAATCTGAAAATAACACGTATTTAAATAATTTAATATAGGTATGACAGGCTCCAGCCTTCCTCTAAAGGTACTTAAGCACTTACGTGTTTTCCATTATTTTAGCGTGATTTCTATTATAAATAGCGAAGGGGCAAAACACGAGGCTGAAGACGATTTCCCGAAGTCACAACTCCCATAGAAAATGTGATGAATAGGTTGACGACACTTAAAAGTTTAAGTGCATTCGCCGGATGACAATCGGTAATAGTCTTCACTTCACGTCATATTATCTAAAAAATACATCTGTGTTAATTCTATAGTTACGTTTATACTTACTACCGACGCTCGCGCTGACTGATTCTACCTATTTCGATATTGAAATGTAACTAACGTGAACTTAAGACGAGAACAGATCCTGACGGGTAACGAGGACAAGCTTGTAATAAAAAAATTGAAGAAAAGTAAATTATATCCTAGCAAATAAGACAGTGTTTCATTTCCAGTAGAATTGGAGGATAAAACCAGGCCTCCGCAGAAGTAGGTATATAAATAGGTATTTGAGATCCAATTAGATAAACAAACAAGTTACATTACGTTATTATGTGTGTACCTACCTACATCAAACCTTTAAAAAAGTAACTAAGTAGGTACCCATTTTTAAAACTTCTTAAGCATGTCCTTAATTTTAAGTGTACAGTGTCATATTCAACGAAAAAATGAACGTGTTTTTGTAAAAAACAACTCGCTTGCTACCTAGTTTTACAGTGCAATTAATGAATGAGTGTAAAATCAATTTAGTTAAATGCCACTATTATAAATTGAAATATACTTACTGATTTGGGTGCAGCTCCTATATTGATTACGTACTAGATACACAATTTTATATAGGTAAATAATGACATCACCAACACATTGTTTGGTTTTGCAACCCACTATGTAGTCAAACTCAAAAGCCGGCGTTATTATAATGATGTGCGACGAAGTAAACAAACAAAGAAACTGAGAAGCGCTTGTTCGTTTCGATTGCTTTGTGACACAAAATGGACCCTTATCACCTTCAAAATACAGATCAGTCTTGTCTAATAATCGTAAGATGTTAGGGCAGCGCCATCTAGTATTTAAACATAAACATATTCATTTGCGTCGCGGGCGCCGCGCGTCGCTTTGTGACACAAAATGGACCCTTATCACCTTCAAAATACAGATCAGTCTTGTCTAATAATCGTAAGATGTTAGGGCAGCGCCATCTAGTATTTAAACATAAACATATTCATTTGCGTCGCGGGCGCCGCGCGTCGTAAGCCCCATACCTATTGACCGTACGTGCATCCATTACTGCCACACTATATTGAACTTTATCACATGAGGAATACAGGTCAATTCCGTAAACGTTGTGGTACCGTCCTTGATCCGGAAAATGATTATTTTGAATAATTTTGTCAGTTGTAATGTAAGCATTAATAACAGCAACTTTATTTTTCATGCATGATTTACTTCATTTGATATCTTAATCCTTCAAGCGCCGTGATCTAGACAAAATATATAAAATCATTGTTCCTAGCTACCGGGGTCCCATGCGACGCGCGAAGGCTTAATCATATTATTATAAAGTATTATTAAAATAATGTGTAATTAATAATATTGCGATTCTAAAGTAAATACTCCCTTACATAGACAATTAATAATTTACACAAGACAAAAATTGTTAGAAAGAAAGTTAATAATATTGTATTCGACTGTACTCAATGTAATGTATGTAGAAGTTTACAATCAAATTTAATGGTTTTCTAGGTCAAAAGTCAAGCAATATAGTCGCCACCCGGTGGCAACTGGGATTATTTTCTCCCAATTGCCACCTGGTGGCAATCCATGTGGGGGCGACTGGGACTATACGTTCAAATGCACTAAAAATTACGGATGGCGATCCGACTGGCAGCTTAATTTGGTCAGCTAGTACTTTATTAGGAGCGGTTTAACTCTAGCTGTGGCCACTTTATTAGAGCGGCATTCAGCAGTAACCACTACTTTATCATAGCGGGCTTTATCCAGCGGTAGCCACTATTAAAGCGGCATTTAACCAGCATTAGACATTTTATTAAAGAGGCCTTTATTCAGCAATAACTACTTAATTATAGCGGGCTTTATCCAGCTGTAGCCACTATTAAAGCGGACTTTATTCAGCAATAACCACTTTATTAAAGCGGGCTTTATTCAGCAGTAGCCACTTTATTAAATCGGGCCTTATTCAGCAGTAGACACTTTATAAAGCAACCTTAATCCAGCAGTAACCACTTTATTAGAGCGACCTTAATCCAGCAGTAACCACTTTATTAGAGCGACCTTAATCCAGCAGTAATCACTTTATTAGAGCGACCTTAATCCAGCAGTAATCACTTTATTAGAGCGGCCTTCATCCAGCAGTAACCACTTTATTAAAGAGGGTTTCATTCAGCGATAACCACCTTATTTGGAGCAGATTTTTTCTCTTTTTATCTAGTAGTGGAGCGGGGTTCAAATAAAACACTCAGATCAATAAATAATACAAGTATATAGTAATTGTACAGAATAGTCGCACTCGATACATTACGAAGTCACCGAAGTACATCAGTTGAGTCTTAGTTTAATACATAATATACATAAGTATCTAATCACCTCTCCTATGTACTACAGTACCAAATCGTTAATATGACACATCTAGGTTATGAAAAAATTCGGCGGTGTTCAGCAACTTACCCCTTTTGTCCTAATTTACCCCCTGAATCAATGTAGTCGTGGTCGGAGATAAGTATCCAACTTTTTAAGACCTTTGCATTACCTATAGAAATTAACTCGAGATTCAAGAATAACTTAAAACTAGTTTAGAGCCATTTGATTGGTTGAAACTATTTCTAAGTAGTGACGTACCGTTCGTTTTCGGCCATTTTCGGCGAAAAAATATTTTTTTGCCCATAAACCAGCCGAAGTTTCGGCCTAGCCAAAAATCTGAAGTTCGTGAATTGTCGCAATCAATACAACAAGAAATACACCAAATTTTGTATCCTATAATAGAATTATCGTGTTTTATTTATTTAATCTTAAAATTTGCTCTTTCTCTCTCTAGGTGTAAAAAATAATAACAAGATTTCAATGTACAGCGGAATTTATAAAATATTTTTTAATCATTTTCGTTTTCGGCCAAAAATAAAACGAAAATCGAAGGCTCTTTTTCATTTTAAAATCCATTTTCGGTGGAACACTAGTTTTAAGTAACGCTTGAGTCTTGAGCGAGGTTCTGTAATACGGGCCTATGTTTTTTTAGTACGATGTATACTTATCTTGGTGACTGACTACTCCGAATTTTAGAATGAGACGACGCTACAAAGTGAACTTAGTCTGACACTTGATGTATTAAGGACTACATACTGTACCTCAATGAGTCAGTTAATGTATACTACATAGTACATAGAAGTGGTAATACGGTAAAATTTTTGAATAAAATAAAATCCAGTCTCTTGCAGGTGGGAACTAAGCTGACGAAACTCGCGGGGTTTTCTCCAAGTGTGTACGATCAAACGTTTTAACATCTTCCAAGAGAGCCACGTACTATCGAAGAACTTCATATCAAAGCAGTTTGAAAACAAAATCCCGTGAACACGATGACCACAACTGTTACCGCCCCGGTTCTATAGCTCTTCTCTTCTCTGAACTTCTTCGATGGTACAATAGTCGATCAAACTCTTTAACATCTCCCACGAGAGCCACGAACAATCGATAAAACTGTAACTTTTCTTGTTTACTCACTCATGATGTGCCTAGCCTTTTCCCAACTATGTTAGGGTCGGCTTCCATTCGAACTAAATGCAGCTGAATTCCAGTATTTTATATGGGGGCAACTGCCTATCTGATCTCCACAACCCAGTTACTGGGTAACACGATACCCCTTGGTAAGACTGGTTGTCAAGACTTTCGGGCTTCTGACGACCCGTAACGACTGTCAAAGATCCACGAATGACAGCTAGGACCAACCGCTTAAAGTGCTTTCCGAGGGACGGAGAGGTCTTGGTATGTAAAGATGGTCACCCATCCACGGACCAACCGTGGCAACACAAGCCTCTCTAGTTCACTCACTGACTATATTAACATAATGATGGATGGAACGATGCAACTTACACACTTGGATAAACTCATTGTTAATGATAGTAATTAGTGTTTCAATTCTATGGCAATGTTTGTAAGCTAAGTTAGTTGAAAAACCCAGGTTTCTGAGAAGGCAATCGAACCTACACATTGTCAAACTCATGTAACTGTCTTTTCACAGTTATGTTAGTTTGCAAAATCAGAGGTATAGTTTGACCGAGACCACTATTCCGCGCCCTAAGAATGCGCGGCGAGACCGGCGGTCGGTGCTAGCCGCTCATTCGTCAACGCGGCGGGAGGTATCCCGCCTCACCGCGCATTCTGAAGGCGCGGTACAGCGGTCTCGGTCAAACTATACCTCTGATTTTGCATCAAAATGACAGTGATATATATTACTGTTATTGTTGATTGAGCTTTCTGACGGGTGTTAAACCTGCTGCAAGTTAGTTATCGTTAACAATGTCCGCACAAAACTAATATCTCTAAAACAAAAGGTAAAATCAATAAATCAGTCTAATTAGTTTCACTTAAATATAATTATGATAGCACTAAACGCACACACCAAACAATGGAACCAACGTTGAACACACGCCTTTGGGGTTGGACAAACTGTGTCACGAATGTTGGGCTATTGTCAAAAATATTGAACAAATGTCAACCTACCAATGTTGGTTCCGTTGGTTCCAATGTTTGGCGTAAATTTTACGATATTGGTGGAAGTCTTAGTAGTTCGGAAGTACATAATAAAATTACTATTTGAGGAAGTTCGGTACAGTCACACTGAAAGCCGGGACCGGGGTTTAAAAAATAATATTTAGTGAGCATAAATATCTACGCCATTCAGTTAATCTAGTACCTAGTTTATATTTCAATCACAGTCAAAAGCAAAATATGTGTAAATTTTGCTAAGTACTGACATATTTTTGCCCTTGACAGTACATGACTTAGTGATGTAAAATACAATGAACTTTAATATCGATAACGCTGACAAGTATTAAGGCCTATTCAGATATAAGCGATATCGCTATCGAGCTCGGTAGCGATACTGGTCCAAAGTGACTAACCAAAAGGAGGTCTGTATTGCTACCAAGCGCGACAGCGATATCGCTTATATCTGAATAGGCCTTAATTCATAGTATTTTACACAAAAACCCTCTTTCGCTTCGCCTATTATAATTTCTATACAATATTTTCCTAAGCATACATTAAAATCTTCCTGTAAACTATATTCCCTCCCCCCCCCCCCCTCCCCGCTCCCCGTTGTCACTGTGACCACACCACAAGTCTACATAATCAATTCGAGTGCAATTCCTTACAGTGGTAGGGCCTAACTTCACCGCCAAACTAATATACACTCTATCACTCAACCCATAGAGTTCAAAATCCCGCAACGCAATACAGGACTTATGACGCTTGAAGCAAGACCCTATGAGAACTTATATGTATAGTAATATACTTACAAATCGGTACAGGACTATTTACAAATAGGAATAATTATGAAAATGCGAGTTAACACCACGATACGAGCCAAATTACAAAATTTTTACAAAATTTCTTTGTGACTTCAGTTCAATAGAAAAATCTAAAACTACACTGTGATATATTATGCTTAGAGACGAATCACACTTCATTAATTCATTGTCTAAATATATTTTTATAAGTTAGTAAAAGTAGCTATATAACGAGTGTGATTAGTCCTTAAGGGGGATGCGCTAAGATAGCCCGCAAAATTGAATTTTTCTTACGTTTTTTTGAATTTTGCAGGTCAGTGTCGGGTTGTATCTTGATCAAAATATGATTCGCGACTATAACAGACACGTATTTTAGACAGAATTATAATCATTGGAATCATTAACACATCTCTCTAAGATAACATATTAATATTTGGTTCCCACCTATGATATTGACGTTTATTTTCTCACAAATAGAGAACCTCGTCACTTCTATGATTTAAAATATTCATCAATTGCTTGGTATTATATCGAATAGTGACTATCATAGACAACTACCAATAGTAAAAAAACCTTATTACTTATAGTTCTAAACATAAAAAATACCTTAAAAATGACTCCTCATTTTGTTAGCAGAAATGACCACTATTTGTTTTAACTTAGCCAAAACTAATTTTTGTCGCTTAATCTAAGTGGCAAATTACGTTATCTTAGTTATAAACATTAGTGCATAAAAGTTTTTAAACATCAGTGTTCATGGTTGTTATATAAATTAATAAAATGTTAGTATGAAAAATGCATTTTTTTTTAAATTCTGCATAATAAACGCTGATTTCATAGGTGGGGACCTAATATTAAAAAGATAGAGAGCGGATTTTGTGAGTTCGTTAATATGTGGGGGGGTAATCTCCGGAACCACAGCTCCTTTTTGTAAAAAATAATTTACCATTTGAAAGGTACATTTTTCCAGATGGACATACGCTTGCAAAGCCATTATGTAAATACAAACAAAAATAAGTATTTAATAACACTAATGAAATACTATCTTGAATTCTTGCAAGCCTAGTAGTTCTTGTTAGGTTACTGCTCAGAACTTGTAAACAAAATACCATCTTCACATGTAAATTGCAATCGTGCGAAGCCGGGGTCGCTAGTCATGTAGTCAATAAATAAATTGTTTTCAATTAACTTAAGGCGAACTTCACTTTGAAACTGAACGCGATCATCAACTCTAAACCGCGTTCAAAAGCTGTCAGTGTCACATTGTGTGGAATATTGACACTGACAGCACTTGAACGCATTTTAAGTAAGCTAAGTAAGATTTGTTCTTAAATGTCATGATTTCATGAAAAAGTCATTAATTGGAACAAATCTAACTTAGAGCGATGAATTATAATGATTCTGATTATAATTCTGTGAATTTATAATTTGTTATGGTCGCGAATCATACTTTGATCTATACAACATGACACTGACCTGCAAATTGCAAAAAAAGTAAGAAAATTTGAATTCATTGGCGGATTCACCTTAATCGCATAGTTCTAAAATCTCTGTATTTTCAAATGCATTACTTTGCTTGACTATAGGTAGATTTTTCACAATATAAATACAATACTCCTATTGATCTGAAGCCACTAACACCAAGTTGACGATGCTTTTAACAAACGTGAGTGCTAGGCCGTCGACACACTGACGCGACCAGTTATCAGAACAGCAATTCTCGTACTTAAAAACGTTCAAATTCAATTCGCAATCTCATCTCCGCGACAATCAATGTCAAAAAGTTGTCAAAAATGTAGGTAAATTGGAGGCATTTTTGACAGTGAGAATTGCCCCCCAGCTATTGGATGTCGGGCCAGTGTGACAGTAGCCTAATATTATCAAAATACGTGTCGTGTACGAAATGTCAAATTTACAAATATATACTTAAATAGTATCAAAAGATTTTTTACAATAATTTACTTAAAATATGCAAGAGCCGACTTTTTAGTAAAGGGATATAAATTTATTCTATGCGTAGAGAAAATTATGAAAAAACATTGTTTTAGAAGATTTAAAAACGAGAGGATGACGTCATCAATATAATAAATCATATTATAAATAATCATTTTAACTATTTCTTGGTCACGAGTGGGACAGCGCAGACAAAAGAAAAAAACTATTTCTAAATTAACGAATGAGCGTTCATAACTGTTAATTTTCGTCGCTCAAATTTAGAATTATTTTACTGCCCATTAAATTATGTAAAGGCAAAATACAAACCTTACACAAGGGCCACATCGTCGAACTGAATATTCAAGTTGTACTCTCAGGGCGATTCAATGTCAAGTAAATTGACATCCTATGTCCATTTGCCATGCTATAGCCGTTTCATACAAATGTCAAAAAATGACAGTTGTAAGACAATTTAAATTGCTGTAAGGCTGCATAAGTAATACTTCCGATATTTCACAAATAAGTCGGGCATACTTATTTTTACGTTACGATTTCGACAAAACTCCACAATGAAGATAAAATATAGGCGACATATTATTGATAATAATATTTATTGATTATTGGTGACGTCACCAACCGCCTCGACAACCTATCTACTTACAGTACTTATGTATATCGTTACTGACTAGCTCTTTACATAAACATATACAATGAGCCTAACTTACATCCTATTTACGTACAAAATTATATCTCATCGGCTTAGGCGAGTCAGTAGTCGAGCCTACACTTGAATTCAGAATCTAAATAATACGTAATAAAGTTCAAATTCCATTGCAACCAAAACTTCAGAGATTTTTTTAAAAAATAATGGAAATTCAAAAATCGACTTAAACAACATAAGGCTTAAGTAGAAAATTGAATGGCAATGGAATGTAAATATCTTAGGTTCTGATTTCAAGTGTAGCTAGTTAGTTACTTTATTTGAATTCAGAATCTGAGATTTATAGTTTAGGAACAATAACCTCAATGTCATACATGACAAAGTTCGAATTCCATTGCAACAAAAATTTCAAACCATTTCTACAAAATAATGGTCATTCAAATTTCAACTTTATTAAGGCTTAACTAAGGTTCTGAATTCAAGTATAGTAAGCTAGTTGATAGTTGAGCGAAGTAGGCCGAGTCTTAAGGAATATAGTCATCTTGAGCGAGTTCTAGTGAAAATAGATTTGACTGAATTTTTCAGCAAAAGATGTAAATTGATAAAATCAAGCAAATCTGTGATCACTGTAAGATGTAACCATTTGTAAATAATTGGTATGTTACTGACTGCAGAGTAGCATCCAAATGGCTTTTTTAAACAGACTTTTACAACCAAAATTATTTAATTTTTTTATATTCCATTTCAGTTGTATTGTCAACTGCAGCCGGTATACAGTATGTACTGGTGCTGTGCGAATGTGACACTTATGCCAATATCATTTAAACTACATCGTAAAGAGAACAGAGAAAAAAAATGTTTGTAACGCTTTCACGCTAAAACGGATGAACGAATTTGGATGAAATTTGGCACATGGGTAGACCATGGCCTGGTTAGGACATATGATACTTTTTATCCCGATATTCCTACGGGATCCAGACTTATGCAGGTGAAACCGCGAGGCACAGGGATATAAATCTGAATGATTGACGCGCGTTCGTGATATACATCTGAATACTTTGACTATTTACGTGTTTCTGACCGCTTATGTCATTCTAGCTAACCAATAGTATGTAGAATGACAATAAAAATATGTTACACTGCAGTAAGCGACCACCATTAGCAATAATTTCAGTCAAAATAATTAGAAAACTCTATACTTAAACTAGAAAGGTATGCGCTAAACTAAAGCTAAGTTTATATACATAATATACTAGTACATAAGATCACAATGTACATATAATCCAATTGTATCAAATTTTCGAACAGTACAAACAAAAAAACATTGTGATACAGGAGGATGGTTTTTATGACAGTCCAAGTCATGATACCAACCTGTATAATGTCACGTAAAATTGAGTGTCATGATTTCACAACATTTTTTATTTATTTTGTCAGAAAAATCAATAAAAAAATAACTAAAGTTACAAGAAAAGGCAGTGCTGACAAATTCGTGTCGAAATCATTCGTTTTAATATAATTAAACTTATATTAATTAAAATTAAGTAGTCAGATGGCACAGGGACGAAGTAAACATATCATTTAGTACAGTTTTCTTACACAAAAATTTACTAAATTAATAAAAATGTATAATAATAATTCATTACATATTTGTTTAATTAAAGTATATTCTGTGTATTTATTTTGTTCAAAATTTATAAAAATAATATAAAATAGTAAAGCTGCTACAATGTCTATAAAACATTTTAGAAGTTTTTTTTCAAAAAAATCTTTAAAATGCATTTCGAAGTTCATTGCGTTGTTGGTTTCCATCATCATTTATGATAATCTTTACAAAACCGCAATGTATCCAATGTACAGTCACAAGGGTAAACAGCTTACACTTAGGCCGCGTACTATAAAAGCGATCATCGCGCTAATACGTGATCGGTAAAGTGCATAAATCATCCCTTAGCTAACAACACCGCTCAAGTCGAAAATTGGCGGTTTTAATTAATTTTGGTTTACATTTTAATGCCATTGGATGAAGCTGCGCATTGCGCGTCGAACCATTGGTATCATGAAATAGATTTCAGCCAATCAGAAGCCGTAATTAAAAAAATAGTGACAGCGCTCAAGTCGGTTGGCGTCGCAACACCGCACAGTTTTTTCCGTCTCCTGTAAAGTTGGTAAAAATGACTTAAGCAGTGTTGTAAGCTAAGGGACGATATGTCACTTTTTGTTCGAAAAACCGGAAAGCGCCCTCTGTCGGCGCGACCACGCGTTCAGATTCACCGAACAAAAAGTTCGAACGATTTTGTATACGCGCGACTACAGAACGCCCCCTGCTACGGTCCTTACATACTCCTTTTGCCTCGTTTACGTTCATACACGCACGCCTGTTGCGAGTACTACGCACCTGACCTTGAAAAATGTAAGTTATTTATGCCTATGGCTGTACAAAAAAATCTAAACATTTCGTATTGATCTGTATCTAAGTACAAAATAAAAAAACTTTTTACTCTGCAAATATTTTTCATTACATTACTAAGTCACAGCATAAATAAGTAGCAGTATTATATCTCGGTAGTGACCTTGAAATAATTACATACGGCCGCTCGGTAGATAAACCTTCAGCGTCCGTACGTAACTACCGCGCACTCTATACTGTTACGTACTGAGATTTCAAAGCGCGTTGTTTCGGTCGTTTTCTATGAAGCTAGAATACTGTACTTATTTATACTGTGACCAAGTTTTTACCAATTTTTCTTTTAAAACCAAGCAATGAACATAAAATACAACATTTCTTTATCACTTCTTATTATAATATAACTCCTTGATTATGTCCAATCAATTCGTTTTCGCTACAATTCCTATAAATATTATAGTCCGATCATTTAAGTCACAATACTGTTCAAACCGAATCAATTTATTTAACTCGAACGACACCTTTCTGACGTCATTTTAATTATATATACGATACTGATATTTCTGAAGACGCACCGCAGTGTTGTGTGCTCGCCTTGTCGATAATACTAGAGATTGACTAAACTAAAATTGAACGCCTTTAATTTTTCTTAATGTGAGATCGATCAAAAAGAAATTGCACGAGTTTCACAATTTTCCACGTTCGTATCTAACTGGTGTCTGTCGATAGAAACGGGTTTTGTCGACAGAAGAATAGACAAAATGACAGATAAACAATCACAATCTGTCAATTTGTCTATTCTTCCGTCGACAAAAAGCGTTGTCATGCTACGCGTGCAGTAATGACAACCCATTTAAGTGAGTTCCATCTGATGTGTGTGCGTTCATACAATATAAGGGCGCATAATTTTAGATCAGACGATCTTTACCACCTTTTACAATTAAAGGTAGGTTTATAAAACACAATATGTGTAATTTCGCAGTACCATTGCAACAAATATTTAGTCCAAGAATAACGACCAGAAGCCCGCAAGGCTTCAGGTCCTCAAACCTCTTTCAGGTCCTCAATACCAACACTAGCAACGCGACGCGACGGCGAATGTCATATAGATTACCAAAGTCGTTAATTCTAGGAGCGGCAAGACTCCAGGTCTTCAATGCCTGTAGGTACAAGGCAAATCCTCACGACCGTACTTCCCGACACCACAAATACTCCAGGTCCTCAATACCGGCAGGTACACATGGCCTCGTCGGCCAGCTGGTCCCGGTCGCGTGCGGCGGGCGGCACACAGCGCGCGGGGCCCCGCGGGCGCCGCTAGCAGTGGAACTGCTGCTGCGTGATGGCCGACAGGTCCTTCATGAGCCCCTCCAGGTTCTGCATCTCGCGGTGCAGGCGCTCCGTGCTGCGGGACGGCGTGAGGGGCTCCAGCTCTTCGGCGCAGTGACTCACGACCCCTCCTGAGAACATTAGCAAGTCATTTAAAAGAGTGTCCAATTGTCCGATTGAGTTCATACAGGGTGTAAAACGCCCATCACATTGCCGTATTCTGTACTATCAAGTCTTTAAACTAAAATAATTTAGTTTTCCTTACATGATCTAAATATTTTAATGTTCGATTGTTTAATGTAAATAAATATGTACGACACTTTGAAAAAAATAAATTACACCCTTGTACAAAAAAGTAAACGAATAATTTTATTAATTTATTTTGCCATCAATTTCGACATTTATTTTGTTCTGTCAAATGTATGAACAATGAACCCCTTAAATAAAAGTATAGTTACACATTGCAATTATTAATTGACTCACCTAGCTGCAATCTGTTGGGTATGTGTCCAGGCGACGAGCTCGCGCTCTTTTTATAAGGCGACGTCTCTCTCACACTACCTGCGAGTGAAAAAGATAGCAATATCAGCATATGACAGTTTCAAAGACTATGAGACCAACACCAACAGTCATGGAAAAGGATTGTGTAGGAAATTGAAATATAACTTTTATCTTCCGTGAGTTACACAAGTTTCAACACAGCTTTCTTTCCGTGAATTATAATACAATAAAACTTGGTTAACTGGGACCTGGATAAGTGAGACACCTCCATAGCTGGAACTCATGCTGAAGTTCCGACACTTTAGCACTGAATTACCTCTGTTAGTGGGACAAAACAAACCACGATATCAGGGACAAGTTCATGGTTGCGGGTTTGTCTGAAAGGGATATCGCGACCTCGGCAAACAGGCAACGGAAGGAACACGGGTGGGTTTTAGTCAGTAAAAGTCTGACACGCCCTCCCGCTCCACCCAGAGCGGAAGAAGTTATTTGATAATTTCCCACACTCAAAAAAAAAAAAAAAGGGATTAGTTCATTCGATTATCGTCATAATTACCTCTATAATTGAGACAGCCAGTCTATTTTATTTCATTTACTGAGATTATATTTTAAAGAATTCTTTTGCTAAACTGTTTTCTTTGAATTTTGTAGGTACATAGCTCCGTAACTGAGATAACGACAATTGATTACCTCTCTAACTCGGACTTCATCAGCTAAATTTCCGTTTTGTTTACAAATTCTTAGTATACCCGCAAAATACATTATTTTATTTAATAATCGCATCTCTAACTTAAATAGCCTCTATTCTCACCTCTACTATTGGAACCCTCTATAAATGAGACAGATATTTATTTATACACATTTATATTTATTAATATACATAAGACCTTTATTGTAATACCTGTGTACACGAATAAACATTGATTGATTGATTGATATACCTGGATATCTGTGACACTGAGTAACTGGAATACCTCTTTAAGTGAAACTTATTTGCAGGTTCCTTAATGTCTCAGTTATCCAGGTTTTACTGTATATTTCTATGACTGTAAAAAATTTGAATTTTGATTACTTTTAAATGTTCCTTCACCGGGAGTCTTCGCAAGTTCAGATTCGAGCATTACATCAGTGACAGAGACGAACCAAGCATAACAGTGCGCAATGTCAGTAATATTTAATCTGAAATGTTTCATTACAAGCGAATACTCGTCAGTCAGAGAGGCCGTATTGTAACGTAATGCCCATAATCGAGGTGAGGAAGCACCTAAATACTTAAAGATCTACCTACTGAGATACGTACAAAGGTGATACTAAATAAGTAAGTGACTCACTTACACCCTTACTCACACAGTAATAATAAATTATAAAAACTTTATTGTTCAAGAAACCAGTACAAATTCAAATTGCACTATTCTCCACACTAGGATTCTCTGGGTCATGGAGATTAGTCTCCTTCGTCTTACAACTTTTTAACGAACAAAGTAGGTACTTTAGGTGGGCACATGCGAAACTTCGGTCGGTAAGATTTTTGAAACGACAGGAATCGAATGTTATTCTAATATTAGGTCCCCACCTATGAAATCAGCGTTTTGTATGGAGAATTCTAAAGAATTTGCATTTTTCTTACTAAAATTTTCTTAATTTATATAAGAACCATGAACACTAATATTTTAAAACTTTTATGCATTAATATTTAAAAACTAAGATATCGTAATATGCCACTTAGATTAAGCGACAAAAATAAGTTTTGGCTAAGTTAAAACAAAAAGTGGTCATTTCTGCTAACAAAATGAGGAGTCATTTTTAAGGTATTTTTTATGTTTAGAAAACTATAAGTTATAAGGTTTTTTTACAATTGGTAGTTGTCTATGATGGTAATTATTCGATATAATACCAAGCAATTGATGAATATTTTAAATCATAGAAGTGACGAGGTTCTCTATTTGTGAGAAAAAAAACGCCAATTTTATAGGTGGGAACCCAATACAATAAATTCAACTAAAAATATTGAAATAAACTTAGATGCAATAAATTTAAGTATGTAGTGTATTGTATCGTATACGGGTGGGGGGTAAGTAAGTGAGTGTTATAAGTGTTAAATAAGTAGTATGTACATACCTCTGGAGTGTGAATGCGTCGGCGTGGAGTGATCACTAGCGTTATCACTGAGTGTGAAGCTGTGCAGCGGCGCGGGCGCGGCGTGGTGCGCGCGGCGCTGCAGGGACCCGCCCGCGCTTGGGCCCCCCACCAGCCCGTGGGGCCCGGGGCCCGCGCCAGCCTCACTGCTCAGCGAGTCGCGGCTACGGATACAATAGTACTATTTAGTTCTGTTTACTGTGCTGACGCAGTGGCGTCAACCATGGATAGATGTATAATAAATACAAAAATAAGTGTAGTTTGTTTACACTTCGAATAAAAATAAATAATTTATACACCCCAAAATATACAAGAAAAATATATACCTGTATACTTTCCGAAAATTAAATTAGAATTATTGGCTCAGAATTACATCGTTTATTTAGTTTAAGAAGAAAACCAGTTTTTTTTTTCTCTTTGTTGTATTGTAGTAGGTACCTACTCATTTCAGGTGTTTGATGAAGTTACTAAGTTTACTCAATACTTTATGCATTCCACAATGTATGTGCTTAGGTGGTAAACATTTGCTAGAGAAAGCCTGTCGGGCACAGCAAAAGAAAGAAAATAGTAGGTAGAGATGAGGACTTATCGTATAACTTATAATCTTATACGATAAGTCCTCATCTTAGATCTGTGGACCATTTTATATTTTACTAAGTACCTGGTACTTGTTGATGGGCCTACACTGTCCTGTCATACCTTTTAACAGTGTAATTTGGAAACGTTGTAAAAACCATTTACTTTTATAAGAGTAACCGTGGAGTTTCTTGCCGGCTCTTCTCCATAGGAAACGACCAATTGGAACCGTTCACCTAGCTTCTGACGTTGCATAAGTGCCCATGTAGGTTTATGTTAAATAAAATATTTTGAATTTTGAATCTAACTAAAGAAAAAACTCTATATCTCTATAACTCTATATTTAAAGAAACCCATTTTTTGTGTATTTTACATGAGTTTTATTTAAATATTCGTTTACACTGTAATAACATTTACTTAACAGATCTTTTAATTTATTTGTGAATATGGAGTTTTTGTTTTCTTTTCTCATTGATTCTGGTATTTTATTACATATTTTTATTGACATAACCAGAGGGTTGAATTATTTTTAGGCGGAGTTTTGGTAAGTTTAGTTTATTGTTGCTGATTGTGGTAAGTTTAGTTTACTGTTGCTGATTTTGGTAAGTTTAGTTTATTGTTGCTGAAATCTATAAGTATGCAATTATTTCTTAAAGACTATTTTGTGCTGCAAGAGTAAAGCAGTTAAATGAAATGAATTTAATGAATAAAAAATAACTCACTGTGTATAGTGCCCCAGCGGCTCATACGCCACATAGTGCCCCCTCTCCCGCGCGGCGCAGGCGTAGATGTCTCCGCCGGGGCCCACCACGGGCCCCAGCGGCCCCGCCGCGCCGCACGCCGCGCCCAAGGGACACGAGCCCGACCCACCTGTAGTACAGACATAACATAAGAACACAAAAGATAGTGCAAACGGAAGTAACAGGGAATCAAAAAAAAGGACGCCTGCTCAGCAGTCGCGCTTTTAATATAGATGGTTCACTCCGCAAAATCATTTAAATAAAAAGCGACTTTTGCTACGACACAATAAAGTGCAATTCAGGTCGCACAGCGCTAATTACCTACAGTTTTATTCACCTAGAAGTTGCCTCTCTTTCTATCGCGTAACTCGTATCTCTTCTCTCTCTGACTACGTTACACTCACTGAATTAGCCCGTCGCGTACAACTTCATACATTCTTAATATTTTTATTTTAGCTTGAGTATAGATTTCTATGTTTTTGTTAGTATATTGGCGTGTTCTAGGTGAGATATAGCAAATAATTTAATGTAATGTTTTGTGTTGCGTAATGTAAATTATTTTGCATACTATTGTATACAATCAATTCTTTTTCCAATAGAACAGACAGCTGTGCTGTTGTTGTTGCGCCACTTCTTCTTCCCAGCTAACGCACTAGGAAGTGGTGAAGGGTGGGCGTTTTTGGGGGACTGTCTTATGAAATTTTCACGTTCGAAAAGTACTGATTCTCAGCCTAGTTTGAATAAATGACTTTTGAATACTTAAAATACGGAGTGAACCATCTGTATTAATCTATGGTATTAGGGTAAAGGAGTATTGATCAAAGGCTAAAGGGGACACCAAAAGAAAAGCCCTTCAAAGGAGTTCAATAATAAGAGTGTATTATTTTCTTTACGTATTGGAAGGTATATACAGGGTGTCAGGGACATCGACGCGAAGCCGGTTACCATGGGGTCAGTACATGATTCTGAACCCCACTGCGTTGAAATTTTACGTGGGTTATTAAAAAAAAAATCAGTTGTTTCATAGAAAAGTGGTAAAAATACCTACGCGATCAAAATGTATGGAGCAGCTGATTTAAAAAAAATAACCGACGAAAAATTTCAACGCAGGGGGCTCAAAATCATGTACTGAATCCATCGTAACCGGCTTCGCGTCGATGTCCCTGACACCCTGTATAACCCGTTCCCACTGCTGGAATACAGACCTCCTCTCTGCGAGAGAGAGTGGGCCGTAAACCACCACGCGGGTCCAGTGCGGATCGATGTCACATGTCTTCGAATTTTTGGTTCTAAGACTTGCCGGTTTCCTCACGATGTTTTTCTTCACCTTTTTGAAAGCAGTGGCGATGAAATAAATTACATAATGTTAAGCGTCTGACTTAACCTCCTACCTCTAGGTAGGTGTAACGTCTGTGATGTGTGACGTCTCATATATTCTTCCGTCGGATATTAACATACAATCTGATCTGTGAACTGCGTTGTGGGCTACAATACTGTTCAAATGTTATGTGTATTTCTTTTACTATACTGTATATTGTAGCTTTTGTATAAATAAAATAAAACTATCTGACCGCATAGTAAAAATAAAGGTCAGATACCGGATAGTTGCGGGATGTAGTTGTAATTGAAAGAGAAAAGATTAGATTTTTGTATGTTTGTTTGTAATGAATAAACTCAAAAACTACTGGACCGATTTTAACAATTCTTTCACCAGTAGAATGCTATATTATCACTGAGTAACATAGGCTATGAAGATATTACGCGGACGAAGCCGCTGGCGGAAGCTAGTGTCTACTATAATTGGTTCTGTGTTTCCAATCTAATCGTTATTGTTCTGTTATAGCTATTACATAAATAAATAAGCATCGTAAAGTAAAAGTTATACGCACAGGGCGCGGGCGGCGGGTGCAGCGGCGCCAGCGAGGCCAGCGACGACTGCGGCGAGCCCAGCGGGGCCACGCCCGCCAGGAGCGGCGTGCTCTGGGGAACGTGGACGATTTCGTAGTTAGTATGAATATTTACGCATACACAATATTGATTTTATCGACCGCAAAAATAAGTTTTCAATTAATTTATTTATTTTCAGCAAGATTACAGTTCTATTAAATGTGAAGAAAAAAAAGTAAGCAATCTAAATTACTAAAATTTACAACTTTATTTAGGTATTCGTAATGTTACAGTTTAACTTATACGACTGTACCGCACTTTAGGTACATGCGCGGCTCACGCGGGGGCAGTGCAAGTCGCTCATTCGTCAACGCTCACATTGTACCGCCCCACGCCTTGCCGCGCATTCCTAAGGCGCGATACAGCGGTATCGGTCAAACTATAGTACAAACGGCCATTATACACCCAGTAGATGTGTCATGCACATACACTAATAAGTGAAAAGATTTGATTTTTTGTGTGTTTGCAATGAATACACTCAAAAACTACTGGACCGATTTAAAAAATTATTTCACCAGTAGAATGCTATATTATTACTGAGTAACATAGGCTATAATTTATAAGATTATCACGCGGGCGAAGCCGTTGGCAGAAGTAATAACATGAGAATGAGTACGTACTCGTACCTGGTCGGGGTGCGGCATGCGCGCGTGCGCACGTCGCTCGCACGTGCTGGCGCAGCTCACGCCGCCCACGCCCACGCCCACACCCATGCCCGTCATCGCTGGGGAGAATAATAGTTAAGTTAGTATACATACATAATAGTAATGTTGATTGGAAAAAAAAACTATTAAGTCCGTCAGTCAGATTATAAAAAAATATTTGACACGTATTTTTTGCTTTATCATATTAATAAAAAATGGTTTTGAATAAAACGCATTTAATTGGGGAGTGGGGGCTCGCTACGTCACAAGTCAGTATAAAATTATACCGGCGAGTGACGTCATGCCACATTTTAACTCAATGTATTGCCGTAATCTTTTGATTACTTAAAAAAATAAAAAATACAAGTCCAATATTTTTTTTATTTTTTTTTGTCAACTTTCCTATTGCTTGAGGGACATTCTGAAGAGTCTAGTCAAGGGCCATCGTATGTGACCAAGTTGCGTGTCCACTTAATAGATATCATAGCGTATGGAGCGTCACAATTATTTTTTTCGATCATGATACTGCCGTCTGGCGCGAGTTTGCCGACCACCGTATTAATAGAAATCAAGCAAAGCCGTACCCATGCTTCGTACGCTCTGCTGCCAATAAAATGGACGTGTAGCATAATCAGCCTTTAATGTTCCCACTGCTGGGACACAGGCCTCGTCTCTGTGAGAGGGAGTCGGCCGTAATCGACCACGCGGGCCCAGTGCGGGTTGGTAGATGTCACATGTCTTCGAATTTTTGGTTCTAGGACATGCCGAATTCCTTAATATGTTTTCCATTTTGAGAGCAGTGGTGTAAAGTAACTCGCCTGTCTGGGTTCGAAGTTACGACCTACAACAACTTGTAAGTCGCGGCTGCTAACACTGGCCTTTATAACTGGACGTGCAGCTTCAGTAAAATTTGAAAGATTTGATTTGAATTTGACTCGAGAGTAAAAACTTAATTAAGTATGAAAATATCTAACGAAGAAATGAAATGAAGGTGCAACTAGATCGCTGTTGAATGATGACATTGAATATTCAGATTACTCTAGTGTTGCTCCATAACAGCTGGATTACGTTCCTCTATCAAGTATCGAATACTTTTTAACAGGTCAACATCCTCAAAAGGCCATTTCAGACGCTGCAAAGTAAAGTAAAGTAAATATGTATTTGCACAGATTGCAGGTACAGTAAATAAGACAGTAAAAAATATGGGTGATCCTTGTGTTCATCGATCTGCCAACGCCGTCCAGCGTAGGCGGCGTGAAGTTCTAACCGGCCGGAATGCGGCGCAGACGCTGGCGCCTTTCTCGGCGGACGGGACCGCCGGCAAACGTGATAAGTGACGTGAAGTGCGTGCGAACAATTTTGAATTGTCACGGTGGAAGGAACAGTGGAACTAGATATTAGATAATATTGTCTTATTAAAAACCTATTGTAAAGCCATTGTGTAAGTCTCAATACAGTCTATAAATTGTACTTCTAGTCGTTATTGAATTTCCTCCACCTCACACACACTCGTCGCATAAATATACGAGTTTCAACAAAACCAAAAGGGACGCCTAACAGCCATCTTAGTTCGTGCTTCATGGAAGTCGCAGGGCTTATCAAGGTGCCCTAACACCTTGTGCAATGTACCTTAAATTAGGCATGCAACATTATTATAAAATTATGAAATGAAATACAGTGATGACATAGTTAAATTATTTTTGAGGTATTACAGTTCAACAATAGTACATTGTACATTCATTCAAAATGGTACATTCATATAATAAAAAAAATTAATTAATCAATATTTAAGTCAGTGTCATTTAGAAACTCATGCACAGAATAATAGCATTTTGTGATTAATAATGCTGTCAGTTTCTTTTTGAAGTTTTGTATTGTTGATCTACATGGTCCTCACTTGATCTGACCGAGATTATGTCTGGACTTTAAAAGACACTTTGACCCCTGAGTTTGTTTCACCATTTCTCCTCATTGAAGAAATGTCAACTACATCTACCTTATTTATTTTTATTTTTTATATAAGTTTTAAAAGTGATTCCGATATTCTATTTACAGAGTAAATAATTTCATTTCTTTTTATTTATTTTATTTATTTATATATACTTTATTGTACACCAGATTATACATTACATAAAGAAAAAGTAATACACTATAAAATATACAATGGGCGGCCTTATCACTTACTGCGATCTCTTCCAGGCAACTTTCATTTCATCAATCAACCGCCATTTAGCATAAAAAAGAAGCAAAAAGAAAAACAAAATGGGTCTCTCCTCACGTTTAGGCATATAATCGCAGGTGTCGCACCGCTCGCAGCGCCGGCACATGTCTGCGGGCGACGCGCGCAGCACGGCCGTGTCGTCGCTGCCGGCCGCCGACACCGAGCGCGACTCTACGCGCGGGGGAGGGGGAGGGGGTGTAAGCGCAAATAATAAGGAATGTGCTGGTTGAGTTCATTCGGTAAAGTCAGACGAATTTTAAAAGGCAACTAATTTTTTTTTTATATTAACCCATCGGCTTTTGAGTTTTCATGGATTACAGGAACGACTTGAATAAATCGATCGATTTTAATAACTAGAAATTGCTACTCAGTGGTGAACAAAAGAGAGAGGGATTTGTTGTGACTTACCAAATCAACTTAACCTTAAAATGATTTTTCGAAACAAAATTGCAAAACAATGAAGATGTGATAATGCAAATGATAAATATAAGAGTAAAACATATGTATGATGGTATAATTATCTACATGGGAAAAATACTCTTTATGAATAATCAGATAAATTAATTGTTTATCAAATTGAAAAACGTTTTTATTTTTTATTAACTTGTTCACAAATCGGGCATTCGACGTATTAAAGCCATTTTATACAACTGTCAAAGTTATTTTTTTAATTTTAGGAACGAATTTTCCTAATTTTATTTATTTACTCAGTTATAATCTTAATTATAATATACAAGCTAACAAATATATATAAACTATTAACTAACTATACAAATATAAGGGGGGGGGGGGGGGGGGGGGCGACACAATCTTAGCGCATCAAAAAATTAGTCCGCAAAGTTGTAATTTGAATTGGAAACTTTGATAAACAATTAATTTCTCTAACTTTACTTACTTGTATTATAGAATCATTGCTGTATTCCGGTTTGACATGGGACTTGCCAACTTCTCCGATCTCCGATCTCTCCTTACCGATAATACAGGATGGCAAGGGACATAGACGCCCAACCTTGTTACCATGGATTCAGTACATGATTCTAAACCCAACACAGGGGTGTTGCATTTTAACACCGGTTAATATAAAAAAAATTGTTGTGCCATACATTTTGACCGCGTAGGTAGTATTGCACTTTTCTATGAAATAGCAGTTTTTTTTTTTGACAACATCCGAGTAATTTGTACACTAGGAAGTCTAGAATTATTGGAGATTACACTGTGGCATCACTATTTAGATTACTTAGTCTGTGGTTTTTCTATATAGTCTATGATGGTAGCACCGCGCATAATGGTGATGTGTTGAGTGTGTAGCAATTTCATTAATTAATTAGTTTCTCCAAACGAATACTTCCTTTCTCTGGTGTCCCATATACCCTGATAATAAGAATCATGTGGTGAATTCATGGTTAAAGTTTGCGCGTCTATGTCTCTGCCATCTTGTGTAGTCACTTACAAACAATACGGCCAACGTAACTTGGCGGGTCTGAACATAGGCACAACGAACTTTCGCGCAAATTCTCCCACTCACGCTCGCCTTATGTCACCATTACGTTCCTAAAAAACGTTATTGCGCAACCTTCTGCGCGAAGTTCTCACCCGCCAAGTTACGTTGGCCGTATTGTATATAATTGTATGGACTCACCGACATAGGTGGGCACGTGGTGCCGCCGGTCCAGCGACGCGGGCGGCGGCGGCGCGTGGCGCGCGGGCTCGTACTCCGCGGGCGGCGCGCGGCCCAGCGTCAGCGTCGACGACATTAGGGCTCCGCCCTCCACGCTGCCGGCGGATACTGGGGAGATAATATGCGAGATTAGTTTCGATTCACGTTAGGTCAAACGCATGTAAGAGGTAACGCATAAATGTCCATTGACGCGGAGTGAGGCAGCGGAGCGGAGCGAGGGAGTAATGCGGAGCGGAGTTGCGGACTGTGTCTGTCCATTAATGCGTAGCGAGGAATTCTGGAGCGGAGTTGCGGACTGTGCGGAGTTACTCCGAGTTCACACGAGTAATTTTGAGCGGGCGGTGGCAGAATCAGTTCCACGCTCCGCTTCCTCGCTCCACTTCCCGGTTTTGTGAGAATTTTTAAACTAGTTCGCAAATCCCTGTCCACTGAAGCGGAGCGGAGATTTTATGCAATTTCATTGATAAATATTGGCACAGCTCCGCTCCGCTCCTCTCCTCTCCAATGGACAAACAGCCTTAGGCTGCGAAGTAAAGGTAATGTCAACGTCAAATTATTACTTGTGTACTTGACTTTGTAATGCGAAAAATAATAAAAAAACATTCCACAGTATTTTTTTTGTAAATTCTGCTAGTACCAAGCAGAAAGTGACTGTGTAGGCAACATAACCTGAGGGGCAATTCCCGTAATTTTTAAGAACGTTCACATTCGCATCTCATTCGCAAAGTGTCAAAAATACAATCGATTTGACACCATTTTTGACAAGTTTGACACTTGACTGTGAACATTTTTTAAGTACGAGAATTGGCCGTCAGATCTTTGATGATATTTTCTATTGTTACATTTTCTTTTAGAGAGCGTACTCTTACTAGCGGAGCTGTGCAGTGACTTGTCCATGTGCTTGAGCTCCATCTGGTCGTGGTGGATCCACAGGTCGGGCGGCTTGATGCCCGCGGAGGCTGAGGACTTCTGGTATGTGCTGGAAGAAAAAAAACAATTATGTATATAAAAAAAAACACAAGTGTTTGTAGGTACAACAAATCAATGCTGTCATTTAACGCGACCAGATAGCTAATTACGCAACACATTTTCGTTGACAATTCCGACTAATCTGTTTCAATTTGACAGGTCAACAACATTCATTGTGTTATTTACGTTCTTGAGCTGATTTTTTTTTCGAACGTACGAAGCAATGGATTAGCAATCTGTTTCAAAACGATTCAGATTCTGATTGATCGTGTATCTATGGATTGGCTATCTAATGGATTAGGGTACAGTACCCTAATTACGTAAATTAGGGTACTGTACCCTAATCCATTGCTTCATAAGTTAAAGGTACTTTCAGTCGCTTGTTGGGTATACAAACGGGTATTATAAATACAGCACTAGCACTAAGTAGGTACTTCTTTTTCCTGTGTTTAGTACGACATGTATAATTCCACTTTTCATAGTATCTACCGAGGTGGGACTTTCTGGGTTTCATTACAGAATTTTATAAGTCAGGGTAAATCATTGAAGTGCCTACTTAAAATATCGGGAAATATGCCGATCGCAAACTCTGATTACACTTGGCACTTGAACTTTCAAGTCCTGTTAACGAAAGAAACCGATATGAATCCTGCACTTGGTCGCAACGGTCAACTAGCCGCACAGCGTACACTACCACTAGACGGCTACGATTGGCCGGAATCGTGGCCGTCTAGTGTGCGAGATCCCTTAAAGTATGCCTGAACTAGACTATACTCTGTTTCAAAAGTATCTAATGACTGTGTAAACAAACCCTGTCCACGTTAAATTGTTACGCAATCACTCACTTAAGGGAATTAGTAACATATTCATAGATGTTTAGAAGGTTTCAACTTTCGCATTGCGTTTTCGTAAGTCATTGTTTTAGAAGTATGAGGAACAGGGTGTAAAGTTCACTTATCCTCATTAGAAAAGGGAGGATCCTCCGACCAGATGGGTGTCGTGTCTGGTCGGTTACTGCCCAATGATTGACGTCGGGAACTTAATTTATGCTGAGATCGCGCGGTAAACTCTGCTTGCGCAATTCGCGTGACGTCATTGTGATGCGTAGTTCGTATGTGGCGATGTAGATGCCGCCACAGTTTGAATAACATTATTAAACTTTAATTGAACAATCATCGACAAAAATGGGTGTTTTAAAATTAGTTTTTTTTCGGGTTTTTGCTGCATGTCAGAAGCACCTGACCGGTCAATGTGGCCATGATTGCGGGTGAGGCCTATGTTCAGCAATGTAAGTCGTTTATTGTTATGATGATGATGACGTACCTGGTGTCAGGCGAGAGAGGCGGTGTGGACCTTCTACAACACAGCGACAAGGCCAAGGCCGCAGCCAGCGCCAGCACGGCGCAGGCGCCACCCGCGCTGGCCCACAGCCACGCAGACGTCGCGCTCGCCAGACCACCGCCTTCACCTGAATCTGGACAAGCATCAAGATATCACATCACATCTGTAGTGTGTACGGTAACCTTCAGGGGCTATGAACATCAGGCTACACAAAATGACTGATTTAATGAATCTGACACAGACAGCTGTCACTCACATGACACTGACAGCTGTCACCCACATGACACTGACAGCTGTCACTCACATGACACCGACAGCTATCAGTAACATGACATTCGATACAATAAAAATAAGGCGTTGTCATATATTACCGTCCGTAGTCCCCAAAGGCGTAGGCTGAGGTGTGCAGTACCTATAATACTCCTAAAGAAAAACCTAAAACACTGCCTGATCTTAGCGATCGAACACAAAACTCTTGGCTAAGAAGGCACACTTGCAACCGCTGGACCAATGGGTAGGTTAGGTTAGGTCAGACTGTATTCGGGGGCTGCATTGAAGAGTGCTTAAGTGCCCCCGTAGCCCTCGGTGCAAGTGTGCGAGGGAACACGGGGTGGTAAGTCAGTAGAAGTCTGACAGACCCCTCCGTCCGCCGCAGGACGGGGGACATCCATGCGGACTTCCACCCCGTTACAAAAAAATAAATAAAAAAATTACTGTATGAGACATCTTTGCCCAAACATCCAGAGATGTTAAGAATTAGTATCATAATAATATCAGAATAAGCATCAGTATCATAATAATATCAGAATAAGCATCAGTATCATAATAATATCAGAATAAGCATCAGTATCATAATAATATCAGAATAAGCATCAGTATCATAATAATATCAGAATAAGCATCAGTATATAAATACTAGTACTCACCCATAGCCGTCGTGTAAGTGACAGGCGCACAGAAGGGGCCGAGCCCCTTGCTGTTCCTTGCTTGTAACTTGAACAGGTACGTGGTCCGTGCGCGTAGTCTCTCCACACGGGCACGTGTCCTTTCTCCTATGGCTGCCACAGCTGTCCACTCTTCGTTTCCAGAGGAGCCCGAGGCGCCGCCCGAGCGGGAGATTGCGTACATTATGACGTAGCCTACGGATCAATGATGTTATATATCCTTTACTATTAAACGAGCAATATTTATATTTATGTATTTGTAATCACGTTCCCGAAAACGGCTCTAACGATTTCGATGAAAGTTGCATTATAGGGGTTTACGGGGGCGAAAAATCGATCTAGCTAGGTCTGATATCTGGGAAAATTCGTTTTCTCCGTATTTTCACCCGAGCAGAGCTCGGTCGCCCAAAGTTAAGAACAAGATGGCTACCTTAGACTATTTGAAATTTGACAATTAACAATAATTGACAGACATGGCAGCATTCAATTAGTAAGTACCTACTATCATGGCAGCATGGAATTTGTATGAACTATCCTAAACTACTAAATGAGCATTCTCTATTTTCACCAGAACAGAGCTAATAAGTAAATTGAGGTAGGACAGAACGGTTCGCAACTTGAAAACTGAGTCAAATATAAAAGTTTCGTCAGAACCACATATAAGTACAGATGGGACACTCCGCAAAAATATTGAAATAAAAAGCGACTCTTACTAAGACACAATAAAGTGCAATTCAGGTTGAGTTATGTTCACCTAGAAGTTGCCTCTCTTTCTATCGCGTTTTTCTTATATCTTCTGACTACGTTACACTCACTGAATTCAACAAGTCGAACTCGCTGCGTACATACTTGTTGCTGCATACCTAAAATGCGGAGTGATCCGTGTATCCGAAGGTATTCATGGTTCATCTGGTTCATGGTGCATGGTAACAATTTGACTTTTACAGCGCCTTTATTTGGTAGTAGTAAGGGCAGATTTCGTAGCACAACTGTTACTACTGACATGCGGTTGACCGTACAACTCTGATTGCGCGATGCAGGATTTTGGGTGTCGTCAGTTCTTTGATGCGTGGTTCGCATGTGGCGATGCAGATGCCGCCAAAGACTGATCTTGTCTGAGTTTTGATTCTATACATACCAGTTATGACTCCATTGGGCTTGGCGGGCGCCTGCCAGCTGAGGTCCACGGCGCGCGAGGGCGAGGCCGGGGGCGGCGCGGGCTGCGGGCGCAGCTCGCGCGGGGGGGACGCGGGCGGGGCCTCCAGCGTCGTGTTGGACACCAGCATGGACCACGCGGACTCGCGCCCGCCTGTGATGATAATAATAATTAATTCGTATACAGGTGGTTTTATTACAAAATCTAATAATACAGTTTTTTTTTAAAGTTCCTTAACGCGGCTAGAGGTAGGAATTGACTGGTAGAAATCGTCACGTACCTAAGGAAAAAGCGTTATGCCATGTGACTTTCTAGAATTTGGCAATCCAAGCACACTTGGGAAATTTACCCTGTTTATTTGTATTCTTGCATCAAATAGCTGTCACTCGCAGGACTTTTTGAATCAAAACGGGTAGTCAAAAGACCGAACATCGGACAGCCAATCTTACCAAGGAATATAGTGTTACAGTACGACACAACTTAGATGTAGCATGCATTTGAAAATTTGCATGAATTCATTTCAATTTTACGAATGTATTTGGTTATATGACTTCACAAGTTATTGCGATTTCGTAAAGATCATTTTAATGTAAAGCAGTAATAAATATTGATGATTTTGAAGGCGCACTCAGTTCGGATGTGATCGGTTTTACGAATTTTGCCGATGCTACATCTAAGTTGTGTTGTACTGTACCCAGTAACTAGGTTGTGCAGATCAAATAATCAATCGCTCTATAAAGAATACTAGTATTGAGCTGCATCCGGTTAGACAGGAATCCGACCGACCCCAAAATGGCTGGGAAAAAGCAAGCAGATTATATCTCTCTATTTTATATAACTCACCTTTGATCAGTTTGACAGCGAACTCGTACTGCGTGTAAGGCTTGAGTTCATCCAACATGCAGTTGAGGTCGGTCGCGTTGAACGTGCGCACGCGCCCGCCGGCCGACGACCAGCGCACCACGTAGCGACGACCGTCTGTAGCCGTCTGTAACACAACAAAATATCATCGCTGTATTCCCTGAAGTAGCCAGCAGGGATGTATACTGTCCTGCCGGGGTTGCGGGTTTGTCTGAAAGGGATATCGCGACCCCGGCACACAGGCAACGGAAGGAACACGGGTGGGTTTTAGTCAGTAAAAGTCTGACACGCCCTCCCGCTCCGCCCAGAGCGGGAGAAGTTATTTGATAATTTCCCACCCTCAAAAAAAAAAAAAAAGGGATTTATACTGTGTATATTGATCTACCCCCATTTTAACAGTTCTGTTTAAGAGCGTTTGTTCTGAAAGTGGGCAACGTCGCATAAAGATGTCAAATATTTTGCTGTTTTGATTAATTTGGCAATATTACTGTATGGAAATAAGAAATGTGGCTAACTAGTGAACTAGAATATTTATAATGAATTGCAAATAAAACACTGAATTTGATGTTGTAACCGTTTTAGATGTCAAAAAGTTATTTGGAAAGTTTTCAAATACATTCGGTGTTAAGGTATTAATTATTGCATTTCATAAACAATATTTTAGTTCACTAGTTAGCCACTTTTCTTAATTCCATACAGTAATTATGCCAAATTAATCAAAACTAGTAAATATATGACAGTTATTTGCGACGCTGCCTAGTTTTAGGACAAGCGCTCTTAAGGGGGATGCCCTAAGGCAGCCCGAGAAAGTCAAATATACAGGGTGGGTAAAAATCGTAGATCAAACGAAACAGGGCGATAGTTGGGGCTATTTTTAGTAAAAAATATCTCTGTGGCAGAGCTCTAACTTGATCTCATTAAAAGTCTCCTTAAAATGGGTACGTACTTTAAAACAATAAATGGTGTTTAGTTACTTCTAGGAAATGTATCATCACTACAAAAGTGCTTTCATGACAGTTGGTACCATGATTTATGAGTATTGGCACTTTTACTCTAATTGCCTATTTATTACCAATTTTGGTATTTTCTTAAAAAAGCACGCAAATAGTCATAACTTTTAGGTTTTATCAGGTTGTATCTTGATCAAAATATGATTCGCGACCGTAACAAATATGTATTTACAGAATTAGAATAATTGATACATCTCTCTAATAGTTAGAATTGTTCTCAAATGTCATGATGACAAAGTAATTTAACGTACAAAATTGGTGCAATTCGTACATACTTGATTTCACATAAAAATAACATTTATTAATGCCGTTAGTTACTCACTTGTCCTTTTGGCAACGTGGGATCTGTCCAGTACACGACTGCAGTAGTTCCGCTCAGCATTATGACCTGCACACAAATACAAAAGAATTTGAACGTTTGTTTAATGTTTTGTGTTGCGTAATGTACATTATTTTGTATAAGTACTATTGTATAGAATCAAGTTTTTCTAACTGAATAGACAGCTGTGTTGCTGGGGAGTTTGTTGCGCCACTTCTTCCCAGCTAAAGTACTAGAAAGTGGTGAAGGGTGGGCGTTTTTGGGGGATTGTCTTGTGTAATTTTGACGTTCGAAAAGTGCTGATTTTCAGCCCATTTTGAATACGACAAAAAATTCGTGTATTTTCTGTAGGGAAGTTGTATGAAATATCGAAATTGTACAGCTAATAATAAATAAATTTCCATGTTTCGTCGACTTGTAAAATCCGTGCAATGCAGGGGCAGGTCTATAGTGAGCTAAAGCTTAAAGAATATAATATGTACCAACGTAATTGTTAATTAAACCCTCATTGTTTTATCTGATTCGCACAGGCAATAAAGGTGGTTGTGGAGTTATTATTACACACTTCTGGTAACACAGATGTGATGACGTAGACTTGTGTTACCCACGTGACCACTGTGTCTCGGAATGCTATACCTGGCGAAGTATATTATTATACCATCCTTATCACTACGGACAGCCGTACGTCACATTGCAACTACGAAAACCGCCTTTACTGCTACGCCATAAGGGCGCTGTCATTGTGTAATAGTTACTAAGGTCGTGCGTTTGAAATTGAAAAAAAAAAACAGAAGACGTCAAACAAGTTTTGAACACAATGCTATAAAAAAAACCGGTTTCCATCGACCGTTTTGGAGACAACACCTGTATTTAGGGTGTGGCAGTGCTTAGTGGCAAGCTGTTCACAAAAACATTCGTTCGGCACGTGTGATACAAGAGCCAGGGCTAAATTGATGTTTGTGTTTTAAACTGAAAATAAATAAATACCTAAAATAAAATAACTTATAGTGAATCAATCAACACTGTGCTAGTGACATACAACATGGAGGAATTACTCGATACTGTGACGTTAACTTAAGGATACATTATGTATACGCTGACAATAACTTCGTTGGTGCTTTATAGAGAAGTTCTGCAATTACAGAAACTACGTGTGCCCTCACGCAATTTTGGCAAACCTTTTATACGTTGCCCTTTATCAGAACTAAGAATATTTCACGTCGCTAACCAAGAAATTACGTTAATCGAAGACAATACGCCAAATGAAGAAGCTTATTGGATGTGGGTATTAGCATTTTACATAACAACTGATTACTTTGCAGCAGTGAAGCATGAAGGCATTGTTAAAGTTTTTAAATGGCATATTCAAAGAAGATATTTAAAAAGTATCCTTTTTGCTTGGGGAGCGTCTTTACTGATAATCATTTTACATGTTTTGTTATAATTAAATTTTGATACCGGTGACTGGCCCATAGCTTTAAATGTTACTTTAATGTTACCCATGTTACTGAACATTTTAATTTACATTGTAATTGTGTATTCACTTTTTCGTGGCTCCAACAGGAGCGCACTTAGTGCTACTAATAAATGGCGTCGCTTATACATCGCCACGTTGATATTCATATTGGGCGACGTCGCAATGTTGTCTACGTCTGTTGTAGTGTCTATTACACAACTACGATCAGAACTTGTACTGCGAACATTAAATGAACGGAAAGAAGATGTAATTAACTTTATATTTAAGTGGTCTCCTACTGTTTCAATAAGGATTATTGTCGCTTACGGAATAATCTACAAATATGTGGTATTACTAAATCTTTTCATAAATTCAATAGTATTGTCATTCTTTTTAGTCTTTGTTAAAAGTAATCAAGAAATGTGGTATGAGTTTTGTGCACGTAAATTAAATCAATGGTTATCAGCAAGGCATCACGATATCAACATGCATGAGACAGTCATTCGAGAGCCTGCTGACAGCCGGCCTGCGCCAGCGGTGCTTGCTATACAACAACCTAATTGCGTAACAGGCTTGTAATGGCAATTCGAGGGTTTTGAAGGCTAATCGATTGCCTCATAAGTTTGAAAAATTCTCTGCTCAACAACGTAAATAATAACGAAATTTACGTGGCTGACCAGTCAAAATGAAAAGCATTGCCATCGATTACCATTGTAAGTTTTATTTATTTCTTTTTATGTGTGTACGTACTTAACTCGCAAGTTTAATTGACAACATTTAAAAAAGAAAATAGGCAAATGTGGTCCCAATGTCCACCACTAACAACGAGACCTAAGTACCTATGTAATTGAATAGTCTAGCAAATGAGGAGTTAGTAACTTTTATTCTGACACCCATTTAAAACATTAATAAAGTATCGAGCTGTAATTATATTTGTCTTTATCTAAATATATATGATTTAATAGCATATAAAATGTATGTTTATAGGTACCTGAATAATGTATCAGAAATTTTATGTTTTTCTTATATTTGAATGTTTAATTTACAAAGATTTCAATCGTAGATTTGCCCTTCCGCGACAAAAGATGGTCGCGTTTCTGTTTCGTTTTGACACCTCTGAGACAGACAGTGTCGCAGAGACTTGACTTGGTTGTCATGGAAACGCCATTGTTAATGTGTGAGCTCGCTCCTCTCATTACGGACGATTTTTTGTGCGACTTAGTACAGTGAGTTGCCCTCACTGTACTAAGTCGCACAAAAAATCGTTTGATTTTGTTTTAGGATAAGTGTAAGTAATTAATCGTAAACAGACTGTCATTTAATTTTAACTAAAATTTAATTTAGTTACTTAAGTGTAATTTTAGACCTCAGTACTTCATTTATATTTGTACGCCGTCAGCGGCAAAACATATTGATACACCCACTTATGTCAAACAAATAAAAACTTTGACTTTGACGAGCCCAAAGATAACGGAGCTAACTCGTTAAGTTGAAGAGTTCCTGTCCTTCCTATCTCGCCAAAAGCTATTGTATACACGTTGTCTGAATAAAAATTCTGTAAACCTGCAATTCTAGAGCATTTTTTTTACAAGATTATTTCCCTTCTTCTTTCGTGTGGTTAGTGACTAACCTACCGATGTATTCTGTAAATAAAAATCTCACCGTGAAAACTTAGGTGAAGTGAGCTGTCAATAGTGTCAATTTCTAGCATTAGGTGGAATGACAGCTCACTTTACGCTCACTTCACCTAAGTTTTCACAGTGAGATTTATACAGAATAGACCAGCTGGTGTCAGAATATTAAAGCTGCCCATGGCCCTTATTTCCCTAAAGATGACACATACTACGCAACGCAATAAATTGAGTTGAGGTAATTTAGAACAGACCTAACCTTAAGCAGACAAGAAAACTTCAAGACAAGAAAAAGGAAAATTCCGGGGGCAGCGTGATATACTCGTATTGAGCTGATTTGCCTCCATTAACTTTGGATTATGGTATCCCTTGGCCAGCAGTGGGACGTTTATGGGTTGTAATCAACTAAATATTTGAGGTAAAAGCTTTGGTTTGTCAAACATAAGTATGGTATACCTATCCAATATTTTTTTTTTTTTTTTTGAGGATGGGAAATTATCAAAACCCACCCGTGTTCCTTCCGTTGCCTGTGTGCTGGGGTCGCGATATCCCTTTCGGACAATACCTATCCAATCCTGATATCGCGGAAAAAAAAATCTGCTGTTCCATACATTTTATGTTCGCATAGCTCGTTATAATGCAGGGAACAACTGTTTTGCGATTTCAGGGTTGGTCCCATAGTAAAAGTTGTTCATAATGATGAGTACAATGACCCCTTAAGAGGATTCAAACGAATTAAATTTCACATTGTATAGTTGTTGTTTCTAAAGTCGCCAGTCAAGGCCACAGTCTAGAGCTACTTATTGGTACGGACAGCCGTACGTCACACTGGAACTACGAAAACCGCCTTTACTGCTACGCAATAAAGGCGTTGTCACTGTGTAATAGTTACTATAGACGTGCGGTTGAATATCATAAATAATAAGATGAAACACAGGAAAGGTCAAACAAGTTTTGACTAAAGTGTAATAATAAAACTATATAATAATACTAGCTTCTGCTCGCGATTTCGCCCGCGTGGTATTTCTTGCTCCACCGACCCAGCCCGTCGCATCGAATAGGCATGTTGACAAAAAAAAAAAATTATCCGTCAGGTGGATTTTTAAATAATATCGGCCCTTTTTTTTTTAAGTAATCTAAAAATTACGGTAATACATTGAGTTAAAATGTGGCATGACGTCACTGCCCGGTAGATTTTATACTGACTTGTGACGTAGCGAGCCCCCACTCCCCAACTTAAATGTGTTTTATCTCAACCATTTTTTTATCCTGTCTTCCCATTTGATAAAGCCAAAAATACGTGTCTACATTTTTTTTATTATCTGTCTAACGGACTAACTAGTTTTTTCCCAGTCAACATCCCTATTTGTTTTGTTTGTTTGTTTGTTTTGTTTGTTTGTTTGTTTGTCTGTTTGTCCCTGTTTGTTTGTATTTGTGGGAAAAAAAAAATATCGCGATATTACAGCGCAGAAAATCACGCGCGTTGAATCATTGCAGCAGCGATGATTGGCTGGATTTGTTTTCTCCTCTACCTATCGTTATTTCTCCTGACAAAATTTATTCGGTTTATATGTATGTATGTATCTATGTATTAGTATGTATTAATTTTCAAGTTATCTATCCCTTATGTTGCACCTGCCATGTTTTGTCTCTGCATCACCCTAAGGTTGACTGGTAGAAAATGCCTCAGGCATTAAGTCCGCCTTTTTACAGTATTTATACTTGTGCATGAAGTTTGAATAAATAATATTACTTCGTTTTCGCTTAGCGTTCTCACTGACTTTTTTCTTTTTGCTCCTAAGGGCAAAGCATGAGTTATTTTTTTTTCAAATCCGGCTAGTAGTTCCAGAGATTAGCGCGTTCAAACATACAAACAAACAAACTCTTTATAAGTATTGATATAGATAGATGAAAAACAGGAAAGGTCAAACAAGTTTTGAATAAAGCGCAATGAAAAAACTCATTTTATTAGTTTTGGAGCTTTTGGATAAAACTTTAAAATCTTGTTCCTTCGACAGTTTTGAAGGCAACACCTGTATTAAGATCATCGCAGTGCTTAGTGGCGGCTGTTCACAAAAACTGATAACGTGACTTAAAGTGAATCAATCAACACTGTGCCAGTGACAATCAACATGGAGGAAATACACGAAACTGTGGTGTTAACTATAGAGTACATTACGTATGCGCTGACAATAGCTACGTTGATATACGGACTGATATCCTGGTGCATGATAAAGAAATTTCGCAATTACAGAAACTACGTGTGCCTTAACGTAATTCTGGCAAACTTTTTATACGTAATCCTTTATCGGAACTCAAGTTATTTCTGGGCGCTAATCCACGAAATTACGGATTTAGTAACTTCTTGGGCGTGGTTGGCAGCAATTCACATTACAACTGATTACTTTGCAACAGTGAAGCATCACTGGTTACTTGTGCTTTGTCATATGTTTTATGCAGACATTGTTAAAGTTTTTAACGGGCATATTCAAAGAAGATACTTAAAAAGTACCCTCTTTGGCTGGGGTGGGTCTTTACTGTTAATCCTTTTACATGTTTCTGTTGCTTTTGTTTCAATTAAATTCGATGTATATGTTGATACTGATTTTCCTATAACTTTTGTTATTTTGATGTTACCTTTGTTACTGAATATTTTGCTTTATATTGTAATTGTATTTTCACTTTTTCGTGGCACCATTACGAGCGCACCTACTGCTGTTAACAAATGGCGTCGCTTGTACATCGCCACGTTGATATTCATATTGGGCGACGTCGCATTGTTGTCTACTTATGTTACAGTATATATTAAACAAAGACTATGGATGAACGACGACGAATATAGATCAACAGACTTCATAGATGCGGTTCGACAAACTAGATATAAAGAAGCACTTGAATTTTTATATTACTGGTCGCCTAATTATCAAATATCTCACCTTGTCTATAACGGTACAATAATATACAAATATCTAGAATTACTAAATCTTTTCCTAAATTCAATAGTACTGTCATTTTTTTTGGTATTTGTTAAAAGTAATCAAAAACTGTGGTATAAGTTTTATGCAAATAAATTAAATAAAAGGTTATCAGCAAGGCACCACGATATCGATATGCATGAGACGGTTATCAGTGTGTCAGTTAGTGAGCCTGCTGACAGCCTGCCGGCGCCAGCGGTGCGTGCTATACAGCACCCCAGTTGCGCAACACACATGTTATCGCAATCCGAGGGTTTTGAAGGAAATTTCTAATCGATTGCTTCATAGGTTTAGAAAATTCGTCCGCTCAACAACGTTAATAACGCAATGAACGTGGCTGAACTGTCAAAATGAAAGGCATTGCCATCGATTTCCATTGTATGTGTGTTATGCAAAAGGGATGTTGACAAAACAATTATTTTTTGACCGTCATTCATTATGAAAACCCGTCCAACCGTCGTTGATTATGAAAAAATATTGGACTTGTATTTATTCATTTTTTATTTATTTTTTTATTCCAGTCACCATCCCTATTACCTCGCAAGTTTATTTGACAACATTACAAATAGACAATAGACAAATGTGGTCCCAATGTCCACCACTAACAACGGGACCCATAGGTCTCGCCTTGGTCCTTGGTCCCTTGGGATCCGTCGGTTAAATCCTTATTTACTAGACTATTCAATTACATATAAAAAACATGTTACATGTTTGTATGTTGTGTTGTTATATTGTTTAAATTATGTGGTCGATGATTTTGGTGCACGGTAAAACTCTAATGAGTTTATGTTTGCATCAACTTAATATGTATAAAGATGTAAGTACTGAATGAATGAATAAATAAATAAATAATAATAAATATAATTGAATAGTCTAGTAAATAAGGATTTTTATTCTGACACCTATATAAAAAATGAGTAGTAAAACCTGTAAGTAGTAATATTTGTCTTTCTCTAAATATATATTATTTAATAGCATGTAATTATGTGTATAGGTACCTAAATAATATAAATACCAGAAACGTTATGTTTTTCTAATAATTTAAATATGTATGTTTAATTTATATATTTTCGTTTATTTTGAGCGAATTCGCAAAAGTTCTATTAAATGTAGTAAGTTGTGAATTAATGATAAGTAAATATGTCAAGATTTTTTAGTTTAATTAATATAAGAGAGAGCTCTTTATGTTTAATTGTTATGTTATTCTTTAGTTGTTAAGATATAATGTTTGTTAGACTAATGAATGTTGCACCTGTGTTTAGTTGCTAGATAGGTACTTTTTTGTTTATTTTTAGTTGTTCTGTTTAAGTAGTAGATTCATAATTTCCATATTTAGTTGAAATCTATCTGATATAAATAATCAATCAATCTGCCTAGCCTCTTCCCAACTATGTTGGGGTCGGCTTCCAGTCTAACCGGATGCAGCTGAATGCCAGTATTTTACATGGAGCGACTGCCTATCTGAACTGCACAACCCAGTAACTGTGTAATACGATACCCCTTGGTAAGACTGGTGTCAGACTTTCGGGCTTCTGACGACTCGTAACGACAGTCAAAGATCAACGAATTTCAACCGGGAACAACGGCTTAACGTGTTTTCCGAGGCACGGAGGAGTCTCGGTATGTAAAGATGGTTACCCATCCACGGACCAACCCCAGCAAGCGTAGCTTAACCTGATGCATCGACCCATGCTGCTGTTACTACTTAGCCACGAGCTCCTCTCCTCCATCTGATATAAATAATATTAAGTAATAATAGTTGATAGTCACACTATCGAATTAGGTCGAAAAACCGTAAAGACAGTTGTAAGAGTTAAAATAACAAAACTAAAAAAAAATCGTTTGAAAATGTACGCAAAATTGTTAACTTTGTTTTAGGATAAGGTTAAGTAATTTAGCGCTAACAGACTTTGTCATTTAATTTTAACTGTACTTAATTAAATTTTGTCACTTAATTGTAACTTAAGACTTCAGTAGTTCATTGATATTGGTACGCCGTCAGCGGCAAAACATATTGATTTCTATACATATTTTATTTACGAGACCTATTGTTACACCCACTTATGTTAAACAAATAAAAACTTCGACTTTGACGAGCCCAAACACAACGGCTACCTTGTTTACTTGAAGAATTCCTGTGGCCACCTTCCTGCTCCATCATCAGACCCTGAACTACACCTTGGGCTAATTTACTTGTCACGACAAATCTAGATAGTCGAAACACAACGAGGCTATCTCGTTAAGTTGAAGAGTTCCTGTCCTTCCTATCTCGTCAAAAACTATATATGTATTAAAATCTTGTAAATCAGCAATTCTTGGGTATTTCTTTTTTACACTACTATTTCTCTAACGACTACACTTAAGACAGCTGACGTCACAAAAATCCTACATCGCTCAAGCAAAGTTCACCGCGAAACCTGCATGTATACAACATACCAACACCTACCATTGGGCAGTAGCCCACTAGACACAACCTACACCCGTCGGGTCGGAGGATCCTCCCTTTTCTATTGAGGATGGAGGAACTTTCCACCCTGTTACTATATGCTCAAAACTTTTATAGTTATTTGTAAGTATCTAGAATTTTTATTTGCGCAAGCCTCAATTTAACATTACTAACCCTTATCTATATGCCCATAGGACAATTTAGAGTCTAGACAAAATCAAACTGGTTGCTAAGTTAATTATATAGTTTGTTATTTTATTTTATTTTTATAACACGGACTTACATTCTGTGATTACTTGAACTCACACACTGACTTTTTAGTATTACTTGTTAAAATGTTAGGAATATCGTATAAATTTGCAATGTTTGTAAGTATGTGAGCACAATGTATCTATCACATAATTAATTTATCTGTCATTGCTTCATTTTTCATTCTTTTTACATATCGTGGTTTAGTTATCTTATTCTAGATGCATCGTCTTCACATATAATTATATAATTAATGTATACAAAATATTTTTTGACTTATGACTTTGACATCAATGCAGAAACCGTTTAGTCAATGTGTCTAATTGTTTATCCTCAAAACATGCAGCACAAAGTACCTCGGGGTAATGAATAATAGTAATGGACGACAAGCTGTCTTTTAGAAAACATATTGAAAAGTCAGTTATAAGAGTTCGTAAATGAATATAATTATGTTTTTTTTTTTTAATTACGTGTATTTACAGATTCAAACAAAATAAAGAAAGTTATTAACAAAAGTAAAAAACCCGACTGCTGACACATAACTGAAGCGCGAAAAACAAGCATTATAATCTATAGAATTTTGGTATCGCAGATGAATAATTGACCAGGGTAGAAGCCTTTAAAAATAATAAAAAGTGAAAAAAAATAATAGTAGGATGAAACCCATTAGAAAAGGAGGGAAATATTATAAAAATGAAAGGAAAAATTATTTACGGGCGATCTGAGGTCGGGAAGGGGATGGGGGTGAGTTTTTAAGGGTAAAAAACGGTTTTTCTCGATTTCCGGCAAAACTAAAAGTCCTATCGAAAAAAGTCAAATCGCAAAGTTGTATGTAATAAAAAGATCTAAAACTTTTGTATTTCCACTTTTTTCACATAACCTCAAAATTTATGTGAAAAATTCAAAAAACCAAGTTTTTGGTTTTTTATTTTTATCTTTTACATTTTTTTTTTTTTTTAACGAAATTTGGTGAAAACTTATCTTTTTATGTCCCAAATACGCTGTAATTTATTTGATTAAAAATATTTATTTTTTCACCTTATTTTGAATTAATATCGAAAAAACACCCTAATTTTCAATCGAAAATTCACCCGTCAAAATATCAGCTTTTTTCAAAAAGTTGGTATGGTTTCTATTCGTTGAAATCTCTACTTTCCGATGGTGAAAAAAAAAATATATGTTACTACAGTAAATCTTCTCAGAAAATGCAAAAATTCAAAAAAAACTTGAATTCGATTTTTTTTTTTTATTATTATAAATAATTTTGAGCTATTTATTAAAATTTACACCTTAATTACTCGAAAAACGTTAGATTACATGTGTAAATTATATATACCTGAGTAGATATACCTGAGTGACCTACGAAAAATTGTAGCCCATCAAAAGGTATTTCGTGGAGAAGTGGGGAAGGGGCTAGGCGGGTCTGGGTCTTACTACATACATACCTACTATTATATTATACTATATTTCGTAGCAGCTGTTACAACCGTTAGCCTAACCAGTATTCGAAATACAGTACAGTATACAACATCGTTTATAAAAATACACGTGCACGCTGAGTTTCTTGAAGATAATTGTGACAAGTTTACTTAAAAAAACAAAAAAACTTTTCGAATCTGCATAGGAAGGTAAATACTATCTCTATTTTTATCTGTACCAATCAACTCAAACATAAAAATCGTAATATTTTCTTTAAAAAATAGTATGCTTAACGTAACATAACCTAAAGATTGAAATTAAATGATATTTTAGTACAAGATAAAAAAATAATAATCTCCCGACCCGACCTCAGATCGCCCGTAAATTATTTTTCCATTCATTTTTATAATATTCCCCTCCTTTTCTAATGGGTTTCGTCCTACTATTATTTTTTTTGGTTTTAAGAATTATCGACCCTGGTCTATAACCAATAAATAACCTGTAATATATTGTGTAACTTTTGTTTGTGGGGGGAGCCTGCGATTCCAAAATTCTATTAAAATACTTGTTTTTCTCTTTTCAGTTATGTGTCAGCAGTCGGGTTTTTTACTTTTGTTGTTTTGTTTTGTTTTCACATGAATCCAAAAAGTCAGAGGTCGTGCCTTGGGTTCGAACTCAAGAAAGAGTTAATAATAACTTTATGAATGTATAAAATAAGTAAGTAGCGCAAAGTGAACTTTATTCAACTGCGGCCAAACTTGCGCGTCAAGTACGTGGGAGGCGGGACGCGACGCGGGAGCGTCAACAACGCGAAACTAAACGTACACACCCGCGCCCCTAGTGTGAGTTTCTTTTAACCATCTCCACTTTACGCATCGACCGCGTTCGGCGCTCCGATTGGCCCTTCACTGACCTTCACTGGTGATGGGCCAATCGGAGCGCCGAACGCGGTTGATGCGTAAAGTCGAGATGGTTAAAAGACACACACTAGGGCCTCTGTGCGACTACAGCAGTCGCGTAGGTGTGCAAGGCGCCATATACACGAGCAGCGTCCGCCGCGGGACTGACGCTCTGACGCTCCCGCTTCGCAGTAGCTTTGGTCGCGAAGCTTTAAAGTGGTTTTTCCAAAAACACGAATTTGTTTACATGTTAGGAAAATAAAAAGCGAACGCAGTACAGTTACATACCTTCACCCCTACAGGCGGTATGAGCGGCGGCGGCTCGTCCTCATCCGCCTCGTCCTCGTCCTCGTCGTCGGGCTCGTCCTCGTCGTCGGCCGGCGGTTTAGTGCGCACGGTGGCGTACACCGCGGGGCCGAGTCCGCGGGAGTTTGATGCGCGTAAGGAGATCACGTATTCGGAGTTTGATTCTGAAAGGGAAATGGAAGATAAGTACATTGAGGTAAAACAACAATAAAACTGAAAAAACATAAACGTTCTCTGCAGTCAGAGTTGAGTCATTATGGGACCGAGTTAGGTATAATAGGTAATACGGGCTGATATCCGCAACTCCACGTCTAAGCGCGTATTTTGCCTACGAGTAGGAAAAATCGGTTATTCGATCCACCCCAGCTCCTCAAAGAAGGCCAGCAACGCCTTGGTGTCACTGACAATCTCACGTAGGGTACCTGGGTTACCGAAGTACTTTGCCCTGTATGTGGCGACCACCGGGCAGTATAACAGCACATGAGCTGCTGTCTCGTCGTCCTCCATGCAGGTTCTGCAACTGGGACCGAGTTATCAAAGAGGCCAAGTTGACACGATCGTGAGGGCGAGTTTTCCGTGGGTTGAGTTGTCATGGGGGCGAGTTGTCATGGGGGCGAGTTATCAGGGTGGAGGTATCAGTCAGCTTGTCATATGACCGAGTTTTCACAGGGGCAGTTTGCCAGTGTCTAGTTTTCGGGGTCACGTTGTCTTTTTTATTTTGATTTATAAGAGTGTCCGTGGAGTTTCTTTCCTGTTCTTCTCCATAAATCCAAAACATAGTAGGTTCCTACTATGTTTTGGAATGGACAACTAACTTAATCTTTCTGACTGACCGACCTCTTGACAATTCAAAAGTGCCTGTAATTGGTTTATTTGAAATAAATGCTTTGAGTTTGAGTTTGATAGGGTCCAGTTGTCACGGGGGCGAGTTGTATCGGCGTTGAGTTATCAGGAACCACATTTCGAGTCGACGTTAAGTTTGAGTCCAGTTTCCACACATTGCACACTGCACGTACCTAGTGCCCTGATGACGTGCGAGTGCAGGTGCGCGGGCAGCTCGCGCGCCGCGTCGTCGGGCACGCCGAGCCCCCAGCCCAGCACGTAGCCGCGCACGACCACGCCGCCGTCGTCTTCGCCCCACCACACTGAGATCCAGTCGCGGCCTGCACGGGCTGAATAAAAAAACAACACGACATTACAAGAAAAGTTCAAATTAAAACCAATCAACAATTTAAAATTAAACCTGCCCTGAATTGTGCTTTTGTGTGCTGCCTTTTGTCAATTATGTTAGGGTCGGCTTCCAGTCTAACCGGATGCAGCTGAATACCAGTATTTTACATGGAGCGACTGCCTATCTGACCACCACAACCCAGTAACTAGGTAATACTATACCCCTTGGTAAGACTGGTAGTCAGACTTTCGGGCTTCTGACGACCTGTAACGACTGTCAAAGATCCACGAACGATAGCCGGGACTAATGGGTTAATGTGCTTTCCGAGGCACGGAGGATTCTCGGTATGTAACGATCCATCCAGGGACCAGTCGACCGATCGACCATGCAGCTAGTGATGGAATAATTAGCATTAGCATATTAATTAGCATGCGATTTCATGATTAGCAATAATTCAATTAATTGAAGTTGCGAAATTTCGTGAATGCTAAAATTCACAAACATTGCGCGAAACGCAGCAGCGACGCGCGAAGCATCGTACGGCCGTCATATTATAGATTCGCACGCACTGACTATTTAGCAAGATTAGCAGGCAGGTTTGCTAATCCACGTTCGGGTCCTGTCGGGCGACGATCGGCTTCCGACTGCCGCCGAACGTGACTCGAGCGAAATACGAACAAATGAATGGGAAGAAAGTAACTGTATGCAATCTTTTAATTTTCATAGTTTGCATAGCATTCACGATTTCGCAATTTAATTTATTCGCTGCTTCTCTTCTTATATTTGATGAAATTTCATATTAGCATAGCAATAGCACTTAGCATGCTAAGCTGTGGAATTTAGCATGCTAATTAAATTAACGAAAAATAGCAATAATTGCCATTACTACATGCAGCTGTTATAACTTAGCCACGAGCCCTTCTATTTTTTTAAAACACTAACGTTTATTTTCATAAGTGCCTTTGGGACCGATCTACTAGTCACTAAAGCAAGCTTCCAAATCGAATTTGATGGTGCATTTGTGTGGGTAGGATCAGATCGCGGAGGCACTTGATTGCTCGTAGAAATCCTCTCAGCGTGGTACGGCTTGTGATCTCACGCGACGGGAAGCTTGGGGAGCGGTCTTAATTATAACAAACTGCTCACATAGAGTTGTGTGAGTATGTGTACGTACTAGTGAGCGGCGGCGGTGCGGGCGGCACTCTGCTCTCGTCCAGTTCTTGTCTCTGAGTGCTCGCCGTCACCCACTCGCTGAACGGACCGGAGCCGTTCGCGTTGATGGCGCACACACGGATCTGGGGAACAATAACAAGATTAAGTAAACCGCAAAAACAGACGCGTAAATATTTACCGTATCATTACAAAAAGATCAAAATTTAGTCTAAGCTCCTTTACTTAAATATATTTTTGCGGCTTCAACCTACGAGCCAATTTTATTTTTAAACATTTTCATTACATACTTATTATAAAACAAAGTCCCCCACCGCGTCTGTCTGTATGCGATAAACTCAAAAAATATGAACGGATTTTCAAACGGTTTCCACCAATAGACGGAGTGATTCAAGAGGAAGGTTTTGGTGTATAATTCATTTAGGTTTTGTATAAACTGGCTAAAATGTGACGATTATTGTTGAAGATGTCGGATAAATCATGCCGACTGGGAGATTTACTGGTGTGCGCCGCGTAAACCGTAAGAGATACATAAAATTAATGTTCTACAGGATTGTACATAAAAAACCAAAATCTTCTACTGCCTTTAACTTTACAGCTGCAAACTTAACCTAGGAAGATAGATTGATAATATTTATTATACAATGAGAAGAAGGGCAATAAAACCCACTTGCACAGCGAGAAATCTTTAAGTGATTCTAATCACAAATCTAACACTAAGCGTATTATCATCACTCTATCTCTGTCATCTTCAACAACACCAGAAACAACACGACTTATTAAATTCGTCTAGCGTTAAAAATATGTTTAGCGGTTTGTGTTATAAATGGGCCTAAGAAACTAAAAGAAAACATAAACAATAATTACTCCTATACCTGATAAGTAGTAGCAGTATCCAGTCCCCTCAACTCCGCCCTTTTCTGATCCGCTGGCGTGGTGAGCGAGTCAGCCTTCCTACGTTGTGTTGGCGCGGGGCCCGGAGCGGGGGCCGGGCCCGGGGACGGGGCCGCAGGGACCGCGCGGTACCGCACCTTGTAGCCTGTGAGGGGTCCGCGGTGCGTGCGCGACTGAGGGGCCTCCCAGCGGACTAGGATTGACTGGAGAGAAAGAAAGAAAAGTTAATAATAATAATGATATCGGTTACGGATGATAAATAGGATATAGTTTAACATATTGATTTTATCATCAAACTTCGTATTTAAGCACAGCAGTGATAGCCTAGTGGTGTGCCATATTGTATAATTATCACTTGCTTCAAAAACGGTGAAGGAAAATATCGTGAGGAAACCGGCATGCCTGGGAGATATTATAGGCGCGTGCTGGCGGGCGCGCCGCCTGCTGCTGCGCACGCTGTAGGTACTCACCGTAGCACTAGTAGCGAGCGCAGTAACGTTGTTGGGCGGCGCGGCGGGCGCGTCGGCCGGCGTGCGCAGGCGCGTGCTGGCGGGCGCGCCGCCTGCTGCTGCGCACGCTGTAGGTACTCACCGTAGCACTAGTAGCGAGCGCAGTAACGTTGTTGGGCGGCGCGGCGGGCGCGTCGGCCGGCGTGCGCAGGCGCGTGCTGGCGGGCGCGCCGCCTGCTGCCGCCACGCGCACGCTGTAGGCGGCGGCAGCGCGCAAGCCGGACACAGTGACGCTCACCGTGGGGCTGGACGGGTCTGCTTCTACCCATTGGAATTGCTCGCGACCGCTCTCCACCTGAAGTGAGAATAAATATATTTGTGAACGAAAAATATACACTGTATGTATAACGTTACCACTTCATCTTATGGTCAACCTGTATAATGTCAACACTTTAATTAATCTCCGTATAAAGACAACCTGTATAATTCTTCACTTAAACAACACATTCATATTTATTAACAGTGTATCTCACCATTTTACTTTTTCCAACAACCAACAATAGGTATTTCAATAACATTATTAAATTGTAATTTAATTAAAAATCATCGACGAAGTTGTAATAATAAATTTAACCTCAATTGTCAAATGAAATCACATAAATACATATCATTTATCAAATAATCAAATCGAGGCACTCAATTTGTAAGTATCACTACAAATGGGCATCCGGAGGTCCGTTTTCTGATCCATTTGTTTATATTTTCGTCAGATACTTTTAGAACAGACCCTATGTATTCTGTGCTATACCGTACCTCAGTATAGTGCACGGAGTACTTGGTGGGCGGCGGGCGCGTGTCGGGCGCGGCCCACGTCAGGCGCAGCGCGTGCGCACCCACTGCGTCGCCGCGCAGGTTCAGGGGCGGCCCGTGAGTCACCTCCTCTTCCGATGTGAGAACTTCTATTGGCTGTGAAGAGACGAGATACATTTTATAGTTGGAACATCTTTGTGAATTTTATAGCATAATATGTTCGCACTGCATATGTGCACTGCGTTCGGCGCTTGACGTGGCAACACTTCGTGTCCTGGTTCGCAACAAGTCAATCGTCATCCTGAGGATGCCTCGTTGAGAGCTGATCCACGTGTCGATTTCTTACAGGGTTCTTTATGACTCTTTAAGAACAGTTAAGCGGATTAGGTTACTAAATATACGTCGTCTATTGTGTTTTATAACGGATTTCCGCAAAATCACGCCTGAGTCAATTAACTAGCAATATGTTATATTTTTAACTGATAGCATTTCATTAACTATACATGGTAAGTTTTTATACAATATATACCGATATCCAAAAAATTGTAAAAGAAAATACAAAAATAAAACGATATGTTTTAAGTAACTATGTAATTTTAAACGGTAAAAGATGGAAAAGAAAATTTTTGATATACAGCCTTTTCCCAAATATTTTGGAATCGCCTTCCAGTGTAACCTGATGCAGCTGAATACCAGTATTTTACATGGAGCAACTGCCTATCTGACCTCCACAACCTAGTTACTGGATCAACTCAAAAGTTATTTATTCAAACTAGGCTAAGAATCAGCACTATTTGAACGTCAAAACTTACATAAGACAGTCCCCTAAAACGGCCACCCTTCACCACTTCCTAGTGCTTTAGCTGGGAAGAAGTGGCGCAACAAACTCCCCAGCAGAAGGTGATACCCATTGGTAACTTGTTGTCAGACTTAGAACTTCTGACGACCCGTAACGACTATTAACGAAGATTAACGAATGACAGCCGGGACCAACAGTTTATCGTGCTTTCCGAGGCGCGGAGGAGTCTCGGTATGTATTGAGTGCCGATGTATAATTTTATTAGCATAATTTCATTTATTTAATTAATGTAATTTTGCATGCTAGTTTTTAGCGAATTGTAACCCGACCAACTGTAATGTACAACAATTCTTGCAAATAAATTACATTTCATTTCACAAAAATCAAAATCAGTCTCCTGCGCTTATCTCAATATATTAGTGGTCGGCGCAACATGTCCCTTTCTTCCATACTTCTCTATTAGTCGTCATCTCGGTAGCGATGACATACCAAGAAAAAAATCGCAACTATGCAACAGATTATCCCATTAAAATGCACAATTCCCGTGAGATGGACCACGGTAGCAAACATTTTATTATTATTTATTATTATTATTTATTATTATTAAACATACACACACTATCCTTACAGGATGACCCCAATACAATAGTGCATTGCAAACATACAACATAAATAGAAATTCGACTTACGACTATTATCTTATATATGTACTTAAAAATCTAAACTTTAAAAATACCAAAAACATCACCTAACTCTATTAAAAAACACAATCTGAAGTCAGACTACAGAATTATGTGTAATAATTCTAAAACATGCTATAAAATCTTAACCTAAAATACAAAAACAGACTTAACACAGAATATTAATATTTAAATATAACTAACAAAATTCAACAAAACTCTTGCGAATTCACTCAGATTGCACGAAAAAATGACAGTTCTCTCATGCACATCGTTTAGTACGCATATTGTGCGGGTGAGGGGTGCTTTTGACAGCAGGTTGGTTCTGGCAGCAGGCACGGCTAGCTGTGGCGGTCGTCGCCGCCTCCACACGTACCGTACATAACATTTAACAACATAGAACACAGAGCAACATATCATCACGGGCGTCACTTTAAAAGCTAGGATGCTACGATACTCACGTCGGTAGGCGGCGATGTCGCGTGCTCAGTGTAGGCCAGCACTGCGAACTCGTATGTCGTGTTCGGTTGTAGTGATGCGACGTTCATCTCGTGTCGATTCGGGCCGCCGCGAGATACTCGCTCTCTGCGACATGAGATGTAGATTGTTGAGCAACAGGTGTAGCACAAATATGTAACAGTTAGCCGCAAGTCATTAGTAACGGTTTAATTACGAAAATAGCCCTTAAAGCAATGTAATAAAGACTTTTTTCATGTCAAATTGCATGTCCATGGTACAAGGCACAGAATAGTATAGAAGGCCCACTCCGTATTTTAGGTATGAAGCTTTAAGGACGCGGCGAGCTCGTCTTGTCGGGCCAATTCAGTGAGCGTAACGTAGTCAGAAGATATAGGAGTTACGATAGAAAGAGAGGCAACTTCTAGGTGAATATAACTTTTGATTTCAAATACAAATTTAAAATTTATTTATTTCAAAGAAGTGTGGTACAGTCAGTTACAATAAATAAAAAAATTCAATTTACGGATAATCAGAAAAACAGTAACAATAAACAGAATTGAATCTGGCGTCCTAGCTAGGTTACATGGTAACCTGTATTAAGGATCGCCAAAGAAGATTTTCGAAGTGAACCATCTGTTTTAATCTGTGGCCAAGGGCAAAAATAAGTTTGCACTGAGCAAAATACAAAAGCGAGTTTCTCTTTTTTTTTGTTATTTTTATAAATAGTTCAAAAATATATTAAAATCAACAAAGTTCATGTCTTCAAAATAAGTTGACTTCAAATACTATGGAAAATGTAATTGAAATCTTAAGAGCGTTTATTCTAAAAGTTGGCAACGTCGTAAATAGCTGCCAAAAATTTACTTGTATTGATTAATTTGGAAAAATTATTGTATGGAAATAAGAAATGTGGCTAACTAAATAATTATATATACTAAATATTTGACATCTATTTGCGACATTGCCCACTTTCAGAATGCACGCTCTTAAAGTCACAGTACAAACTAAACCTTACGAGCAGGCCTTAAAGTATTTTTTCCAAAATCACATAAAGAGTGAACAAAGTTTAAACTCAAACTCAAAGCATTTATTTCAATTAAACCATTACAGGCACTTTTGAATTGTCAAGGAATCGGTCAGTCAAAAATATGAAGCTAGTTGCCCATTCCAAAGCGTAGTAGGTACCTATGGAGAAGAACGGGCAAGAAACTCCACGGACACTCTTTAAAATTAAATAAATTGTTACAAGGTATTGGTTACATTATTCATGTTGAAATTATACATGTGAGAACAATGTAGAAAGACGTGCACGTTAGAAGCGTCCGTAATACAAAGATAAAACAAAGAACAATTCAAAAATAACTTACCTCTCACTCCCCTTGACTTTGTATATAACCGCGTACCCGGTGACCTCCTCACTCTTATGCGCCGGCTCCTCCCAGCTCAGCGTCACAAACCGATGCTTCACGATCACAGCTTTCAGCCCTCGGGGTGGCGACACCACGCTGGCGTTCCCCTGCTCGAGATCCAAGTCCACACCTTCGGCAGCATGAAAGGAATCATCACCATCATAACTGTCCTCATATTCAAGATCCGGGCCTGAAGTGTATGCTGATGAGGTTTCTCCCAAGAAGTCAAGGTCTTCGAGCGTGGGGTCCTGGGTGTGGTCCTGGTCTGACGAGATCAGGCTCGTGAGGATGTCGTGTGTGGAATTGGAGTCGACCGTTATGTTGGACATGTCTGGAAGGTAACGGGTTAGGGGAAACGAAAATTTTAAAACAAAAAAAGGAAATAATAAAAATCATAATTAAATTAAACTTAAATAAAATAAAACCGAAAATTTTAAAAATCATAAATAAATAAATAATGAATTATTTAATTTGTGTTGATGTTGTATTTATTCGTGGAATTTATTTGTGTGTGATTTAAAGATTTCTAATAAGGGTTATGTGGTACTTGTAATAACTGTTTTTTTTTTAATAAACTGAGTAAAAATAACGTAATGGAAGACACATAATATTTGATGTAATCGAAATAATATTTTTTTTGTAAATATTTGTAGGCACCTTTTGGGTACGGAAACCTAGAAAAGGGTTAGAACACAACAAAAGGGTAATCTTTTCTTTGTTGTGTATTACCATAAAAACCGAATTTCGAGATGTGTAGTTTTCCTGTTTGCCAGAACGCGTCGTGGAATTTTCTTTGAAATTTCACGACGTGCATTCCAGAACGCGTTGTGGCCAATGTTGTTGAGCGTTTTCGGTTTTCGGCCCACGGTATACAACCTTAGTTTTTGTTTACCCTAAACCTCTTAAAGGGTCATTGTACTCATTATTATGAACAACTTTCACTATGGGACCGACGCTGAAATCGCGAAAAAAAATCAGCTGTTCCCTACATTTCGATGAGATATACGAACATAAATGTAGGGAACAAATGATTTATTTTTCGTGATTTCAGTGTTGGTCTCATAGTGAGAGTTGTTCATAATAATGAGTACAATGACCCTTTAAGAGGTTTAGGGTAAACAAAAACTAAGGTTGTATATTTTAGTCGGATCTGAAGATAGGAACTGACCATGTCTGGTACCGTTATGAGTACGTGGGTTAGTTCAGTGTATCTCGCGGCTATAGTTACCGTGGTCGGGCGGCAGCACGACGAGGCGCACGGCGGCCAGCGCGGAGCCGGCGGGCGAGCCGGCGGCGCACTGGAACATGCCGGCGTCCACGCGCAGCACGCCCGCGATGCGCAGCGACGTGCTGCGGACACCACACGTCACGCACGAGCTCATATTTGGACGTAGTTAAACGGAAAGGATCCAACCCACACATAGATAGTTAGTTTTGAGATATTCAAGTTTTAAGATCAAATCGTGTTATGTGATCGTATGACCTGCCATACATACGGGTTGGTAACGTATGGTCTTAATGACATGATGCGTTGGGATTGTTTTTGTGATATTAAAGTTTTAACTACAAAGAGTGTTTTGCCATAACTAATTTTCGCCTATAGTGTGGCAGGGGCGCAGCTAACCAATAACCCGATTCCTGTCGGCTTCCCTTCGGAAATTATGACAGTCAGTAGTTCTCAGCAGTGTTTAATAATCACACTGAATGTATTATTTAATACTTACACCATAAAATGAAAGTATTACAAAACCCTAACCTACATTTAAAAAATTGTCTTTATATTCCAACGAAAACAAAACATTTAAAGTGCGCGCCAATTTTGCTCTAGTGCCTCCAGTATAACTCGTTGTCCACCCGGGTTATGAAAACTTAAATTTCTATACAAAATAATCTCGTCATGACGTCACTTCAGGTCACGTGACACGCTGTTTTTTGAGGCAATAGTAAGCCGTAAGAAGTCGAGTTATGATAGGTACAGCAGTGTAGGAATCCATTCGCTGAATTTCGTAAGCGTTCGGTTTGGTTCGGGACGGGGGGAGGGACAAGCTCCACGCTCCACGCACGCAATAATTTTAAATGTTTGTTGACGATTGACGTAAATAGTTAATAGAATTTATAACCTTTAATTTTGTTGATACTTGTAGTTAATTAGCATTTTGTTCGTTGTATTCATATAAGTTATTAGTGTAACAATTAGAATTGGATAATCATGAGTTTGTTGTGAAATTGTGCGTTCGCCGTCGTTGTAATTAGGAATTTGTGGTAAGTCGATAGATTAGCAAGTTGAAATTACCTTTTTAGAGTAGATTTGAAAAGTTATTAGTAGGATGGCGGCATTAATAGTTTTAGATTGTTGTGTGACAGATTATTTGCTTCGTGAGGAAACATGCTTTTCAAGGTTAAGTTTTGAAAATAAGAAACACATAATTAGGCTAGGTCGTGCTCGACCAGATAATATATGACTATAAACTACAAACGACGTGATGGGTTTTTCAAACATTTTAATGTGTCCCTTTACGATAAATATCAATGGCTGACTGGTACATATGTAGTTGTAAATTAAATAAGATGTTTTGTTTTTCATGTTTACTTTTCTCAGATTCTAGTAGTTTATGGAATAAAGGGGGTTTTACAGATATTAATAATCTGACGAATTCATCAAAAAAACATGTGCAGACTGAAAAGCATATTCGTAGCTGTTTAGATTTACATGACTTCGGGAATAGTAGGATAGAACTATTTTTCACTAATTCGCTTGAAGCTCATAATAGGAAAGTAGCTCGAAATAGGAATTTAATGAAACGGTTTATTGACACCGTTATTTTGTTAGGTAAACAAGAAGTAGCTTTTCGCGGCCACGATGAACGTCTGAATTCTGATAACCGCGGTAACTATATTGAAACCTTGTTATATCTGAGCAAGTATGACACCGTAATGGACTCTCATTTGGAACTATGTTCTTCAGTTCAGAACCCCGCGTTTTCTGGTCTTTCAAGTGATATTCAAAATGATTTAATACATAGTATTGCATCCGTTTTACGAGACCACATTAGAATCGAGATAGATAAAGCTCCATTTCTGTCTGTAATGATTGACGAAACTCCCGATGTCAGTCATAGGGAGCAATTGACTGTAATTTTTCGATATTTTTCTGAAACTGGAATCGAAGAACGATTCCTAGGTTTTTACGATGTTAGCGGAAGTCGAACTGCTGAAGTTTTATACAAACAGTTGTTAGAAATACTTGACCAGTATCGTTGTAGGAATAAGTTAGTTGGTCAGTCTTACGACGGTGCGGCAGATTTTTTTTTTTTTTTTTTTGTTTTTGCTCCGGCTTACCTTTCTCATAAACTCACCCTTCGCCACTGTAGTGTGGGTTGGATCCTTTCTGCTTAACTAAGTCCATTTTATGACATTTCTATTCATGCAAAAAAAGACTGACATTTTCATTGGAGAATTTAATTTGTACGTTCGGTTAAATATTAAACTCGAATCATTTTTTTTTTTTCAATTAAACCTTTCACATGCACTTTTGAATTGTAAAAGAATCGGTCAGTCAGAATGATGAAGCTATTTGCCCATTCTAAAGCGTACTAGGCTCCTGTGGAGAACATACAAACTTCAATGAAATTTTTAAAGTAATGTAAAACAGTATGTTTTCCAGCATACATACCCATCCACGAGTGCAATGTCATGGTTGTTTGGCGTCAGCGGGTCGCCATCTTTTAGCCACGCGACAGTAGGGGCCGGGCGGCCGCGCACGTCACAGCGCAGTGTGACGTCACCGCGCGCGCGCGCCGACTGCACGCTGCCGGAGGGGAGCGTGACGCGCGGGGGGGTCTGTGGAGTGAAGGGGAGAGAGTTGTACGAATTGTTTTTTCGAAATATACATTTGTGGCGGCATCTACACCGCCACATGCGAACTACGCATCAAAGACCGTCACACAACATCCTGACGTCACTCAAATCCTGCATCGCGCAATTAGAGTTTACCGCGCGGTGGACATATATACAAGCTCCCGACTTCAACCTCTGGGCAGTTGCCCGCCAGACACAACACCCGTCTGGTCGGAGGATCCTCCCTTTTCTATGGGGGATGAGTGAACTTTACACCCTGTTCCTCATAACCCTAAACATTTATAATGCTCATTAAATGGTAAGTTCGCTTACCACTTTCATTCGACCAGAAAACGGAAAAAATAATGTGTCCTCAAAAAAAGACATTCTTCTTTTCTTCTTTAAGACATTCTTCTTTAACTTTTTTTTTGCTTTTAAATGTTTTTTGCATATGAGAAATCGTCAGTACCAGTAGAAGTGTGTGTATAGCAAATTCAAATTCAAAATTCAAAATATTTTTTATTTTCACATAAACCTACACTTATGAAACGTGTATATCATAATGTAACACTCACCAGCACGTGTAGCTGCGTGGTGTGGTCAGCGGAGTCGATCCTGTTGTGCGCGCGACACGTGTACGCGCCCGCGTCGAGCGCACGCGCCGACTGTACTCGTAGTGAACCCGAGCCCACCAGGTAGAAGCGGGAGTCTAGGTCACTGGAACAGACGTTAAAATAGTAATTACGCTTCGTCGCCGCATCTTGGAGAGTTACATAATTCACCAACCTCTCGGAAAATGGGTTGGTACTTGGTACCATCTGACGGCCAACTCTATTGGTCAAAAAATATTATATAGATAGGGGGCGCTCGCCGCGCTTGGCCTGTCGCCTGCGTTCGCTGGTCAAAAAAAATTTCGTCGGGGTCAAAACCTAGATCAACATAAGCCTAGGGTTTGCAGAAGCGACGATCTTTTATGGCGCAATTGATTTTCAACTCTCAGTGTTGAGCCGAGAATTGAGAATCCAACAGAGTGCATCCCAGCGCTTCAAAAAAACACAGTTGGATTTTCAACTCTTGGCGCTAAGCGGTGCGTTAAAAATCCAGTGCGCGATAAAAAATTGCCCGTGGGTACAAGGGCTAGGATAAGAAACCAGTACCTTAGGTCGATGGCAGCACCGTTGTTGAGCCACGTCATCTCTGGCTTGGGATTGCCGACAGCCGCGCAGTCGAACGTTACCGATGCTCCTGAAACAAGAAGTGGTGAGTGGTGGTAAGTGGTGGTAGGTGGTGGTAGGAGATGGTAAGTGATGGTAGGTAGTGGTAACAGGTGGTAAGTTGTGGTAACTAGTGGTTGGTAGTGGTAAGTGATGGTAGGTCAAAGTAAGTAGTGATAGGTAGTAATGGTAAGTATTGATAGTAACTGGTGGTAAGTAGTTGTTACTGGTGGTCAGTTGTGGTAACTGGTGGTAAGTTGTGGTAACTGATGGTAGGTGGTGCTAAGTGGTGGGAGGTGGCGGTAACTGGTGGTAGGTGGTGGTAAGTGGTGGTAGGTGGTGGTAAGTGGTGGTGGGTGGCGGTAACTGGTGGTAGGTAGTTGTAACTGGTGGTAGGTAGTGGTAACTGGTGGTAAGTGATGGTAGGTGAAAGTAAGTAGTGATAGGTAGTAATGGTAAGTGTTGGTAAACGGTAACTGGTAGTAAGTAGTTGTAACTGGTGATCAGTTGTGGTAACTGGTGGTCAGTTGAGGTAACTGGTGATAGGTGGTGGTAAGTGGTGGTAGGTGGCGGTAACTGGTGGTTAGTTGTGGTAACTGGTGGTAAAGTTGTTGTAGGTGATGGTATAAGTGATAGTTGGTGGTAGTAAGTGGTAGTAAATGGTGAGTCATGGTAGGTGGTGGTTAGTAAGGTGTGTGATGGTAAGCATACCTTCCATGACGGTGATGGGTGGTGGGGTGGCGATGAAGCGCGGTGGTGACTCCACGTTGGCTGTCTCCGCACTTACTCGCAGCTCTGTTTCGTCGCTCGTCCTGACACAAACAAATACAGTTGAAGATACGATCGAATGAACGGCAAAACAAGATTGGCCATACCAGTTTAATTGAGCATAGTACATTTGACGTTCAATTACTCAAATATAGTGTATTCCGAAAGTTTCTGATGAAAATGTAAACAAATGTGTCGGAAAACGAACTGTGGATACCAATTTGTAGTGCTACTTATAAATTTAGTGGATATTTGATTATTTTAATTTTTAAACCCGAAATTCTTATTTGACATCACCATAAAGAAGTTTTCCATTTGACAGTTGAGGTTAATTTTATAACCTCAATTTTCGTCGATGATTTTGTCAATTACAATTCATTAATATTTTTAAAGAATAATTGTTGGAAAAAGTGATGAGATATAAAGTTGAAACCCTCTGAATACAGATGAATGTGTTACTATAGTCCGTGCGCGACTGCTTGTCACCGCCTGATGTATGGACGGGCGAGGGCGCTATTGACAAAATTGGCAGACTGAGTCAGCTTGGCCTTTGTCTACCTCCCCCGTCTCACCGCTCACATACCTCAGGCGGTGACAAGCAGTCGCGCGCGGAATGTAATAACCATAATGAGTAATTGTGTAATAATTTATCCAAAACAGGGTTTGTTTATACTTTAAACAGATACTTTTAGAACAGACTATATCTACGATTGAATTATGATGACTCAAGTTGTTTTTTTTTTTTGTGACAGCAATGGAATTTATACTTTGTGTTGTATATCATAGAGTTGGTTGTTGTATTATTATAATCATCTAACTAACTTGTGGTCAGCGACATGTTCTGTAGCAACACTTACTTGTAGATATGCGGCGCCTGCGCGAGCGCGACGCGGCAGGCGTACTGCGCGGCGTCGTGCGGCCGCAGCGGCTCGATTTCCAGCGCGCCGCTCGGCGTCAGTGACATGCGTGCGCTCTCGATGCGCATTGGGGAGCCGTTCTTCAGCCAGGTCACCTGAAAGCATCAACATGAATGATAGGATCATCATCACCATCAGTCTGTAGCAGCTGCTGGACTTAGACCTCTCGAATCCAATTTCCAATCTGTCGGGTTACCTACTCTGGTTTCCGATGAACAATTGTCACTTATAGAGGTATTAGGAACAGGGTGCAAAGTTCACTCATCCTCTATAGAATAGGGAGGATCCTCCGACCAGACGGGTGTCGTGTCTGGTGGGCAACTGCCTGACGATTGATGTCGGGACGTTGTATGTATACTTATAGCGCGGTAAACTCTGCTTGCGCGATTTGCGTGACGTCAATGAGCAGCGTAATTCGCATGTAGCGATGTAGATGCCGCCACAAACTCAAAAGTTTTCAAAGTTTTTTTGGAATTGCATAGAGTTGTTGATCTATAATTTTGTAATCATGGTAATACAAAATAGGCAAGCACTTCAATGGTTGTAACAGCTCTATATTAGACCTCATCATCGCGCGTTCGTTTTTCCAAAGATAGACGATAAGATAAGATAAGATAAGATAAGATATTCTTTATTTGTCTAAACATGGTATACATACAAGAGCATGCAAGATTAAAATCAATTGTTTAAGTCCAGTCATGTTTAGCCGTAAGTATCGGCGTACAAATATTTCTATAATATTGAAAACTATTATTCTTTTTATTGACAACTAAAAAATTATAAAATTTCACAAAAAGAAAGAAAGTTATGAGCTATATTATTATAAAATTTCACAAAAAGAAAGAAAGGTACCCAGAATTGCAAATACAAAATTTTTAACTTAGAGACCTGTTAATTCGAAATTATTATTATATCATCATGCCAACATTCAGATTGAAAAAATAAATCACAAATACAAGAACAATGTCAAAGTTTAAAAATGTATGTCAAATTTGAAAGATACATGTCAAAATTACAACCCAAGTCCAAATTAACAGATTTATGTCGATTTTACAATGTTGATTGCTAAATTACAATGTGAACGTCTAGTTCATGTCAAATTACAAGACGAATGTCAAAATTACAGGAAAAAAGAAAAAAAAAAAAAAAAAAAAAAAAAAAAAAAAAAAACTAAAAAACTTTTTCGGCTAGAAATTCGGAGACACTGTAATATGCTTTATGCAAAAGGAACAGTTTTAATTGACGCTTGAATGCATTCCTATTTAACTCTTTCCATCGTTTAGGCAGGATATTAAATATAGTGGGAGCCATGCAGACGATACTCTTGCGCATGAGTGCTGTTTTTGCTGGATAGATGCGAAGAATAGTCGCATCTCTTCTGTTACGCGGTACGGCGTCCTCTAGACGTGGGACGATGATTCCCGAAGCGCATACTTTTCTTTGTAAAGCTAAAGTAATTGCACAAAAAAATCTACACTTTAAGATACTCACATTAAGTTTGAGCAGAGGCGGCGCGTTGTGAAGCCGGGCAGCTCCGTACACCCGCCTGTCAGTCGCGGCCGTGTGCAGGCGCAGCGCCAGGCGTGGCGGCGCGCGCACGCCGCACGCGAGGAGAGCTGCGCCCCCCGCCGCGCCCAGCACGGAGCGACCGCCGCCTGAGATGTCGGGCACCTCTGGGAATGTTATACAGACGGATTAGAGGAAACATATAAAGAATAAACAGAAAAGAAAGCTTTTGCCTTGAACTGTTAACTCCATAAAAATAAATAAATTGTTTTATTCGGGACAACATAGGAACCATTTTTGTTAGTACACATCTTAGATACTACAATTTATACACTAGGATTAGTAACAAATTTAAGAATAGCAGACAAGTTAGTGAGTCATGTACTTACGAGGCATTTCATGCGGACAATGATTCCGCATGAGATGCGTCAGTACAGGAACTCTCGGGTCCTCAGCCACGACTTTCAGGATGCTATTGCTACTCCCCCGAATCCTCCTCACAAGCGATGCCATTTATGATATACTTCGGTCCGAATCACAAATAAGTAGGTACCTAGCGCTGACAACACAGCTGCTAGACAAAAGTGTAACTGTGTAACTGGCCACGACTCCAGCTGGAGCCGCTCCATGTAAAATACCGGTATTCAGCTGTATCCGATTGTGTTTTAACGTAAAAAAAACAAAAACATAGTTATAAAAACATAGGTAGGGGCGTACGTACGCTGGTCAAAAAAAATTTTTTGAACGTCATACAGGAAAATAGAATTTGTTCTAGATGCTGATGGAGAAGAATGGGCAAAAAACTCCATAGTCATTCAGAAAAAGAACATTTAGAAAAGGGCAGACACAGCTATATCATATGCCTTTGGGTGGTATTTGTGCTGTTTTCCTACGTCCGCGCGTACACGTCCTACATCTAGCCGCGACAATGTAGTAGTACATTGACGGAGAAATCGGTGGACATACATACGCTTCGAACATAGAAGCTCCTCCTTTTTGGAAGTCGGTTAAAAACAGCAGATACACAGACACACAGAATCGATCGAAAACGCTTCCGCCTATAACACAGATCGTAGCCTCAAACATGAGACATATTAGCTCGCCTCCTGACCCTACCCTCGTTGGTACATCGCTCGAGATGTCCCGCCGTCGATAAGATAAGCCTCCACAAAGGGCATCAGATCGGTCCCACGTCGGGCGGAACTAAGGCGCCTCGCTGTAGGCATTGTGAATATTTGTCGCCGTACTATCGAGACATATTGTAAAGCATTTTGTAAAATGAAAATGATAAGTTCGGTGTTGTACCTACTCAATAGACTAGTAGTGAATTACTTATGCTCCGTTCCTATATACTAAAACGAATCGTTTTGTTTACCAATGATAGCATTTCTTATAAACTGGGCATATAAATAGATTCGTAAGCTAATTTTACTTGTGATAACTGCTTCCAGGAGGGTCTATGCAAAAGAAAGAAAGAAAGAAAAAGTATTTATTGAGACTTGCACATTAAACTAAAAACACACTAAACATAAATAAAAAACAAAGTAACATTAAAATTTAAAGAATGAAGTCCCGTACGAGGCCAAAAGGCTCCTATCTCACTATGATGCCGCGACATTAAAAAAAATATAATGTCGCAGCGCTGGTATTTAAACTATGAAATCTTTGTTTCATTAACCAATAATGAATGATGAAAGATACAAAGAGTCTTCTACATCCTCCTAGCACGGCGGCTGTGCTGGGGCTGCTGCTGCAGGTGTGGAAAACCTCAAACGGCGCAAATACTCCAATCTTATTGAGACTTATATGTTTGAGCCGTTTGGGGTTGAAACACTACGGCCATGGTGTCCGAGTGGCCACTTAGTTTTTCAAGACATCGCAGAGCGGTTGGTCGACTCTGCATGTGACCAGAAGGCTGGCCTATTCTTCGGCCAAAAAATCAGCATTGCCATATAACGTGGCAATGCTGCCAGCCTTTTGGGCAAGTTTTATGATGCCCTGTGATTGTTTCCCCCCTACTTTCTAAGTCTGTTTTTAATTCGTGTAAATACGTGTGTGTAAATAAAGAGTCTTAATTTTAACCAATCATTCATCATTTCAGCCGAAAGACGTCCACTGCTGGACATATGCCTCCCCCAAGCACCGCCACTTCAACCGGTTATGTGGTTCTCGCATCAGGTCATCGGTCACTCTTGTGGAGGGCCTTCCAACGCTACGTCTTCCGGTACGCGGTCGCCACTCCAGAACCTCCCAGCCCCATCGGCCATCTGTTCTGCGAGCAATGCGCCCTGCCCTTTGCCACTTAAGTTCGAGCTATTCTTCGGGCTATGTCGGTTATCTTAGTTCTCCTACGGATCTCTTCATTCGATCACGTAGAGAAACTCCAATCTTAGCCCGCTCCATTCACCTTTGGGTGACTTTCAGCCTTTTAATGAGACCCATACTCAATAACGGTTCGTTAATTATAGGAATCGGCCATTAGACATTACATTGAACAGATACACACATACATAACATAACTGCTGTATTAGTAAAAGCCTAGTGGTATGACCGAAGGACTGCCAAGTCATAGGTCTCGAGTAAGAACCCAAGACACGCGCCTCTGACTTTTCGGATTCATGTGCGTATTGTATAATTATCACTTGCTTCAAAAACGGCGAAGGAAAACATCGTGAGGAAACCGGAATGCCTGAGAGATATTTCTCGACGGCATGTGAAGCCAAGTCATAGATAGGCCCATGGGCGGCTTTAAAACTCTGACTCTGATAAATAAATAAAAATAAATAAATAAGTCATTTATTTGGACCAAACACTTGCATACATTTTATAAACTTGCCAAACTGCGTGACAGTATGTCGGCAGGATTAGCGCTCGTCTTAACACATTTAGTATAAACAATGTAATTAAACATCTAAGTAGGTAGATACAAATAGTTCAAATGGACGGTAAGAATATTTTGTTCAATAGTTCAGTTCAGTGTTCAACCGATTAATTATTGTCATATGTTCCAACTATTTCACTCAACAGTTCAACCTTTAATTTACTCACCAGTGTTCGCCTGCTAATTACATCATTATCTCTTCTCAACCAGTCGATACTATTGAGCAGAAGACTGCTGTATTCCTCGAAGGTAACAGGGGTCGAGTTTTTTGTCATTAATCGGGCAGAAACCCAGACTGCAGGTTAATGAATAAACTTAACTACACTTTTCTCAACCTGGGCATCCCAGGACTCCACATTAAGCAGTCGCGCTTGCAATCAACAACTCATTTGCAAGGCAAGGTCAATCAGTAAGTTGTATTAAATGCACTCACCAGCTAGGAAGACAGTAGCGACTCGCGACAAGATGGTGCCGACGCCGTCCACAGTGGCCACGCACTGGTAGTGGCCCGCCAGCGACGCCGACATATCCGTGATGGAGAGCGACCCGTTCGGTAGTTGTTTTCTGGAAACATTTAAAATTGATATGCTTAGTCAAAGTCAAAGTCAAATCATTTATTTCAAATAGGCCCTTGTAAGGCACTTTTGAACGTCAAAGTTTACAAAAAATTGAATTGATTCTAGTCGCCCCTTCCAAAAGATAGTTTTCGTATGGAGAAGAATGGGCGAGAAACTCCACCGTTACTCTTTTAAAAAGTGTTACAATATTTTGTATATGTAGGTACATTAGTTACATAATAATATGTGAAGACGATGCACCTAAAAAAAATAAAAAAAAAACACGTTACCACAATAGGTAAAAAGAAAAATTTATAAAAATTAAGCAAAGATAAATTAATTACTTATGTGATAGATGCATGGTTCTCACATATTTAACAACATTGTAGGTAAGAGTAGACGATTTTCTTAAAATTTTACATTTAATAAGTCAGTGTGTGAGGAAGTAATCACAGAATGTAAAATCAATGTCATATAATAAAAATAATAATTTATACAACTTAAATTAGCAACCAGTTTTATTTTGTCTAGATTCTAGATTATCCTATGGAGCAGGACCAGCATGTTTCCAAGCATTTTTATCTTGAATATAATCCTCTAATTTGTAATATGCTTGTTTACAAAGTGTACTTTTAATATGAGTATTAAATTTTCTTTCATTTAATTGTAAACGATGAAACAAAATACGGTCGTAACATCTAAGGTCCCCGTCACAAGAAGCTATAAATTTTGTAAACAAAGAACTTCTACTAAGTTACGTAGCAAAACAAATAATCCCAAATTCAATCAACTCTGATCAACTGGAATTCCAGTACCACAAAACATTAAACGACAGCGATTTATATCGCTAAAATCAAGTGAAATTGATCGTTAGTTTCGTATTACACGTATCTTTCTTTGAGTTGATTGTATTTGGGATTATTTGTTGTTGATTGAATTGTCGCTACATAACTTAGTAGAAGTTTACAAAATTTTTAGCTTCTCGAGACGAGGACTTTAGCTATTTTGCGACAGAAAACTAATTAAGAATTCAATCTTCTTTGAAGGGGCGCCGGTGTAATGATACATTTCAGCACGTGAAACATTTCAGGTGTGTTTTCGCGATGGCAGCTGTGCATAGACGGCTGTAACTACTTACCATTAGGCGGGAAGTCACGCTGTGCCTCCACGCGAGGCGCATGGAACTTCTCAACCTACCGATACTTGTCATGATCGGTAATAGTACGGTCTCTACTCAGCGAGGCAGCCTTATTGTGCCCCCACGCAAGGCGCATGGTACGCTTCGAGGTACTATAACTACCTTCCTACCTATACTTGTCACTGTCGGTAACAGCATGGCCTCTACTCCATGCTGCGTCTCCACGTGATATGTCAGTTACGCCTGAAGGTACAACCTACCTATACTTGTCAGTGTCGGTGACCGCATGGTCTCTACTCGGCGAGGCGGTCACGCTGTGTCTCCACGCGAGGCGGATGGCTCGGCGCGAGGTGGCTGAGCATGGCAGCAGCGCAGCGTCACCGGGTGCTATAACGGCGTCCGAAGGCTCGGTGGTGAAGCGGACGCCAGGGTCGATCTGGTCCTCGCCGCCTGGGGAAGAAGAAGAATATTGTATAGATTAGTTTTCGTGTAATAAAATGAGTATTTTTGCGGCCTACCTAAATGTCCTTCCTTTGGTTTTATTCGTCAAATCGTTGAGCTCCTTGATTTCTGAGTTGAGCTGCACGATTACTGACAAATGCGTGCACTGACGGGCAGGTCCACTCAAATCTGTGTGGTTCTTTCCTCAAAAGACCATTGCCAACACCAATGTACATCTCACATAATATTGGTCAGGTTATGTGAGAACCATGGTCGACGGTCCTCACATAATCTGACCAAGATTATATCTGGACTTTAAAAGAGACCGTGACCTCTTAGTATGTTTCGGCTTTTGTTCTCAAACTCAAAATATATTATGTCACATAAACCTACAAGGGCACTTTTGAAACGTCAGAAGCTAGGTGCACGGCTCCAATTGGTCGTTTGCTATGGAGAAGAATCGGCAAGAAACTCCACGATCACTCGTTTAAAAATAAATGGCTTTTACAATGTTGAAAACATTGTAGCACACACACAGAAAACATTAGCACTATTGACAGCTCACTTCACGCTCATTTCACCTAAGTTTCACGGTGATATTTTTACAGAATCGACCGGCTGTAGTCCTCTTATAACGATGAGAACACTGGTCTTTTCATACGCAATTTGGTCCTTTGTCAAAATAAACAGAATCCTGTATGTTTACAGACAGATGTTTTTAGTAAAATCTTATGCGATGATCGAGTTATGATAGCTGACGTATAAGGGAACCTGGGCAGGTCGTAAAGCACTACATTATATTGGCGTATTTGTTCAAACATTCGCAGTCCTTGAAAATACAAAATGTACCTTGTTTTTTTAACATAAAGTTAATTTTGTATTAGCTAAATTACGCGAATATTTGTACCAATGGTCCAACATTCAGCATGGTCTTCAAACAATGCTATGTGCATTATGTGCAAGCGCAACTTTCGTTTAATACCATTTTGAGAATATTTGGGGCATATCGGGGCAAATCCGGAGTTGTTTGTTTTGAATAAAACGAGTGAAATATTATGTTGTGTGAATCAAAGGATAAATAAATGAAATTATATCCCGAGAATCAGCCTATAATGTTCTCACTGCAGCACGCGTAGCAACACAACCATAGAAACGGGTTTTGTCGACGGAAGAATAGACAAAATGACAGATTGTGATCGTTTATCTGTCATTTTGTCTATTCTTCCGTCGACTAAACCCGTTTCTATTGTGGTCATGCTAAGCGTGCTCGGACACAGGCCCCCTTTCGGTGAGAGGGAGTGGGTCGTAACTCATTCACATCCACGCGGGTCCTGTGCGGGTTAGTAGATGCCACATGTCTTCGAATTGTTGGTTCTAGGGCATATCGGTTTCCTCACGATGTTTTCCTTCACCATTTTGAGAGCAGTGGTGATGAAATAATTTACACAAAGTAACGCCTTACTTTGTGTAAATTATTTTTATTTATATTTTATACTGCATTTTTGACGTTCCTTGTCCCAGTAGTTTCGGCACTGCGTTGATATGTCAGTCAGTCAGTCAGTTTCTCTTTTTATATATATTAGTATATTAATACGTGAAGCAAAAACTTTGTACCCCTTTTTACGAATATTAAGCGGACGGAGGAGTATGAAATTTGGCACAGTTAAAGTTTATATGGAGAAGGAGTGTAGAAAGCTAATATTTTTATATAATATACATTAGAAATAAAATAAATTAATAAAAAAAACATCACACACACTACCATGCGTTTGACACAAGATGGCTACCTACCTTAGAATCATGACATTTAAATGAATTATGGTCGAATTTCGACCTCTGGGCGACCACTAGTATACAATAGATAACACAATATAGATATTTTGGATGGTGGTAGGGCTTGTTCTAAGTCCGCCCGGCTAGCCACCACCATCTTATTTAGATAAGATGGTGGTGGCTAGCCGGGCTAGTCTGTCGCCATAACAACAATGTTAACAGCACTGTTGTGTTTCGGCAGTTAGAGGTAAGATAGCCAGTTCCTCTGTAGTTGAGGATTCCGGTTGAAGCTCGCTTCGACCTTCGGCCTGATCGCTTACCATCAGGTGAGATGCAGGCCGTGAGCTTCACCGTAGTGGTTAAAAATAAAGGCTTTTAAAGAATTAAAAAAATAGTCGGCCATGTACGGAAAATGTAGGCCAATCCTTAGCGTACAACAAACAGGAATAAAAACAACATTGTGACCTACATTTCATTATATTATTATCTTAGGAACACGTGGGAACCATAACAAAACACAAGGATAACACATAAGGGTAAGGGGTAAGGGGTTAGTTAGACGGTCGTAGAACTATCGCACGTTCTATTCATCGCTATGATAGGTCGCGAATTTTAATCAATTCATGGTTTAAGGGGACCACAGGACCTAAACGTGCCTAAACGCAAGTTTTATAATGCGTAAAAGTATATGATCCACTGCAGTAAACAAAATCAGAAAAATATATGATATTATTCAGGATATATGCTAGTAAGATAGTGTGTTGAAAACATAATACAACTTATTTGATACGATAGGAAAAACTCATGAAGATACTTCTAAAAATTTCTTTTAACGTTTAAAAATCATAATAATATATATATAATCATTCTGATTTTTTGTCAGATTATTCTACAAGCAACATATTAGCGTAATATCGTTTAAATTTTTCAGTCCAATCAATAGATTTTTTGTAAATCGCTAATAGCTTCATATTTTGCAATAAATTACCTGCGTCGTGTCATCGCGCTTCTCTTTCATTTCTATGCAGTCCGACAGTGACCGCGCTTTAGCTGTTGTAGCCTCTTAAGACGTAGATATATGCCAGTGACCTTGAGTGGTTAGCTTGCGTGTTCTGTACTGAGCTCAGGCAAAGCGTCGTACGTCCAGTCAGTAATAGGATAGGACTCGCCAATCCAGGAGCGCTATTGTTAATTTATCATACATAAAACAAAAGGTATTTTAATAAAACACGTTTAATAAAAGAATAATAATTAAATTATTTTTTAAATGGTGAAGTTTTCAGAAAAATACGCTTGATAGTTTTTGCGTGATTCTCAGTTTTTTATCCGTGTTAGACATAACTTTATAAATTAATTACACTCAGTAATATAAACATAATCTATTAACATATTTTTTCCCAAATCATTAACACTACTCGTTTAGACGTGATCTTCAGTATAAAATCATTAAATATCGGTTATCGTCGCCTTAAACATAAAAAAAACATCCTTTGCCCGACATAACCCAAATCTCGACTAATTCTTTAGCCACAAACAAGTAATAGTTTCCATTCAACATGATATACAAAACAAGAGTAGATTCCAATCGGCCCGTCGACCGACCCCACGGGCGCCATATATCAGTGATCCCTATTTTATCGCTATCCCATCTGCTGTTGACCTAATACCCTGTGGCACGGAGCTATGGCGAATTGTCACTGTTGTGCCACAGTATAAAATAGTGATCGAAAATCAACTCCAAACAATTCCAATATTTATTTATTTTTAAATAGTTATTTTTCACTTGCAGCATTGACATTTTAATAAAATGTTTGTTGAACTATTTTTGCTGACGAGCAGACGAACTTTTCAAACAAGGAATTTTGTTATATGGACAACATGAAAGGGGTTTTTATTTTGTGTATATACGTTGCGTAGTTCTCATTTTTTTTTTCAAAAATGTAAATAAAAAATATACAAAGGGTGTAAAAAGACACTTAACGAAGCTGTTATACTTTTCTTTGTCATTGTGATATTTTTTTGGTATTGGACCATATCTGGGAACCTTGTGCTTATACGTGCGGAGATATTCCATATTTTTTTGTCTCTTTTACGGAAACAAGTTTTAAAACTTATAACTTAACTTTTAATACTCCCACGATCCCTGTACCGTTGCCTGCACCCATAAGCACAATGTTTTGCGTGCGTTATATTGCGTTGATTGCGCACTAACATAAACAGCGAATTTTCACACCAAAAATAAAAGTTGTTTCTCAAGAATTATTTTTGTACAAAGTACCTTATATAGATGTACAGAATGCGTAGATGACGGTATGGGTCTTTTTACTCCCTGTGCAGTACGTATAATCTGTTGACCGACTCCTAGTACCTCCTAAAGTCTCCCGTAGGTCGGCGCGATGCGACTCTAGTAGAACAATTTTTTTTTTTTTTTTTACCAATTCAGGTAAGCTCATGGCCTGGATCTCACCTGATGGTAAGTGATGATCAGGCCGAAGGTGGAAGCAAGCTTCACCCGGAATCCTCAGCCATAGATGAACTGGCTATCTTACCTGTTAACATTGTTGTTATGGCGACAGACTTAGATAAGATGGCGGTAGCTAGCCAGATGGACTTAGAACAAGCCAAACCACCAACGAAACCGAGCAGAAACTGTTGCCCCCACGAATCGAAACCGGGACCTCTGTGTCTGAGACAGATGGTCTAACTAGACCACGGAGGCGGTTAAAAACAAAATAAAAATTGTTATACCAAAACACGTGTATGTATCACTTACTAGCAGATCGTAAAATGTACCTTCTTACTTAATGGTTACACTGTGGTTTGCCATAAAACCAACATGTCACTGCACGTCCGCCCGCATGCGTGCGCGCAGCTCCAGTAAATCACTTGCAACAGACAACAGTGACACACAATTCAATGTTGATTACTAACGATTGACAATCGAAGTATATTGATAGTGCGGAGATATGTGGCAGTGTTAAGTATATTCTTCCCGATATTGTTTATTTCTGCGACTGCTGAACTTGTGAAAATCATCAATACAATACACCTGCAGTGCTATTCTGTAACCATGTCACCGTGAAAACTTAGGTGAAGTGAGCGTGGAGTGAGCTGTCAATAGAGTCAATCTCTAGCATTAGGTGGAATGACAGCTCACTCCACGCTAACTTCACCTAAGTTTTCACGGTGAGATGGTTACAGAATAGCAATGCCGGCTTCTGAATTGAGAATTTGACGTAGAGAATTTGTCAAACTTTACTAAAGCATCAATTAAAGTGATTCCTTCGATTTACCTTATTTTTCACCAAGTTAATTCAAAGCATTTATTTCAAATAAGCCAATTACAGGCACTTTGAATTATCAAGGAGTCGGTCAGTCAGAAAGATGAAGCTAGTTGCCCATTCCAAAGCGTAGTAGGTTCCTATGGAGAAGGACGGGCACAAAACTCCACGGACCCTTAAATCAAAATAATGTTACTTACTAGGGTAAGTAACCGATCTCAAATAAATTAAACATTGGTATAGGTTTTTATGGATAACCACCAGTAACCAACTAAAACGGGCCCCGAGTGACATATTTACTGACATGAGACAGATGACATGACATGTTTACTGAGATGTGACATGTCAATACAGCTGCCATTGTCGATACGGCAATGCTACCTGAGACCACAGCTGTCAATTGTTTGTATAGTCAACGTAAACTGCTAGACCACTTTTTACAAAAACTCCCAGTAAATTGAAAATGTGAAACATTGACTGAACTCAAAAATTACTGGACCGACTTTAAAATTTCTACGGCGCGGTATATACGTAAAGAAACCGTAGCAAGTACCAAAGGCCTTTTTTTTTTTTTTTTTTTTTTTTGGATGGGAAATTATCAAATAACTTCTCCCGCTCTGGGTGGAGCGGGAGGGCGTGTCAGACTTTTACTGACTAAAACCCACCCGTGTTCCTTCCGTTGCCTGTGTGCCGAGGTCGCGATATCCCTTTCAGACAAACCCGCGACCCCGGCAGGCAAGTACCAAAGGCCTAAAGGTTGTATTGCAATTACGAGTTCGGGTATTACTCGAGAGAATCTATTTTGGTCTTCTTGCTACGTAACTCCTAAGCTATTCTCGTGTCAACAATCGTTCTTACACATGCTTTATCTCAATCAGCGCGCGTCTGAGTGGCGTAGTATCAGTATACATAGACTATAGAGTATAGAGCAGCGTTGTCCATGAGTCAGCCCGGCAGTAAGCGGGTCAATTAGTCAGCTTAGATACATCATTGCGGAAATAGAACGGATCGGGGAGACGCGATGCGAGACAATAAGGGCAAGAATTACAGATCGCAATTTACTTTACTTTGGAAAGTAAACCAAGCTCGCAATTTACTTTACTCTGGAAAGTGAAGTAAGCTCGCAATTTATTTTACTTTGGAAAGTAAAGTAAGCTTGTGGATATTTTATAACAGCCGCACGGATCGATTGAAGGTTAAGCTACACTTGCCACCGTCAGTCCTTGGATGGGTTGGTAGATCCATTACATATCGAAACCCTTCCGTGGCCCAAACCGTTGGTCCCGGCTGTCATTCGTAGATCTTTGTCTGTCGTTACGAGTAGTCAGAAGCCCGAAAGTCTGACAACCAGTCTTGCCAAGGGGTATCGTGTTACCCAGTAACCGGGTTGTGGAAGTCAGATAGGCAGTCGCTCCATGTAGAATACTGGTATTCAGCTGCATGGGCGGGGGGACTTTGAAAATATGTAGTAATTTTTATATAGTTCTCCATTGGGCTTGCAAACGTTCATCCATTACAATTCTTAAATTATCATGCGAGTAGTGACCTGACCTTGTTCCGCACGGTTTTTACGACTTGGCAAAACATCGAGATTATTGTTATATGTGTAAGTTTAATATTAATTTATTAAACACACACCTTCCAGGATAAATTCTCTAAATTATGGTGAAAGCCGCATCAAATTCCGTTGTGTAGTTTAGAAGAACAATGCGGACACACTCACAGACACGAAAAGCGACTTTATTTTATAATAATAAGATATATGGAGAAGTGGTAACGGTGGTAACCCCGATTTACGAGTTGTAGGTCGTGGGTTCGAACCCAGACAGGCTTAACTTTGTGTAAATAATTTCATCACCACTGCTCCCAAAACGGTGAAGGAAAACATCGTGAGGAAACTGGCATGTCCTAGAACGAAAAATTCGAAGACATGTGACATCTACCAACCCGCACTGGGCTCGCGTGGTGGATTACAACCCACTCCCTCTCACAGAGCAATAAGCCTGCTCTCAATAAGCTTCCTCTCTCCTACTTGTTTAAAATTTTGCTGTGCCCGACAGGGTCCATAATTGTTTAATTTTATTTATTCCTACCACCTGCATGTGTACATTATGGATTGCAATAAAGATAAATTGAAATTGAGCGGGGGCCTGTTTCCTAGCAGTGGAAACGGATTATGAATGAATAAAATTGAAATAAATGACAATATAGTTTACAATAAATTAGCAAATGAGAATGTCATTTGACCTATTTTAAACATAATGGTCTTCCACTTCTCTAATCTCAATAAACTTCAGAGGTGAAGAAGAGAAGACCTCTTATAAAACAACCCATGTCAAGTTCAATAGAAAGTATTTCTAAATAAATTCCTTCACCACTCCTCTACATACTTTCAGTTGAAAAGCTACCGAACTATGCAAATCGAGGCCGAGAGCGACCACCACCCGTGACCCGTAACCGTGGACTGACTAGAGCCCGGTAGAATTTAATTTTCGATTTTCGGCAATTCTCGGCAGAAATATCCATTTTCTTTAGTATTTGATATCGGCCGGAAAAAATTTAATATTTTCGGCTGTGGCTGAAAATTATTAAGATGACTTAATAGATTGGTTCATTAAGTTGTGTTGTATTATTTTTATTTTTTTATGTTTTTCTTAATTAATTATACTAACATAGTTTAAGTAATACTAACAAATTATGGGTAATGTACCTGAATTAAAGAAGAATAAATAAATTAAGTGCGGGCGATCAATACTTTCAATGAATTTTGACGTTCGAAAAGTGCTGATTCTCAGCCTAGTTTGAATAAATGACTTTTGAATTTTGAATGAATTTATTCATTCCAACGACTAAAAGCGAAATAACTGAGAAAATTCTGAAAATATTGCTTTTTCTATTATATTATCAGATTGTTTGATTATTAATAATTAATCATGTCTTTGAAAACAGGAAAATGTTTCGTATAATTTAAGATTGAACGGTTAAATTTAATGATGAAACGATTATCACTCCATTTCTTAAGTTTTCAAAAAAAAAAACAAAACTGTTCGTCTCTTTTTTCGACCAAAAATGAAAATGAGGCCGAAATTCGTTTTCGTTTTCGGCCGGACTCTATACTGGCGACAAATCGATACACCTACAGTTTTGTTCATAAACTGTGGAATGTCGACCGCGGCGGCAAAAGTTGGGCGATAAAATTGTTGAGTCGATCGTTTGTCACACCGGCTGTAACCTTTTGCGGTAGACGGGCGATGAGGCAACAACACGGATAACTGAACTTTGAAGAACTAAACTTAAAACATCTTCGTTTTCCGATATAAAAGACTACCTTTTACCCTCTGCTTCGCCAGCGTCAAAGTACCGGGATAAAAAGTATGGTTTACCTGTGTGCAAATAACAAATAAACAAACTTTAGCATTAATAATGTTACGATATTAAAGTAGTATCTTAATTGGTGATGTTATTCAGAAAGATCAGGTGCGTAGTAATCGCAACCGGCGTGCGTGTATGACTTGTACCCTAATTGCATAATACACGTTCAATCAGAATCTGAATCGTTTTGACACAGATGGCTAATCCATTGCTTCATAAGTTCGAAAAAAACATCTGCTCAAAAGCGTAAATAACGCAATGAATGTTGTTGAACTGTCAAAATAAAACAGATTAGTCGTAATCGTTTACGAAAATGTGTTGCGTAATTAGATAGCAGATCTATGAACGTACGAGTAGACGAACGACGACGATCTGTGAAAGTTCTTTTTTTTTTTTTTATAATTTTTTTTTTTTTTTTTTTTGTTATTACCTACTTACTGTTTGTATTTCCTGTGCGTGTCCCAAATAAAATATTTTTCTTTCTTTCTTTCTTTCTTTCTTTCTTTCTTTCTTTCTAGACGACGCAAAAGGAGTATGTAAGAATCGTAGCAGGTGGAGTATCTGTAGTGTCTGCCTACCTCCATGTGTAGACGGTGTGAGCTTATGCATGTATTAAAGTATGAATATAGATGCCTACTGCAGAGTTGTTGGGTTAATAATTACTAGTGGTCGCTCAGAGGTCGAAATTCGACGACAATTCATTTAAATGTCATGATTCTAAGGTGTCATCTTGTGTCAAACGCATGGTAGTGTGTGTAAGTAATCTTTTTTTTATTAATTTAATTTATTTATAATGTATATTATATAAAAAAAAATAAACTGTGCCAAATTTCATACTCCTCCGTCCGCGTAATTTTCGTAAAAAGGGGTACAAAGTTTTTGCTTCACGTATTAATATAATAATAATAATATATCCATCCGCCAGTTTATTAAATACGTCACGGTTGTGAATTATAATAGAATCTATCGAAAGAAAGGAAACAAAGTTAATAAAAATAAAAATAAATTTTAGACAGAAAGACAGAAAAAAAAAAAAATCTTTGCTATAAGTAGGTACTGTCTATACTTTCATACGCATTTAGTAAAAAACCGGCCAAGTGCGTGTCGGACCACGCACAATGAAGGACTCCGTAGTTGGGATGAATTTATCCCAAGAACAAACTTAACATTGTAGTTGTAAAACATTTTCTCCCATACGGAATGTATGGGAGGTCATGTTTTTCCAACTGTATATTTAAGTTGGTCGATTATTACTCATTATCCTGTAAAGTCTGCTTAGCTCTGATAGTTTTCCTTGTAACTTCGTTATATATACTAATGCTGTAATTTTTTTCACAAATCTAATTATAACCATTTAGCTGGCACATGAATAACAAAAATTAGCACTTTAAATCTTAATATTACGCAAACGGATTCTTGAATTGAAAAATGTTTTTCACACACCCACAATATTTTACGTGCCTTTCCAACGAGACCCCGTACCATGGGACAGATGAGAAAAAAAATAAACATCCCCACTTTACGAGTAGGGGAGGGAGGTACCCTAAAAAAATTTTTTTTCTTGATTTTATTTTACAACTTATAAAAAGCTGTTATTTTGTCATTACAAACAGACACATCGATTTTATTTATTTGTATGTTGCGTTGACCCCAAATAAATTGAACAAGGCCAAGTGAATGAGGATGAATTTTTATTCTATCTCATCTGACCTTTTTACATATACAGTAACTTTAGACCCAGGTATAAAACGATCTCTGCTAAAAAAAAAAACTCCACTGTTCGCCTCACAACTCCTGTAAAACCGCTCGTCTGCCTGCACGTTCGCTTAGCGAGCAGTATTTGTAATGGCAGCTTAATGCGAGCTCTTTCTAACATTATGATTTATAGTAGTTCACACCACAGAGTAAATACTTCAGAAGACCCATAGTAAACCACTCTCCAGTATTGACACACTTCGTTATTGCCTCGGTAGTAGGCCAGAATCTGGATTTTAGCCCGGTTGATGGCATTAGGCTTGCCCCCTAATAATAATGAGCCCTTTATTCTGAATATCGAAGTTGGTAACAAGCATATTACAAATTAGAGGATTATATCCAAGATAAGAATGCTTGGAAACATGCTGGTCCTGCTCCATAGGATAATCTAGAATCTAGACAAAACAAACTGGTTGCTAATTTAAGTTGTATAAATTATTATTTTTATTATATGACATTGGTTTTACATTCTGTGATTACTTCCTCACACACTGACTTATTAATTGTAAAATTTTAAGAAAATCATCTACTCTTACAATGTTTGTAAATATGTGAGAACCATGCATCTATCACATAATTAATTAATTTATCTTTGTTTCATTTTTATTCATTCTTCTTTTTACCTATTGTGGTAACGTATTTTTTTTTTTAGTTGCATCGCTTCACATATGATTATGTAACTAATGTCCTACATATACAAAATATTGTAACACTTTTTAAAAGCGTAACGGTGGAGTTTCTTGCCCATTCTTCTCCATACGAAAACTACCTTTTGGAAGGGGCGACTAGAATCAATAATTTTTTTTTGTAAACTTTGACGTTCAAAAGTGCCTTACAAGGGCCTATTTGAAATAAATGATTTGACTTTGACTTTGACGTTGGTATCACATAAATGAATTGTTGAGGTTTTTCTAAAGAATATCACGTAATTCAGAGTGCTTCTTGGCATAGGCCTCCTCTAGCATTTTCCATTGGGTTCTGTCTCGCGCTACCTTTCTTCTGTGGTGTCGAGCTGTGAGCCTCGGCAAGAGCACAACCATTGAAACGGTTTTCTGTCATTTTGTCTATTCTTCCGTCGACAAAACCCGTTTCTACTGTAGTCATGCTAAGCGTGCTGGTCATCTGTCCATCTCGCTTGTTGACGTCCTCTATTTCGTTTACCGTCTCTGGGATACCAGTTAGTGACGATTGTACTCCATATTACATGGCCCCCTTTTACATGGGACCAGTTATGTTTTAAACATAACTAGCGAAATGTGGGTGTACTGTAGGTACACGTCTGCCTAGCCCTTCGGGGTATACAGGCGTGATAGTCTACTGAGGTGCATTGAATTTAACAGCAGTAAGTATATATCAATGGTAACGCTTGCACTACAAAAACCACCCTTACTTCAATGACATAAGAGCGCTGTCAATGTCAAATTGTCATAGCTAAAAGCGCCGATAGATATGAGAGAGAAAAAGACTTTGGCTACAGATAGCAAAGTAATATATTTTTTTAAACCTGTTGGTGCTCCCTCACCGGGAGCATTCGCTTGTAATGTAAGGTTACAGATTCAATTTTGAACATTACGTTACGTTACAATGTCTCCCTGACTGACGAGCATTCGCTTGTAATGTAACATTTCGGATTTAATATTATTACAAACATTGCACACTGTAATGCTTGGTTCTCTTCCCTCTCTGATCTAATGCTCGAATTGTATAATTACCGGTTGCGCACTGTAATGCTTGGTTCTCTTCTCTCTCTGATCTAATGCTCGAATTGTATAATTACCGGTTGCGCACTGTAATGCTTGGTTCTCTTCCCTCTCTGATCTAATGCTCGAATTGTATAATTACCGGTTGCGCACTGTAATGCTTGGTTCCCCTCCGTCACTGATGTAATTCTCGACTCTCAACGTTACATTACAGGCGAATGCTCCCGGTGACCACCTTAAGTAGTTATTAGTCTGCTAGCCGTGTGGAGGAAACTACCTTCAATCAACTGTTCAATGTAGGTATTTTTAACGAAAATAAAGCAGATTCGAATCACTATCCTGTATTGTATCTATCCGTGTCGGTGTGACTGATCCTTTAGTTAAATAGTGCATAGTTGGTAGTTTTAAAGTTAGTTTTTAGTCGATTATTTGTATATTAACAAGCGCTTCACGCCATCAAACTAGAATGTTTGGAGAGTCTTTAGGGGTATGAGGAACAGGGTGTAAAGTTCACTCATCCCCCATAGAAAAGGGAGGATCTTCCGACCAGACGGGTGTCATGTCTGGCGGGCAATTGCCCAGAGGTTGAAGTCGTGAGCTTGTATATATGTTCACCGCGCGGTAAACTCTAATTGCGCGATGCAGGATTTGAGTGACGTCAGGATGTTGTGTGACGTCAAGTCTTTGATGCGTAGTTCGCATGTGGCGGTGTAGATGCCGCCACAAGTCAAATTAAAAGATAAAATAAAAACAACAAATAATGTATGTTTAAGAAAAATAATTAAAAATAAACCCCGACAATATCATAGTTTTATACAAGATCGGTGTGTGTTTATTTTAAAATTGTGTGGAGTTGACCTATTGTATCCCTTACTCTGTGGTTCGCACTAATGCGCCTCATTGACGGCGTCGGTTACAAATGAAGCGCGGCTTGCGTGTGGCTTTACCTATATATACGAGTATTTCTAAAGCAAAGAAGAAAAGCAATATTTTAAGCTATTCAGGGAAATTTTCTTTACGAGAAATACGCTCAGATAGCCAGAATATAATTGAATAATTGCCTCATTTAATTAAAAACGTCTAACAGGCCTCTGCGAGTTGGTTTCAGTCCCTAGTACAAAAATACCCCAGGGACTCAATAGAATAGAATACTTTGAGTCCATAGGTTTAGTAACAATTTTACTTAACATCTAGTGTTAGTAGGTACAGACACGGATTAACATAAAATTAAAATTCAGCGTGGAGCTGCAGCCACCTCCGCAACATCGGGGAATCCCACCGATTTGCGAACACACTGAGAATACTGTTGGTGCTGCCGCGAACACGTCACATCAGGGATGCATTATCAACATCTTTTTGATGACAAAGACTTGCACCCACATTTCACATCATTCATTTCATTTTTAACTTTTTTTTTCGCTTTAAAAAAAAATACTAGCCTGTTACTGTCCCACTGCAGGGTTAAGGAATCTTCTCATACAGAGAAGGCACCAGCATTAATCACCAAGCTCGCTCAATTCGGGTCGATTTCAGACTTTGTGTGACTGTTTTTGTTGCAATAATATAAATTGCTTCTTAAAATAACACGTAAAAGCACTACGGCGTAGCACTGTAGCTACGCCGTAGCACGGCGCGTAGCCGAGCGGGAAGTTACAAAGGTCTGGCGCCTGACCATTTTTCGACCTTATTGCCTAAGCAATAAGGTCGAAAAGTGGTCATGCGCCAGTGTCCGCGATGGTACATACGTAAACTCACGCCTTCTTCCCTTTGTGGTAGGCAGAAACTACAGAACGCCACCTGCTACGATCCTAAAATACTCCTTTTGCCTCGTTTACGTTCATACATCTGGTCATACACGCACGCCGGTTACGAGTACTACACACCTGACGTTTCTGAAGCACATCACCAATAAGGTCACTATATGTCCTCCTAGGGCGTCCGGCCCTCCCGGCGTTTCCACTCACAACAATATTTACAATAACTTATATTCCCAAATGTAAAAAAACATGGGTCAGAAAACGTCTCGGTCGATGGGACATTGTAGTGCCACTTAGAAATTGAGTGATTTTATTCGATTATTTGAATAATCTTAATCTACCCTTAACCCTTATCTTTTTCATTTGACAATTGAGGTAATTTTATAACCCGTCGTCAATTTACAAGATCAATTTAATAATGTTATCCAAACAATAATTGTTGTGTAGTGGTGAGGTATACAAATAAAACCTTTTATACTCTATTTGAAATAAAATTAGACATTTAACTAAACCTTTTAAGGGTTTCGTAGTAAACAAGTCTGTCTGTCCGTGGCTTAGCTCAGAGTCGGTTAGTACTAGAAAGCTGTAATTTGGCATGGGTGTACATATTAGTCATGTCGACAAAGTGTTAAAATAAAATCAAGAAAAATATTTTTTTTAGTGTACCTCCCCTACACGTAAATTGGGGATATTTTTTTCCTCATCTATCGTTATATTATATCGTTAGAAAGGTCAGGAAAACGTGATCTCCCATACATTCCGTCTGGGAGAACATGTTTTTCAACTACAACTACTACAACAACACACCAGTCGCGCACGTGTAAGGGTCTAGCGTAGGAGGTACTTCGTGCATTTTGGTTTGCTTTGAGTGTACAGCCAAAGTGTGACTGTAATTTACGTAATTTTCATTATTTTTGGGATAAAAATAACCTATACTTATGTTCTATGTTGTGGGGTTTGGTTTCTGCACTTAGTCCTTCAGTGGACCATTGTGCGTGAGCCATAGCGGCCGTTACCTATACTTATTACAAGTGGCAGAAATGGGTTCAGTAAACGAGTCTGAATGAAAACTAGTTTATAAAAGTACGTTTAAACGACCGCGTACTGTAGAGAAACAACCAACTTCGGAATATATGTCAACTTTGACATAAATATAACGACCCCCATCGAGTCATCACTTCGGCTATTGTCGGCATATCTCGGAACTATTCAGGAGTTGTCGTAAAAACTTGTACAATTCCGTTATGACGGATAACTTCGCAGACATAGGGGAGAGAAGTAAATTAGTACTATTTGTGAGAAGACGATGTATTCGTAGTTAGGGAGAAGTATTTTTGGAGTGAGTGAAGGATATCACAAGGTTGAAAGCTTTCTATGTGTGACGATATTGTTTGTTTGTCAATGGTATCAATATGCATTTTTAAGGCACCTTTGTGGAAGATAAATAAATGTTTATTATTATATTAGCTACCACTGCATATGCCACTAGATCACCAAGATACAATTTTGTTGGTCTAATTGTCGCAAGCAAAACTGCTGAACCGGTCCTAAATTCGGTTCCAGAATTGGGTCCAGTGTTTTGAATTACATTGTGGATTGTTAGCCCGGCCTCAGTTCAAAATCAAAACATTTTATTTCACATAAACCTACAAGGGCATTTATGAAACGTCAGCAGCTAGGTGTACGGTTCCAATTGGTCGTTTCCTATGGAGAAGAGCGGGCAAGAAACTCCACGGTTACTCTTTTAAAAATAAAAGGCTTTGACAATTTTTTCAAATTACAGTGTTAATAGGTATGGGAGGACAGTGTAGGCCTGTCAACAAGTGCCAGGTACTTAACAAAATAGTTTACAAATCTACAGTCTATTCAGCGTACAACGTTCTCACAATCATAAAATATGAAAGAATCTAACTACATAAAAGATAAATCCTAACTTAATATTATGAATGTTTGTTACTTTCACGCTAAAACGGCTGAACAGATTTGGATTAAATTTGGCACATGGGTAGACCATGACTTGGAGATGGACATAGATATACTTTTTACCCTGGAGCGCAGATGAAGTCAATCAAATAATTTATTTGCATAATACATGTTAAAAAGGTGTTACAGGTATAAAAGGTACATTGTATTATAACCTAATGAGGTGTGCAAATTAATATCTTATTAATATCTCATGCAAATAATTACAATCGCAACATTAAACATACAGAATAAATTAAAAAAAAACATTAAATATAGAAATGCAAAAATAAAAAGTCAAATCAAAATTTCAATAATCATACACTTGTTGTGGTGCCATTTCAGATAAAATCAGTCATCTTTCATTTAAATAGTCATTAATTGAAAAGTAACATTTTGCAACTAGGAATTCGTGCAAACCTAATTTAAATTGGTCCATTTTGTGTGATAACTTTTGGCAACTTATTGTATATTTTGGGTGCCATGCCCAAAATGTTTTTATTAAATACTGCTTTTTTATGACGTCTTACGCATATTTTATTATTGTGTCATGTGCTTCTTGGATGTGTATAAAGTTGCAGATTCGCTTTGACAAAGATTGCCACTTCATATAATATATAAAGACACGGAAATGTCAATAGCTGGAACTGTTGAACATGTGGCTTACAAGTTTCTGTGCGTTGTATGCCACACATTGCCCTTATGCACTGTTTCTCGGCTTTGAACGCCATTTCTCTGTCTGGCGAGTTCCCCCAAAATATAAGTCCGTAGCGTAAAGTAGGTGCAACATACCCGTGATACGCCGTTAATAATGTTGCACGATTTGACACTTAGGTTATGGAGAGCATACGAATACTGGCTAAGTTTTTTGCATGTATTTTCAACGTTTGTTTTCCAGCTCATGTTTTTATTTATCCAAATACCTAAGAATTTAGTATGTTCTGCTTCACTAATAGTTTTGTGACCGTAATGAATAACAGGTTTTTTATTGTTAGTTTGTTGTTCAAATGAAATGTAATTTGTTTTTTCAAGATTTATTTTTAAATTGTAAAGATTTATTTTTAAGTTGTGTTGTTGATTTATTTTTAACTTAGCTGATAAAATGTGTGTTTATTATGTATAAAGCTCTGAGTATCGTTTCCGGGTATCTAGGTAGTAATCTTATGATGTTTTGTAGTCCAAGTTTGAAACTTGTAACCTACACGGCTACACGTGCGCTTGAACTGGCAACTTGTTATCAGTTTCGATAAGACCTTCAACTGTGGATGGCTTCTTCACAAGTTCAACGAGCTATTTACAGAAGTTGTAGCTCATAACTGAGTTACAAACAAGCTATACGCAAGCCAGGCATTACAGTCGAACAAGTTATTTAGTATACAGGCAACAAATTTGCCACCGTTTTAACACATTCAGTGCCGGGAGCCCTCGCGGAGGGCTCATTTAAAATGTAGGTTTTTCTTAGCGAATTCAGCATTATAAACCGTGAAAATAAATACTGATGAATATTTTAACAAGATTTATTAATATGTATGCGTTGGTTTTACAATCCAAGCATTTTTATTTCGAGAGTCGTCTATGAATCTCCACCCGAACAGGTTTTCCTTGAGTTAAAATTTATTACGCTCACAATAAAAGTGAAAATTGACAGTATAGTGGGAGCGGTGCTAGCTTATTGGAGTGACCGTTAGACTGCCAAGTCATAGGTCTCGAGTTCGAATCATAGCACGCACCTCTGACTTTTCGGATTCATGTGCGTATTGTATAATAATCACTTGCTTCAAAATCGTTGACGGAAAACAACGTGAGGAAACCGGCATGCCTGTGAGATATTTCTCGACGGCATGTGAAGCCAAGTCAGAGGCCCAAGGGCGGCTTTAAAACTCTGACACCAGGTTAGTCACTAACCACACGAAAACAAGAAGAAGTGGGAAAATGAACATTATTGTTTGCATGCCATTTTTTTTTTGAGGTTGGGAAATTACCAAATAACTTCTCCCGCTCTGGGCGGAGCGGGGGGCGTTTCAGACTTTTACTGACTAAAACCCACCCTCGTTCCTTCCGTTGCCTGTGTGCTGGGGTCGCGATATCCCTTTCGGACGTCGGAAGTGCTCCACGAAGTTCCACCGGCTGTCGAGGACGAGTCCCAAGTACTTCATCGTCGACTCGACACCGATGTGAACCCCTGCTGCCGTTATCCGGGAACCCGACAGTGGCGCGTTCCGAGGACCATAAAAACACATGGCCTCGGACTTGTGCAAGCTTGTTTGTATGCCTGCACAATACAGGAATAAGGAACATTTTTGGAAAGAGTTCGTAGAGAGTTTTAACGAGAATAGCAGACCTTTTACTAATTAGATAGAATGCTTGGAAATCTCATCACTGAACATCCGGAGAGTTCATTATAAACTGATTACTCATACTTCCGACCGGGACAACGCTTGAACGACGAAGAGATTACAATGAAGGTTCATCTAGTCACTAGAGACTGAAGGAACGTTCCTTTTGATGTTGATGATTTGATATTTCGAATTTTAGTGAAAACCCTAGGGATTTTACGAAAACACGGATAATTAGAAAATGGTGAGAAGATAACATAATATCATGTTTGCATTAGCGCCCGCGCCTGTGTATCGCAAATTCAGACATGAGAACCAGTTGACATGATTGTGGGTACCACAAATCTATACTAAATTTAGTGCCTGTTTGTAATATCAAAATAACAGATTTTTAAATGCATAAGGTACCGTATGTACCATACATTCCTATGCATTTAAAAATCTGTTATTTTGATATTACAAACAGGCACTTAATTTTTTTTTGTGGGTAGCCACAAAATAAAATTAAGTGCCTGTTTACAGTGTGCCGGTCTACAGTAGTGTAGACCCCTCGAGTTTGGGCTCATATGATTCGGTTTGACGAGTTTAATAAGTTGCATTTATTGTCGAGGGAAATGTGGGTGGGGTGTACTCTAGGTGCACCTCTGCCCTACACTTCGGGGATTACAGGCGTGATGTTATGTGTGTTTAAAAGGTTTTAAGCAGAGGTTCCATTCTAATTTCATTACTAAATGATTCTTTCTCTACACGAATATCCAGCCCTTTCAACTACAATATGAATAAAATAAGAAGAACAATTTAATTTAAACCGGATTTTATAAGACGTCCCTCTACATTTCCAATAACCTTTCAGTTCAGTCTCAAGACTATTCACACAAACGACCTAAAAAAAGGCCCAATATGACATAAAAGACTGCAATATCTGTGTCACAGAGCCACAGTGGGCACACAAAGGCAGAATGGATGCTTGCCTTGATCACGAATCACGATGGAGAAAAAAAAGCTAGCTGTCAAACAAAGCGCGCCATGATTGAAAAATGGCGGATGTGGGACAGCTGGACAGTGGTAATGTACCCTTTTTTATTTGTGCTGAGTGATGGAGATTGAAATACAGAATACAGGTGCAGATTGTGAAACTGAAAGAGTAGGTCACTGGGATAAATTGGAAGTCAAAATATAGGTTTGGAAAATTCTTTTTTTCCACTGAGGAAAGAGAGAAAAGTTTGGTTTGTATTCGATTTGTTTTGTATCTAGTGTAAATAGTTAAAAAGGTTGGCTAAGTAATAACAGCCGCACGGGTCGATCCATCAGGTTAAGCTTCCCTTGCCGGGGTTGGTCCGTAGATGGGTGATCATCTTTACATACTGAGACTCCTCCGTGCCTCAGAAAGCACGTTAAGCCGTTGGTCCCGGCTGTCATTCGTGGATCTTTAACAGTCGTTAAGGGTCATCAGAAGCCCGAAAATCTAAAAACCAGTCTTACCAAGAGGTATTAACCCAGTTACTGGGTTTTGCTGGTCAGATAGGCAGTCGCTCCATGTAAAATACTGGTATTCAGCTGCTTTCGGTTAGACTGGAAGCCGACCCCAACCTAGTTGGGAAAAGGCTAGGCAGATTGATTGATAATGATCTCTAATTAAATTCGTTTATTTGACCGTCAGCCAGGGACGTGAGAGAATTAATTTTAATTAAAACCTAAAATTAGCACTCTCACACCCGAATACTGAAACGCCACTCAAAACTTAAGCGTTACTTATGACTCGTTTAAAGCCTTTTGATTGGTTGAAACTAGTTTTAAGTAACGCTTAAGTTTTGAGTGGCGTTTCAGTATTCGGGTGTCACTCTCTTAAGTTACCCGTGTCATTAAAAAATATCGGGGTTTTTTATCACTGGCTGAATTTATCTGGCCGGTTGAATCAATGCAAGTTTTGGGGATGACGAAAGGGTTTTCCCTAATAATCTTAGAAATTATTCAGACCTGGCAGGCAAGATGAATCACACGAACAAAGCAACACTGAAAACGTTCATTGTTGGTAGCAACTTTACAAATGCAAATTCAAGCATTCACTCAACGTGCAGCGATCAATTTAAACTTGTGCTGTCACTTCAATTTTAGAATTAGAAGTACCAGGAGCGCATACAACGTATGGCTCATACAACGTATGGAGATGTAACTAAGGCACTGGGTTGGGACAAGTTCCTCACTGTTTGATTATGCGCGAAGCGGGCGAATATATTTGTCAATTTGTACTAGGAGTGCATAACGTGTACGAAGTTTGTCCTTCAGTCTGATTGGATTGAATTGTAGTGTTTGGGGAGTTTGTATTGCTCCCAAAGACTTTGAGTGATGGCACAGATGAATACAGATGGTTCATTCCGCAAACTCATTTAAATAAAAAGCGAGTCTTGCCACAACACAATAAAGTGCAATTCAGGTCGCACACCACTTATTACCTACAGTTATATTCACCTAGAAGTTGCCTCTCTTTCTATCGCGTAAATCTTATATCTTCTGACTACGTTACACTCATTGAATTGGCCCGCCAAGACGAGCCGGTCGCGTACTTGTAGCTTCATACCTAAAATGCTGAGTGAACCTTCTGTATTCATCTGTGGTAATGGTGTGTTCTTGTGAATTTGTACTAGATGTAGGTACAGAGAATTTAGGTGTCGGGAAAGTAAATGGTAGTTTGACGTTAAAATAGAGAATTTTCCTTATAATCCACAAACGAGGCGAATAATCTTCCACCGAGTCATTATTCTCCTGCCCTTAGTCCAATTTAATTGTGGTATTTTTTTACCAACCGTCATTTCAGTAGTCACACCCTTTTTAGTCATTTCATCTTTCACAGAATCAGTCAATTGTTTCTTTTTTTTTGTCTAGCTAGGGAATCTCGTAGCTGACCTATGAGGTCATGACTTCTTAACCGGGGTTTCCTGTGGCTGCCTTAAGCGTCTACACTCAAAGCCTCCAGCCAGGGCAAAGTTATGCTAATTAAAACTAGGCGTGTGCTCGCTAAGGGCATCCCTTGTGGGGTACGAACCTCGGCTTAGGGCGTCGCTGGGTCCCGGGAGGACAGCAAGATGGGACAGGCTTTTTTTTATGGTGTGAAATTATCAAATAACTTCTCCCGCTCTGGGCGGAGCGGGAGGGCGTGTCAGACTTTTACTGACTAAAACCCACCCGTGTTCCTTCCGTTGCCTGTGTGCCGGGGTCGCGATATCCCTTTCGGACAAACTCGCAACCCCAGCAGGAAGATGGGACAGGCTGGATCAAACATATTATTATTATTAATCGGGGAATTTAAAAACTACAAGCTCAGCATCGACGAGGGCTGGCGCATCGTCGAGCAAGGGTCGGGGCGTATTGTTTTTTTGGTATTGTTCTACTTATATAGCCATCCAAAATTAGGGTTGCCAGGCCCAAAAAGCCGGACACAGTTTCATATTTAGCCGTACAGTTTGCCTTTAAAGCCTGACCAATGGTTTAAAAAAAGAAATATTTTGTGTGTGTTATTTATTACTGTTATTCATTTGAGACCTCTTCTCTTAATTATGAATCACATTTTGCTCTGATTAAAGTAACTTGTAATTTAATTACATTGAAAGTAATACAAACAATCAATAATCAGACTTCTTTTGGCGGGGCGGGGGTAGACCAAAAGCCCGACAGCCGGACTTGTGCATATTTGTCCGGACACGATTGTAAAACCCGGCCATGTCCGGCTATAGCCTGGCAACCCTATCCACAATCCACATTAATAATACCCAAACTTTCAAACTTCTACCGAGTATTGACCCTACTACAATGAGCCTCATTCTTCTCACTTCCTACACTTCCCTCCTACCCTGGTACTTCGCACCTAATCATCGTCTGCAGACCGTCTCGTCCCGCATTCGTTCCGTGTTACATGTCCCGGTAACTTCGTTACGTCCCTCGCAGTCCGCCGGGACGCCACGTCGGCAGGTGCCCAACATTTGCAAGTACTTATTGGTAGGGCTGTTACTGGCTTACTTCAGATTCATTTATTTTTGAAGTAGCTTCTACCTGCAACTTGATCTGCGTTTACCTGGATAAAAAGTATCCTATGTCATGGTCTACCCATGTGCCAAATTTCATTCAAATCCGTTCAGCCGTTTTTGCTCGAAAGCGTATAAAACAAACAAATAAGGAAACTCACTTTCGCATGAATAGCTGGTAAAATGTGGGACTATACCTCTGCATACCTTGTGCATCAGTGCTATTCTGTAACAAAACTACAGAATAGCACTGCTGCCGTGCTATTCTGTAACCATCTCACCGTGAAAACTTAGGTGAAGTGAGCGTGGAGTGAGCTGTCATTCCACTGTTATTGACACTATTGACAGCTCACTTCACCCAAGTTTTCACGGTGAGATGTTTACAGAATCGCATGGCTGATCTCAGAAACAGGTGTGAGGTTTTTTTTTTTTTTTTTTTTTATTTATTTATATGGGCTTTTACGCATAGCGTATGTCAGTCCCATCGTATCCTAAACAATAGTAGGTACTTCACAACACGTGGGCCATGAATTTGACCAAACCCTTCGCATCGTCGCCGTTTGGTTGGGATAGAATTGTATGGAACATGCCTACATCAGTTTTGTTCAAATTCAGGGACCTTACAAAATTATTTCTACTGGACTCATATTGGACACATTCCATCAATAAATGTTGTAGGTCCTCTACAACTCCACACTCCTCACAATTGGGTGAAGCGACTTTCTTCATCATGAAGGCAAATTTTTTGCATGGGATGTGTCCAGATCTAAGTCTAAGAGCAGTAACAATCAGTTTTCTGCTAATATCACTATTCATAAACCAGGGCACGCGAAGAGGTTCACACTGTATGGTTTTATACCATAAACCCTTCTCTAATGACCGTTTATTAAAATATTCTCTCCAATAAACATGGCATATATTTTAAAATTTTGGTAAAAATTCAGAATAGTCTAATTTAATATTTATTTCTTTTCCATTCCTAGCCACTAATTTCGCCAACGTGTCAGCCTCTTCGTTGCCCCGCAATCCAATATGCGATGGTACCCACTGCAACCTCAGTTGGATGCCTTTTAAAGTAATTTCATCAATTTTAGATAGAATAACATAAGCTATCGATGCACCTCTGTGGCCACCTGTGTGAGGTTTTGTTATGATGCTACGAGTATCAATACGGTAGATTAACAAATGAATATATCGTCTACTTACTGGGGCATCCATATTTTATTTAAGTTCATTCTAAATTCAAATTGGTCGAATTAGGAATGTTGTGTTCTGTGTTTCATCACAGGGATTATAGACAGCCCACACGCAGACTACGAGAGAGGGTATCGGCACAGTGTAATAAAGTAACAGTATTATGTCTCGGCATTGACCTTGGAATAATTACCGACGGCCGCCCGATAGATAAACTTTCCGCGTCCGTGCGTAACTGCCGCGATCTCGAGACTGTTGCGTACTGAAATTTCGAAGCGCGTCGTTTTGGCCGTTTTCTATGAAGCCTTTTTTACTCTAACAGCGTAACACACTTTCTTCAATCACAATCCGAGGGAAGGAAATTCCTAATACCTACATTGCTTCAAAGGTTTGAAAAATTCGTCTAGTATAAAAACTACGAATATGGTAAATAACGCAATGAACGTGGCTGATCTGTAAAAATTAAAGGCATTGCCACCGATTGCCATTGTATGTTGTAAAACAATTTGGAAGATGCCTGGGTAAAAAAAAAAAACTAATTAGTCCGTCAGTCAGATAATAAAAAACTATGAGACATGTATTTTTTGCTTTATCATATTAATAAAAACAATCCTTAGATAAAACACATTTTGAGTTGGGGAGTGGGGGTCGCTACGTCACAACTTCACAAGTAAGTATAAAATCTACATACTCGTGACGTCATGGCACATTTTAACTCAATGTATCGCCGTAATCTTTAGACTACGTAAAAAAGGAAAAAATACGTGTCCAATATTTTTTTATAAACTTCATGACGCAAAAAAAAAAATCATTATCCCTATTACGAATTGAACCCAGAATCCCACAATCAGAAGACCCGCTTGCGACCACTAAACGAACGAGAAAGTCTAAGAGAAAAATTGCTGTGGCAACCCTATCGTTAATAAAATCACAATCGAGTTATGTTAGGGCCTGCTACCTGATTCACCGTGATTGAGACACCTTCGGTGACGGACGAGCCCGATCTTACCCGATGATACCCGAGCACATCTCACGTACGGAACCCAACGGTAACTAATACGGGACACGAACCCAATTTGATAGGTGAATATATTTCACGCTAACCCTATGTAGATTGAAGACCGCTGTCACGATTCAATTTAGGTTAACTTTCAGTTTCGTTTTGCTGAAAAAAAATGTTTTGGTTTGGCGGAAAATACAGGAAAAACTAGCTTCTAGCACTAGCCTTTAGCGCTTCTACTCCTGAACTGGACTCCTGAACCGGGCTCCTTATTTTTTTTTATTTTATTATTTTTTATTATAATTTAGGTTAACTTTCAGTTCCGTTTTGTTGAAAAAATATTTTTTTTTGACGGTAACAGAAATAACTAGCTTTTAGTACTGGCCTTTAGCACTAGCCTTTAGCACTGGAGTCTTCAACCGGACTCCTGAACCGGACTCCTGAACCGGACTCCTGAACCGGACTCCTGAACCGGACTCCTGAAGCGGACTCCTGAAGCGGACTCCTGAAGCGGACTCCTGAAGCGGACTCCTGAACCGGACTTCTGAACTGGCCTCTTGAACTGGACTCATGAACTGGCTTCCACGTGCACTGGATTTTAGTCTAGCGCTTGACTTGCCTATATTATACCTATACCTGCTCGTAACAATATGTCATTCGTCCATTTTCCGCTTGGCCTGTAGGTCGGAAGCTCCTTGGCGCCGGATATTGGCGCGACCGACATTAGGACGTGTCCCTTATGTCTGTTGTGACATCATCAAACGTTTCAGTTCGTCGGTAACGTTATTACATGTCTTTTCACACCCTTTTAGATATTTTTTTCCTATATCAAAAGTTACGCAAAAACATGCAGATTTCTTGAAAATGAGTTAGTTTACGATTACGAATGAAAACTAAATTTGTCAGAAACTGTCACCCAGTTTTTGCAGTTTCTTGCCCGTTCTTTTCCATAGGAACCTACTACGCTTAGGAATGGTCAACTAGCTTCATCTTTCTGACAATTCAAAAGTGCCTATAAATGGTTTACTTTATACAAATGCTTTGAGTAAAACATGCTTTGGTTATGAGGAAAAAATTGTGAGGAAACGGCATGCCTGAGAGATATTTTTCGACATTTTCACACCAAAAAGAAGAAGAATGCTTTGAGTTTCAGTTTCATGCACAAACTGACCGCGACAAGTGTAGCTTAACCTCACAAGAGAATCTATAAGCTTGCATTTTATTCGACCACGAGCTTCACAGAAGTACTTACAGAACTCGTACATATGTAGGTACTATAACAAACACAATATACGATCATTTGACCGTTCGTTCCCTATCGCCGTCCTTCGGCCGGCGCCGGATATTGGCGCGGCCGGCGTTAGGCCACTGACGTCACTTGTGCCATTTCCTTTGCAGAACAATTTGCAGTTAGGAACGTTTGTAGAACTATTGTGGACAGCTACTTGTTAGAAGAGTTACGTTTGTTTGGTGTTTAAAGTTGGATCTAAAGAGAGAAATAGACCAGCTTGTTCTATTTTTGTTTTGTTCGGGTATCAAAATCCTAACTAATATAAATTCGAAACTCAGTTTGTTTGTTAGATTTTCACCCTAAAATGGCTGAACGGATTTGGATGAAATTTGGCACATGGGTAGACCATGACCTAGGTTAGGACATAGGATACTTTTTATCCCGGTAACACGTTCCCATGGGATATTTTTCGTCCCCTACGCGAGCGAAGCCGCGGGTAAAAGCTAGTAAGAAATAAACATAAGATTATTTGGAGATCATCCACTGCTTTTCCATTCCACTTTTCAGAAATAATTTGGGGTCGGCTTCCAGTCTAACCAGTACCAGTATTTTACATGGAGCGACTGCCCATCTGACCTCCACAACCTAGGTACTGGGTAACAAGATACCACGCGGGTGAGACTGATTGTCAAACATTGCGGCGCGATTATATCGCGCATTCGATTTTTAGCTCTCGGTGTTGAGAATCCAAGGCGCTGGGACAAGAGTGCATCCCAGCGCGTTGGATTCTCAAAAACGTTGAAAAAACACTGCTGGATTTTCAACTCTCGGCGCTAAGCATAGCGTTGAAAATCCAATGCACGAAAAAAAATCGCCGCAGGAAAAAATTGCCCGTGCGGCCCTGAGCATACAAGTTGTATTATATTTTAGGGGTATGAGGAACAGGGTGTAAAGTTCACTCATCCCCCATAGAAAAGGGAGGATCCTCCGACCAGACGGGTGTCATGTCTGGCGGGCAATTGCCCAGAGGTTGAAGTTGTGAGCTTGTATATATGTCCACCGCGCGGTAAACTCTAATTGCGCGATGCAGGATTTGAGTGACGTCAGGATGTTGTGTGACGTCAATTCTTTAATGCGTAGTTCGCATGTGGCGGTGTAGATGCCGCCGCAATATTATAATATTTCATCACCACTGCTCAAAACGGTGAAAGAAAACATCGTGAGGAAACCGGCATGTTCTAGAACGAAAAAAAACGAAGATATGTGATATCTACCAACCCGCACTGGGCCCGCGTGAAGATTACAGCCCACTCCCTCTCACAGAGAGGAGGCCTGTGTCCCAACAGTGGGAACATTATAGGCTGATTATTTATGTATGTGCATGGGACACACAAACATTCGCCAGTGACCTAAACACGGGAAATAGAAGCTGTTATTTTTTTTTACTCATATCTATTATGTCGCCTCATTCTAAAATCATTCGTTCACGATCAATCAGAAAGCGCTCAGCACTTCAAAGTCCATTCAGTCGTCAGTCAACAGCCAGTGATGTGCCTGTAACAGACTGTCAACAAGTTGTCGATTGTGACGACAACTTGTCGAATGACAACGACTTCGCACTACTCACTGAGACGGCCGGTTGATTGATGGCTGACATTTGACAGCTAGTAACTATCGAGGACCGGGCAGAAGTATCGGTAGGTTTTTTTAAAAACGGTATAAAGACACAATAATAATGGAAAATTCATTTTTAGGGTACCCGAACGGTGCCAAACGGAACCCTATTACTAAGCGTCCGCTGTCCGTCTGTCTGTCAGCGGGCTGTATCTCATGAACCGTAATAAGTAGACAGTAGCAATTTTCACACATTGTGTATTTCTATTGCCGCTATAACAAAAAATAATAAAAATAAAATAAAGTTAAAGTTAATTAAAAAGGGGACCCCTTTAATATATATATATTTTTTTATTTATTATCCATATTTACAATTGGGTACAAACAACTTATAACTAATTAATTAATAAAAGTAGCAAAATTATATACTAACTTAACTAAAAATATTCACAAACTAAAATATAGCATCGAAAAATTCATCCGCATCGCTGTCGACTGGTAATGTACCCAAGAGACTGGCCGCATTGCCACGTTGTATGCCCACGAGCATTAGCCTCTGCCCAAGGTACAAACCAGCCCTTGGGTCACGGGAAGTGTCAAATAGCCGTTTGAAGATTTATTATTTGTTGATAAATACAAGAAACATGTCTTGTTTGGATTTTTGCGCGATCTTAATACGGTACCGAACCCTGCATTTGATATTCTAACTGGCATTTGGCCGGTTTTTCTTCTATTATTATTTATTCATTCTAACTTAGTTTTTTTTAAATATAATCTTTAATTGTAATTAGAATATACATATTTACAAGTGGGTACAAACAACTTATAACTAATTAATTAATTAATATAACTTACACCCGAATACTGAAACGCCACTCAAGACTTAAGCATTACTTAAAACTAGTGTCAACCAATCAAAGGGCTTTAAACGAGTTTTAAGTAATGCTTAAGTCTTGAGTGGCGTTTCAGTATTCGGGTGTTAGAGAGTTATATTGATGATTCTAATTCTATAAATAAATATCTGTTATGGTCGCAAATCATATTTTGATTAATACAAAACCTAACGCTGACCTGCAAAATGCAAAAAAAGTTAGAAAATTTTAATTGCGCGGGCTAACTTAGCGCACTCATGGCTATCAATGAACAAATTTGACTATAAGACCGACCGTGAAATATCAACATAAAATCAGCGAGTCCATACAGAAGTGCAATAGGTCTGACAACGAGGGTCGACGAGAGCGTCACGAAATTCGACGAGTGTCAGAAGTGTCGACAACACTCACCACATTCTGGTGTCAACGAGAGTAACACGAGCGTCAACAAGAGTGTTGACGAAAGTGACACGAGTAAGGGTGGGCAAAATCTGTTTATTTCAAATCAATCAAATGCACGCAACGCAAATAATACATTGCAGGATTCGCATTCCGAACGCAGATTTGGACAACTATAAAAAAATCGCGCGGATAGATTTCGCAGTTTGAGCTTATTCATGACTTATTTATTCCATTTCCCAAGTCATAAGCCCACGTTCGCACGGATGTAAACATATCGCGGCGGGATTTTATCGAGCACAGGATTTTAAATTTTTGGTGTTGAGCGGAGTGTTGGGAATCGAACGCGTCAGCACGCACCCTCGTCCCAGCGCGTTGAAAAAACACACTGTTGTATTTTCAACTCTCGCCGCTAAGCAGAGCGTCGTAAATCCAGTACTCGAAAAAGAAATCGCCGCCGGAAAAAATCGCCCGTGCTTACCTAGTTTAACTAACTCCGATTCTTTAAAGGTAAATAATCATACCCCGCGCCATTAAAATTAAAAAATCTACATAGCTCATAATACGGATGACATTTTCCTTAATTTAAAGGAACGGTACATTCAAGATGAATTTCTAAGACATCTTCCCGGCGACGTCTTTAGATTATATTACTAAAGGTAAGTATAGCTTGGACACAGAATAGATTGTTCAGAAAGACAACTTTTTTCAAGTCATTAAAAAAAATTGGGATGCTATGGTCTTCTGAGCTTACAGTTACTCGTATAATACTGGCACAGACTAGCTACTCACAGTACTCTGTCATAAATATGGCACATCGAACTTTTTAAGGCATATTGTCAAGTTTTTTACTCGTGTAGCCTTTGGTCTAGTTTCACTCAAAAAGCTGTTAATGCGCGTAAAACAATGCATTCAGGATGCTGTTGGGGCTGTCACGCTTTTGCAGTGCCTCGGGTATGTTCGCGGACGCGCAAACTGACGGCTTCGCTGCGATCGGACGCAAGCGTGCTGCATCCCTGTTGCGCAGTGTGTGCCAGCTCCAACAGTCTCCGGTTGTCATTGCTAGCAAACTGGATTGTCCTATCATTTACTTTTTAAGCCAGCTGCATATTCCTACTAATGGTTAATGGTTTGAGATCATGGAAATTTGTTTGTTTATGTTGTTTATAAATATTACTAAAACAGTTTGTAAGCAAATTGTTACTAACGACTCCATGTTACTTGAAAATAAATATTTTATTATTATTGTATTATTATAACGTATATCGCGCGTGCATTCTCCAACGGGCAATTAAGACAAAAAAAAACGATATAGGTAAAGATTGAGAGGCATGTTAAAGTCTCTTGTTATAGGGGCTAAACTATAACCACAGTTTGCAGGGACCGATCCAGACTGTAGAAAAACAAAAAACCCAATAACACTTGCTCAACCTTTAATCGCGTTTTCGACCACTAAACAGATGCAGCAGTCACTAGTCGGACATCTAGAAATATGCATTAAGGCTCGGCACCAAGAAATCATGTTTTGGATTTTGGGTAAGTAAGTTTTTAATAGAAGACTTGAAGTAGTACACGAAAAAAAAACGTCCGGCTAGCTCAAGAGTTTCACAAAATTTTAGAACTTTTTTACGCAAAACAGAAGTATTATTAAGGAAAACAGAAAAAAACTGTTGTTTCACAGTTCTTTGTTGACTTTATCTATGTTTAGGTGACTCCTTAAAGCTATCAAAATACGGCAGTGCTTTTTGCAAGTTTTTAGTGGTATTAATTTTTTTTATCCTCAATCCGTTTTTTTTTTTTTTCAAAACTCTTGATTGTTTTTTTTCGTGGCTACTTTAAGTTTTGTATAAACTTATCTAAAATCCATAACATTTCTTGGTGCCGACCCTTTAAAAGCATAACGCACAAAATGGCAACAGGTCTACTGCATAAACCTACACTGTGGCCACATGTCCCTCAAGTGCTGAAAGACCAGCATAATAAAACTAAATAAAGTAGCGTCTAGACGCGCGACAATTTGCGACTAATTGCGGCAGAGTCGCCTGCCTGCACTCGGCCTTACTTGTCTCTGCAAATAAAATGCTGCAAATAAGTTAAGGAGGATGAATGTCTTTTTAAAAAGAAAACTCTTTGCTCTCTGGATGCTGCAGTTAAAAGGGCTATTAGGTTGCTTTTTGTGAGCTTTTTTCTACCTGTGAGTTGTGGGTAAATTGTACGGTTTTTCATGTTGTGAATTACTCGGCTAGTTTTCGAAATGTAAATTCCGTATGATTTTTTTTATATAATTTCCTTTGTTAGAGATTGTATAAGTGCATTCAGTAAAGGCAGGACAGACCGAGAGCTGAAGTTTGTTTTATACACAAATCGTTCAGTTCTAAATCAATAACATAGAAAAAACGCATTTTGTATTGATTTGGAATTTATTTAAGTAATGATTTTAAAATCTCCCTAACTATTATTACAGGTTTGTTCTTAATGCGATGGCGCAGTCTTATGTTTATAAATCTATTTTAACATATTTTTACCCGATTGCCAAGGAAGGGTTATGTTATTCGCGCATGTCTTGTATGTATGTACCTATATTTGTAAATTTCTTTATTACCTTCGTACCTTCCAAACGGCTGGACGGATTTCAACAGTTAAGGTATCGTTATATTCGTCTTAAAAACCCAAGTGTCATTTAGATGGAAAAAAGTGTTTAAAAAAAATCCGGGCAGTCTTTGGGGACTGCCGATAGAAGTGAAAACTAAGTAACTTGTGAATAGTATATCTATGTACATATATACACAGTATACATATAGCTCATGGGAAGCGTGCGGTGACGATGACGCGAGTTCCATGATTTTTGTTCACCCAAAAAGTGCTCAACGCGCCTAAAGAAGATTTAACTTCAAAAAAACAAAATGGCTGATTTTTGACGTGAAATAGTAATACGTTAAAAACAGACCTATCGATTAGGGTATCAAAATAAAGGAAATTAAAGGGGGATTATAAAATTATATATAAGTTATATGTTTAAATTTAATTAGGAATAATAAATTGGTTTATAAAGTTTTTTATAGCGTAAAAATGGGTCATGTTTGTGTCGGACCAGTTTTTGTTCATAAGAGTGTGCCGAACACTAAAAAGTCTAAAATAAAATAAATAATTTAAAAAATCTAAAACCCGACTGCAAAATCACATAACTGAAAAGAGGCAAAGAAAGTATGTTGTTACTTTTGTTAGTCCCCCGCCTGCAATACCATAAAATTCTATAGATTATAATGGTTATTTTTCTCTTTTCAGTTATGTGATTTTGCAGCCGAATTTTTGATTTTTTAAATTATTTATTTTATTTTATTAATTTGTATGAGACTGATTGAACATGTACTTATTCTTTAATTTCAGAGATACTGCCCTGTGAGGCTGTGCCAACAGACAGCGAAAGTTTAGTAACTTAACAAGGTCCTGTTAACACCCTTCGGATAAGGAACTCTAAAAATACACAGTAGCTACATAGCAAAATCATAACCTCGACACACGATATTATTCCTACATTTGCATATGATATGAGAGGACTCACCCCACAAGATCCCAACGCGGATTATTGGTTGATACACACAAATTTACTCGCCCGGAACGGGCGAATCGATACTTTATTTTTTCAAGAGGCGGTTCCGTGTGGTGCCGGACGTAAAGAATAGTACCATCCCATTTCTTCCCGTGGGTGTCGTAAAAGGCGACCATTCTCTAGTGAGCCCCTTCACTAGAGAATGAGCAGCAGCGTTCTCTACGCATTTTAACACCATACTGCGATCGCCAACCCGCCTGCCAAGCGTGGCGATTATGGCATTGGGGGAGGCCTATGTCCAGCAGTGGACGTTTTTCGGCTGAAATGATGAGCCGATTCGCACGAAATATTTTATTTGTGGGCGAATCGACAACTCCAGAAATACGTAGTAGGCAATTGACATATTTTGAATTATATGGAGTAGACCTAAGGAAAAAGTACTACTAACTTTACTGTATAAAATGTGCCAATTGCCAAATACGTATTTCTGGAGTTGTCCATTCGCCCCAAAAAATATTCCTGCGAATCGCCTCAAAATAAAATGATATTATTTAAATGAGTCGATTCGCCCAATTCGTGCGAATCAACCAACATGCCCCCAACACGAGCGGTGGAACAATATTCTCACAAAATGTAATAAAGTCTGCGTCTGCGCTCGAAATAACTAATAACGAATACTTTCGGAGATAACTTACTTCGCCAACGTGTTTATATGGAAAATAGGTGAGATTTTTTCGTGAGTGAGCATTTTTACGACGAAAATATGTTGTGGATATTGTTACCTGTAATGCTTGGGTTTTATACTCTTCTACGTAAGAAAATATGGGTTATATAAATTAAAGTATCTTCTTAATTTTAAAGATAATGTAATACTTTCGTGTGGTTAGTGACTAACCAGCTATCTAATTTTCATGTGGTGTTTACCTTTAAGTAATTGTTACACTGTTTAAAGTTTGTTTTTTAAGACGTTATTATTATCAAGATGTTAGTGTAAACAATTGTTGGTGAACCAAATAAATAAATAATTACGCAACACATTTTCGTTGACAATTCCGACAAATCTGTTTCAGTTTGAACATTCATTGTGTTATTTACGTTGTTGAACAGATTTTTTTTCGAACGTACGAAGCAATGGATTAGCAATCTGTTTCAAAACGATTCAGATTCCGATTGATCGTGTATTACGTAATTAGGGTACTGGTGTCAGTGTTTTTATGGGCCTCTGACTTGGCTTCACATGCCGTCGAGAAATATCTCTCAGGCATGGTTTCCTCACGATGTTTTCCTTCACCGTTTTTGAAGCAACTGATAATTATACAACATCACATGAATCCGAAAAGTCAGAGATGCGTGTCTTGGGTTTGATCTCGAGACCTATGACTTGGCAGTCTGAGGGTCACACCAGTAAGCTAACACTGCTAATTTAAAGAGAAAATTGTTTCATTTTATCACATCTGTATTTCTCGTTGCGTTCAACCGGGCAGAGATCTAGACTCCGGGCTGTTATTGAGAACTCCTAAATGGATGTACTCAATAACATTTCGCCTGACCTAACCATGAACCCGAGCGCTCCACACTGCAGAATACCGCTTAACTTGGAAACGCGTCGATTGTGTTGGCGATCAGCATTGAGGGAATGACGAAGGAAAAGAAACGAACACAGGACCCCATGCTCAGCACTCGAAAAAAATATTCAACAAATTTTTTTTATTTTATAGTTCAGGAGCTAGGTCATGTCTAAAATTTTTTATCTTGCTATGAGACACAAACCACTGTTCTTGGTCATCCTTCTAACCAACGCATGACTGTTCGGTCTGCCAACACCTCTTCGAAATAAACCGTATCCCTCACAAACATATCACTCCTACGTTATCAAAACAAACAGCACGTCGTTAAATTTATTGATACAGCAGTTTTGGATGTTATTCCCACACATACAGACATAGCTAATGTCAGAAATGTTATTTGAATCACAGTGTACGATTAACAGATGGGCAAGAGGTCGTGTCCGTTAAAACAATGATGATTTAATTGAGATGCCATGAACAGATGAACTCTGATTAATTAATTGCTCGGAGCTCATGGCTATGGAGGAGCTCGTGGCTAAGTAATAACAGGCGCACGGGTCGATCCATCACGTTAAGCTACGCTTGCCGGGGTTGACCATGACCATCTTTGCAAACCGAGACTCCTCCGTGCCGCGAAAAGCAAGTTAACCCGTCGGTCCCGGCTGTCATCAGTAGATCTTTGACAGTCATTACGGGTCATCAGAAGCCCGAAAGTCTGACAACCAGTCTTACCAAGAGGTATCGTATTACCCAGTTACTGGGTTGCGGAGGTCAAATAGGCAGTCACTCCTTGTTAAATACTGGTATTCAGCTGCATCCGGTAAGACTGGAAGCCGACCCCAACATAGTTGGGAAAAGGCTAGGGAGATTGTATTTTTTTTTATTTGATTAATTAATTACGCCTTATGACTGCTTCATTCAACGTGATGCCCGAAGTGTAATTCCCTGTTCGGGCAGTGTTATTGGATTAACTATAGACAATTCTCAGTAACAGTGCAGAGTTTGGATTAGTTAAACCACAGACTACATAGTATGGTTAAACGTATTTTTTCTGCCAAATAGCTAAGCAAGGTTATTAAGAAGCAATTTTCACATGATTTAATTCCCAAGACACTTTTTTAGCACCCACGTGTTAGGAAGTGACATCCTTCACTTTACTCAGAACCACATCACCTCCTAGCTTACAACTTTACATATTCCAGCAATCTCTTAAATGACAATAAAAATGCAAAACTTCATCTGCACTTCAAAACGTTATAAATTCATTATTTGTTAGTACTACATAACTGATTCTCTACCTTAACTGCTTCACATACGGCTTAAAATCCCTTGGTTACGTCTAAATGCATGGAACAGCGTTATGCGAGATTGCACGTAAAACTAATTATCCAGACTGTATATTATCACCTAAATAGCATTATTATGGCATAACATTGGAATATCAACTTAAGTACCAACAACATAAGGTTGGAATTTCATTGCATACAGAAATGCAAAGTTGTACAAGTAAAAATGATCTTAATAAGTAGGATTTAAGGTTGGTTATTGTATGTGTTTAGCAGTCATTAGAAAAATAATAGGCCCGTCCCTTTGAATAGTACGGAACCCTATTTAATAAGTTTATCTGTTACAAACGGTACGGTGTACTAATCCGGTGACATTTGAGAAGCTTCTAATTTATTAACTGGCGTTTTAAAAGAGTACAATGTTGTTGATTTATGTAAGACGTTAAGGGAAACGGTGGAGATAAAGAGGAAAAGAGGTCTCGAGTTCTCTTTGTACAAATACAAGACAATTACTATTTGGTTAATTAAGTAGGTAATAAGTAAGAAAAATGGTCGGGAACGCATAAAAAAAATGAGCAAGAAACATTTATTTATCACAAAGAGGCAATGTAGACAGAGGGCTGACCTATTTTTTGGCCAAAGAATCAGCATTGATATACAACGTGGCAATGTTGCCAGCCTTTTGGGAACTTTTCCTGTTGTCAGCGATGCGAACGAACTTTTTAATGCTCTATGATTATTTCCCGTACTTTTTTATATAATGTAGGAGACATTGTACATATTATTATTATTATTTTAAGTGTGTAAGTTTTTAAATTATGTAAATATTATCTTTGAAAAAGTAAATCTCTGCCTAGCCTTTTCCCAACTATGTTGGGGTCGGCTTCCAGTCTAACTGGATGCAGCTGAATACCAGTATTTGACATGGAGCGACTGCCATGTGACCTCCATAACCCAGTTACTGGGTAATACGATACCCCCTGGTAAGACTGGTTGTCAGACTTTCGGGGTTCTGAAGACCCGTAACAATTGTCAAAAATCCACGAATGACAGCCGGGACCAACGACTTAACCTGCTTTCTGCAGCACGGAGAAGTCTCGGTATATAAATATGGTCACCCATCCACGGACCAACCCCAGCAAGTGTAGCTTAACCTTATGGATCAACCCGTACAGCAAAAGTAAATAAAAGAAAGAATGTGTTTTAGGAAAAAAAAGAGACAATTTTAAAAATTATAAAATTTTTGATGTGCCTAGTGGCTGTGCCGAATAGGTCTAGTTGCGCATTGTTTTCAACTTCAAGTAAAGTAGTTTCTACCAAAACATACCAAAAAAAAACTTTTTTTTTTTTTTTTTTCTTATACAGGGGATGGCGTAAATAGTGGTCCACCGTTAAGGATTCGATTCACCAGATAATTTACTATAACCGACTACAATTTTTAAAAAAATTACCCAAGGGTTCCGGAGATATCTATTTTTTTTCTTTTTTTAATAAAATTACTACTTTCTGTTATAAATTTGGTTGTATTAAAAAAAAGAAACATCTTTTTCTTGTTCTGATTACTGTTAATAACAGCTGAATACTAGAGCTATCGTGAATAAATGTGCTTTTTTAAGTACATTTCGAGAATTTGAAGAAAAAGCAATTCTTCTCTATTTTTAATCAATTTTTTTTTACATTATCTGCAAATTCAAGAGCGATTTCTGTAAAAACAATGTACTATACTCTCAATGCCCATGAGTTCTAAAATATGCCTACTAAATACCGATTCCAAAAAGGTATCATAGTAGCAGATCCTATTGTTCAACAGAAATATATTCAATTTTAATCTAAGAAAGGACGATTTTCTTTAAAATACATTTCAAGTTTTAGTTACGTTATTACTTACAATTTTTATTAAAAAAAAGACTACACTGCAATGCCAATAACATTTTTTGTCACTATTGTTGCAAAGTGATATAATACACCTAACCTATTTGGCCAAAGCAAAATAAAACAATTCATACTAGTCAGCATTTATTAAAATCTTATACCATGCATTGTAAAAATCATTAAAATTGTAGTAGGTTATAGTAAATTATCTAGTGAATCGAATCCTTAGCGGTGGACCACTATTTAAGCTTCGTGCAGACCAGCGCGACGCGACGCCGCGATGCGACTCGAACAATACAATTTCTAAGAAAACTTGACGGTATAACAATAGCCGGTGTCGCGTCGCACTGTCGCGTCGCGCTGGTCTGCACGAAGCTTTACGCCACAGCCTGTATATTAATAAATAATCACATTTGTAATACCTGCAGAATAAGGCAGAGGTGTACCTCTCTACACCCACCTCAGTAGTCGGTAGGTTAGTAGTTCCTTTTTCTTTTGGATTGTTTAATTTTAACTGTTACCACACTTATTGTAACTAACATTATTTCTAACTACATCATAATCAGCCTATAATGTTCCCACTGCTGGGACACAGGCTTTCTGTGAGAGGGAGTGGGCCGCAATCCACCATACGTATAACTTAAAGTACAGGGCAACCGAGCTGTGCTCTGGTGAAAATAGAGAATGCATACTAATTCCTTGTATAGTACATACCAATTTCATGCTGCCATGATAGTAGGTAAATTATTCTAAGGTAGCCATCTTGTCTAAACTTTGGGCGACCGAGCTCTGCTCGGGTGAAAATACGGATAAAACGAATTTTCCCAGACATAAGACCTAGCTAGATCGCTTTTTCATACCCGTAAACCCCTATATTGCAACTTTCGTCGAAATCGTTAGAGCCGTTTTCCAGAACGTGATTACAAATATATAATATATATATTACACAAATATTACTCATTTAATAGTATAGATCATTTATTATCATTTATATGTCAAATAAAATCGTCAATACAAAGAACTTTTCTCTTACCTATTATAACTTATCTTCCTTTGAACTTATCTCCTAAAATTAATCACAGACTAAATGAAATCCCGGGCCTATCTCACTAAACAATTCAGTAAGAAAGTCCCCCTCCCACCCCGCCCTCAGGCGGGTTCAATTAATTTTATCCTCCCCTAATATTACACGCACACTTGTTAGTACAACACGTAAGCAAAAACTAAGGATACCCTAGCTCTTCGACTATCTTTATAATAAAAAGAGCTAAACTCTATCCTGAGTTCATTACAGGAAGGTTGGCTTTTCTTCGTACGAAAATGTTAGTTTATAAGGCAATCTCTTCTAAACTTTATCGAGCTAATTCCAATCTTATTTTTATTGTGTCAGAGTATATTTTTATTCGTTAGTAATTTTGATTAAGACCCAATTATTAAGAATATTTTTTTGCCGATTTTCGCTCTTATTTCCGAAGTCAATAAGGTAGGTTTTCCTATGTGCGTGAGGAGTAAGGGTCGCGCCCTCTGTAGTAATGTTTAGTGCAAATACAGGATGTTTATTTGGTAATAAGTTACAGGCTGCTGTGTAATGAGGACCGACTTGTTTGGGGAGGATTCTTTAAGCTTATTGATGTTGCTATAACAATGTTTAATGGTCTAGTTAGGAATGAAAAAAATTCCTTGATCATCTAAGTAAGTTCCTTAGTTTTGCGAACAGATTTTTTTTATCTTCAACCGACTTCCAAAAAGGTTGTTCTATGTTCGTAGCGTATGTATGTTTTTTTTTTTTCCTTTTTTTTCTCCGTCTATTGTGGACCGATATTGAAAATTCTTTCTTTCTTTTTGTTTGAAAGGGGTATACTCTCAAGTTGGTCCCATTTAAATTGTATCAACTTTGCTTGGATAGTTTTTGAGATAGCTTCAATAATACTTAAGTATTTTTCCCACTTAGTATATGTGGATGATATGATGATAACTTCCTGTCACTGATATTTACATAGCAGGTAGTGGTATTCGAATTTGTGTGGGGTAGGTACCACAACTAAAAAGTAAAAAATCAAAACTTTTTAAAATAAAAAAACAACCGACTTCCAAAAAAAACACTACAAAGTGAAAAATAACTTTAATTTCGGAAGTCGATGGCAAATAAACGAAAATTCAAAACCAAAGACACCGACTTCCGAAATTAAAGTTATTTTTCACTTTGTAGTTTTTTTTGGAAGTCGGTTGTTTTATTTTTATCCGTAGTTTGGACAAGTAACTACGATTGGTCCTTTAAAAGTAAAAACATTCTAGGTTCGGTCAATCAGTGATAATTTTAAACGACACGTTTTGTGTGTAAGTATGTGAATGTAAGGAGATTTCTCATTTATTGTCAGTAATTTTTTATAATAATCTGGCAGTTTGAGTAAGTACTTTATGCGGCCTACTTATATATGTCCTTTCTTTGGTATTATTCGTCGAGTCGTTGAGCTTCTTAAGTTCTGAATTGAGCTACACGATTAGATCGAAAAAAAACCGTCATTTTTATAAGCAGTGACGTAGTCGAAATAATAATAAGGTGCACGTACAAATTTACCTTAAAGTGCTCAGCGTATATTTTATTCCACTGGAAAATAGACACCAAATTAACAAAGCATTATCTAGATACCTTTTCCCAACTATATTTCGGCTTCCAGCCTAACCGGATGCAGCTGAATACCAGTATTTATCTTTGAGCGACTGCCTATCAGACCTCCACAACCTAAACTTCACGCGAGTGCAAAATATTAACCGATTCCTGAAAGGGCAATCAAAATATGGAGTCTAATCAAACTTTATTTTAGAATGACCAGTAGGTACCTACTATTGAAAAAATCACACAATTTGTTGGATTTTGTAGCACAAACAGAACCTGTGTGCAGGTATTGAAGTTATTTTTTGCAAATACATATTTTTGTTTACATTTTTGGAAACTGAATTGCGAACGCAGTATACAACCAATATACTTAATTAAAAACACCACGCGCTCGTGTGTGAAAGTCGCGCCGATGCAACTTACCCTTAATAGTGGGGCGAGAGGGTTCAACGAGGCGAGATATTAGCCGATAGCCGATTGAGGCCGATAGCCGTGACCGATCGGCTATAGTTGATAGCCGGTCAGTTGGAGATAAGTGTTAGATGCGTGGATTGAATGGAAATGTTGGGATTTATTTTATGTTAGTTGGGTTTAGAGGTTCACATTTCATACCGACACATTAATAAGACACAGTAAAGTAAATGTGTTAGATGTAGATATGTATATAACGTATAACCCCCCCCCCCTCTCCCCTTACCTATTTTTTTTTTTTTTTCGTTTTTCTTTAGCTTGCGTTCGTTTTCTTACTCCGATATCATTTCGTGGACAATAGTGTGGGTTATACGTTTTTTCGACTGTAATATAACTACTCTTTGTAAATGCTGTAATGTATAACTGTTTTTAGACACAAAAATTTTTTTTTTACTAAAACCTCGTGCGATCCGCGAGAGTGTTGTTAAGAATCGTACTGAAAGTCTATTTAAGTGGCAATTTTCAAACGAAAAAAAAAATTCACCGCATTTTTTTTCAATGGGGAACTTTATCGGTTTATTACATGGGGCGCGGGTGGCCGACGTTTAGCGGGTGTCTACAAATAAACATAAAGCTAACATTAAAAGAAAAATATTTCTAATACATCAGCTCACAACACACAGCTTTACCAACGACATTCTTTTATAAAGAACAATGCGAATGAACCACTTACGTAGTCCCAAACGCCGGGTCCGATGATAAAGGGCTCAGCTCTCTTTGCGATACAGATATGACACACACATACATGTAGGTGTGTGTATGTTAGTTGAGAGGCTTTGACATCGAGCCTGAATGATGGAGTACTGCGCAAAAAATTCGTTTGAGCGTTGAAAACAAGTGAAAATTTGTGAAAGTCATTCCTATGCCATACACACTTATACAGCAGCCCTGCTATTCTGTAAACATCTCACCGTGAAAACTTGGGTGAAGTGAGCGTTGAGTGAGCTGTCATTCCACAGGGATTGACACTATAGTTACAGAATAGCACTGCAGAAGGTCAATTCTCGTACTTAAAAAACATTCACATTCTAGTCGCAATTTGTCACTTGTCAAAAATGTTGGTATTTTAATTGTATTTTTGGAACGAAGTTCCTTATCGCGCGTTGTGAAAGGGGGCTAGACGGAAAAAATTCTCACGAAAAGTTGTAACGACACTTTTTGCTATTATAGTAAGCTATTGTAAGCTGTGCGGCGTGCGCATGTTTCTCTGTCTGTCTCTCTCTCTCTTATAGAAAGCAAGCCAGATATTTTCCGTGGACACCCGGATGGAACTTTGTTCGTCCGGGTGTCCCTTGACACCTCTCAATTTTTTTTAAATTAACAGGTTGTGAATGAGATGCGATTATGAACGTTCTTAAAAATTACGGGAATTGCCCCTCAGGTATTTTTATTCAGAGATTATTTCAAACATCTAAGCAACAAGACGTAGGCAAATTCAAAAATATATTGACGTCACGTGATCAACTTTGAACGTTAATATCTCGGAAACGGAATCACGGAAAATCATCGGATTTACGGGAATTGGTCCTATTATAGGACCAATTCCCGTAAATCGTCACGTTTTCTGTTTGCATTGATGTCAGCTATCGATTTGTATAGGTATCATGCGTGTCCACCATTTTGAAAACAAAGTAAATGGCGGGCATTGGGTATGCCAGGCTCCATATAAAAATCTTCAAGCCCCTTCATGATCAACCTCAAAAAAAACCACAGTGCTACTTCAAAAAACATTAAAAACAATAGAGATTTAGAGTGAGACAGAGAGAGTTATGTTTTTCTTCTCTCTCGTGTAATAAAATGTGGCTATACGTGACGCGTCCTTGAAATTTCATTGAAACTTGAAACGTAAACTGCATTCTCGATCCTGCAATACACAGCACTATACTTTACCACAGATGAATACAAATGGGACACTCCGCTTTTTAGGTATGAAGCTACAACTACGGCGGGCTCGACTTGTCGGGCCAATTGAGTGAGCGTCACGTAGTCAGAAGATCTAAGAGTTACGCGATAGAAAGAGAGGCAACTTCTAGGTGAATATAACTGTAGATAATTAGCGCTGTGCGACCTGAATTGCACTTTATTGTGTCGTAGCAAGTCGCTTTTTAATTAAATGATATTGAAAGAAAGAAAGAAAGAAAGAAAGAAAAATATTTGATTTGGAACACGCACAGGAAATGCAAACAGTAAGTAATAATAAAAATAAAAAATAAATTATAAAATAAATAACAACAAAGGAGCATTTAAAAACAGAATAATAACGACCTGTGTGAGGCCAAAAAGCCTCCTATCTCTGCATAATGAAACGATATTAAAAAAAAAAATGCAGCGCTGGTATTCTAATAGGGCCCACTGTGATGCCATGGACACACCTACGGACTAAGATAAATCCCACTATGTGATACACCAAAATAAATAAAGCAATAAAAATAATAGTATAAATAAAACTGAAACTAAGTAATAAATAAATTAAATATTCACGCCCGACGTTCCAACATCACTTGTCCATAGTATAGCGGAGTGATCCATTTGTAACAAAAAGGCTTGGGACTAATTAAGCTACTCCAATGTACCCCCCCCCCCCCCAAGCAACAAACAAGTGTTTTTAGAATTAAAGACTACATGATACTATATACTTATATGCGATAAATGTAAGGATTATTTTATTTGATTGTAAGTCAATTTATTTTAATTTTTGTTTTTTGACATAAGCTACTCATTAAAATGTTTTTATTTTATGAGTTGAAATTTGAAAGTTGCAATTTGTGGTAATTTAAATTATTTTTGCATTTAAAGCATTATGATATAGAATCGAGTTTTTCCAACTGAACAGACAGCTGTGCTGCTGGGGAGATTGTTGCGCCATTTCTTCTTCCCAGCTAACGCACTAGGAAGTGGTGATGGGTGGGCGTTTTTGGGGGACTGTCTTATGTAATTTTGACGTTCGAAAAGTGCTGACTCTCAGCCTAGTTTCAATAAATGTTTTTTTTTATTTTTTTATTAATCTGTGACTTTACTTATAGCATGTTACAACGCATATCAAGAACTTCCCAGCATCTAAACAACAATAGCTCCTTCCCGACAACTGGGGGTCGCGACCCTCTAACACACTGCCACACATTGTTCAATAATAACATTACAACATAACGCACCCCCCCCCCGCTCCTCGCCCCCCGGCCGTCAGGGTGAATTAGTTTACGTGACTATGCATAAATTCTTGAGTATTTTGTTAGTAATTCCTTCAGAATTGGATGTGATAAAGATTTCTCTATGTTTTTTTTATTTTTATTACATTGGTATCATCATAGAATTATTCATTTATTCACAATATAATTTTCGATCTTGGCCATTTAAAAGAACACAGTCTACTATACATCGCCTTTTTTTATCTACAGCTGTTCTGAGGTCTTTTAAATATATGTAGGAAATATCTTATGACAAATATAACAACAGTTTGACTCTTTGTTGGTCCTGAGGGCCTGAGGTGGCCCGCAAAGGCGGGCCGGCACCAGTCGGGGATCGTAAAAGGCGCACAAGATCCATGATCCGGGATCCAGGATCCCGGTCCAAGTTTGAAAAGGGAACACCGGGCTGGTTTTAAGTCAGTAAGAGTATAACAGAATCCTTCGCCCGCTCCAGAAACTTTAAAAAAAAAAAAAAAAACGATCGACTTCCAATAATAACACTAGGTACAATGTGAAAACTAACTTTAATTTCGGAAGTCGGAACAATAATTTTCAAAATCGTTCCACAATTGACTGAGAAATCGGTGAATATAGATTTAAAAAAAACATACATAAAGTCGAACACCTCAACCTCCTCCTGTTTGGAAGTCGGTTAAAAATAGGGTTCTCAACCACAATCGCTGAGCAGTGACTTCTGGGTTCCAACCGTCGACGAGCAAAGTTTTATGAGTTTTCGTCATCTTTTTTTTTCTGTAGGTAATGCAAACTCTTTTACAAGTCAATTTGGTCAACATTTTAAAACTAGATGGCGCCGGCATTTCCTAGCTGACAGATCTCTGAGAACAAATGCCGCAACAAAGTCAGAGTGTCTCACGCATGTACTAGCCATCGTGTAGCTCAACCCTATCCTAGGAAGCTCAGGTAGGCCAGCTTCAAGTTTAGTCATCGTAAAGTATTTTATTCAGCGCATCATCTTAAATTGCAAAAAACGTAAGAACATTTTAATTTCGCGGTCTACCTTAGCACATCCCGTAACGTTAGCAAACTGCAGACCGTATCGTCCCTCCATCCCCTGCCACCCTCACCATCCCGCCCCACACACGTGTCACACAATGTGCAATAATTGACTGCATCGATCTAATATTACATTTCTTTATGTTTATTTTGCCATGCTTCCCTTCGGTTGCATCGTGAGTGCAGTGAGTGATGAAATTGAATAAAAATATGAACAATTAATAGAATAGAATACATTTATTTCGGACAGAGTCCATGGTTAGTAACAATTTTACTTAACATCTAGTGTTAGTAGGTACAGACACGGATTAACATAAAATTAAGTTTCAGCGTGGAGCTGCATCCACCTCCGCAACATCGGGGAATCCCACCGATCTGCGAACACATTGAGAATACTGTTGGTGCTGCCGAGAACTCATCACATCAGGGATGCTCATCCTTTTCTAATAATGCCGGCAAAATCCCCAATGTTATTATCCGTACAGGACGCACCACAACGCCACGGCAACTGCAGCAGCGCAAAAAATCTGAGCGGTAAAACGCGGCGGAATATTGCACGCGTATTTCCGCTTCTTCGTAGCAAGTTAAATGTTCCCAAAGAGTTATCAAGTATCATCATCATTATCGCTAATCCGAAAGACGTACACTGCTGGACCGAGGCGTCTCCCAAGCATTGGAAGATGGGCACAACAATCGGTGCTTCCCAGATCTATCGGATTCCGCACCCTCTCCCGGGGGTCTAAACATGTGGCAATCGCTTTCAAAGCGTTTCATATTTCTACAACGACTTTCAACAAGGTTGACCTAAGCTTTTTGGTACCAAAAATGTCAATTTCAACTTTACCATCATTGTTATCGCTGATAGAATATCACTTTGTCAAGGCCTCCAAGGCATCGGTCCACATTGATGAGGTCCAACACCCGGCGCCATCGCCCTTGCAATTATGCATATAAGGATAATAATTATTATCACTTTTAATATTCTCTATCTCCATTTCATTCACCCTCTCACATCTAATAACCATAAACCTGCTTCACAACGATAAGTACCTAAGCCCTGTCTCCCAAAGTAACCCCCCGTTTATCTCGCTCTCACGCAAGAGTGCCAACTTACTAAAACAAAGGTGTACTCTGCACACAATCTTCATAATGAGAACAAAGAGTAAACAGAGCACGTGTGGATGATACTAGCGCTTAGAGCAGGGCTACCAACCGTCGTCGTGTTACAGTAAGAACAGTTTTATTTGAGAACTTTTTTGTTTAAAACTTTACAACGACACGACGGTGTTAACTGCTTCGTTGATATAGTGGTCACAAGTGTGACTACTGAGTGTAGGGTCTTTTTTTTTTGGTTTGTATATCATCAAATAACTTCTTCCGCTCTGGGCGGAGCGGGAGGGCGTGTCAGAATCTTACTGACTAAAACCCACCCGTGTTGCCTGCACGTTGCCAGGGGTCACGGTATCCCTTTCGGACGTTTCCGCGACCCCGGCAGGCATCGGCATTGGCATAGGCATTGGCAATTGGCTCAGTCTCTAATATTACATGGGACTTAAACATAACAGGCGACATGTAGGTGCGCTATGAACTTCTGCCATGCCTTTGGGGAATAAAAGTGTGATCTAATCTAATCTAACTAGCCTATGTTACCCCACTGCAGGGCACAGAACTCCCTCTCCCTTTTCTACACAATTCCGTCTTTTCGCTAGTGCCGGCCAGCCCTTCCAGGCGTGCTGCTATGTGTCATGTAAGATACGACAAATGAAAACGCCTTTATATTGTTCAGCAATGCAGTATGCTAGACACTATGACAAGGAGTTCCGAAAATAATAACGCAAAATATTTTCTTAAAATATGTCACTGAAGACGATTTATTTTTTCTGAGGTAACAGCTGCTGGCGACATAATTCCTTGTATTTTAAAGTTTAAGGTGACTGGAAAATAGCAATACATGTACAGACGACCATACATCAATGGTAAAAAATCGGCCAAGTGCGAAGCGGACTCGCACGCGAAAGGTACAATATTACAGAATCCCTCCCGTGGGATATTTTCGGGCAAAAGCTAGTTCACTATAAAAGCGTGCGTACTTCCATTCACTGAACTACGAAGTAATGTATGCTACCTCTCGAGTCACATCGTTTAATACTGATGCATTCACTTCGAGCTACTGTGACGTCATCGTATATCGAGTAGACAATCATGGCTACCAACCATCTGCACGCGTAGCATGGCCACCGTAGAAACGGGTTTTGTCGACGGAAGAATAGACAAAATGACAGATAAACATTCACAATCTGTCATTTTGTCTATTCGTAACGACTGTCAAAGATCTGCGAGTGACAGCCGGGACCAACGGCTTTACGTGGTTTCCGAGGCTCGGTATGTAAAGATGGTCACCCATCCACGGACCGACCGCGGCAAGTCAACCCGTGAAAGAAAGAAAAAGTATTTATTGAGACTCGCACAGGAAATCACAAATTAAACTAAAAACACACTAAACATAAATAAAAGGAAAAACAATAAAAAACAAAGAAAATTTTAAATTTAAAAAGGGAATTCCTGTACGAGGTCAAAAGGCTCCTATCTCAGCAAGACGCTGCGACATTAAAAAAAATGCCGCAGCGCTGGTATAATGATAGGGCCCGCAGTGATATCACGGATAGATAGATACAAAACGGGGGCGGGTGTTATCATTTAACTTCAAGCTTCCATTGATTTGTAAGTCAAAAGAATATTAAGTCACGTAATTCTATGTGAAAGTCCAAATAAATTTATCCGAAACCTTACAAATTTAACACTACATTTTTAATTTTGTAAAAAAAACAGGTTTGTTGTATCAAGACTCCCTTTAATTTTTAACTTTATTTCATTTTTAGGGTTCCGTAGTAAACAAGTAACCCTTATAGTTTCGCCTTGTCCGTCTGTCTGTCTGTCTGCGGCTTAGCTCAGAGACGGTAAGTACTAGAAAGCTGTAATTTGGCATGACATATTAATCATGCCGACAAAGTGGTAAAACAAACTCAAGAACGAGGGTACCTCCCCTACACGTAAACTGGGGATGTTTTATTTTTCTTGGCTATCCCATAGTGTGGGGTATCGTTGGAAAGGTCGTTCAAAAATGGTGAGTTTCACAAAACTCTTTTTGGATTCATGGATCCGTTCGCGAAATATTAAGCTTTAAAGTGCTAATTTTTGTTAGAATCAAGTGTTCCCCCCTCCCTGCCAGTTAAAAGGTTGGTTTTGGATATGTGAAAAAAATCACGGCAGTAGTATATATTGTATAACGAAATTAAAAGGAAAACTATCACAGCTAAGTAGGCTTCACAAATTAACGAATAATAATCCACCAACTTAAATTTGCGGTTGCTTAAACATGTTCTCCCATACGTAATGTATGGTAGAACATGTTTTTCAACGACAAAGTTCTTGCGATATTTCATCCCAACTACGGAACCCTTCATTGTGCGTGGTTCGACACGCGCTTGGGCGGTTTTTATTATTTATTGTTATATTGGAAATAGAGGAGCTCGTGGCTAAGTAATAACTGCCGAACGGGTCGATCCGTCAGCTTAAGCTACGCTTGCCAGGGTTGGTCTGTGAATGGGTGACCATCTTCATCCATGGTTCGGAAAGCACGTTAAGTCGTTGGTCCCGGCTGTCATTCGTGGACCTTTGACAGTCGTTATGGGTCATCATAAGCCCGAAACTCTGACAATCAGTCTTTCCAATGGATATCGTATTACCCAGTTACTGGGTTGTGGAGGTCAGATAGGCAGTCGCTCCATGTAAAATACTGGTATTCAGTTGCATCCGGTTAGACTGGAAGCCGATCTCAATGTTGTTGGAAAAAGGCTAGGCAGATAGATTTTTGTTATAGCGGCAATAGAAATACACAATCTGTGAAAATTTCAACTGTCTACCTATTACGGTTCATGAGATACAGCCCGCTGACAGGCAGACAGACGGACGGACGGACGGACGAACTGGGGAGGCTTAGTAATAGTGTTCCGTTTGGCACCCTTCGGGTACGGAACCCTAAAAACGAAAAATAAACGATTTTTATATGACCATAGTTCTCAAAATTGAATATTCATACACATAGTCTGGTAAAGCTAAACAAATTGCATTTAAAAAAAAAAACTTTTCCCTAAAAACTGTCCACTCGATGTCAATCATTCGCTCGCAACGGACGCGCCGCGGGTTAACCCCAGCCAATATTGACGCGACGAGACGATTCACGGTTATGTGCCGGCGACACGACAAACTGCACTTTATTTATAAAATATAGCACTTTTATGTATTATAGCAACAATTTATAAATTAATAGCCTTATAAAAAGTTCGATTGAAGTGCAAAGGGGGTAGTTTAGGCTTTTTATTGAAAGTAAAAGCTGTTAGTTGACCGGAATATTACAGAATTAATTAAAAGAGAGAATGTATCTTGAAATACTTAAGATGGGAATGGCACTATGTTCGCCCCCTATAACATGGGACTTAAACATAACTGGCGAAATGTGGGCTCCTCTGCCTATAACTCCGGGAATACAGGCGTGATGATTTACGTTCTGATTCAGAAAATGATCAACAAAATGTTCTAGTAACTACTACAATAGGACATCCCTAGTGACCCCCACAGGGAATCCAGGTGTGAGGAGTATTTATTTTTCCATGAATTAATAAGGTGGCTATTAATAAGTAGGTAATAATAATTAGCCGCCATGTTGTGACGTCAGGGCAGAAGAACGGTGGGTGTAGTGACGTAATACATTTTCGAACAAAGAATAAATTAGAGCTTTAATTTTATCTATGTCTGGGGAACGGTTTACTTTTATTTCGATTGACTACTTATTTAAAAAAAAAAAACATTAATTAACTTTTGTCATACAAACGACCTTTACCGAGTTTGCTACTGTTCTATAATTTTTTTCGACAAAGAACTAATAATAAATAAGTTTGTAACAATTTACCTTTGTGCTCTCCTACATAATTATATTTATTTTTTATTGAGAGCAAAAATTTAAAAGTTATTGACGTAGTTTTCAAAGGCTGGAGATAGCTGGAGCGTAAAATTATGATTCCATTAGCGATGAATTAGTATTCAGCCAACCGCACTATTCTAGTTAAGTAGGTAGTTTATTTATACTTACGGTAAAACTATATGATATACTATAATAACCCACGACTTATATACTGAGTTTTGTAATATGCATTGGAGGACAAAAAACTGTGTAACAGTTGGCACCAGAAAGTAATTTGTTCCGAGGAAAAACACGGAGGAAGCATCCCGGGACAGTTGTCGGAAACTTTTCTAATTAAAAATTTGGGGACGTCAGTTATGATACCCATAAACTTGTTATTACTTACATGGAAATATTGTTTGTATGTTTGTAGATACCTACATATCCTTATTATTATGTGTCGAAAATTAAAAAAGGCTCTACACTGTCTTCATCATAATTAAAAAAGCTTCTTTCTTTTCTTCTAATCTCAATAGATGCGGTAGTATATTCGTTCGAATAGTTGCTCGGTTTTATCTAAAAAGTATGCACACTCCCACATAAAAAAGTATCCATACATCGTTGAGTTTTATTAGAGGCCACATTTCATATGGCGTGATATTGAGTCATAAATGTTCTTTTCAGGTTTGGTGACAGCTGGAAGTACATTTAACTTCGCAAAACTGCTTTACTATCGAGCGCAGTATTGTACGATTCAAAAGGTTTCAAAGTTTTGGAATTTAGGTTACATTGACCCATATAATTATTTTTGCAAATTGAATGGAAATATTATCAAGAAGTACATTTACGTGCATTTTAAAAGTACGGAAAAACTAACACCTGTGTACCCATATCTTCAATAAGACAGTGACTGATACAGTCCCATGTTGGGCGTCAACTTTCAACCTCATAATTTTTGTACCACGAACATGAGAGTACATTGAAGCGAGATGTAGCAACATAATCCGTCACGTGTGTACCATGTGTTTATGCTAGCGTCACTCCACGGTGACTGATGACGGGGCCCACTTGGGCGCCAATAAACCTGCATTACCAAACGCTGTAGAACGTTGAGTAATGAATTCCCGCGCAAAGATAGATGTATTCCTTTAAAATTTAATTAATGAAGGCTCTAACGAATAAAAGCAAGAGGAAATCTTCAAAAATAAAACATTTTTCATATATGGCTTTTTCTTAAAGGGGAAAGAGCCGCAAACATGTAATTAATTTGTATTCGGTTATTACATCCCTCAATTCAAACAAGATCTCGACGACATCAAAGTCGGTAAAGGGAGCATTAAAGGAAAGTACACAATCCGTCACGTGGACGGCGCGTGTTATCGTTGTACTCGATGTACTCCGAGCGTGAACGATTTTAGGGGACGTTGAGTGCTGAAAGACGTTGAAAGAAAATGTATTCTCTTGATAAATTAATATTTTTTCCTTAAATGGCATTTTTTAAATGGCAGGTAATTGACGTGTCTTGCCAAAATAACATGTATTTAATAGGTACAGTGATAGATGACGGAAATTACGGTGCAAAATGGTAGAAATGTTTTTCTGAGAGTATTTTTCCTCAAAGCGTACCTATTAAGTTATGATATCTATTTCATAATCAATCATAGTCACAAAACAAAGATATTATTGAAAATAAATACAGAACAATGGTGCCGATTCTCTTGTACACCGAACTAAACTATCACAAAAATTTCGTTAAATCGAAAATCGGGGTCGAAATTTTCATTATTTTTACGATAGGACGCACCATTTTCGAGATATAAGCAAAAGAAAAAATTAATACAGTTACTGTTTCTGCACGTGAAGTCGAGATGTTGGTGTGAATTTTAGTTCATGACAATTTATTTGATCCCACACCTTTTTAATCGCTATTAAAAATTGTCAGGTTTAGTCTGGGTTTTTTACAATCAAAATGTTCTCTCTATTTTCTATTTCACAATGGGAAATCTTCGTTTGACAGGAATAAACTAAATTTTAGTCTAGTTTAGAAGCATCTGTGTCAAGAGAATCGGCACCAATGACTATGTTACATTAAATTTTTTACTCTCAAATCAAATTAAATGTCCTATATGGACTCATGAAACGCCAGAAGCTAGGTGCAAGGTTCCAATTTGTCGTTTCCTATGGAGGAGAGCCGGCAAGAAACTCCACGATTACTCTTTAAAAAATAATTGGCTTTTACAATATTTTCAAATAACAGTGTTAATAGGTATGGGAGGACAGTGTAGGCCTTTCAACAAATACCAGGTACTTAACAAAATAGAAAATGGCCAACAAACCTGCAGCCCACAAAGTCTACAACGTTCTCACATTCACAACATAGATTCACTCTGAAGCAGCTGGTCTCTACATAACTGATTACCATTCGACATTCTATTATTGCATTATTCATAAATCAGCTCTTATTTTATAAAAAGGAATAATGAAGCTTCCAGCAAACTAAACGACTTCACAAAATAAGCACAATTTGTTGGCTTTACCAGCGGGAATTAATTTCCGATCCAAGAGAAATGAACAAACATTTTATAGGTCGGTAGTTTTGAAATAATGGCCAAACATTTTTTGCTCCAGTTAATAAAAAAATCAATAACAAATTCCGTTATGAAAAATAAAATACGAGGGCTAAATAAATTCATAAACCGAACGTCAAAACATAAACGAATGTTTATCCAAACATCTAAATCAAATATTTATACCAAGACCATTAAATCAAACGAAAAAATGTTCGGATAGCAACATTTGGAACATGCGACGATAGCGATCGTTGAATCGTCAGTGACGTGTAATTTACTTGTCTACGGGACAACTTTGTTAACATCACCCCCTCCCCGCGCCCCGACAGTGCGTCGACCCCCACATTAGTGTCACGGCTGCGGTTTGCCGCCGTTTTTATCCAGAATACGTATCACGAATTGATAGGTTTGACTCGGCGAACAAGCGTCGCGTCGCGGAATTATTTGTCGCTTTTAAAATATGGCGGCGGATTCTGCTGAACGGCACGTTTTATATATTGCTTTTAATGGTGGAAAAATGTTAGATTGCTTTTGGGAAATGATTGCTATATTTATTTAACCATTGGTTTTCGTACAATTATGGTTTACTTTAAAGAAATAAAATATTTCCATTTTATTACCTCAACATAATCAATATTTCTAATTTTCTTATTTAGTGTAGAGAGATTTAATATAACTACGAACTCTTGACGTAAATAGAGCCGTGAAAAGAGAATCTTAAATTACAACAACTTGTAGCTAAGTTAATTCCAAATCGTGCTCCTTATCAAGTCTATATTGGTCCCCAAGGCAACCCCAATTAAAGAACAAACCCAATAATAAACCCAGTTTCTTTACATTCCTCTAAAGACGCTAACAAAAGTCTCCCCAGGCAATAACTCTAGTCTAACCAATTAACAGAGAAGATAATTACTCTAATTGTATTGCGAACTACGAACTATTAAGTGTTAAAGAAAAGTGTTCCTTGTGTTTAATGACTCAGAGGCATGCTACTCGGAGAAAACTATTGCGAATTGCGATAAAAGTGGATTGCATGATTGCATCATAATGGGTGGCAACTGGCAAATATCAGCTTTTTAACGCTCGGAACAGATATTTGTTATTTTTTCCTGTACAAACATATTAAAAAATACTCTATCTATGTAATAAACATGTGCCAAAAATATCAAGTGCGAGATATAAGTTGATACCACTTTTTTAGTATATCTACAATTTCAACACCAGAAGTGTTTTTTGTTGTAGATGCTGGGTAGTGATTTATATTCACTATCGCACACTCACAAGGGGATTTTAGCGTGAGAATTAGATCTAAACTTACAGTAAAACCTATTTATTGTAGTGATACTTTTTAATGTTGTCCATCTTCATATTGTTGTAATTACCTGAAACAAACAATAAATACAATTATTTTCCATTCCATATTTTCAAATAAGTGTTTCAGTTAGTAACAAGATTCAGAAACAATTCGTCAGACAAGCAACAAAAGTCATAACCGAATCTAACACTTGAAATCAGTTCAGTAAACAACTCCCCGATACCATCAACATTTGACGGAACATAAACGCTATGAAAGTCAATAAGTCATCAAACCATCACTAGCAAGTCGGTACTCCCGGCGCCGACGATGTGAAACTTGCAAACAACGCGTCAACGCTTCCGTGCGACGACACGATATCAGTAATGGGGGTAGGGCATACTACGGGGTGAATCAAAAAGATTTTTTGATTTTTTGATGAAGCATTTTTATATTTCTTCCATTCAGTCTTACTTGCATATTACTTACTCAGATTTAATTTTGATTTTGAATTAGGCTATGAAAAGTAAATCAACACTGTTTTCGCGAAAGGTACTCGTATTTATCAAAAAGGACCAGGTGAAAATAAATCGCTCTTGAGATTGTAACTCGAATTCCGTGAAAACTCGTTCAGTATTTCGTTTCTCGGTTATGTGGCCACCTAAGAATAACTTCTAAAGTGAACATTCCACAATATCTTTGTTTCCGACACGCTATTGTATATTTGATTATCAAAAACATAACAATATAAAACGGCATTCGAAACTCAAAACATACATAGTAATGCTGAGCACATACAGACAATCAATCGATACAGGCCAGAGTACAGCATTACTGGCGAACGACGCTCGTCCCTGGGGCGAGATTCAGTTCGATGCTCATATTGAATTCTCCCGAACTTTTGTATCAAACCTATGTTGTGGAAATTTGTAATCTCTCAGTATTATTCTCAGAGGGATTAGCGGAGTCTTCTCTCTAACTTGAACAAAGTGGATATTCATACATATGATGTGAATTTTTGCTATGTTTATCGTTGCATAACTAAGCAGCAAATGTACTCGTATGAATTTGGGTGTCCGTATTTTCATGTGACATAGCTCACTGCCTGATAACTTTTATATTACCATCCTAAAGATCTCAAAAACTATCGAAATATCTGTTTTTTTACAAATAACATTAATTTAACATAATTTTTACATTCAAAACAGAAAAAAACACGTAATACACCGTCATTCACCAACTGAAGAAAATATAAACTAACAATCCGCACGTAGGGGTTCGCAGAGAAAACATCAATAGGTCTTAATGGCGCCCGCGTAGGCTCCGGCCGGCTAGTGGCGCCCAACGTGGGGCCCGATAATGGCGCCCTCTGTATGCGGAGAGGAGCCAACGAGCCCCGCGGGACACCTGACCCTCGCAGTCACTACATTTCTACTTACTAGTGGTGAAAATTTCTGTACAATTTCTATTTGTGGATGCCAGCAAAAAGAGGCTTTTCCCTTATGACCGTTTACAGTAGCGTCTATAGGCGTCCATGGTCAGCAGACGCGATTACGGGCTACGAAAAAAGGCAATAAGACTGGTGATAGTGACTTAGCTCTTTACTATATGAAACGATAATTAAAAATAACTTTTCTTAAATACAGCGGTGCAGTCAATCATTTACTATTTAATTATGGTCATTATGGTGAAAGTAATTAAAATTGTATTACGAGCTTACAATTATTTATATTACTGTTTGGCACGACACTTTAAATTAAGCGACGCATTTTAACAGACACTTAACAGATTTTATTACTGAGCATGAAATTGGACCGAGAACACATACGGGAGTCGTCAAACTAAACTTTTAAAAGCTTTACTATCACATAACAAAACGTCGTATAAATGGTTGGAATACGCTATCGTTCACCAATTGTTATTGGTCAAAACTAAATCTCGTTTAACTTTACCAATAATGAAGCGCAGTTTTCATTGCTTTTATTTATAGATTAACCTATTATCTGTAATTAGTTATGATTTTGTGGAATGGGTTTTCTCGTAAGATATTTTATAGAACCAGATTAATATAGTACTGTCAACAGCACGTCACTTTGAACAACGAAAAACCGGTAAAGCCGGATATAGGCAAGGATAAAGCACAGGGATAAAGTAAAATAGTTAACATGTACATTCGGTTGTCTGTATTAACAGAAACATCTAGAATTTCTTTTTTACTTACTACAATGTAACTTTATTCTTCCCCCCTGTGTCAACAAAACAAGATAGTGACGTCACACATTACTTAAACGTGCTCTCGTAATAAAACGTAGCTCTGACACGCAACACAACGTATACACATAATAAACACAGAAGGCCGGGTACACACAGCAAGGAAAAACGCAGGCACACAGACACGCTACACGGACAGCGTGTGCAAGTGCACTCGTGAAGTCGCAACATTCGACCGAGATCGTTGTACGTCCGCTTTATCTGTGTGTGCGCCGGTTTTCGCTTATTGTATACAGGTTTAAATAAGCTAACAAATCGTCATTAGATATTGATACCAGCACTTCTGTGTAGTTTCGCCAGCTAATTAAATTAGATCCAGTAGAGTCACAGTATAAATATGGACAGTATAAAACCTAGGCCTGTTTGTTGAAATCCTCCATTTTTAAAAAGGTCGCGGGGCCCACTGAAAACACCACTTCAATCGCTTGGGGGCTCATCAATGGCCGCGTCTGTGTGAGTGTGCCGTTTTGAACGTTTACTACGTAGTTTCTGTACTGTCCATATTTATACTGTGTTGGAGCTGACCTTTTGTACCTATCTATTTTGTGACTATTATTTTTAGGACTACCCTCCCAATTAAGCGCCAAGTCTGAATGAGTGTTCACCAACACTAATTGATTTTCGTGTTTATTTAATAACGTTTTCATAATATTTATTCTGTTTTCATAGTTTTTGGATTAAAACCAAACAAATTGTATTGTTGTTTGTTGAACATGTCGTTTCTACGTAATAAGGGATTCGGAATTTTGTAGTAGTCAGTTATGTATACAGCGTTGTCTATGTAATCGAGTTTTTAATGTCAACATTGGTTTTTAATCATAGAAATATATTCATACGATATCCCACAAATCTAGTATATTAATGAGACCATGTCTAAGAATCAACTGCATATGAATTATTCGTTTTCATGTTTCATTCAAAATAATTCGACAAAGTCACGATTATATATATAAAACACCCTTACGTGAAATATAAAATAGAAAAAAATAAAAAATATTCTGACTACTTTTGCTCATAAAAAAAATATGACAACTCTATTCTTAGCTTTAAATATGAATGATTGGTTTGAATGAAAATTATTTATTTGTACTTATCAATTCCCATAAAAAATTGTGTCTGACGCAGTGTTCTGTGTGAAATGTAATTTTCAGTGACTTAACGAGCTCTCATAAGCACGTAGGGGACTCGATTAATATGATTAAATTAAAACCTCCAAGGACTCAAAATGCTGTCCTTTAATTTAAATCCAAGTATCAAGTAGAGGGCCATTATTAAGTGAATTAGTATTATAAATGTAATTCTAATGCCCGCACAAGATCTACAAATTGGCAAGTTACCCTCAAAACTTCAGAACATGTACATGCATACTCAATCATCAAACCTACACTCCGATATTGTACACTCAATCACACACCCATGTTAACAATTTGACATTGACTGCGCTTTTATTTCGACGCAGTAAGGACGGTTTTCATAGTTCAAGTGTCTGCAGCGACGTACAGTTGACCGTACTATCGCATCGCCCCCGGCGCGGTTGGTGAAGTGGGTTTGGTCAAGAGGGCGCGACGGAACCTTTTAAAGTGCTCCCGAAATGGGAGGGTTGGACAGGAAACACGGAAATGACATTCAACGACATCCCGTGTTAACCCGGCCTAATATGTCGAATATACTTTTGACAAGTATTAAATTACGAAGCGAATTTGATATTGTTAAGTTAGGTAAATATCAGTGTTTAAGGCGACGATAACCTACTTTTAATGATTTTATACTGAAGATCACGTCTAAACGAGTAGTGTTAATGATCATCCCACTGTCTCTGAGAAGACGGGTTATCGGGCTTCTTTGTATCCGGACAAGCCACTTTCCAGGCGTTCATCGCATCAGTCAAACACGGTACTTCAGTAACTCTGAAGTGCCGTGTGTACCTGCGAAGCGGTTAAGATTTTTCTGGTAAAATTTTCGGTGCTGTGGACCGAAGACAGCAACGTTGGTAAGCTTATACTAGAAATTTTGCGGACGACGAGCCCACCAAAGCGATAGAGGAGTGTGGCATGCAGCCACGCGCGGTCGTCCAATGCCACATTTATAATTCGTTAAGGATTTTATTTATATATGTATTTACTGTTTGTTTCAGTCTCGTACTAACCCCACAAGATCTACATTGAGTCTTACTGCATCTATCGATGATTTTTATTAATGCTAAGGCCTAACATTTCATTCAATTTACTTGCTTTTCCACTTACATCTGACATTGGCAGAATTGTCGACTTCGGCACCAATAGCCATAGAGACAAAATAGAATACCTAGTTAAATACTCACGATTTGAATGAATACGCACAACAATTCACTTACTTTTAGACCGTAGTAATAACACTTTGTTTTAGTCGCACGGGAAAGTTTATGAATTATGTGTATACAGGGAATAATTGCTATTTTATTGAGCTGCTAGCAAAGCTAGAATAATTAAACCGCAGGCCGTGACAATCTGTATTTGAATTGTATTATGACACCCTTTATTGTTACGCGGGACTTAAACATAACTGGCGAAATATTGATGTACAATAGGATACACCTGTGCCTAATCGTTCGGGAATTAGAGGCGTGATTTTATGTTATGTTATGTAAGAAAATAAAAGTTTATTAATCTCTCAAAGCTATTACAAACCTGCCTTAACCAAAGCTTAAGATGTTTAATTTTACAAAGAGCTCCAACAATTTTAACCCCGACTATAAATTAACATAGTAAAGTACAAAATTAACCTTGAAGTTGCAAGTTTATCTTAACTACCCTCCTCGGAGGCACTACTAATATATTCCAAAAGAAATATGTTCCTTGCCTCCAGTAATATAAGAGCAGAAACGATGAATAAATAACGTGGAGTCAAAATGAACTGGGGCAATAAGGACAAGCAGACGCCTGGCTCAGTTTAATTATTCATTTTCCGAACTTCGTGTAAAACTAAAGCTTGCGGGAAATCTCCAGGTAAATGTTTACGAAGCTTTAAAACAAGGACGCAAATAAGGTCTGCTTTGTATTCAGTATGTATGTTAGAACTTGCTTTCGTGATCAAAGTAGTTTAAAATATACATAGGTGTTGTGTTGAGTAACATTTTCGATTAGAGTTTATTGTCAAGAGACTTGCAAAAAAAGTTTTAAAACCCAGCCTTTTTATCTGCGAAAAATGTGTAAAACTTTTTACCAAACCACTCTATTTTTATTCGAACCTGGCAGCATAAAAAATATTGCGGCTAAACTAATCCTCGCCTGAATCCAGTTTGTAGTTTTTATTGTCAAATCGTTTTATTGCGGAGCGGCCACGCCTCCACTATTTCACAACGCGCTTAAGGCGAATGGATGGCGCCCAACGTGGGACCGTAAACGCAATATGCTCAATAAACGGCTCACCTGCGACTTAATGCGACTTAATCTCGTTTTCTTTTATTTGTATTTAATCTAAAGGTAATATAAATTATACACTTAGAACAATAAAATACGATAACTAACACACGCGCTATAATTATAATAATACATTCCTATAAAACCAAATAGCGTAACGCGGTTTATACATTAATTTTGTACGATCAACTGCACCTCAGTTGTAACACGAACTACGAAAAGCACCCTTACTGCTACAAAATAAAGGGACGTGCAGATGACCGTACGTTACGAGTTCACGCCGTCAAAGCGGGTAGTTTTGCGTGGAGCGAAATGGCGCCCAACATGAGGCCAACATAAAACGTGTTGGTCGCGCCAACGGCTCCCGAGGGATACCTGACCCGGCATAATCCAATGTGCTTTTAGCAGCCTCAGACCCCCAGCGTTTGCTTTCACACAAAGTTGGTACAAATGTAAAAATATTTTCTGAAAATTACTGTTTGTTGTGTTTATTTTCCTGATGGACTAATAATATCAAATGTTTCATCAAATTTAGGCCGCTAAAATTATTTTAAGTTATTAAATACCTACCTCTACTTATTTTGGTATCCATAACTACTTGTTAGGTGGCCAGACGTCTTTGAAACGAATTCCATTCACTCAATACACTCTAGAAATCTTTACTGCTATTAAATTAAATTTACTTGACTGTACTTTTGACGTTGCGTCAGACAGTTTCGCTTACGGCTAACAGATGAAAATGTCGAGAAATATTCCATCTAACTTTAGCCCAAGTTAAGAAACTCTAAAACAAGATTTAAGCTCATCTACGTTACTATCTTGTTTTATTAAAATTATAAATTCCAGACGCCTCGGCGCTTGGAGCCTTCGCAGAATATCATTTTGAAAACAATGTCTCAATTTCTTAATTATGCGAAGCATTCAACTACGTTAAGTTAACTCAAACACGTAGATTGTATACTCTTTAAACAAAACATAAAAGATATTTGCTTTCTCTGTCATAAGGACAAACAAATAAAAAATGGTAAGTGCGGTAGAATTGGCGCCCAACCTGGGACTAGCCTTTGTGCAAATAATTTTAGTTCGCGAGTTGCCTGCGAACTTACTCTTGTACGTTCATTTTATTAGGGTCTTCCTTTTTAGGAAGGAATTGAAAAGTTCATACAAGCCATTCGTTATTCATAAGACATTCGATATTTTTAACCAACTTCCAAAAAGGAGGAGGTTCTATGTTCGTAGCGTGTTTTTTTTTCATGTATGTCCGTCGTTTTCTCCGTGTATTGTGGACTGATTTTGAAAATTATTTTTTTATATGAAAGGGTATGCTCTCAAGTTAGTCCCATAAAATTTGTATCAACTTTTCTTGGATAGTTTTTGAGTTAGCTAAATAATACGTATTTTTCCCACTTAGTATATGTGGAAGATATATGATGATAACTTCCTGTCACTGTTATTTACATAGCAGGTAGTGGTTATCGAATTTGTGTGGGGTAGGTACCACAACTAAAAAATGAAAAATATAAAATTCGGTTGCAAAAAACGATAATTCAAAACCAAAGACATCGACTTCCGAAATTAAAGTTATTTTTCACTTTGTAGTTTTTTTTTTAAATCGGTTGTTTTTTTTTGTAAAAAGTTTTTTTACTATAGCTGTTCCAGTCTAATGAACTTCATTTAAACATTTATAGCTTAACCGGTAAAGCCCTGATAAACAACTAATTAACGTGCTAATTGACGTGCTTGAGGGTCACCCAGGGCTTTACCGGTTAATAAAGTAAATAACAAAGTATTGGTTTACTTTGTGACTAACTTTATTAAGCTATAAATCTAGTGTCATCAACACTCCCCTATTTTGGGGGTAAGTTGATGTCATTGTACTGTTGATGGTCTGTTTGAAGCATTAAAGTGCAATTCATATTATGATGATGATGGTTTCCATACAACCACAGTGTAGATATTAACATTTTTTAGTACGATAGATTCAGAAAAGGTTTTCTCGAATCTTTAGTCCCATTATTGTAAAACCTGCTTTGCTTGCCTGCCAGTCTTTATCAAACAATACTTCGTTACCGTGATAATTAAGTATTTAACATAACAACAGTAACTGATTGCAAAAGTATTGAAACATTTAATATCTGAATCCTTCATTATAAGTCCGCAAACATTATGTTATTTAATGTCATAACACACGAGTCAAGAAGGACAATATTTGCTGACCATTATCGGAACTATTTCCCCTGAGTCCAGAATGAATACACCAAAAAAATATTAACCTAAATACAATTTTATCATTGTGAAAATAATGTACAATTTAGAATGCACGTGGCATAGACAAAAATGCCTTAGTTGCTAATGCAATTTCAACCTTAATATTTTCCTCATAAAATGTAATATGACATTTAAAACATCTAAATGAGGGGCACGGAGATCATTAACATCCGTTAAGTGATTAGCAAATATGAATTTTAAAGTTGATACAACAGAGTCCATGGTCGTTTGGAGTTCAAACAGGAGGGTGGACGGAACAATAATGTTTTGTTTGACAATTATATTAAGAGCTCCTGCGTTTCATGTAGCCCTGGTACTTAACGCAGGTGATATTTTATCTTCTCTTTTAATCACAACAAGCGCTTTGGATGTATGTTATTTTTTACGTTGTTTGTAACCTCTTTGCATTTCTGTTAGCTTAGTAAAAAGGAAAATACTTGTGTTTCTCTTTTGTATTTTGTTTTCGGAGAATATTTTTCTGTTACTCAAAACAAACCGAGGGATGTGCGGATCGCAGCTCAGAATGTACTTATTTCAATATGGTACGAGTTTGTAGAATAAACCTTCAGATATTCTTCAAATAGTATGAAACATGGGATTGCATTGTGTTGCTAGAAACTACAACATAATTTATGTTATTCTTGCAAATATTCGCAATTTACATGAGGGAGTTACTGAGAAATCTTATAAAAAACATTGTAAGGTGATATGATTTATAATTAGCCGTGGATCAAAAGAGCTGGAACTCATGGGGAGAGGCCTTGGCCCAGCAGTGGGATGATGCAGGCTAACAGTAACAGTATGTATTCTCTGCCTTCTGCCTTCGTGACAAAATTCTTACTTACCTAAATTTATAATGTTAGGAAACATGATATTCCTTGTCTTCAACCTATGTGCCCCTTTTACTCGATGAAAAAATAAAAGTGCAAAAGCAAGGCTAAAGGTAAGTCTAAAGATTCATTACCGAAATCTACATTTTAATGCGATTTATAACTCTTTCGCCATTACTCTTGCCTTTTACCAAATACCCCTAAGCACCAACTTCACGTTTTTAAGGACCTATAAATAAGCTAAGTGCCAAATAACAAGTTATTACGTTCTTTTTACCTTTGATAACATATTCATAAGGTTGGAGAACGTAGCGTTGACCCCTGAACAATCACTTAAAAGCAATCTTAAGTACGAGTATGTCGTCAAGGTATACATAAAACATTCTGGCTTAAATGTTTGAAGCGGTCAATACATTATGAATTCATTGGTAGTACATGAAATTGGGTGGAATGGACGAATAAATTGTAATAGAATGGAAGAATTTGAGAGTAATTTTGGAATGTTCATTCGATTTCACTGTCTTGGATCCCTTCTATAAATAAGTATAAGTAAAAAAAAATACTTTTGCTAGGAATGTAAGAAGAGTCTCATCAATGATTAGTGTGGGTGAAAAAATGCTAAATGGGTCGGTAACATGACGCAATCGAAAATTTCGGAAATTGACACACATCGTATTAAAACCCTGCAGAATATAGCCTTAATATATTTTTTTACGAAGCCTCATCATAAAGATGATCTGAACTCAATAACCGGAATTAAGGACTTTCGGTTTTATAGCCGATATTAAGGAGCGGTCGAAGTTAGGCACAAGAATCCCGTCAATTGGTTCGCGTCTGCAGCCATTAGGATCTTCATTACTGTCACATATATGTCTTATAATTTTAGCGGATGTGATAAAAACAATATTTATGGTCAAATTGAATATGTTGGCGAAGGCGTGAGAAAAATAAAGAGAATGTGAATAGTATCCTCCTGTCTGCTAATAATAAAATTCACCCGACTATTAAGGCTCCCATAGACATGCGCGACGCAACTTTGGTGACAATTTCTATGAAAACTTCTCGAAAATTGTTCCATCAGTGTCGCGCTACGTCGTTGAGTCACGTTAACATATTTTTCGAAAAAGCTAAAACAATAAAAAATAATAACGACCTGTGCTAAGCCAAAAAGGCTCCTAATAACATAACACATGGAGTTTATCATATAGGAAATAGAATATCACATAGGTATGTATGAGTGTGAGTGAGAACACTTCACAAAGCCGAACTTTTGCAATTGGGTTTGTCCATTAGGAATTTCTCAGTAACAGTTCGGAGTTTGGATTATTGTCTGGGTGATGGCAATAGGGGGCGATATTACAGCGGAATGTGGGTTTAGGTACACCTCTGCTCAAACATTTGGGGATTACAAGCGTTATTTCCACTTTTGCTTAAGGCCGCTCACTGTACAGATTTAACTACAAATATCAAAAACATAAGCGCGACATTACACACACAGTTACCAACGCAATAAAATAATAACGCGTCGTTTAACCCACTCGACGCGTAAACCATTTTATTGAAGAGCTTATAAATCCACGCATCACGCATGACGTTACACGCGAGCTAAGCAGAAACATCGACTGTGAACTAAAGAGGCGTACCAATTTACTGCGTGAATATAATAATGATAATAATAATTTAGTTAGAGTTAAAATATCTTCATCATGATCCGCAGGAATCCGCTGGATGCCAGAAGCACAGAACCGGTCGAGGTGGCGGTGCTTGGGGGAGGCATATGTCTAGCAGTGGACTGTCTTTCGACTGAAATGATGATGATCCTGCCCTCCTATCGCATTTGTATGGCAAACCTACTCGTGGCTTAGTAACAAAAGCTGCACGGGTCAACCTTCAAGGTTAAGCAACGCTTACCGAAGTCGGTCCGTGGATTGGTGATCATCCATTACCTCCGTGCCTCGGAAAGCACATTAAGACATTGGGCCGGCTGTCATTCGTAGATTTTGAGTCTTTACGGGTCGTCAGAATACGGAAAGTCTGACAACTATTCTTGCCAAAGGGTGTGTATTGAGTTACTCAGTGACTAGGTTGTGGAGGTCAGCTAGACAGTCGCTCCTTTTAAAATAGTGGTATTCGAAAATTGTTACTAAAAGGCTCGGCAGAGGATGATGGGATGGTTAACCCACCGGCGACCCAATTGATGGTAGAGGTATGAGAAACAGAATGTAAAGTTCACTCATCTCTATAGAAAAGGCAGGATCCTCTGACCAGACGGATGTCGTGTCTGGCGGGCAGCTACCCAACGATTGATGTCGGAGAAGTTATGTATATGCTGTTGGCGCGGTAAACTCTTAATTGCGCGATACAGGATTTGTGTGACGTCAGGATTTTGTGTGACGTCGGGTCTTCGATGCGTAGTTCAGAATGTAGATGCCGCCACATTTGCAAAAGGAAGTTGCCGATCGCAGATGCATTGGCATCCCAGAGACAAAGCTGAAACGTTGTATGTGTCGTGTTTGTACTTACACCAACACCATTGAGTTTCCCTTATCATAATGATCAAATCACTGTATCTTAGGTTTTGTGTTCTGTATTTTCTAGTGATATAACATACAAAACACATTAAGTAAATCTCTCTGGTTCAGAACTAGACCAAAGTTATCAGGGCCACATGAATCTAGAACAACTGATTCATTCACTATGTGACAGACAATCTTTGCAGAATACAGTATTCAGGAGATTCGACGCCGCGAGAAACGACATTTTAGTAGCCACAGTACGACGTAATAAAGTTCAATATTCTAGAATCTAGAAGGACAGGTGATTCGGGGTTGTAAATATTCTAGTATAAATTTTGAAATGCATATCTGTTTATAGTGCCTCTATAAGGAATTAGGATCACGACGTTTGACTTCAGCCAGAACAATACAAGTTATGTAAAAGCTACAAAGGACTTTGTCTTTTACTGCATCTTATTATTACTAATTAACCGCCTCTGTGGTGTCGTGGTAAGACAACCTGTCTCAGACCCAGAGGGTTGGATTCTCAGTGGGGGTAAAATTGTCTGCTCGGTTTGGTCGGTAGCTAGCCAGGCGGACTTAGAACAAGGTTTACCACCTTGTTCTAAGTCCGCCTGGCTAGCTACTGCCATTTTAACTAAGTCTGTCGCCATAACAACAATGTTAACAGCATGGTTGTGTTTCGGCAGTTAGAGGTGAGATAGCCAGTTCTTCTGTGGTTGAGGATTCCGGGTGAAGATCGCTTTCACCTTCGGACTGATCATCACTTACCATCAGGTGAGATGCAGGCCAAGAGTTACCACGCAGTGGTTAAACAAAAAAAAACTATTGTTGTTTTGTGTCTCCTTGCTCTCGTGGTCACTAGCGTTACTCCTGAGCACTTGTTTGTTATTTTTTGTCAAATAAAAATGTAAAACAACAAAACTGAAATCATCAATTTCGTTTCAGAATGTCCGCGATTGCTGCTTTTAAGTGAAAACTTGTTTAGGCGCGTTGAGCGATTTTTGGTAGGGGTAAACTTATGGATTCGCGTAGTACTGGGTTTTAGAATATAGATGGCGCTAATAGCAGTTTTAAGTTTTTACTTCTGTCGGCAGTTCGGCAGTGCCAATTTTTTTTTCTATATACGAGATATTCAGTATATGGCATCAAAGCGACTTCTTATTATTATCAGAGCGACATTATATTGATAGCGAACTAATATCAAAGGGGTCACGTTCAAAACTATTCCATATAATATAAATAACTAACTAAGGGCTTTAAAACACTGGCGATTTACGAGCGAGTTATCAGCGAGGTGATTGTTCAACGCGGTCGCTGAGTGAGCACGCCACGTGTGAGCAACGTATTCGCCGCGTTTTTGTAACGAGAGCGATTAATGTGAGAGAACGAGATAAGCGTGTGTACAATATTGTGAGAACGACACATTGACGATTTGCCAGCGTGACGTAACGTGCTCTCCGCGGGTGCGAAGCGAGCTAAGCGTGACTACGCCACGTATGCGTAGTCACGCTTAGCTCGCTTCGCACCCGCGGAGAACCCGTTCACAGATCGTCTCGCTAGAAACACGCTGGCAAATCGTCAGTGTGTTAAAGCTGTATCTGATGAAAGTGTTAACAGACCCAGTACAGGTTTTAAGAGCGTTTATTCTGGAAGTGGGCAACGTCGCAAACAGATGTCAAATATCTCGGTGTTTTGATTAATTTGGCAATATTACTGTATGGAAATAAGAAATTTGACGAACTAGAATATTAATAACGAATTGCAATTATAATGTTGAATTAAATGTTGTAACCGTTTTAGGTGTAAAAAAGGCATTTGGAAAGTTTCCAAATACATTTTTTACATCTAAAACTAAATATTCGGTGTTACGATATTAATTATTGCATTTCATAATCAATGTTTTAGTTCAGTAGTTAGCCACATTTTATGTTTACATACAGTAATATTGCCAAATTAATCACGCGACGTTGCCAACTTGAAGGATAAACGCTAATACTAAAAGGAATTAGTAACAGATTCATCGGTATTTAGAAGATTTAAAATTAGAATTTCGGTCAAATGTTCATGTCGCACAAAAACTTGCATCCACAGGTTCGTTTTTTTGGTCCATTTATTTACATTTCCATGCGATACTTTTAGTACAGGCCATATTATAGCTTCCAAGGTCTTAAAAGAACAATAGTGTGAACTATCCTTTACAAGTTTACACGCCACAATGTGACCGTCGCCATGTTTTATTCTACTACTTGCAGACTGAAGTCAATCCAGCATGTATGTGACAATCTAACTGCCATGTATACGGGAGCGACCCAGTTGTTCACTTACGAGCCACAGACGAGCCACTTGGGACAACAGACGCGCTACTCGAGGGGAACTGACAAGCTAATGTCAAGATTCTGTCAAGAATATAAGTTGTTAAACAGAAAAAAACAGCTGTCCTGGCAGCAAGCCGGAACAGCAGATTTTTTTTACGCGATTTCAATATTAGTCCCATAGTAAAATTTCTTCAGTTCGATGATCTAAAGCACCTCTTAAAGTTTCTAAAGTTAATTATTAACACCTTATATAGACAGATGTTTGTAATAAAACTGGCCAAGTGCGAGTCGGACTCGCACATGAAGGGTTCCGTACCACCGTACATTATTTAGCAAATAAATGAGTATACCAGAACCTGGATACTATCTACGAAAGTAGATAGTCAGGGAAATATATTGTTTAGCAGATTGACACACTACATGAATTGGTCGTTATAGCTAATTCATACAACTGATAAAGAAAGACGGTACTTAGTTTTTGCCCGCGGCTTCGTCCACGTGGAAGGGGATTTCGCGGGAACGTACTACCTGGATAAATAATAAGTATCCTATGTATTAATCCAGGTTATAAACTATCTGTGTGCCAAATTTCACACTTAAACGGCTGAACGGATTTGGATGAAATTCGGCACATGAGTAGACTAGAACCTAAATAAGGACATAGGATACTTTGAATCCCGATATTCCCACGGGATCGAGACTTATTCGGGTGGAACCGCGGGGCGCAGCTAGTATTATATAAGTAGGTTAGTATGAAGTAAGATATGCGAATACATTCACCAATAGATTTCTCCGACTGTTTCAGACAACTCAAAAAAAGTCGCACCACACAAGAGCAACAGTAAAGTGTCCCATCTGCCACACACTTCTCGCCTCATTTATAATGAAGCTTCATTTCGGCGGTATTAGTTGCCAGACTTGCCAACGTCGCCGCCTGGGAGGAGCGAGGAGTCACCGAATATACAACTTACTGTAAAGGGGCCTGGTGGGAGAGTGTGTGGCAAATATTATTGGTAATCTTTGTAGAAATGTAAGTAAGTAGGTTGCAAATAGGTTGATATTTTAAGAATGGAATAATTAGGAATATCGCATACCTAAATAAGTTTAGTTGATGTAGTACACATGGGCCAAACAGGTAAGAAGTGTCTCCGACATCTAGTATTGCACTATGCTGTTTTAGGATTCATTCTATTTCAATGACATATAAGAATACATATAAAAAATAATACAATTAGTAAGTACCTGGGCGACCGAGCTCTGCTCTGGTGAAAATAGAGAATGCTCATTTAACAGTACAGGATAGTTCATACTAATTCCATGTTACCGTGATAGTAAGTACTTACTAATTCCATGCTGCCGTGATAGTAAGTACTTACTAATTCCATGCTGCCGTGATAGTAAGTACTTACTAATTCCATGCTGTCAAGTCTGTCAATTATTGTCAATTGTCAAATAAGTAGTCTAAAGTAGCCATCAGAAAACGAATTTTCCCAGATCTATTTTTCGCCCCCGTAAATCCGAGCCGTTTTCGAGAACGTGACTACACACATATATACAGGGTGTTAAAGTAATTGCGTGCCATAGCTTCAGGATGAGTTCAGAGTCGATAAAGGAACCCATAAAAAATATAAAATAAATACATTAAAAAAAATCGAAAATTATCATAAGATGAACCTAATGTAGTACCTACTAATTAAATAGCAATCGTTTAGAATTGATAAAAAAATTGCTTAAAATACGTTTTTATTTTGTTTAAATGCTAATAAATAATTTCCTAGAGTTACTACCTACTATCGAACGCAATGAAAGTAAGTAATTAAAGTATTTAAACAAATAAAATAATTTTACTTCTAAACGATTGCTATTTTAAGTTAGTAGGTACTAAAGATCCATTGATGTTGCATTTTTTTTTTTTTTTCCTGGGATCGTTTACTTTTTTTTAAGATATTTATTTTTTCCTGGGTTCTTTTATCGACTCTGAACTCACCCTGAAGGTATGGCACGCAACTACTTTAACACCCTGTATATCGGGTGTAAAAAGACACTTTCCGAAGCCGAAAGCCACATATTCTACCCATTATTTGCATCATTTTTTTCCACTAGACCATACCTGGGAATCCACTGGTTCTGGAGATATTGAAGGTCAAAGTCGCATTTTTTTTTTTTACTTTTTCACGAAAATGGATTCTATGCGATAATACGAAACTTTTTTCCAAACAAACATTACCTGAATTTTAGATTTATCTTAACAGATTACGCATTTGAAGTTACAAAAACGCAATGAACAACAAGTACCTACCTACGTAGCGTAGGGGCGGAGCTTAACTAACACTGAATCCGTTCATTCAAGCGTGGGTTCGCGTTACATTGCGCGCAATAAAAACTTGTTTTTTTTTATTAAAAAAAAAAAAATTACGGTTCCCAGCAATAATTTTTGCGCAAAGCTACTTAGCTATACGTACAGTATGCGTAGTTTACGGCTTTGTGATGTGTCTTTTTACACCCTGTATATATGTTATAGGCAAACTCCGAAGCTCCGGCGCTCCTAGGTTGGACTGGTCAATCCTCAGGTCAGACTGAATGACTTAGTCAAAGCCCAAACAAATGTAAATTTTCGGCCTTTGACTAAACAATTTTCGTCAAACCTGGGAGAGACTAATTTGGTCAGGCAAACGTCAAAACACAATTTTATTAAATCGGGGTTTGACGAGTCAAACTCCGATATAGGTATGAAGTGTCTTATCTTCGTATATTTGGAAGCATTTTATCATTTAAGCAGCTTTCAAGTCTTAAGAACCGCTTAACTCTGCCAGTTCTGACACCTGATTGGTCAGCTTACGTGATTTTCACTTTTATATTTGAGATGCTTTGAGAGAATGCCGTGTGGCATTAGGCCCGCCTTTTGTACGATGTGCAATAAAGTATAAAATAAATAAATAAATGCTTTGGAATATACGGAGGTTAGTTTGTAAGATTAGGTATAAAAAAATTACATTTTTA